>CM022706.1:69061596-70261596 GCA_012295165.1 Asparagus setaceus
TTTTGCATGCTAAACAACATGCAGATTTGCTATTGGCCGCATCTAGGAATTTTCAAAAAAGGGCTAAACCTATAAACTATCTTCTAATTTTTTTCGTTTGTTGGGAGCGAGTTATTCTATCTCTTTTTCAATTGCTTCTTGTTCTGTTTGCATCTTCGAAACTTCAGTCTCTGGAGATTGCAAAGTCATAGACAGATGTTGAGGAGGCCGAGGTAGAGGATAAGAAGAGATAGAATGTCTCACCATGACAGAACTGGGTAGAGCATCTAGAAGTAGAGTCTAGAGGGCAGTCATTGTGGTTACTGTTGGGTAAGTAAAGGAATGGTACCGATGGGATCAACAATATAACCGGAGGGAGTAGAAGGATAGTAGGAATTGTAGGGTGCATTATGGATAGCCACTACTACTACCACTGCTTCATGGGAATAGTACTGAGAATGTGAGAAATGTGTATAACCACTTTCATTGGCACCTGATGGAGAGGATGAGACTATTGTAAGGAGGATGAGTATGGATCCATTATAGATTTAAGTAGAGTGGATAGAGTTTCTAATTATGGGAGATTTTTTTTAAAGAAACTATGACAAATGATGAATTGTGAATTTTGGTGCGATAGATAGCTCGTATTTATAGCTAGATGACTACTGAAACCTCTGAGATTGAAAATTCAAATTTAAAACTCATTCAAACAACTGATATGACAATGTGCAAAACCAGATTTGAAATAAAGGAACAGATTTGACAAAAAAATAAAAACCTACTAACTAGCTTCTATTGCTAAAAACGTAAGCCAAACGACTCTTTCTTTTTAACAAAGGAAAGAGCCAAATTGGTTCATGCTTTTTAGCAAAAAACATGTAAAAACTCATGTGAGCTTGTGGTTTGACGCCTATTGTCTGCTTGCAGGAATCCCTGCAAGCAAATAACAGCGAGCTAAAACTATTGTTTGCCCTTGGGCCAAAAGCCCAAAGGCCTTTGGCTTTGTTGGCCTGCTGGCAGCATGCCAGCTATTAATTGCTAGCCTATTGCTAGCAAGCTAAAAAAAGGGAAAATAGTGGGTCGAGGTTGAAGATACACGGAGCATGCCTCATCTGGGCCGAGCTAGATTCGTGGCGAGCCAAACAGTATGTTTTCAGGTTTAGGACTTGACCCAGCCCGGCCCATGGCTCGGGTGAATGCTAGGCCAAAATTGGCCCGACCCAATTTGGGCCGGGCCGGTTACGTTAAATGCGGCCTGAACCAGGCCAGCCCATTACCAAATTGGCCTTTTATCCTGAAAATTTTACCGTACTGCTAGCTACTTAACTTTTCCTGGCCGTAACAGTTGCAGACAAAACGCTAAGTTTCACACGATAAAGAGGGAGAAAACGAGTCCAAAGTGAAAACAAAGGGGGAAAAATAAAACAAAAACGATTTCAAATGACTAAATCCGCGACGGAGAAGAAGAGGATCCGCCGAGCCCCTCAGAATAATGGCGGCAGCAGTAGAGATCTATCTGATTCCAATTCTTCGTCGAAGGTTCGATCAATTTCTGTGAATTTTTTCGCCTTTCATTTTGGGATGAATTTAGGGTTTTATTCTCAATTCTTCAGGATTGTACGTGGTATCTTTTATCCTTTTAAAATTGGGATCATAGAGTTTTTTTTTATATGCTTGGAATTCAATGGGAGGGACGTTGTGGATTAAAACCGTAAGAGCCCATCTGTAGATTCAAAATGTGATTTTTTTTGGGGTGTGCCCGGTACGATTAAAGCTGCTAACTTTTGGTGGAATAAAGTTTTTGAATGAAGATTATAGCCAAATCTGGTAATATTTAGCTAAAAGTTTGTTGGGGTAAAATATTTTTCTTTTTGGAACAAATTTTAGGGTTTAGCATCAATTTGTTCATGGCTCGCTTTGTGGTACTTTGATCTTTTGAAAATGTGGATTGGAGAGGCTATATGTTTGGGATTGAATGGGAGGGAATTTGTTGATTGAAACCCTACAAACCCATTTCTATTAGTAGAATATGGTTTTTAAACGAAGATTGTTACCCAAATTGGTAATTATTCTATGAACAAGTTTGTGGGCATCAGATAAAAGTTTTATTGGTGCTCTTCAGAGTATAAAGGTGAAATTTTTATGTGCGCCTTATGGGGTAAGACGTATATATTAACTTAAATCATGCTTGTTTTCTTCGTGCTTTTAATTCTGAAATTTTAGGATCCAAATCCTTGTTTATTCGCCTTCCATTTCTTCTATCATGCATAATTAAAGGGTTCATTACTAGTCACAGTATTCAGTTGCTGCGGCTTATCAGGCCTTTGTGAGTTCATAACGACCTTACCATTTCATCTCCTCTAAACCCATTGCAGGGCCAGAAAGCTTTCTTTCTCATATCTTTCTTTTCTTCTAGTTTGTTTCTTATATTCTCTCTTCTGTCTTATCAGTTAGCTGTCATGAGGCCTTGTGAAATGGAAGGAAATAATCCCATTGATTTTTGAACTGGGAAAAAGCTTTCATTCTGATGTACTCCATGGCTGATAGTAGCTAGCTTATGTTTCACAGCGGCGTAAGCAAGTGTTTAAGGAGCTTTAACCCTAGTTTATATTGCCAATTAAAATAAATTTTGGTATTTTGAGTCAGCATTTAGATGTTAAGGTAGGTTAAAGGCAAGTTTCATTATGCCCTATTTATTTTGCTCAAAGAGGTTTCACATACATTAGTTCCAATGTACTCCATGGTTGATAATGGCAAGCATATGTTTGACAATGGGTTAAATAATTGTTTAAGGTGCTTTAACCCTAGTTTACATTGCCAAACAGTTTTTTGATAAATGAATTTAGGTTCTTTTGAGTTTAAGTTATTAGAATTTAAGATCGGTTAAAAGAATTTGGTAACCAGCATGTATAACTGGATTAAGAGCTAATACTCGTTTTCAGGTGGAGTAGTAAATTGGAATTAAAGAAAAAAAACAAAAAGTAGGAATGATGTATTCGAACAACTTCATCATCTTTCCGAGCACAAAAGTCCATTATCTGTTTCCGAAGACATTATATTAAAACACTTCAAATTTCATAGGATAACTTCTGGGTCAATCCCTTAACCCCTCTACTATTCATAGAACTTTCTTCCCTTCCCATTGGTCACTACTACCTTTACTGCATGACCACGGATGCTACACGTACTAATTTTTGACATTTTGTTTGATCAGTTCTGAGCAGCGCACCATCTTGAAAATTCTTAATTGTATTTTTAGATCTCGACCACCTTATTGGATGTTGGGAACTTTTAATGCCTGTTCCAGTTATATAGGAACCATTTATTGTATATCATCAAATATGGTCGTATAAGTTTTCCTTTTTTTCCTTTTCATGGTTTAGTCCTAACATGCAGCCTGTAGTCTCTACTCTTCGACATCCTTAGTTCTTTTGTGGAACTGTTGCATACTGTTTTGTGGGATTGTTGTGTTTAATGATCCTTACCTTTAACTTAACTGCGCATTTTATCTTGATCCCTAAGATTTATGTGGTACCTGCAGAAATCAGCTGGGCAGAAAGATGTATATCAAGTGTTTGCTGAGAAGGTTCGAGACAATAAGCAACTGGAATCTAGATGGGCCATTATGCAAGAAGCAAGGGTTGAATATTTTAGAGGGAAGGACGTCACAGTTTTCCTAAGAAATCATCCTGAGGTTAAAGAAATATTAGGAGCGGATAAAGATTTGGATACAGAAGATATTGTGAATACTTTGCTCAGGAAGAATCTTATAGTAAGATGTGACCGTGTGATGAAAACTGTTAGACCTGGGAAGAAGAAGTTGTCCTCTTGGCCTGCACATTTGGAGATATATCATGTAAGGACCTTTTTCTTATCCTTAGAGAAGCAGGTGACTGGTTTTATTTTGTCATTCTATTTTTCCTTGGATTGTTAATTCCACAATACATCATTTTAAGAGTTGTATATCTAGGCAGCGTTAGATATGCTGATTCAGGCTGTAAACTTGTTGCATAGTTTCATATGTAATATGATACTAAACTGTTACCATGAAAAAAGATTCCAGTTGACAATTTTTATTACAGAACCTTTAGTTTTGTTAGGTTTTTTTAGTTTTATAAGTTATAATTGTGAAGTTACATTATCACTCCATGTTCGTATCACTGCCTAGTTAACATGCATTAAAAACACGTGCGACAAAAGATGACTGCTTCCCAGAAAGGACAACACACACATTCAATTATTTCCTTTTTAACATCATGCCTTTTTTTAATTATGTTCTCCCGTTTCTGTGATGTCTAGATGGTATTTGTTTCATGCTGGGTATAAGCGTTTCATGCTGGGTAAGCTTATATGTACATGTTCCCATCTTTATATCTATTAACTTCGTATCATAAAAGACATGAAACACCTCAGATAAAACTTAAATAGTACGGAATAAATTATCTCATGAAAATAAATATTTTATTTTCCACAATTCTACTAATAACTATCCACTAGTTATTGGCAATGCCAGCTGCACCAACATTGTATTTATAATTGCTGCTATACTTGTTCTTATTTATATCAATAGTATATTAGTCGGGGGAGATTGTTTAGTGGTTATTATAACAACACTATTGTGGAATAGACTTATTGTTATAAGATATTGATGCTATCCACTCAAAGTACCCATTATTTGGTTATCTTATATTCTAGCTACTGTTCCTATAAAACATAAACTTTTTTTCTTTATTTTTTCACATGCCTTTCCCCTTTAAAAGCACTACCATCACCAAAAAATCTAACTGCTGAAGAAAAAGATATCTGTATGATGTATAGTGTCATAAGAATATGGAAACTTTGGGAAGTTCTGTTTTGAGCCACATATTCTGGTGTAAAGTAATGTTTGCAGTTGGGATAAGGCGAATCACATACTTGTTGATGTCTGTAGTCAGTATTTGGAGATATTTTGAGGCATCAAATTCAGAGTCTTCCTGCTTGTGACACTGCTATCTAACGGACAACTGGTAACATCTTATCATAAAGGGATTCGATATTTTGCTTCCCATGTTAACATAAGGTGACTATACCTTCTCTTCTACTAGTAATCCATCTACCCTATTTCTTTCTTCATTTGCCATCCTTTTGTTCTTGCATACTGTCTCAAATTCATAGTTCTTGGTGCAATGCTACTCTGATTGGTGAAGAACTTGTCCTTATCTTGTTACTTCTTAGTCAACTTCACCATCCTTTCTAGTAGAAAATGTAATATTGGCTTTTAGCTTCTGGTTGTGCGTTGCAACATGCGAAAGTACTTCTAAAATTACTTTGGCACTTTAGAATTTGTGGTTACGAAAAAAGTTGATGTTCAATGATCCTATACTTGATGTTAACTGATCTTAAAATCCTTCTGTTACACCACAAGTCTGAAGTTGTAATGAGCATTGAGGTTATAATGTTGTACTCTAACATCCGTCACAGGTCGACTGTGCTCTTCATGGACTAAAATGTGTGCTATTTTGGGCGGTGATACACTGATACCTTTTTTAAAATCCAGTTTAAATGCATGTCCAGTGGGCTTTTGAACCCGAGTTGCTGTAATACCATATTAGAGTCCCTTCTACTATATCAAAACTCTTATATTGTGATGAGTGTTGCTTGTTATAATTTTATATTCTGAAATGATATTTTAGAGTAAAGGTGAACACTTACTAAGATTTCATATTTGTGCAATTGAAATTTATGGATCAGAAGGAATAACTCTTGTCAATTAAGCATTTTGGGTAGGACGGTTTCACCCAACAAAATTTGTGTCCAACATACTTGGATCACAACACTTGTTTCCATCTGTGTCCAACATTTAGAAATTTATAAGCTGTTGGTTACCTCAATATTGTATACAGGACGGGGTACAATATGCTTCTTTTGACAAAAACAAAATATTTTATGAATAATTAAATTCTTTAATATATGAGTGGAAACTAATACATGTATTAACAGAAGCCAGATATGTATATATTTAGATGAAATATACATATATAGCCGTATCATCTTCTCTAGATTTTCGATTCTCATTGCCGGAGCCCAACACCTCATGTCTGTCTTTGAGCGTGACATTTTGTATCTGACTCAAAGCTTGACACTTGCATCTGCATCCTCTAATCATAGTCGGCTGTTGAGTAGCTTATATTTATGTCTCAACCACCAACCTGGACTGTGTTTCATTCAATTGATAAGGATTGTTAGTCAAATTATTTTGTAGCAGTACTTTCATGTTAATTAAGACCATCAAAAAATTTTCTAGCTTTAACTTGTATGTGTGTGGTGTTCTTTTTCCTTTTGCTGTCTTTTCTTAAAAGAAAACAGGATTAGAAACATTAACAAACTTCATGATGTTCTAATGTATTCCATGCTTTCTAACATCTGCACATTAACTTCCTTTAGGGTTTGAAGCAGCAAATAAATTTGTTTTGCTTGAAACATATCCTTTCTGACCATGCGTAGTATGAAACTATGGTTACCATGGTTTTGGTGCATTCTTGCGAGTCTTCTATGTACCAATTGGTCTTGGGATCACTGGGCTCATACTGAAACTTTCTGCAATATATATGGTCAGTATTTGCACTTTTTGATGCCCACCAAGGTGGTTGCTTATTTGCAGGATATCTGATGTTTTATCTATGTAATTTAGCTTTTGTTTTTTATCCATCCTTTAGCCAATAATGAACATGGTACAAAATGAGAACATATTCCTAATTTACATGGAGTAAGATACATCTCTTGAAGCACCAAAGCTTTTCTTAGGTAAATGTTAATTTCACGTCTGCATTTACTATTTTCCTTTTGTTTTAGTGAGCCAATAATTTCTTTTTATCTGATTCTCTAAATTTATTTGCACCTAAGAACACCTTATAGTGTTTCATGTTTGTTAGTAAGCTAAATCTTTACATGGTATGTTGTAGTATTCATTCTCTGCTTGCATGATCTCTGTAGGAGCAAGTTTTCTCTGAAAACGACGCTTTCTTTGCTTGGGCTTTTATGAAAAGACGTGCATTATGGCAAACAATTCTTTCGTTCCTCTGGCCAGTGGCAGCATTAGCAGTGTGCTTGTTTCCAGTGTACCCGTACCAGGTCAAGATTGTTGTTCTCTACTCATGTGCTGGAGCTCTACTTTTTATAGCAACACTGCTCTTAAGTAAGTTTACTGATATTATAAACACTCTCTTTCCATTTTAGTATATATTGGTTATCTTACATTGGCAAGTCAGCATAAAGTTTAAATACAAGAACTGGTCTTTCCTACTTGAGGTCTTGATTTTGTAAGCACCATATGAACACCATGCAAACACACACACACACACACACACACATACTAGGTGGAATGCACGTGCACTGCACGTGGTCAAATATCTTATCAAATATCTTAATTTTTATTTTAAGTTTATTTATTTACTATAACATGGTTGCAAAAAGTTTATGATTATCATAATATATTAAAAATTTCGGATATTTCCATGTATAATATCTTGTTGGTTTCAACATTTTGCCTTCCAGAGAAACAATGAGGTTTAAAGTCTTAAAATATTAATGATTTAAGATCAATTTAATGATTTGAAGATCTAATTTCAAAATATTAATGATGTAAGGGACCAATATCAAAAACTATTATTATTAATGATAAAAATAAATTCTTGAATTCATCAAAGAAAAATGGTAGGTTTTATCCGGTCATATAGGATTTTGTTTACCTATAAAGAAATCACTTCCACTTGTTGTTTATCTGGCGACCAAGTATTATAGATATTCAAAACTTTTTCTAGACTTTTCTTAGTCAGAATGTGCAAATTCAATCAAGAAAGAAAACATAAATTATATGATCAATTCCAAAATCTGATATTGTAGTGTTTCTACATCTTTCCAACTAATTAATTGATTTGTCAAAACGATTACTCTCTAGTTTGAAAATTATAAAATATAATATGAGAATTATTTATACATATTATGCACTCATATGGATTGTATTTTAACAAATAATTCAGATCTATCCAATGTCAAACAACATCTAAAAATTTAGGTTAATGAGTTAGAAGAATCCAATATCCATAACAATACTCATACCCAAGCTATGTGCTTCATAAACTTATAAGAAGGTGAGAACTATAAAATGAACAATTTAATTTATTTTGTCAAATAGTTTATTACAAATCATGAAAGACAAGGAGAATCAGAAGAATCACATACCCTTCTTAAATAAAGATTAAATTTCTCTTAGAGACTCTTGTAGCAAAAAGTTTTCAGAGTTGATGTATAGGATAAATCTAAGGACACATAACCGAAATCAGTTCATAGAGTGATATACTTCTATAAAATCCACTTTTATAAGATTGATGTCACATGTGCCTTAAGTTGCGCTTTGTTTAAGGGTTAATTTTAGAAAACTCCCTCTTAGCTATGGGGGGCAATGTCAAAAACCCCCCCTCAACTATTTTTTATTTTTTCGGGATACGAAGGAAACCTGGTAAGGCAGAAGGATCTCCGAGCCAAGGCCCAAGTTCGAGTCCCCCACCATTACCCGATGGCTTCAGGTGGCCGGGCCCTGACTGGTCACCCGGGTTAATAGGACACTTAAGGGACATGAGTGTCAAACCTCAAACCTGGGCCTTTGGCCACGAAAATTCCTGACTTGAAACTGAGTAAATCTTCGTCAAATTTGGGGTGTCGTAGGTAATCTATCTCAACTTCAAATTTTTGATTTAACCCTGTAAACGTTTCTCACTTAAATCCTCAAAACTAATATCATTGAGTCTAATCTATTATATGACAAGTATTTGACTTGGAAAGACCAAAACATCCCTCAACCATAAAAGAATTAGCTTGGGTTTTGCTAGATTAAAGAAAAAAAGGAGATATAGAGGGAAAGAATTATAAATTGGTCGTGGTCCTTTTATTATCGGTTGAGAGTTTCTTTTTAACTAAAATGGCTTTGTTCAAGAGGGTATTTTCTCCAAATCACATATTCAAGTAACTACATTAAGGGGGTTTGTTGAGAGAAGCGTAAAAGATCAGGGGAGTTTTTATGAGACATCCTATAGTTGAGGGGTGTTTTCTAAAATCGCACCAAAGTTAAGAGGGGTTATCTACAGCACCCTCATAGTTCTGGTATTCTGGTAAATTAAATCAATTGAGTGGGTTTTTTTGAGACAATCCCCATAGTTGAGAGAGTTTTCAAAAAAATAACCCTTTTTTAAAATTTGGCTTGTTTACATTTTTGCCCCTCAAATTTTTAATAATTCAAGATTAGCTCCTTAAATTATAGGCAGTTTCAAAAATTTGAGGGAATAATATAGAATTATTGGAGATCTAAAATCAAGGAACTTATAGTTAAATTACCTTTAAATATTGCTCTTATAGGCAATGTATTAAATATCGGCCGGTACATCGCTATATCGGCCGATATATCGGGTTAAAGACGTTATCTCGATAATATTTATGGTTTTATATTGTTTTCTTTTATTTGGGGATTTTTTCTGATATATTGATCGTTATTGAAAATATTGGCCAATACATCCCTTTGAAGATATCGACAAAATCGAGACATTTTTAATTTGATTGTGGGCTAGGGTTTGGGTCGTGTTTGGGAACCAAAACCGAAACCCTTAAAAGCTACAAAAGCCACATTTCGTCTCCCAAATCTCTCCACTCTGGGCTCTCCCAAATTTTAAGCATATATTTTCATGCAAATTCTTATGTTTAAAATTCATTAATATGTTAGATTATAGATTACAATGTTATATTATGTATGAATATTATCTCATATGACACCCGATATTTTTTACATATCCCCGATTTTTACAATCCGATATCATAGATTTTAGTTGTCCAATATTTATCTGATGTCCAACACTTTGTAGTAGTCCTTGAAAGCCTCTTCTAAAGTTTTCTAAGCAAAGTATATAATTTTAGAAAATAATTCAAAATCTTGAGACTTATTTAAAATATGATGCTTTAATTTTTCCACTTCTCCTCTACTATATAAATATAAGCTAAGCCTCGGCCTCATATTATATGATGAATATTATTTATCAATGGGATCACATACTATTGTTTGTGGTTAACAAAGGTTTCAAATCTTTATAGACTTAATTGAACTTAAATACCTCTAACTTGAAGTGGCACATAATATAATTAATTAACAATGATAATTAATTTAGTTTAGTTAGGATTAGAACGTAATATAAAAAAATAGGGGTAATATAGTCCATAGAAAGTTTTTCCACAACTCCCTCTTTTAAAGGGAGTATGATATATATATATATATATATATATATATATATATATATATATATATATATATATATATATATATATATATATATATATATATATATATAAAAGATATTCTATAAACTTAAGTTGATAGGGAATAGTCATCCACCAATTTTTCTATCTATTGATGTTGCCTGGGATCCGTGAAAGATATAAAGCCCACCTTTGAGATTTGTGCATATCTTGATTTCACGGATCCCAAGGTAAGATTAATGGATATAAAAATTGGTGACACTCCTCCCTATCAACTTAAGTTTATAGAGCCTGTTATATATATATATATATATATATATATATATATATATATATATATATATATATATATATATATATATATATATATATATATATATTGAATGGATATGAGGGTGGCGCAAGATTTTAAATGAGCTACTAAGAGATAGAGTGGTGAGGTCCACACCTTTGATGTGACTAGCAAGGTGGGCCTCACCACATGATTATCTCTGGTAGCTCATTTAGCAAAATGAGCCTCCGCCACCTCATATACATTATTTCCTACATATATATATATATATATATATATATATATATATAGTATTTTATAACTTGTTTAGGCACTGAACTTTTCTAACCACTCATCTTGCTTTGGGATCCGTGAAAGATATAAAGTTCACTTTGAGATTTGTGCATCACAAATCTCAAGACAAGTGAGTGGATAAAAAGTTGGTGCACCACTATTCATTATGAACTTAAGTTCATATATATATATATATATATATATATATATATATATATATATATATATATATATATATATAGTATGAAAAACTTAATAGGTTTTGAGTTGATGATAAGTTTGAACTTTGACGCCTTTTCTCAGAGCTGCTTCTCAGAGCTGCTTTTGTGATTAACAGTCTTATATATATTGTTGAATTTCCCTTGACCTTAAACACGCTCGCGCGCCCACTTACACGCACACTCTTCTCCATCTCTTTTTAGGCCTATGGAATCAATGGTTCACCCTTTATTTTCCCAAATGGAACTGTTAAATTCTAGAATAATTTCAGTTTAACTACTTTATGTTACAAAATTTGACATTAAGTGCACGGGTGAATCCTCAATTCCATGATTCCAGCAGTTTGGTTTTGATGTTTCTTTTCTTTTTTATGGGGGGTGGGAGGGGGTTGGTTGATAAATTTCCAAAGGTCATACCATACTTGTTCTTTTTTGTAATGTACATCAGGACAATCAATGCATATATCCATTCCAGTGTTATCAAGGCACAAGCAATGTATGAATTTACTTTATGCCAGATTCATGCATAATATGATAGTCAGGCTTTCGAAGTGAGGCGCATACCTCAAGCAAAATTATTATATATATATATAAAATTAAATAAGCAACATGTTTATGATTTTTTGTAAGAAAAATATGCCAAGATAAGAATTTCAACTGTCAAATCACAGAATAGGGTCCTAGTTCATAATGTCACACTAGTTAAAATAGTGTTAATGTCAATCTAACTCTACCCTTCCATATTTTCAAGAATTAATCATGTTGAAATATATAAAAGAACATTTGCTAATCATACATTCATAATTACCAACATTATCAATAACCGATGTCATAATATTTGGAATAATAGTTTGTGATTTCGTAATCAATGTTCTAATTTTAGATATATAAGTAGTAACAACAAAAGAGAAAAAAGGGGCAAATGAAAGAAAAGACAGTAGAGTAAACAATAATATGGGAAAAAGGAGAAAAAGAATGAAGAAACATATGCACAAGAGAAGGTAAGAGGAGGAATAAGAAGATGTAGTAGAAGAGTTAGAGAATGGTGCAGGATAGTGAAGCGCACTGAGGCGCATCGAGTATGAGGCTATGAGGCGCCACCACTTACGCGGATGCCTTGCACCTTATGCGTGGTGCATTTTGATGCTGGCGCTACCAGTCGCTCGAGATAACACTGATCCATTCTGGTTATTGCATTCTACGACCGTATTTGTCATGGGTTCTTACTGGTAATTTAGCATTGTTATAGTTCTTAGTGCGGGAAAAAAAATGGGGAGAGAAGCCACCTAATCGTGTCATCGGCTTTTTTTATCAATAGTTAGTAGAAATCAGTAAAATGATCGTAGATGAAAATGTGGCATAAATCCAATCCAAGCCAGGAGAAAGGTGCTAATAGTTTTCAGTTTCCTTTTAATGTTTTGACAATTCACATGGAAATGATCGTAGATGAAGTTCAAGTGTTGTGATGAATTAACACCATTATCTCAAAGAAGTATTGGTACATTCGTTAAAAGCTGAGAGGTAGCTTCAGTTGTGGATAAGATGAGATGTAGCTTAAGAAGGCTTGACTTGTGTATCACAGACCGATTAGTACAGAACTCAGGAGGATGAAAGTACCGGAGTTGAAAGAAATGTTAACATTTATACCATACACACTTCTATCAGTGACTAATGTTTGTACCATGACACAATGATAACAAAATCTGCTAGAACTTAATACTCAAACGTTTCTCTCGTCCTCTCATTTTCAATCATGGGTATTAAAGTTGGGATTGATCTTATTTTTCCGAGGCAAAAGAAATCAGGCCTTATCTCTAAAGTCCTTTCACCTTTCTCATTAACCTGCAGTTAGAGGTGCAATTTTCGGTGCACTATGGATGCTTCTTGGAAAACGTATTTGGTTCTTCCCCAATATCAATGCTGAAGAAACAACATTTAGAGAGCTGATCCGGTTTTGGCCCAAGAAAGACGAAGGTGAACCACCCAAGTGGACATCAAGGCTCTTTTATGCCACTGTTACTTTGCTGGTCATTTTGTTGCTTCGGCATCATGCCCCTGATGAGGCTGCTAGGGCAAGGTATGTTATGAATCCCAATCTGAGCTTCTTGTTTCTGTAATAAAATATTGGTTTTTTTGGCTACATGCCTACCAAATCATCAATAGTTATTACATCACCTCCAAATCTTGATATTTATTAAAATGCCCCCAAATCTTAGACTTGGATGTTTCTACCTCCAAACCAAACGACGTAAAGTAGTAAATGGTTGAAGGGTGGTCCTTAAAAAATATTGATAATTTGGGGCATGTAACCAAAAAACCCAATAGTATTTATGTATTATGGTGTTAATATATGCTCCTTTTGCAGGTATCAAAAGAGGGTTTCAAACATTATTGATGATGTGCTTGAGTGGTCCCCCACATTAGCAATATCAGGGATGATGGACAAAACTATGGCAGGTAATGCAACAGAATCAAGTCACCCAACATTTGAAAGCAGCAGGCCTGAAGGTACAACAAATGAGGCAACAACTCATCATGTCGGTGGTGATGTAGACGATGTGAAGGTTACCTCTGAAGAAATTCAGTATGAAGAAATTGTTGATCATGAGCACACTGAAACTCCTCACACATAGAATTGATCAACAAGCCACTGGAATTAAGAATATGGCATCTGGAAGAAAGAACTATATGTTACAATTTATTTTTATCGATTGTAGAATTTTGCTGTAAGTTGTAATACTGGACATGTTTTCCCCCTGTTTTCGATCATGGTAAAAGCAAGTGATTAAGTTTAAATTATGAGATTTTAACCTATGGTGTTGTCTATTAGATTGTAACTGGTTATGCAAATTTCTCTCTTGGGACTTGAATAAAATGTGCAGGTTTTCCCTTGTCACTTGAGGATGGAATGAAATGATTAAGAAATATGTTTGTGCCTGGTATTTGTGTTTTGTTAGAGTTTTCATGTTATGGTTGTAGCTTAACACCTGATGTTAATCTGTAATATTGATGCAATGTGATATTTTCATCCTCTGGACTGAATCAAGGCCTTGAATCTCCTTGAATTGATTGCAGATTGTTGCTCATGGTGCAAATTTGAGACCATATTCAGAACAAGTATTGCCAAAGAAACTAATCTATACTACTATAAAGAGGATTGGTGTGTTAAAACTTTTAATTTCCTTTTTAGCCCTCTCAAATTTTGATAAATTCAAACTATGCCATTATCTCTAATTAATCTTTCATTAAATAAAATATAACCTCTTATTAATTATGCACCTTCTCACCTTCCTAAATAATTATAATTATTAATCTATACTACTATAAAGAGGATTGGTGTGTTAAAACTTTTAATTTCCTTTTTAGCCCTCTCAAATTTTGATAAATTCAAACTATGCCATTATCTCTAATTAATCTTTCATTAAATAAAATATAACCTCTTATTAATTATGCACCACCTCACCTTCCTAAATAATTATAATATTAATAATATCATAACTATTAATTATTTAAAAATAATAAAATAAAATAAAATATAAACTATAAGTATACACAATTATTAGTAGTAACCAATTAAATTATTATAACAATTAATTTATGAATTATAATAAAATAATTGAAATAATAGTATAAATAGAATAATATATTACTAAATACTATTAAGAATTATATTACAATTCAATGAGCAATAAAATAAATGGAATAAATTTTGAATTTCATAAATAGTGTAATTATTTTAATAATATAACATAAATTATGAAGTACACAATTTATTAAGTATTATATTACTAAATAAATTTAATAAATAATTTAATATTATTTTTAGAGTATTTTCTCAAAGATTATTACATGATTCTGAATAATCTATACT
Organism: Asparagus setaceus; assembly: GCA_012295165.1. Classification (NCBI taxonomy): domain Eukaryota; kingdom Viridiplantae; phylum Streptophyta; class Magnoliopsida; order Asparagales; family Asparagaceae; genus Asparagus; species Asparagus setaceus. Next base: position 69,076,508 of record CM022706.1, read on the forward strand.
TGGTAATGATTGAAAACTAACATTTTTACAAAAATTTTATTTAATATTAATAATAGTACTGTTAATTATTAATGATAGTATAATAAAATTTTATAAAATATTTATAGTACTAAATTATTTAAGAGCATAATTAAAAACAATAAATTAGATAAATATTTTATAGTTTTAATAGTATTATTTGAACTAAAAATTATAATATTAAATAAGGTAAATTACAAGAAACCCCATGAACTTTCAGCATTTTGTGGTAAATAGACCCTATGAACTTTCGAAATCACACTAAACCCTAATAACTTTTGTAGAAACTCCCCAATATCTTTTAGATAAATTACACCAAACCCCAATAACTTTTAAAATGCCTTTTATGTCATTTTCGGTTCTAATTTATAGGGTTATTTGCAAAATTCGAAAGTTATTGGGGGTCTTCTTTGGAACAGAAAAATCATTAGGGGTTTAGTGTAATTTTGAAAGTTCATATGGGCTGAAAGTTCATAAGGGTTTAGTGTAATTTACCCTATTAAATAATTATAATAAAAGTAACTATTATAATATATTACAATTATTAAGTGTAAATATTAGGGAACATCGAGAACAGGCTAGCAAGATTAATTTAGAGTTAAGTTAACAACATTCAAGTTGGAGGAGCATATTTAAGAGAACTTATAGAATTGACAGTTTTATTTAAGAACAATTTTGGATTTGGAGACTTATTTAAAAAGGTTAACACTGGCGATCATTATAAGAAAAAAATTCAATTACAATAACTCCACAATAATAATTAATTCATACATTTCTTTTAAGAAATATTATTATATAATTTTATTTATTAACACATAGTTTTACTATTCAATAAAAATTCAAAACTTAAAACATATATGTTTACGTGCAAAGCACGTGCATTATACGAGTAATAAATAAAATAAAATATAATAAATGTGGCTCCCAACTATTTGTCACCGGACCACGCATCATAACAATCATAGAGCATGCCTTCTTCAACACCATGCCTATGGTTTGTTCAGGTGTAATTGCTGGTTTCTGATGCTTGACGTGAAATTAAAACCATTGCTTTTTTTCTTTTGCCCCTTCAAATAATAGTAACTAATTTGGTAATGATCTTTTTCTTGGCAATTTGAGGTGATTTTCCTGCAAAAAATTAAAGATACTGCTTTACTATTAGCAGTATTACTTAAACTATTACTCTCTTTTGAAAAGAAAAATTAACTACTAGTCTACTTGAGATAGGTGTTTAGTCCATTGATCTAATATATAATAGCCATGTGGAAAGGGTAGTAGGATACACTCTATTAATTAATAATATTATCTTAACAACGTCTCTTTGGGTATGACATTTTTAACTCTCTCTTAAGAATATCACTTTACGTACCCTTTACATATTCTTAAGTGTTACTTTTATTTATCTTCACTCTAACTTTACTTATAGTACATAGGAACCAAACAGAGCAATATTGTAACAGAAGTTGGTCAACATTCTAATTAGAAAGTTACTTTAAAATATGAGATTAAGTTTTTTGCAGGTGAGCGCAGGTTAAATTGGCCAAATACAGAGAGAAGAGATTGCGATCCAACATTTACCGAATTCGAATACCGAAATTTTAGTCACATTTAGGGTGCATTTGGCTATCGGAAAGTATATGAAAATAAATTTCAGAGAAAGTACAAAATAATTATTTTTTATCTGCAAAACTTTGCTTTGAAATGAAAAGTTGAGTTGCACGTATATGATCCGATATTCACTTTCTTGGTGTTCTTTTTATAACATGGAATGTTGATAACAAAAAGTGAACAATTAAAGGTAAATGATAAGGAGAGGATACGAAAAACTAATTTTCTCACCTCCCCTTCAATTTCCATCAACTTTTTAAAAAAATTTGAGAGAATAAAAAGAGTTAAAATGCGTGCACCCTCACTTTCGAGTTACTTTCCAATCACTTTTCCCTTGTCAAAGAAGAATAAATAGATAACATATTTGCTCTACAATTTCTAGTCCACTTTTCATTTATTTTCGGGTTTCCAAACACACCATTAAATCGACATCCTAGATCTACACTACTAAGTACTTTCATATGATGTTACATCAATCCATGGTTGTCATCTTTGGGAATCTAAATTTCGTTGTCATAAGGAATCCAATCCCAAAGAATTGGTCAACCAATAGAAACCAATAGTAGCCATCCGAAATCATTTGCATGAGAGGTGCTCGCAAAAGTTGGTGGGGGTGACTATTGGAGAATTTTATCATAATGCTTTCTTGGAGATACATTCATGAAAACACTTTGGTTGGACAATAAGGGGGTGTTTGGTTGACCCATTTTATAGAAAAGTTTTGGGAAAACACCTAACAATGATATTTTTATAAATAATTAATTTCTGTATATTTCTATAGACTATGTTTAGTTAAAAAAAATTTATAGAAATATTTTCTATAAAGTAGGGAAAAGTGGGGTATTTTATAGAAATCAACTTCCTCTCCAAATGAGCGGAAATTGCCTAGAAATCTGACATTTATATTGAAAAAATAATTAAGTACATTCGTACCACCTCTCATGTGATTTCCCATGGGCATTGTTAGGAACCTATTTTCTATAAAGTAAAATCCAAGCAAACAAAAGAAAAAGAAAACAACTTATTTTCTATTATGTTTGGAACTTTTTCATGCTTTGAACCAAATAAAGAAATAGCAAAAAAAAAAAAAAAGAAAAATAGTACTTTTGAGTTCTATAAACTTTTCCTACAAATTTTATAGAAATACAAGGAAATCAAATTTTGAGCACTTTTCCTTTTCCTTTTCCTTTTTTTTTTAATAGAAATTGAACTAAACAGCCCCTAAACATACTGAGCTCACCAAGTGATGGAAAGGTGGACAAATCTGGTCCACACCTCAAGGGGAGAAATAGAGAGGAGAAAGAAAGATTTTTTAAAAGTTTGACTTGTGGACCAAATTGTCTCATCACTACCAAGTTCCTTTAACTTGGTACCAAAGTTTATTTTTTCTATATATATATATATATATATATATATATATATATATATATATATATATATATATATATATATATATATATATATATATATATATATATATATATATATATATAGAAGCCCTATAAACTTAAGTTGATAGGGAATAGTCATCCACCAACTTTTCTATCCATTGATGTTGCATTGGGATCATGAAAGATATAAAGCCCACTTTGAGATTTGTGTGCATCTTGATTTTACTGATCTCAAGGCAAGATCAATGACTATAAAGTTGGAGGACACTCCTTCCTATTAACTTAAGTTTATAGGAGAATTGCTCTCTCTCTCTCTCTATATATATATATATATATATATATATATATATATATATATATATATATATATATATATATATATATATATATATATATATATATATATATATATATATATATATATATATATATATATATATATATATATATATATATATATATATATATATATATATAATCTCTATAAACTTAAGTTGATAGGGAATAGTCATCCACCAACTTTTCTATCCATTGATGTTGCATTGGGATCATGAAGATATAAAGCCCACTTTGAGATTTGTGTGCATCTTGATTTTACTGATCTCAAGGCAAGATCAATGACTATAAAGTTGGAGGACACTCCTTCCTATTAACTTAAGTTTATAGGAGAAATCTCTCTCTCTCTCTCTCTCTCTCTATATATATATATATATATATATATATATATATATATATATATATATATATATATATATATATATATATATATATATATATATATATATATATATATATATATATATATATAGAAAATAATGTATATGGTGACTGTATTTTACAAAATAGAATTGCGAGCTGATGACAAGTGAGCCCCTACTAGTCACATCGGTGTGGGGCTCACTTTCGTCTTGACCCATTTTGTAAAATGGGATGTCAGCTCATAGCCAGTATGGTAAGATGAAACCTTATCGTGAGATGGACTAATCAGATCATCAAATTCATGATCTGTGCTGTGCTTCTTGTTCAGAACATTATCAAATATATATGGTCAAATTTTCACATAGTTTGGAGTCTTCTAGAATATAAATCAAACTAGTTTAATATGTACATTTTTCAGACAGCTTAATAGCTGTCCCTTTTTGTTGATGTCACGGATCACACAGTCAAATTATTCATATTGAGGATGGTTAAGGGCTCGCTAACTCCTTTTAGATATCTGATCTGAATATCCCTTGGATCAAACTGCACATGAAAACAACCCGTGAGAGGTTGGGGTTGGTTCCCCAATGGTTCCTCCAACGGTCAAGTTAGTACTTTTAGTGATGAGGTGTTTAAAAGGAATTGAATATTCTATTGACTGAGTTCTTGGTGTCTTAGTATTGCTTACCTCAATATGTGAACAGCTCCCCTATTTATAGTAGTAGCTGAGGGGCAATTTGGGAACTTCAATTGCGTGTGGGATGGCAGATGAAATGATTTGCGTTTGACAGATGTCAGCTGTTTAATAGTGGAGGGGGATGAGTCATCCCAAATTTTCGGTGATGTGATGGCTTGGACATGGCACTGACGCGGTCCGATGTGTCATAAATATTTCCAGGCATGGAGAATCAATGGCTCAGATCTTGCATTTAATGCGAGGGTGACTCATCATTGGTGGGGTTCTTGGTGATTCGTCGTCTTTCAATCCTAGGTGGCAGGGCCAAGAAGTACCGCCTTTTGAGTCTATTTCATGAGATCTTGGCGATGGAGCACTGTAAAAGTAACCGTTGGCTGAGTTCCCCAGGGAGTCGACACATGACGCCTTTCGAGTTGGCCATGTGGGACGTCGAATACTCTTGGCGCCGACTTACCCTGCCTCTTGAGTCGGCCTCATGAGGTGTTGACTCGAGGGGTCGCCACTGTAGATCCTAGACGCTGCGGGGTGATGAGTTGACTTATTTACTTAAGCTCTTAATGCGGTAACTTGTCTACTAATCCAATGGGGTTGTGCTATAAAGCTATCGTGATTTGCACTCATCATGATCTATATATAGAAAAATTATATCATTTTAAAATTTCTAATTATTATTTTAGCTATGTGCAAAAGTGTTATAGCCCTTTCAACGGTTTATAGCACAACCCATTGGATTAGTAGACAAGTTACGCATTAAGAGCTTAAGTAAATAAGTCAACTCATCACCCGTGGCGTCTAGGATCTCGATGGCGACCCTCGAGTCAACACCTCATGAGGCCGACTCAAAGGCGGGTAAGTCGGCGCCAGAGTATTCGACGTCCCGCATGGCCACTCGAAGGCGTCGTATGCGACTCACGGGAACTTCGACCAGCGGTTACTTTACGGTCCGCTACTAGGCATCTTGCGAAATAGACTCAAAGCGGTACTTCTTGGCCCCGCCACCTGGATTGAAAGGCGGCCGATCACCGAAGAACCCACCAATGATGAGTCACCCTCGCATTAAATGCAAGATCGAGCCATTGATTCTCCATGCGGAAATATTTATGACACATCGGACGTCGGTGCCATGTCCAAGCCATCACATCACAGAAATTTGGGATGACTCATCCCCTCCACTATTAAGCAGTGACATCGTCAGCGCAAATCATTTCATCTGCCATCCCACGCAATTGAAGTTCCCAAATTGCCCTCGGCTACTACTATAAATGGGGGCTGTTCACATATTGAGGTAAAGCAATACTAAGACACCAAGAACTTCGATCAATAGAATATTCAATTCCTTTTAAACACCTCATCACTAAAAGTACTAACTTGGCCGTTGGAGGAACCATTGGGAACCACCCGACCTCTCGGGTTGTTTTCATGTGCTGATTTGATCAAGGGATATTGGATCGGATATCTAAAAGGGTTAGCGAGCCCTTAACCATCCTCAATATGAATAATTTGTTGTGTGATCCGTGACATCAACAAAGGGGCGACTAATGGTACGTGAAAAATGTACATATTAAACTAGTTTGATTTATATTCTAGAAGACTCCAAACTATGTGAAAATTTGACCATATATATTTGATAATGTTACGAACAAAACCCGGCCGAGATCATGAATTTGATGATCGATTAGTCCATCTCACGATAAGGTTTCATCTTACCATCTTGTATGGTGACATCCCATTTTACAAAATGGGTACGCGATCAATGACTGAGCCCCTTTCGATGTGACTAGTAGGGGCTCACTTGTCATGAAACTCGCGACCTATTTTGTAAATAATATCACTTTCATATATTTTCCTATATATATATATATATATATATATATATATATATATATATATATATATATATATATATATATATATATATATATATATATATATATATATATATATATATATATATATATATATATATATATATAGAGAGAGAGAGCAATTCTCCTATAAACTTAAGTTAATAGGAAGGAGTGTCCTCAACTTTATAGTCATTGATCTTGCCTTGAGATCAAGTAAAATCAAGATGCACACAAATCTCAAAGTGGCTTTATATCTTTCAGCGGATCCCATGCAACATCAATGGATAGAAAAGTTGGTGGATATTATTCCTATCAACTTAAGTTTATAGGAGCCTTCTATATAAATATATATATATATATATATATATATATATATATATATATATATATATATATATATATATATGAATAATAAGGTATGTATTAAGTATGAGGGATTTCCTCATATACAATGATGTGGCACAATCTCCACCAAGTGTGGTTATGATGCATTCTCTTTCTACTTTATAGACTTGGTGGAGATTGTCTTACATCATGTATCGAGAAATCATCAATATTTATGATATATATATATATATATATATATATATAGTAAGGCTATGAAGCTTAAGTTCATGATGAATAGTGGTCTGTAGCTTTTTATCATTTCTCTTTGTCTTGATTTGTGATGCACATCTCAAAGTGAAACTTTATATCTTTCGGATCCCAAAGATGAGTGGTTAGAAAAGTTGGTCTTGTCCCTATTCATTATGAACTTAAGTTCATAATGAATAGTGGTCTTGACTTTTTTATCCACTCCTTGTCTTGAGATTTGTGATGCACAAATCTCAAAGTGAGCTTTATATCACTGCGGATCAAAGCAAGATGAGTGGTTAGAAAAGTTGGTCTTGTATGTCATATGAACTTAAGTTATAAAACCCTATATATATATATATATATATATATATATATATGTAAGGAAATAATGTATATGGTGGTGGGGCTCATTTTCTAAATGAGCTAGAAAGATAATCGTGTGGTGAGGCCTTTGGTCACATCAAAGGTGTGGACCTCACCCTCTCATCTCTTAGTAGCTCATTTAGCAAAATACGCACCATCTCATCATTCCATATATATATATATATATATATATATATATATATATATATATATATATATATATATATATATATATATATATATATATATATATATATATGAGGCTCCTATAAACTTAAGTTGATAGGGAGGAGTGTCACCAATTTTATATCCATTAATCTTACCTTGGGATCAGTGAAATCAAGATATGCACAAATCTCAAAGGTGGGCTTTATATCTTTCACGGATCGAGGCAACATCAGATAGATAGAAAAATTGGTGGATGATATTCTATCAACTTAAGTTTAAGTTATACTCATATATATATATATATATATATATATATATATATATATATATATATATATATATATATATATATATATATATATATATATATATATCATACTCCTTTAAAAGAGGAGTTGTGGAAAAACTTTCTATGGACTATATTACCCTATTTTTTTTATATTACGTTCTAATCCTAACTAAACTAAATTAATTATCATTGTTAATTAATTATATTATGTGCCACTTCAAGTTAGAGGTATTTAAGTTCAATTAAGTCTATAAAGATTTGAAACCTTTGTTAACCACAAACAATAGTATGTGATCCCATTGATAAATAATATTCATCATATAATATGAGGCGGAGGCTTAGCTTATATTTATATAGTAGAGGAGAAGTGGAAAAATTAAAGCATCATATTTTAAATAAGTCTCAAGATTTTGAATTATTTTCTAAAATTATATACTTTGCTTAGAAAACTTTAGAAGAGGCTTTGAGAGGACTACTACAAAGTGTTGGACATCGGATAAATATTGGACAACTAAAATCTATGATATCGGATTGTAAAATCGGGATATGTAAAAATATCGGGTGTCATATGAGATAATATTCATACATAATATAACATTGTAATCTATAATCTAACATATTAATGAATTTTAAACATAAGAATTTGCATGAAAATATATGCTTAAAATTTGGGAGAGCCAGTGGAGATTTGGGAGGCGAAATGTGGCTTTGTAGCTTTTAAGGGTTTAGGTTTTGGTTCCCAAACACGACCCAAACCCTAACCCACAATCAAATTAAAATGTCTGATTTTGTCGATATCTTCAAAGGGATGTATTGGCCAATATTTTCAATAGCGATCAATATATCGGAAAAATCCCCAAATAAAGAAAACAATATAAAACCATAAATATTATCGAGATAACGTCTTTAACCGATATATCGGTAGATATAGCGATGTGCCAACGATATTTAATACATTGCCTATAAGAGCAATATTTAAAGGTAATTTAACTATAAGTTCCTTGATTTTAGATCTCCAATAATTCTATATTATTCCCTCAAATTTTTGAAACACATAATTTAAGGAGCTAATCTTGAATTATTAAAATTTGAGGGGCAAAATGTAAACAAGCCAAATTTTAAAAGGGTTATTTTTTGAAAACTCTCTCAACTATGGGGATTGTCTCAAAAACCCACTCAATTGATTTAATTTACCAGAATACCAGAACTATGAGGGTGCTGTAGATAACCCCTCTTAACTTTGGTGCGATTTTAGAAAACACCCCTCAACTATAGGATGTCTCATAAAACTCCTGATCTTTTAGCTTCTCTCAACAAACCCCTTAATGTAGTTACTTGAATATGTGATTTGGAGAAAATACCCTCTTGAACAAAGCCATTTTAGTTAAAAGAAACTCTCAACCGATAATAAAAGGACCACGACCAATTTATAATTCTTTCCTCTATATCTCCTTTTTTCTTTAATCTAGCAAAACCCAAGCTAATTCTTTTATGGTTGAGGGATGTTTTGGTCTTTCCAAGTCAAATACTTGTCATATAATAGATTAGACTCAATGATATTAGTTTTGAGGATTTAAGTGAGAAAGCGTTCTGAGGTTAAATCAAAAATTTGAAGTTGAGATAGATTACCTCTGACACCCCAAATTTGTGAAGATTTACTCGGTTCAAGTCGGGAATTTTAGCCAAAGGCCGGGTTTGAGTTTGACACTCATGTCCCTAAGTGTCCTATTAACTTTGTGGTACTTGGTTGGGGTAGGGGCCCGTTCTGAGTTTACTTGGTAATGGTGGGGACTCGAACTTGGGCCTTGCCGGAGATCCTACGCCTTACCGAGGTTTCCTTAGTATCGAGAAAAAATAAAAATAGTTGAGGGGTTTTACATTGCCCCCATAGCTAAAGAGGTTTCTAAAATTAACCCTTAAACAAAAGCGCAACTTAAGGCATGTGACATCAATCTTATAAAAGTGGATTTTATAGAAGTATATCACTCTATGAACTGATTTCGGTTATGTGTCCTTAGATTTATCTATACATCAACTCTGAAAACTTTTTGCTACAAGAGTCTCTAAGAGAAATTTAATCTTTATTTAAGAAGGGTATGTGATTCTTCGATTCTCCTTGTCTTTCATGATTTGTAATAAACTATTTGACAAAATAAATTAAATTGTTCATTTTATAGTTCTCACCTTCTTATAAGTTTATGAAGCATAGCTTGGGTATGAGTATTGTTGCGGATATTGGATTCTTCTAACTCATTAACCTAAATTTTTAGATGTTGTTTGACATTGGATAGATCTGAATTATTTGTTAAAATACAATCCATATGAGTGCATAATATGTATAAATAATTCTCATATTATATTTTATAATTTTACGAAACTAGAGTAATCGTTTTGACAAATCAATTAATTAGTTGGAAAGATGTAGAAACACTACAATATCAGATTTTGGAATTGATCATATAATTTATGTTTTCTTTGATTGAATTTGCACATTCTGACTAAGAAAAGTCTAGAAAAAGTTTTTGAATATCTATAATACTTGGTGCCAGATAAACAACAAGTGGAAGTGATTTCTTTATAGGTAAACAAAATCCTATATGACCGGATAAAACCTACCATTTTTCTTTGATGAATTCAAGAATTTATTTTTATCATTAATAATAATAGTTTTTTGATATTGGTCCTTACATCATTAATATTTTGAAATTAGATCTTCAAATCATTAAATTGATCTTAAATCATTAATATTTTAAGACTTTAAACCTCATTGTTTCTCTGAAGGCAAAATGTTGAAACCAACAAGATATTATACATGGAAATATCAAAAAATTTTTAATATATTATGATATATTAAAAATTTAGGATATTTATGTATCTTGTTGGTTTCAACATTTGCCTTCAGAGAAACTTTTAATCTTAAAATATTAATGATTTAATCAATTTAATGTTTGAATCTAATTTCAAAAATTAATGATGTAAGGACCAATATCAAAAACTATTATTATTAATGATAAAAATAAATTCTTGAATTCATCAAAAAAAATGGTAGGTTTTATCAGATATAGATTTTGTTTACCTATAGAAATCACTTCCACTTGTTGATGAAAAGTATTATAGATATTCAAAAACTTTTCTAGACTTTTCTTAGTCAGAATGTGCAAATTCAATCAGAAAACATAAATTATATGATCAATTCCAAAATATATTGTAGTGTTTCTACATCTTTCCAACTAATTAATTGATTTGTCAAAGCGATTACTCTCTAGTTTAAGAAATATAATATATTATACATGTTATACATATTATCACTCATATGGATATGTATTTTAACAAATAATTGAATCTATCGTCAAACAACATCTAAAAAGGTTAATGAGTTAGAAAATCGAATATATCATAACAATACTCATACCCAGCTATGTGCTTCATAAACTTATAAGAAGGTGAGAACTATAAAATGAACAATTTAATTTATTTTTGTCAAATAGTTTATTACAAATCATGAAAGACAAGGAGAAGAAGAATCACATACCCTTCTTAAATAAAGATTAAATTTCTCTTAGAGACTCTTGTAGCAAAAAGTTTTGAGTTGATGTATAGGATAAATCTAAGGACACGCAGAAATCGTTCATAGAGTGATATACTTCTATAAAATCCACTTTTATAAGATTGATGTCACATGTGCCTTAAGTTGCTTTGTTTTAGGGGTTAATTTTAGAAAACTCCTCTTAGCTATGGGGGCAATGTCAAAACCCCCTCAACTATTTTTGGGATCTGAAGAGCACGGTAAGGCGAAGGATCTCAGAGCCAGGCCCAGTTAGAGTCCCCATAGCTACCGGGTGAAGACCTTGCGGGTTAATAGGACACTTAGGGACATGAGTGTCAAACAAACTGGGCCTTTACGCGAAAATTCACGACTTGGCTGGTAAATCTTAAGTCAAATTTGGGATGTAAATGGTAATCTATCTCAACTTCAAATTTTTGATTTAACTACAATAGCGTTTCTCACTTAAATCCTCAAAACTAATATCATTGAGTCTAATCTATTATATGACAAGTATTTGACTTGGAAAGACCAAAACATCCCTCAACCATAAAAGAATTAGCTTGGGTTTTGCTAGATTAAAGAAAAAAAGGAGATATAGAGGAAAGAATTATAAATTGGTGGTGGTCCTTTATATCGGTTGAGAGTTTCTTTTAACTAAAATGGCTTTGTTCAAGAGGTATTTTCTCCAAATCATATTCAATATATTAAGGTAAAATAGAATTGGTCGGTGTTTTCTAAAATATGCAAGAGGGTGTTCTACGCACCTCGTTATTACTGACAAACCTGACATTAAATCACGGTAAGTGAGTTTTTTGAGACAATCCCGTAGTTGAGAGATTTTCAAAAAATAACCCTTTTTAAAATTTGGCTTGTTTACATTTTGCCCCTCAAATTTTTATAATTCAAGATTAGCTCCAAATTATAGGCGTTTCAAGGGGAATAATATAAGGTATTGGAGATCTAAAATCAAGCTTATAGTTAAATTACCTTTAAATATTGCTCTTATAGGCAATGTATTAAATATCGTAGGTATGCGCTATAATAGAATATATCGAGTTAAAACGTTATCTCGATAATATTTATGGTTTTATATTGTTTTCTTTTATTTGGGGATTTTACGATATATTGATGGTTATTGAAAATATTGGCCATACATCCTTTGAAGATATCGACAAAATCGAGACATTTTAATTTGATTGTGGGCTAGGTTTGGGTGGTGTTTGAACCAAGCGAAACCATAAAAGCTACAAAAGCACATTTAGTCTCCCAAATCTCTCACGGGCTCTCAAATTTTAAGCATATATTTTCATGCAAATTCTTATGTTTAAAATTCATTAATATGTTAGATTATAGATTACAATGTTATATTATGTATGAATATTATCATATGACACGATATTTTTACATATCCGTTTTTACAATCAGATATCATAGATTTTAGTTGTCAATATTTATCGATGATACTGTAGTAGTCCTTGAGCCTCTTCTAAAGTTTCTAAGCAAAGTATATAATTTTAGAAAATAATTCAAAATCTTGAGACTTATTTAAAATATGATGCTTTAATTTTCCACTTCTCCTCTACTATATAAATATAAGCTAAGCCTCGGCCTCTATTATATGATGAATTATTTATCAATGGGATCACATACTATGTTTAACAAAGGTTTCAAATCTTTATAGACTTAATTGAACTTAAATACCTCTAACTTGAAGTGGCACATAATATAATTAATTAACAATGATAATTAATTTAGTTTAGTTAGGATTAGAGCAGTAATATAAAAAAATAGGGGTAATATAGTCCATAGAAAGTTTTCCACAACTCCCTCTTTTAAAGGGAGTATATGATATATATATATATATATATATATATATATATATATATATATATATATATATATATATATATATATATATATATATATATATATATGAAACGAGCTCTATAAACTTAAGTTGATAGGGAATAGTCATCCACCGATTTTCTATCTATTGATGTTGCCTTGGGATGGTGAAGATATAAAAGCCACCTTTGAGATTTGTGCATATCTTGATTTAGCGGATCCCGAGTAGATAATGGATATAAAGTGGTGAACCTCTCCTATCAACTTAGTTATAAGGCTGCTATTATATATATATATATATATATATATATATATATATATATATATATATATATATATATATATATATATATATATATATATATATATATATATGGAAGGAATGATATATGAGGTGGAACATTTTTTCAAATGAGCTACTAAGAGTAAGAGTGGTGAGGTCCACACCTTTTGATGTGACTGTGAGAATTGGGCCCAGCATGATATCTCTTGGTAGCTCATTTAAAAATAACCTCCATCAGCCTCATTATACATTATTTCCTATATATATATATATATATATATATATATATATAGAGTAAGGCTCACTATGAACTTAAGTTAATGAATGATGGTCTTGTAGAAACTTTTCTAACCACTCATCTTGCTTTGGGATCAGTTGAAGATATAAAGCCCACTTTGAGATTTGTCACAAATCTCAAGACAAATGAGTGGATAAAAAAGTTGGTCTGTATGTCGATGTCAGCTTAAGTTAAATAAAGCCTTATATATATATATATATATATATATATATATATATATATATATATAGTATGAAAAACTTAATAGGTTTTGAGTTGATGATAAGTTTGAACTTTGGCCTTTTCGGTAGCTTCAGTTTGCTTTTGTGATCTTGATCTTATATATATTCCCTTGACCTTAAACAACATGGCATGCCTACTTGCTCTTCTCCATCTCTTTTTAGGCTATGGAATCAATGGTTCACCCTATTTTCCCAAATGGAGCTGTTAAATTCTAGAATAATTTCGGTTTAACTACTTTATGTTACAAAATTTGACATTAAGTGCGGGTGAATCCTCAATTCCATGATTCAATGATTTGGTTTTGATGTTTCTTTTCTTTTTATGGGGGTGGGAGGGTTGGTTGATAAATTTCAAAGGTCATACCATACTTGTTCTTTTGTAATGTACATCGGGACAATCAATGCATATATCCATTCGGTGTTATCAAGGCACAAAGCAATGCGGTAAAATTTACCTTCTGGCGTATCATGCGCAAGTATGAAGCGATCTTACCGATGAAGTGAAGCATACCTCAACAAAATTATTATATATATATAAAATTAAATAAGCAACATGTTTATGATTTTTGTAAGAAAAATATGCCAAGATAAAATTTCAGCTGTCAAATCAGAATAGGGTCCTAGTTCATGTCGGCACTAGTTAAAATAGTGTTAATGTCAATCTAACTCTACCCTTCCATATTTTGATGGTTAATCATGTTGAAATATATAAAGAACATTGCTAATCATACATTCATAATTACCAACATTATCAATAAGCGATGTCATAATATTTGGAATAATAGTTTGTGATTTAAGTAATCAATGTTCTAATTTTAGATATATAAGTAGTAACAACAAAAGAAAAAGGGGCAAATGAAAGAAAAACGATGAAGTAAACAATAATATGGGAAAAAGGAGAAAAAGAATGAAGAAACATATGCACAAGAGAAGGTAAGAGGAGGAATAAGAAGATGTAGTAGAAGAGTTAGAGAATGGTCGGGATAGTGAAGCGCTCGGTAGCGGCATAATGGTAGCCTCGCTTCGTGATGCATGCACCTTATGCGGTGCATTTTGGTACTTTGCGTATCGCGAGATAACAATCCATTACGTTGGTGCATTCTCGACCGTATTGTCATGGGTTCTTCTTGGTAATTTAGCATTGTTATAGTTCTTAGTCGCGGGGAAAAATGGAGAAAGCCACCTAATCGTGTCATCGGCTTTTTATCAATAGTTAGTAGAAATCAGTAAAATGATAGGTAGATGAAAATGTCCAATCCAAGCCAGGAGAAAGGTGCTAATAGTTTTCAGTTTCCTTTTAATGTTTTGACAATTCACATGGAAATGATAAGTAGATGAAGTTCAAGTGTTGTGATGAATTAACACCATTATCTCAAAGAAGTATTGGTACATTAGTTAAAAGCTGAAGGTAGCTTCAGTTGTGGATAAGATGAGATGTAGCTTAGAAGAGCTTGACTTGTGTATCTGAACCGATTAGTACAGAACTCAGGAGGATGAAAGTACGGAGTTGAAAGAAATGTTAACATTTATACCATACACACTTCTATCAGTGACTAATGTTTGTACCATGACACAATGATAACAAAATCTGCTAGAACTTAATACTCAAAGCGTTCTCTCGTCCTCTCATTTTCAATCATGGGTATTAAAGTTGGGATTGATCTTATTTTTCGAGGCAAAAGAAATCAGGCCTTATCTCTAAAGTCCTTTCACCTTTCTCATTAACCTGCAGTTAGAGGTGCAATTTTGAGGTGCACTATGGATGCTTCTTGGAAGCGTATTTGGTTCTTCCCCAATATCAATGCTGAAGAAACAACATTTAGAGAGCTGATCGGTTTTGGCCCAAGAAAGGCGAAGGTGAACCACCCAAGTGGACATCAAGGCTCTTTTATGCCACTGTTACTTTGCTGGTCATTTTGTTGCCGGCATCATGCCCCTGATGAGGCTGCTAGGGCAAGGTATGTTATGAATCCCAATCTGAGCTTCTTGTTTCTGTAATAAAATATTGGTTTTTTTGGCTACATGCCTACCAAATCATCAATAGTTATTACATCACCTCCAAATCTTGATATTTATTAAAATGCCCCCAAATCTTAGACTTGGATGTTTCTACCTCCAAACCAAACGACGTAAAGTAGTAAATGGTTGAAGGGTGGTCCTTAAAAAATATTGATAATTTGGGGGCATGTAACCAAAAAACCCAATAGTATTTATGTATTATGGTGTTAATATATGCTCCTTTTGCAGGTATCAAAAGAGGGTTTCAAACATTATTGATGATGTGCTTGAGTGGTCCCCCACATTAGCAATATCAGGGATGATGGACAAAACTATGGCAGGTAATGCAACAGAATCAAGTCACCCAACATTTGAAAGCAGCAGGCCTGAAGGTACAACAAATGAGGCAACAACTCATCATGTCGGTGGTGATGTAGACGATGTGAAGGTTACCTCTGAAGAAATTCAGTATGAAGAAATTGTTGATCATGAGCACACTGAAACTCCTCACACATAGAATTGATCAACAAGCCACTGGAATTAAGAATATGGCATCTGGAAGAAAAGAACTATATGTTACAATTTATTTTTATCGATTGTAGAATTTTGCTGTAAGTTGTAATACTGGACATGTTTTCCCCTGTTTTCGATCATGGTAAAAGCAAGTGATTAAGTTTAAATTATGAGATTTTAACCTATGGTGTTGTCTATTAGATTGTAACTGGTTATGCAAATTTCTCTCTTGGGACTTGAATAAAATGTGCAGGTTTTCCCTTGTCACTTGAGGATGGAATGAAATGATTAAGAAATATGTTTGTGCCTGGTATTTGTGTTTTAGAGTTTTCATGTTATGGTTGTAGCTTAACACCTGATGTTAATCTGTAATATTGATGCAATGTGATATTTTCATCCTCTGGACTGAATCAAGGCCTTGAATCTCCTTGAATTGATTGCAGATTGTTGCTCATGGTGCAAATTTGAGACCATATTCAGAACAAGTATTGCCAAAGAAACTAATCTATACTACTATAAAGAGGATTGGTGTGTTAAAACTTTTAATTTCCTTTTAAGCCCTCTCAAATTTTGATAAATTCAAACTATGCCATTATCTCTAATTAATCTTTCATTAAATAAATATAACCTCTTATTAATTATGCACCTTCTCACCTTCTAAATAATTATAATTATTAATCTATACTACTATAAAGAGGGATTGGTGTGTTAAAACTTTTAATTTCCTTTTAAGCCCTCTCAAATTTTGATAAATTCAAACTATGCCATTATCTCTAATTAATCTTTCATTAAATAAATATAACCTCTTATTAATTGCCACCTCACCTTCCTAAATAATTATAAATATTAATAATATCATAACTATTAATTATTTAAAAATAATAAAATAAAATAAAATATAAACTATAAGTATACACAATTATTAGTAGTAACCAATTAAATTATTATAACAATTAATTTATGAATTATAATAAAATAATTGAAATAATAGTATAAATAGAATAATATATTACTAAATACTATTAGAATTATATTACAATTCAATGAGCAATAAAATAAATGGAATAAATTTTGAATTTCATAAATAGTGTAATTATTTTAATAATATAACATAAATTATGAAGTACACAATTTATTAAGTATTATATTACTAAATAAATTTAATAAATAATTTAATATTATTTTTAGAGTATTTTCTCAAAGATTATTACATGATTCTGAATAATCTATACTTGGTAATGATTGAAAACTAACATTTTTACAAAAATTTTATTTAATATTAATAATAATGCTGTAATTATTAATGATAGTATAATAAAATTTTATAAAATATTTATAGTACTAAATTATTTAAGAGCATAATTAAAAACAATAAATTAGATAAATATTTTATAGTTTTAATAGTATTATTTGAACTAAAATTATAATATTAAATAAGGTAAATTCTGATACCCCCATGAACTTTCAGCATTTTGGTAAATAGACCCTATGAACTTTGAAATCACACTAAACCCTAATAACTTTTGTAGAAACTCCCCAATATCTTTTAGATAAATTACACCAAACCCCAATAACTTTTAAAATGCCTTTTTATGTCATTTTGGTTCTAATTTATAGGGGTTATTTGCAAAATTGAGAAAGTTATTGGGGGTCTTCTTTGGAACAGAAAAATCATTAGGGGTTTAGTGTATTTTGAAAGTTCATATGGTTGAAAGTTCATAAGGGTTTAGTGTAATTTACCTATTAAATAATTATAATAAAAAGTAACTATTATAATATATTACAATTATTAAGTGTAAATATTAGGGGAACATCGAGGCAATTTAGCAAGATTAATTTAGAGTTAAGTTAACAACATTCAAGTTGGAGGAGCATATTTAAGAGAACTTATAGAATTGTGAGTTTTATTTAAGAACAATTTTGGATTTGGAGACTTATTTAAAAAGGTTAACAGGCGATCATTATAAGAAAAAAATTCAATTACAATAACTCCACAATAATAATTAATTCATACATTTCTTTTTAAGAAATATTATTATATAATTTTATTTATTAACACATAGTTTTACTATTCAATAAAAATTCAAAACTTAAAACATATATGTTTACGTGCAAAGCGTGCATTATCTGTAATAAATAAAATAAAATATAATAAATGTGGCTCCCAACTATTTGTCACCGGACCACGCATCATAACAATCATAGAGCATGCCTTCTTCAACACCATGCCTATGGTTTGTTCAGGTGTAATTGCTGGTTTCTGATGCTTGACGTGAAATTAAAACCATTGCTTTTTCTTCTTCAAATAATAGTAACTAATTTGGTAATGATCTTTTTCTTGGCAATTTGAGGTGATTTTCCTGCAAAATTAAAGATACTGCTTTACTATTAGCAGTATTACTTAAACTATTACTCTCTTTTGAAAAGAAAAATTAACTACTAGTCTACTTGAGATAGGTGTTTAGTCCATTGATCTAATATATAATAGCCATGTGGAAAGGGTAGTAGGATACACTCTATTAATTAATAATATTATCTTAACAACGTCTCTTTGGGTATGACATTTTTTAACTCTCTCTTAAGAATATCACTTTACGTACCCTTTACATATTCTTAAGTGTTACTTTTATTTATCTTCACTCTAACTTTACTTATAGTACATAGGAACCAAACAGAGCAATATTGTAACAGAAGTTGGTCAACATTCTAATTAGAAAGTTACTTTAAAATATGAGATTAAGTTTTTGCAGGTGAGCGCAGGTTAAATTGGCCAAATACAGAGAAAGATTGCGATCCAACATTTACCGAATTCGAATACGAAATTTTAGTCACATTTAGGGTGCATTTGGCTATCGGAAAGTATATGAAAATAAATTTCAGAGAAAGTACAAAATAATTATTTTTATCTGCAAAACTTTGCTTTGAAATGAAAAGTTGAGTTGCACGTATATGATCCGATATTCACTTTCTTGGTGTTCTTTTTTATAACATGGAATGTTGATAACAAAAAGTGAACAATTAAAGGTAAATGATAAGGAGAGGATACGAAAAACTAATTTTCTCACCTCCCCTTCAATTTCCATCAACTTTTTAAAAAATTTGAGAGAATAAAAGAGTTAAAATGCGTGCACCCTCACTTTCGAGTTACTTTCAATCACTTTCCCTTGTCAAAGAAGAATAAATAGATAACATATTTGCTCTACAATTTCTAGTCCACTTTTCATTTATTTTCGGGTTTCCAAACACACCATTAAATCGACATCCTAGATCTACACTACTAAGTACTTTCATATGATGTTACATCAATCCATGGTTGTCATCTTTGGGAATCTAAATTTCGTTGTCATAAGAATCCAATCCCAAAGAATTGGTCAACCAATAGAAACCAATAGTAGCCATCCGAAATCATTTGCATGAGAGGTGCTCGCAAAAGTTGGTGGGGGTGACTATTGGAGAATTTTATCATAATGCTTTCTTGGAGATACATTCATGAAAACACTTTGGTTGGACAATAAGGGGTGTTTGGTTGACCCATTTTATAGAAAAGTTTGGGAAAACACCTAACAATGATATTTTTATAAATAATTAATTTCGTATATTTCTATAGACTATGTTTAGTTAAAAATTTATAGAAATATTTTCTATAAAAGTAGGGAAAAGTGGGGTATTTTATAGAAATCAACTTCCTCTCCAAATGGTGCCTAGAAATCGACATTTATATTGAAAAATAATTAAGAGCATTCGTACCACCTCTCATGTGATTTCCCATGGGCATTGTTAGGAACCTATTTTCTATAGTAAAATCCAAGCAAACAAAAGAAAAAGAAAACAACTTATTTTCTATTATGTTTGGAACTTTTCATGCTTTGAACAAATAAAGAAATAATAAAAAAAAAAGAAAAAGAAAAATAGTACTTTTGAGTTCTATAAACTTTTCCTACAAATTTTATAGAAATGGAAATCAAATTTTGAGCACTTTTCCTTTTCCTTTTCCTTTTTTTAATAGAAATTGAACTAAATGACCCCTAAACATCTTGAGGCTCACCAGAGATGGAAAGGTGGACAAATCTGGTCCCAGCCTCGAGGGAGAAATAGAGAGGAGAAAGAAAGATTTTTAAAAATTTGAAACTTGGGCAGAATTTGTCCATCTTCTGCAGTTCATTTAAGGGCTTGGTACCAATTTTCTATTTTAATATATATATATATATATATATATATATATATATATATATATATATATATATATATATATATATATATATATATATATATATATATATATATATATAAAATAATGTATATATAGTGGCTCATTTCATGTGTCAAAGATAAGTGGTGATTCTTTTGATGTATTGTAGTGAAGTATATTGCGTAAACTTATCTTGGTATTCATTAGTAAATAACCTGTCTTCTATATATATATATATATATATATATATATATATATATATATATATATATATATATATATATATATATATATATATATATATATATATATATATATATATATATATATATATATATATATATATATATATATATATATATATATATATATATATATATATAGCAATGCTCTATAAACTTAAGTTGATAGGGAATAGTCATCCACCAACTTTTCTATCCATTGATGTTGCATTGGGATCATGAAAGATATAAAGCCCACTTTGAGATTTGTGTGCATCTTGATTTCACGGATCTCAGGCAGATCAATGATATAAAAGTTGGAGGACCTCCTTCTATTAACTTAAGTTTATAAAAATACTCTCTCTCTCTCTCTCTCTATATATATATATATATATATATATATATATATATATATATATATATATATATATATATATATATATATATATATATATATATATATATATATATATATATATATATATATATATATATATATATATATATATATAGGAAAAAAATATATATGGTGACCCATTTTACAAAATAAGTTTTGAGCTCATGACAAATGAGCCCCTACTAGTCACATGGTGTGGGGCTCACTTGTCATATTGCGACCCATTTTAAAATGGGATGTCAACTCCTGCTGTATATTAAGATGAAACCTTATGTGAGATGGACTAATCGAGATCATCAAATTCATGATAAATGTTTGTGCTTCTTGTTGAGAACATTATCAAATATATATGGTCAAATTTTCACATAGTTTGGAGTCTTCTAGAATATAAATCAAACTAGTTTAATATGTACATTTTTGAGACGGCAATAGTGTCCTTTTGTTGATGTCACGGATCCTGCAGTCAAATTATTCATATTGAGGATGGTTAAGGGCTCGCTAACTCCTTTTAGATATCGTCTGAATATCCCTTGGATCAAGCGCACATGAAAACAACAGTGAGAGGTTGGGGTTGGTTCCCAATGGTTCCTCAGCGGTCAAGTTAGTACTTTTAGTGATGAGGTGTTTAAAAGGAATTGAATATTCTATTGGTGAGTTCTTGGTGTCTTAGTATTGCTTACCTCAATATGTGAGCAGCTCCCTATTTATAGTAGTAGGTGAGGGGCAATTTAGGAACTTCAATTGCGTGTGGGATGGCGAGATGAAATGATTTCGTTTGGCCGGATGTCATTTGTTTAATAGTGGAGGGATGAGTCATCCCAAATTTTATGTGATGTGATGGCTTGGACATGGCAGTGGCGGTCCGATGTGTCATAAATATTTCGAGGCATGGAGAATCAATGGCTCGGATCTTGCATTTAATCGAGGGTGACTCATCATTGGTGGGGTTCTTGGTGATTAATCGTCTTTCAATCCTAGGTGGCGGGGGAAATCTGCCTTTTGAGTCTATTTCGCAAGATCTTGCGATGGACTGTAAAAGTAACCGTTGGTGAGTTCCCGAAGTCGACACATGGCCTTCGAGTTGGCCATGTGGGGCGTCGAATACTCTTGGCGCCGACTTACCACGCCTCTTGAGTCGGCCTCATGAGGTGTTGACTCGAGGGTGCATGCTTGTAGATCTAGGCTAGCGGGGTGATGAGTTGACTTATTTACTTAAGCTCTTAATGCGGTAACTTGTCTACTAATCCAATGGGGTTGTGCTATAAAGCTGTTGAAAAAGGGCTATAACACTTTTGCACATAGCTAAAATAATAATTAGAAATTTTAAAATGATATAATTTTTCTATATATAGATCATGATGAGTGCAAATCCGATGGCGGTCTTGATCATTATTAGGGTGAACTATTGGGCCATTTCACGATAAGGATCTCATCTCACATCTCATTTTATTATATATATATATATATATATATATATATATATATATATATATATATATATATATATATATATATATATATATATATATATATATATATATATATATATATATATATATATATATATATATAAACAAAACTCTATTAACTTAAGTTGATAGGGAATAGTCATCCATGACTTTTCTAACCATTGATGTTGCCTTGTGATCAGTGAAAGATATAAAGTCCATCTTTGAGATTTGTGTGCATCTTGATTTCACTATCCGAAGCAACATCAATGGATAAAAGTTGGTAGACCTATCTCTTATCAGCTTAAGTTTATAGGACTATATATATATATATATATATATATATATATATATATATATATATATATATATATATATATATATATATATATATATATATATATATATATATATATATATATATATATATATATATATAATAAAATGAGATGTGAGATGAGATCCTTATCGTGAAATGGCCCAATAGTTCACCCTAATAATGATCAAGACCGCCATCGGATTTGCACTCATCATGATCTATATATAGAAAAATTATATCATTTTAAAATTTCTAATTATTATTTTAGCTATGTGCAAAAGTGTTATAGCCCTTTTTCAACAGCTTTATAGCACAACCCCATTGGATTAGTAGACAAGTTACCGCATTAAGAGCTTAAGTAAATAAGTCAACTCATCACCCCGCTAGCCTAGATCTACAAGCATGCACCCTCGAGTCAACACCTCATGAGGCCGACTCAAGAGGCGTGGTAAGTCGGCGCCAAGAGTATTCGACGCCCCACATGGCCAACTCGAAGGCCATGTGTCGACTTCGGGAACTCACCAATCTAACTTTTACAGCTCCATCCGCAAGATCTTTATAAATAGACTCAAAAGGCAGATTTCCCCCGCCACCTAGGATTGAAAGACGATTTAATCACCAAGAACCCCACCAATGATGAGTCACCCTCGATTAAATGCAAGATCCGAGCCATTGATTCTCCATGCCTCGAAATATTTATGACACATCGGACCGCGTCCAAGCCATCACATCACATAAAATTTGGGATGACTCATCCCTCCACTATTAAACAAATGACATCCGGCCAAACGAAATCATTTCATCTCGCCATCCCACACGCAATTGAAGTTCCTAAATTGCCCCTCACCTACTACTATAAATAGGGAGCTGCTCACATATTGAGGTAAGCAATACTAAGACACCAAGAACTCACCAATAGAATATTCAATTCCTTTAAACACCTCATCACTAAAAGTACTAACTTGACCGCTGAGGAACCATTGGGAACCAACCCCAACCTCTCACTGTTGTTTTCATGTGCGCTTGATCCAAGGGATATTCAGACGATATCTAAAAGGAGTTAGCGAGCCCTTAACCATCCTCAATATGAATAATTTGACTGCAGGATCCGTGACATCAACAAAAGGACACTATTGCCGTCTCAAAAATGTACATATTAAACTAGTTTGATTTATATTCTAGAAGACTCCAAACTATGTGAAAATTTGACCATATATATTTGATAATGTTCTCAACAAGAAGCACAAACATTTATCATGAATTTGATGATCTCGATTAGTCCATCTCACATAAGGTTTCATCTTAATATACAGCAGGAGTTGACATCCCATTTTAAAATGGGTCGCAATATGACAAGTGAGCCCCACACCATGTGACTAGTAGGGGCTCATTTGTCATGAGCTCAAAACTTATTTTGTAAAATGGGTCACCATATATATTTTTTTCCTATATATATATATATATATATATATATATATATATATATATATATATATATATATATATATATATATATATATATATATATATATATATATATATATATATATATATATATATATATATATATATATATATATATAGAGAAGGCTCTTTATTAACTTAAGTTGAATAGATCATCCACCAACTTTTCTAACCATTGATGTTGCCGTGATCCGTGAAAGATATAAAGTCCATCTTTGAGATTTGTGTGCATCTTGATTTCACCTATCCCAAGCAACATCAATGGATATAAAAGAGAACACTCTCTTATCAACTTAAGTTTATAGAGCCTCATATATAAATATATATATATATATATATATATATATATATATATATATATATATATATATATATATATATATATATGTAGAGTTGTTATATGAGGGGATTTATATACAATGACACAAGACAACTCACCTCCAAGCAGTATGATGCATTCTCTTCCTACTTATACTGGAGATTGTTGCACATCATCAGATACCATAAACCTCAATCACACACATCATATATATATATATATATATATATATATATATATAGTGCCTTCATGAACTTGTTCACATGACATGGGTGCACCAACTTTTTATCCACTCATTTGTCTTGAGATTTGTGACAAATCTCAAAGTGGCTTTATATCTTCAACTGATCCCAAAGCAAGATGAGTGGTTAGAAAAGTTTCTACAAGACCATCATTCATTAACTTAAGTTCATAGTGAGCCTTACTCTATATATATATATATATATATATATATATATATAGGAAATAATGTATAATGAGGCTGATGGAGGTTATTTTTAAATGAGCTACCAAGAGATATCATGCTGGGCCCAATTCTCACAGTCACATCAAAAGGTGTGGACCTCACCACTCTTACTCTTAGTAGCTCATTTGAAAAAATGTTCCACCTCATATATCATTCCTTCCATATATATATATATATATATATATATATATATATATATATATATATATATATATATATATATATATATATATATATATATATATATATATAATAGCAGCCTTATAACTAAGTTGATAGGAGAGGTTCACCACTTTATATCCATTATCTACTCGGGATCCGCTAAATCAAGATATGCACAAATCTCAAAGGTGGCTTTTATATCTTCACCATCCCAAGGCAACATCAATAGATAGAAAATCGGTGGATGACTATTCCCTATCAACTTAAGTTTATAGAGCTCGTTTCATATATATATATATATATATATATATATATATATATATATATATATATATATATATATATATATATATATATATATATATATATATCATATACTCCCTTTAAAAGAGGGAGTTGTGGAAAACTTTCTATGGACTATATTACCCCTATTTTTTTATATTACTGCTCTAATCCTAACTAAACTAAATTAATTATCATTGTTAATTAATTATATTATGTGCCACTTCAAGTTAGAGGTATTTAAGTTCAATTAAGTCTATAAAGATTTGAAACCTTTGTTAAACATAGTATGTGATCCCATTGATAAATAATTCATCATATAATAGAGGCCGAGGCTTAGCTTATATTTATATAGTAGAGGAGAAGTGGAAAATTAAAGCATCATATTTTAAATAAGTCTCAAGATTTTGAATTATTTTCTAAAATTATATACTTTGCTTAGAAACTTTAGAAGAGGCTCAAGGACTACTACAGTATCATCGATAAATATTGACAACTAAAATCTATGATATCTGATTGTAAAAACGGATATGTAAAAATATCGTGTCATATGATAATATTCATACATAATATAACATTGTAATCTATAATCTAACATATTAATGAATTTTAAACATAAGAATTTGCATGAAAATATATGCTTAAAATTTGAGAGCCCGTGAGAGATTTGGGAGACTAAATGTGCTTTTGTAGCTTTTATGGTTTCGCTTGGTTCAAACACCACCCAAACCTAGCCCACAATCAAATTAAAATGTCTCGATTTTGTCGATATCTTCAAAGGATGTATGGCCAATATTTTCAATAACCATCAATATATCGTAAAATCCCCAAATAAAAGAAAACAATATAAAACCATAAATATTATCGAGATAACGTTTTAACTCGATATATTCTATTATAGCGCATACCTACGATATTTAATACATTGCCTATAAGAGCAATATTTAAAGGTAATTTAACTATAAGCTTGATTTTAGATCTCCAATACCTTATATTATTCCCCTTGAAACGCCTATAATTTGGAGCTAATCTTGAATTATAAAAATTTGAGGGGCAAAATGTAAACAAGCCAAATTTTAAAAAGGGTTATTTTTTGAAAATCTCTCAACTACGGGATTGTCTCAAAAAACTCACTTACCGTGATTTAATGTCAGGTTTGTCAGTAATAACGAGGTGCGTAGAACACCCTCTTGCATATTTTAGAAAACACCGACCAATTCTATTTTACCTTAATATATTGAATATGATTTGGAGAAAATACCTCTTGAACAAAGCCATTTTAGTTAAAAGAAACTCTCAACCGATATAAAGGACCACCACCAATTTATAATTCTTTCCTCTATATCTCCTTTTTTTCTTTAATCTAGCAAAACCCAAGCTAATTCTTTTATGGTTGAGGGATGTTTTGGTCTTTCCAAGTCAAATACTTGTCATATAATAGATTAGACTCAATGATATTAGTTTTGAGGATTTAAGTGAGAAACGCTATTGTAGTTAAATCAAAAATTTGAAGTTGAGATAGATTACCATTTACATCCCAAATTTGACTTAAGATTTACCAGCCAAGTCGTGAATTTTCGCGTAAAGGCCCAGTTTGTTTGACACTCATGTCCCTAAGTGTCCTATTAACCCGCAAGGTCTTCACCCGGTAGCTATGGGGACTCTAACTGGGCCTGGCTCTGAGATCCTTCGCCTTACCGTGCTCTTCAGATCCCAAAAATAGTTGAGGGGGTTTTGACATTGCCCCCATAGCTAAGAGGAGTTTTCTAAAATTAACCCCTAAAACAAAGCAACTTAAGGCACATGTGACATCAATCTTATAAAAGTGGATTTTATAGAAGTATATCACTCTATGAACGATTTCTGCGTGTCCTTAGATTTATCCTATACATCAACTCAAAACTTTTTGCTACAAGAGTCTCTAAGAGAAATTTAATCTTTATTTAAGAAGGGTATGTGATTCTTCTTCTCCTTGTCTTTCATGATTTGTAATAAACTATTTGACAAAAATAAATTAAATTGTTCATTTTATAGTTCTCACCTTCTTATAAGTTTATGAAGCACATAGCTGGGTATGAGTATTGTTATGATATATTCGATTTTCTAACTCATTAACCTTTTTAGATGTTGTTTGACGATAGATTCAATTATTTGTTAAAATACATATCCATATGAGTGATAATATGTATAACATGTATAATATATTATATTTCTTAAACTAGAGAGTAATCGCTTTGACAAATCAATTAATTAGTTGGAAAGATGTAGAAACACTACAATATATTTTGGAATTGATCATATAATTTATGTTTTCTGATTGAATTTGCACATTCTGACTAAGAAAAGTCTAGAAAAGTTTTTGAATATCTATAATACTTTTCATCAACAAGTGGAAGTGATTTCTATAGGTAAACAAAATCTATATCTGATAAAACCTACCATTTTTTTTGATGAATTCAAGAATTTATTTTTATCATTAATAATAATAGTTTTTGATATTGGTCCTTACATCATTAATTTTTGAAATTAGATTCAAACATTAAATTGATTAAATCATTAATATTTTAAGATTAAAAGTTTCTCTGAAGGCAAATGTTGAAACCAACAAGATACATAAATATCCTAAATTTTTAATATATCATAATATATTAAAAATTTTTTGATATTTCCATGTATAATATCTTGTTGGTTTCAACATTTTGCCTTCAGAGAAACAATGAGGTTTAAAGTCTTAAAATATTAATGATTTAAGATCAATTTAATGATTTGAAGATCTAATTTCAAAATATTAATGATGTAAGGACCAATATCAAAAAACTATTATTATTAATGATAAAAATAAATTCTTGAATTCATCAAAGAAAAATGGTAGGTTTTATCCGGTCATATAGGATTTTGTTTACCTATAAAGAAATCACTTCCACTTGTTGTTTATCTGGCACCAAGTATTATAGATATTCAAAAACTTTTTCTAGACTTTTCTTAGTCAGAATGTGCAAATTCAATCAAAGAAAACATAAATTATATGATCAATTCCAAAATCTGATATTGTAGTGTTTCTACATCTTTCCAACTAATTAATTGATTTGTCAAAACGATTACTCTAGTTTCGTAAAATTATAAAATATAATATGAGAATTATTTATACATATTATGCACTCATATGGATTGTATTTTAACAAATAATTCAGATCTATCCAATGTCAAACAACATCTAAAAATTTAGGTTAATGAGTTAGAAGAATCCAATATCCGCAACAATACTCATACCCAAGCTATGCTTCATAAACTTATAAGAAGGTGAGAACTATAAAATGAACAATTTAATTTATTTTGTCAAATAGTTTATTACAAATCATGAAAGACAAGGAGAATCGAAGAATCACATACCCTTCTTAAATAAAGATTAAATTTCTCTTAGAGACTCTTGTAGCAAAAAGTTTTCAGAGTTGATGTATAGATAAATCTAAGGACACATAACCGAAATCAGTTCATAGAGTGATATACTTCTATAAAATCCACTTTTATAAGATTGATGTCACATGCCTTAAGTTGCGCTTTTGTTTAAGGGTTAATTTTAGAAACCTCTTTAGCTATGGGGGCAATGTAAAACCCCTCAACTATTTTTATTTTTTCTCGATACTAAGGAAACCTCGGTAAGGCGTAGGATCTCCGGCAAGGCCCAAGTTCGAGTCCCCACCATTACCAAGTAAACTCAGAACGGGCCCCTACCCCAACCAAGTACCACAAAGTTAATAGGACACTTAGGGACATGAGTGTCAAACTCAAACCCGGCCTTTGGCTAAAATTCCCGACTTGAACCGAGTAAATCTTCACAAATTTGGGGTGTCAGAGGTAATCTATCTCAACTTCAAATTTTTGATTTAACCTCAGAACGCTTTCTCACTTAAATCCTCAAAACTAATATCATTGAGTCTAATCTATTATATGACAAGTATTTGACTTGGAAAGACCAAAACATCCCTCAACCATAAAAGAATTAGCTTGGGTTTTGCTAGATTAAAGAAAAAAGGAGATATAGAGGAAAGAATTATAAATTGGTCGTGGTCCTTTTATTATCGGTTGAGAGTTTCTTTTAACTAAAATGGCTTTGTTCAAGAGGGTATTTTCTCCAAATCACATATTCAAGTAACTACATTAAGGGGTTTGTTGAGAGAAGCTAAAAGATCAGGAGTTTTATGAGACATCCTATAGTTGAGGGGTGTTTTCTAAAATCGCACCAAAGTTAAGAGGGGTTATCTACAGCACCCTCATAGTTCTGGTATTCTGGTAAATTAAATCAATTGAGTGGGTTTTTTTGAGACAATCCCCATAGTTGAGAGAGTTTTCAAAAAATAACCCTTTTAAAATTTGGCTTGTTTACATTTTGCCCCTCAAATTTTAATAATTCAAGATTAGCTCCTTAAATTATGTGTTTCAAAAATTTGAGGGAATAATATAGAATTATTGGAGATCTAAAATCAAGGAACTTATAGTTAAATTACCTTTAAATATTGCTCTTATAGGCAATGTATTAAATATCGTTGGCACATCGCTATATCTACCGATATATCGGTTAAAGACGTTATCTCGATAATATTTATGGTTTTATATTGTTTTCTTTATTTGGGGATTTTTCCGATATATTGATCGCTATTGAAAATATTGGCCAATACATCCCTTTGAAGATATCGACAAAATCAGACATTTTAATTTGATTGTGGGTTAGGGTTTGGGTCGTGTTTGGGAACCAAAACCTAAACCCTTAAAAGCTACAAAGCCACATTTCGCCTCCCAAATCTCCACTGGCTCTCCCAAATTTTAAGCATATATTTTCATGCAAATTCTTATGTTTAAAATTCATTAATATGTTAGATTATAGATTACAATGTTATATTATGTATGAATATTATCTCATATGACACCCGATATTTTTACATATCCCGATTTTACAATCCGATATCATAGATTTTAGTTGTCCAATATTTATCCGATGTCCAACACTTTGTAGTAGTCCTCTCAAAGCCTCTTCTAAAGTTTTCTAAGCAAAGTATATAATTTTAGAAAATAATTCAAAATCTTGAGACTTATTTAAAATATGATGCTTTAATTTTTCCACTTCTCCTCTACTATATAAATATAAGCTAAGCCTCCGCCTCATATTATATGATGAATATTATTTATCAATGGGATCACATACTATTGTTTGTGGTTAACAAAGGTTTCAAATCTTTATAGACTTAATTGAACTTAAATACCTCTAACTTGAAGTGGCACATAATATAATTAATTAACAATGATAATTAATTTAGTTTAGTTAGGATTAGAACGTAATATAAAAAAAATAGGGTAATATAGTCCATAGAAAAGTTTTTCCACAACTCCTCTTTTAAAGGAGTATGATATATATATATATATATATATATATATATATATATATATATATATATATATATATATATATATATATATATATATATATATATATGAGTATAACTTAAACTTAAGTTGATAGGAATATCCACCAACTTTTCTATCCATTGATGTTGCATTGGGATCCATGAAAGATATAAAGCCCACTTTGAGATTTGTGTGCATCTTGATTTTACTGATCTCAAGGCAAGATCAATGACTATAAAGTTGGAGGACACTCCTTCCTATTAACTTAAGTTTATAGGAGAATTGCTCTCTCTCTCTCTATATATATATATATATATATATATATATATATATATATATATATATATATATATATATATATATATATATATATATATATATATATATATGGAATGATGAGATGGTGCGTATTTTGCTAAATGAGCTATCAAGAGATAGAGTGAGGTCCACACCTTTGATGTGACCAAAGGCCTCACCACACGATTATCTTTCTAGCTCATTTAGAAAATGAGCCCCACCACCATATACATTATTTCCTATATATATATATATATATATATATATATATATATAGGGTTTTATAACTTAAGTTGATAGGAATATCCACCAACTTTTCTATCCATTGATGTTGCATTGGGATCCATGAAGATATAAAGCCCACTTTGAGATTTGTGCATCTTGATTTTACTGATCTCAAGGCAAGATCAATGACTATAAAGTTGGAGGACACTCCTTCCTATTAACTTAAGTTTATAGAGAATTGCTCTCTCTCTCTCTATATATATATATATATATATATATATATATATATATATATATATATATAGTATGAAAAACTTAATAGGTTTTGAGTTGATGATAAGTTTGAACTTTGACGCTTTTCTCGAGTCCGCTCTCAGAATGCTTTGTGATTAACCTTATATATATTGTTGAATTTTGACCTTAAACACGCCGCTACCACTTACACGCCATTCTCTCCATCTCTTTAGGCCTATGGAATCAATGGTTCACCCTTTATTTTCCCAAATGGAACTTAAATTCTAGAATAATTTCAGCTTAACTACTTTATGTTACAAAATTTGACATTATAAGTGCACGTGAATCCTCAATTCCATGATTCCAAAGCAGCTTGGTTTTGATGTTTCTTTTCTTTTTATGGGGTGGAGGGGTTGGTTGATAAATTTCCAAAGGTCATACCATACTTGTTCTTTTTGTAATGTACATCGTGACAATCAATGCATATATCCATTCCAGTTATCAAGGCACAAGGCGCAATGCGTATTTAAATTTAATTTTATCACAGATCATGCTAAGGCTTATGAGCTACTGCTGAAGTGAGGCGATACCTCAAGCAAAATTATTATATATATATATATATATATATATATATATATATATATATATATATATATATATATATATATATATATATATATATATATATATATATATATATATATATATATATATATATATATATATATATATATATATATATATATATATAAGAGCTCCTATAAACTTAAGTTGATAGGAATAATATCCACCAACTTTTCTATCCATTGATGTTGCATTGGGATCCATGAAAGATATAAAGCCCACTTTGAGATTTGTGTGCATCTTGATTTTACTGATCTCAAGGCAAGATCAATGACTATAAAGTTGGAGGACACTCCTTCCTATTAACTTAAGTTTATAGGAGAATTGCTCTCTCTCTCTCTCTATATATATATATATATATATATATATATATATATATATATATATATATATATATATATATATATATATATATATATATATATATATATATATATATATATATATATATATATATATATATATATAGGAAAATATATGAAAGTGATATTATTTACAAAATAGGTCGCGAGTTTCATGACAAGTGAGCCCCTACTAGTCACATCGAAAGGGGCTCAGTCATTGATCGCGTACCCATTTTGTAAAATGGGATGTCACCATACAAGATGGTAAGATGAAACCTTATCGTGAGATGGACTAATCGGATCATCAAATTCATGATCTCGGCCGGGTTTTGTTCGTAACATTATCAAATATATATGGTCAAATTTTCACATAGTTTGGAGTCTTCTAGAATATAAATCAAACTAGTTTAATATGTACATTTTTCACGTACCATTAGTCGCCCCTTTGTTGATGTCACGGATCACACATCAAATTATTCATATTGAGGATGGTTAAGGGCTCGCTAACTCCTTTTAGATATCTGATCTGAATATCCCTTGGATCAAACTGCACATGAAAACAACCCGTGAGAGGTTGGGGTTGGTTCCCCAATGGTTCCTCCAACGGTCAAGTTAGTACTTTTAGTGATGAGGTGTTTAAAAGGAATTGAATATTCTATTG
This sequence comes from Asparagus setaceus, assembly GCA_012295165.1. Classification (NCBI taxonomy): domain Eukaryota; kingdom Viridiplantae; phylum Streptophyta; class Magnoliopsida; order Asparagales; family Asparagaceae; genus Asparagus; species Asparagus setaceus. The sequence goes on from CM022706.1 coordinate 69,109,921, forward strand.
ACTGAGTTCTTGGTGTCTTAGTATTGCTTACCTCAATATGTGAACAGCTCCCCTATTTATAGTAGTAGCTGAGGGGCAATTTGGGAACTTCAATTGCGTGTGGGATGGCAGATGAAATGATTTGCGCTGACGATGTCACTGTTTAATAGTGGAGGGATGAGTCATCCCAAATTTCTAGTGATGTGATGGCTTGGACATGGCACCGACGTCCGATGTGTCATAAATATTTCCGCATGGAGAATCAATGGCTCGATCTTGCATTTAATGCGAGGGTGACTCATCATTGGTGGGGTTCTTGGTGATTCGTCGTCTTTCAATCCTAGGTGGCAGGGCCAAGAAGTACCGCCTTTTGAGTCTATTTCGCAAGATGCCGGCAGTGGAGCCTGTAAAAGTAACCGTTGGCTGAGTTCCCCAGGGAGTCGACACATGACGCCTTTCGAGTTGGCCATGTGGGACGTCGAATACTCTTGGCGCCGACTTACCCTGCCTCTTGAGTCGGCCTCATGAGGTGTTGACTCGAGGGGTCGCCACTGTAGATCCTAGACGCTGCGGGGTGATGAGTTGACTTATTTACTTAAGCTCTTAATGCGGTAACTTGTCTACTAATCCAATGGGGTTGTGCTATAAACTGTTGAAAAAGGGCTATAACACTTTTGCACATAGCTAAAATAATAATTAGAAATTTTAAAATGATATAATTTTTTCTATATATAGATCATGATGAGTGCAAATCACGATAGGCGGTGCTGATCATTATTCCGGGTAGACTATTGGGCCATTTCACGATAAGGATCTCATCTCACCATCTCATTTTATTATATATATATATATATATATATATATATATATATATATATATATATATATATATATATATATATATATATATATATATATATATATATATATATATATATATATATATATATATATATATAGCAAGGCCTTATTAACTTAAGTTGATAGGGAATAGTCATCCACCAACTTTTCTAACCATTGATGTTGCCTTGTGATCCGTGAAAGATATAAAGTCCATCTTTGAGATTTGTGTGCATCTTGATTTCACCTATCCCAAGCAACATCAATGGATATAAAGTTGGTAGACACTATCTCTTATCAACTTAAGTTTATAGAGCTCATATATAAATATATATATATATATATATATATATATATATATATATATATATATATATATATATATGAGATATTAGTATCATGTAAGTTTATAGGATTTCATATACAATGATGTGGCACAATCTCCACCAAGTGTGGTTATGATGCATTCTCTTCCTACTTTATAGACTTGGTGGAGATTGTGCCACATCATTGTATAATGGCAAATCCCCTAACGACATTACGATACATATATATATATATATATATATATATAGTAGTGCCTTATTAACTTAATATTAATAGACAGTAACCAATTTTTATCCACTATCTGCCTTGAGATTTATGATGCACAAATCTCAAAGCTTTATATCTTCACTGATCCCAAAGCAAGCATTTGAAATGCTAAAGTCAAGACCACTATTCATTACTTAACTTAAGTTCATGAGCCTTTCTCTCTATATATATATATATATATATATATATATATATATATATATATATATATATATATATATATATGATTTTAACAAAAAATCTTGCAATTTGATAGTGAATTTTTCATACCCTGTATGAGTATGACTCTTTGTTCTATTATATGTTTGTTTATGCAGCAGTCTTATCAGAGCTTTGTTTGTATTCGAAGCTTGAACGATTGCATCAACTTCTCGTGATTTCTGATTGTGACAACATACATTGAACGGATGCAAAATTAAGTTGCAAGAATTACGGAACAACTCCTAAATCATTTTTCGTAAATTTAAATTTTTTATTACTAGAAATCAAAGCATAAGAATCCAGAACGACTCGTTAATTTGACAGCAATTCAAGAGGAAGAATCTTACATTTTCATTTGTTGTAGTTCAAAAGCAGCATATAGTCTAGTTATCATTATAATACAAAATTAAGTACCAAATCCAACATAACATGAAGATATAGAACCTTTGTCTAAAATAAAATAATAAAATAAAAATAAATTTGTTTTTACTTATATAAAATAAAAATCAAAAATTTTTTAACTTCTAATTCAGAGGGATTTTCCGTCCATCATGCAAATCTCAAGTGCATTTTCTGTAATTTACTCTTAAGATTTATATTTGAACCATACACGACATCAGAGCCTTGATTCTTGGATTCATCTTGAAGATACAATTAGATTTTGATACAAATTCGTTCCTATTTCTTTTCGATCTTGTTTCTCCGTCAAGGAGCTAAGTTGCAATGGATATAGAATATGTATCGTGAGTAATATTTAACGCGACGCGTAAGTGATAAACCTTAGAATCCACCGATGGGTGTTCTCTGAATCCACAAAGAATAATCTCCGAATCCACGAAGAAAATATTAAAGAGGAATTTTATTGATAAAAAGTTATATATTTATTGGGGTTACATGACTCTTCTTAAATAGAAAAATAAAATAGACTCCTAATAAGGCTAGAATTACAAAGAAATAGAAAGTATCAAATTCTACCCTAAAAAGACTCCCTATAATAGAGGAAACAAATCAGTCTAACATGAATCAAAATTGAATTTGTTTCCTAATCTAAATAGACTCCAGCTTTATTACTAAAAATAAACTAAAGGCTGATTATTTTCGGATTTCAGCCAAAACTAGGTATTACTGATGAGATTTTAAAAATCTGACAATCCAGTTGGCTCCGTCTCGTCGAGATAGGAGATTTACATATATAGTATGTCAGAATCCGCCTTTCAGGTTAGAATATATGATTGTTTCTTTGCGGAAGTCAAAAATATGTATAAGTCTGTATTTAGCTCGTGATTGTCCCACTCCTCCATGAAATTATCTGTTAAGCGTCCTACATCAGTCTCCCCTTGTTGAAAGAAGCTCGACCCTGAGCTTATATTTGCTTGAATAGTAGCTTCATTAATAAATATTTTTTTTCTCCTACATCAATCAGCATCCACCTTATACTTAGCATTGATTTTCTCTATTTGTTCTTTTACCTCCTCTGCTAGGACTTCTTATGTATCAAACTTGTGTATGAATCTTTCCCATGGCATGTGTATGTAACTGATAGCATTTTTCTTCTCCTACATGGATCAGCATCCGCTTTATACTTAGCATTGATTTTCTCTATTTGTTCTTTTACCTCCTCTGTTAGGACTTCTTCTGTATCAAACTTGTATATGAATCTTTCCCATGGCATGTGTATGTAACTGGCAGCATGTGGCTCTATAGTTGACTTGAAAAACTCCTCCAAATATTTTCCTTGTTGCTTCTCATATTCTAGTGCCGGTGGTATCACTTCATCATTGTTAAAATTATTGATGATCATTTCTTTCAAAGAAGAATTTTCTCCCTCATACTCCATACACAATTCTTTCATCTCCTTTGCCTCGAGCCCTCCACCAAGCAATTCACACATATCATCAATTGCATCACTCTTTATTTTATCATTCTCCCCCATTGAGACAACATTAATATGTGCAATATCGCTCACAACCTCTCTGAAAATATCATGCATAATATCCATCTTCACTATCATATCACTATTAGCATTATGAATCTCATGCATAACGAGGTTTTACACCTTAGGAGGAATTTCGGTAGGGGCAAGTTCTTCTTTTCCAATTATAGCCAAGTCATAGACCTCTTCAGATTGCTTTAAGTTTTCTGCTAAAGCCTCATTGTCTGTCACCAATAGTCTCTTTTTCGCAGTAGTCTCTATTTTGGATAGCTCTTTGTCTGTAAGAGGCATGAGTACAATTCGACGTCTATCTTTCTTGAAGATATAAATATTATCTCTGCGCTTGTGGGTGGCATCAACATCAAACTGCCATGGCCTACCTAAAAGTATGTGATAAGTATCCATCTCGATCACGTCACACAATACCTCATCGACATAGTTGCGACCGATAGAAAAAGGTAGCCGACACATCTCATCGTTCTGCACATCATTGCCCTTGCGAATCCAGTCAATCTTGTAGGGAGGTGGGTGTTTCTTTATCTTCAAACCTAACTTATTCACCATACGTTGAGAGACAAGATTCTTACTACTGCGGCTGTCAATGATAACATTACAAATCTTCTGCATCATAGTGCATCTCGTGCGGAAGATATTGTGCTCAGAAGGTTGTTCTTCTTTCTTTGTTGCTACTTCAATCATCTTCATAACTCCAAGGTCTTGCTTAGGAACAGATTGGGCTTGTTTAATCTCTGCATGATCATAGTTAGAATCTGCATTCGGATATCGATTGAACATATAATAATAGGTAGGAAGGAAATGAGCTTTCAATAACTTCTTCATCTTCTCCCACTTATCGACTTTCGGCTTTTCTTGACGGGATCGATTCGTGCATACTGATTCTCACCAAGCAAATGCTCCACCCTCAAGTCGGTAGGCCACTAACTTAACCTTCTGTTCATTTGGGATCTCCATATACTCAAAAAACCTCTCCACCTCTGCAACCCAATCAAGAAATTATTCGATATGAAATTGCCCGTTAAAAGATGACAGATCCATCTTCATCTTGAACCCTCCAGCATCATAATTATCCCATTGTCGGCGCTCTCTGTGATCATCACCGCAGCGTGGGGCTTCATAGTTAGTGGGGCTTCATAGTTATCACCGTCACTGTTGAATTCGTCCTCTGGAGTCAGATCACGTCGTTGGCGACTATCAACGCGATTTTGAACTCCTACCGTATTCAGACGCTCCATTGCCAACACAAGTCAATCTACGACAGTCTTAATTTGATTAACATCGGTCTTCAACTCATCGAACTTAGTTCGAGAAATAGGGGCTTCATCGCCTGCCATCAGATCGGGAAAATAAGTCTCTGATATAAATTAACGCAGCGCGAAAGTGATAAACCTCGGAATCCACCAATGGGTGTTCTCTAAATCCATAAAGAACGATCTCCAAATCCACGAAGAAAATATTAAAGAGGAATTTTATTGATAAAAAGTTATATATTTATTGGGGTTACATGACTCTTTTTAAATAGAAAAATAAAATAGACTCCTAATAATACTAGAATTACAAAGAAATAGAAAGTATTAAATCCTACCCTAAAAGACTTCCTATAATAAAAGAAACAAATCAATCCAGGATGAATCAAAATTGAATTTATTTCCTAATCTAAATAGACTCCAACTTTATTACTAAAAATAAACTAAAGGCTGATTATTTTCGGATTTCAGCCAAAACTGGGTATTAGTGATGAGATTTTAAAAATCTGACAATCCGGTTAGCTCCGTCTAGTCGAGATAGGTGATTTACATATATAATATGTCAGAATTTGCCTTCCGGGTTAGAAGATATGATTATTTCTTTGCGGAAGTAAAAAATACGTATGAGTCTGTATTTAGCTCGTGATTGTCCCACTCCTCTATGAAATTGTCCGTTAAGCATCCTACATCAATATTAATGAAAATATGCTGGTTAAACACATGTTAATCTCAAAGCATACCTATCTAGCAACGAGATCACGTTCCAAGCCGACTTGTAATCCTATAAGCAATCATTCCCCTACCAATGAATCCAATTTCGGGAGGATAGGGATCAATTCTTCAAAAGTAGGATTAATGACACAATATTATGAAAAATGGTCATCCATGTTGTCACTTTTCCCTTTGAATCATCACGTCACCACATGAAAGAAGTGAGTTCCGCATCAAGAATTTCGTCAAAAGTAGGATCTTTAATTGTTTTGATGAGTAATTTGGAGTGAAATGTCAATAAAATTTAATTATTTTTGGGTAAAACTTTCCTTTTTTACTCAGAAAATTTTAGAGACATAAAGAAAATTGGTCTCTACATCCAACTTACAAATTTTAAATGACCTCATCATAATTATATAGCCAAAAATTTATCGACAAATAGTAAAGATATATTGCACTACTCGCCAGGGCTGCCTAGTGGGTTTGATGGGTGAAAACCTCCTAAGCTGATTAGGGTTTGGATCCTCCCTACTTACCAGGAGTTTAGCATAAATTAAGGCAAAAGCTTGCTCCCGAGAGTTTTCTTTTGTTAAGGTCTTGAGGTTTCTCTCGAGAAGTCTGAGATAGGATCCTCTCTCAGATGAAAGTGTCCTAATTAGATCTATAGCGTTAATGTCTCTTGCTGGCTTTTTAATGTAGAACACATTGCGGATACCTTCATGGAGAAACGGGATTGTAACAAGCCCAAACGCGGACCCGGTCGAGAAAAATAGGTTGCAACGAAGAACGGGTCATAACTTTCAATCCGTAAGTCAGATTTGGATGATTTTTTTTTAAAATCGCGTATTTTTTCGAGACGGAGCCAACCAAACCTACCTAGTTCGGTTTGCTTGCTGTTCGTTTCACCAAATTCCTTCCGGATTGAGAGATATCAGCATTTTCGTCAGTTTTTTACTATTTTTAGTAATGTTTTAGGAGTCTGTTTGGATTAGGAAGCAAATCCGGTTTGATTCCAAATTTGACTGATTTACTTTCCTAATCGTAGGGAGTCTTTTGAGGATAGTTTTCTTATTTTTATTTTTGGCAAAGTTCAGGTCAATTAGAGTTCTTATTTCTATTTTTAGTGGGAGTTCGAGTCATTGTAGGATTCTTATTTGTTTTCTATTTAAACAGAGTCTTGTAAGCCCTTTAGGTATATCTTTTCATCAATAAAATTTCGTTTATTATATTTTCTTCGTGGATTCAAAGCTCTTCGTGGATTCGGAGATCAACCCTCGATGGATTCCGAGATTTCAACTTCCGCGCTGTGTCACTTTTGAGCGCTAGGGCTAGAAGTTGAGCCTCCTCTCTATAAGCTATGAGATGCTTTGACCCTCTTGTCAATCTATACCATTATATAAAAAACCTTCCTCATTGCTACAATAATTTGTCTTTCAAATTTATTTGTCTTTTCTTTACTATTTTCCCTCTTCTTTCGTTAGACGCTTAAAATAATAAAAATACTTTATATCAAGAAGACCTCCAGCATATTTTTTTTGCATGAATGTATAATAAATTGGATTTTTGAGAAGAAGAGTTTTAAATAATTTTAAAAATATAATTTTGGATGACCCTTGGATAGATGCAAACTATTTATAATTTTTATATTATTTATTGTTATGAAAAAATAGTATTTACAATACTTTTACTAAGATATTTAGTATAATTTAATGCAACAATGTCACGTTCTAATAATTTTATTTTTGGATCTTAAATTTATAAGAATATTATTTTTAGATAAATTTCTAATATTTAAATATCAAATTTGAAAATAAGTGAAACTTTAGGGTATTAAAGTAACCTTTTGTTAAAAAATAACAATTTAAGGTATTAGAGTAATGTTTTAATGTTCATTATACGTGCATCTGAGCAAACACTGAGAAAAATGATGATATATCCTATCCGAATTTTTATATTTTTTGAGTTCTCTACATATATTTTTAAAGAAAAGATGTTATAACTATTATACTAACAAAGTAATTGCTCTACCATTGAGCTACATCCCCAAATGATAATTATTTACATCATGATAATCTTTTAATATGTTATAACTATATAAATAAATTATGATTAAAATATTTAATTATCCAAATCGTAATAGTTTATTATACACTTCTTTACACACATTTCATTATTAGTATAAAATTTTAATTGTTCATTTAAGAATATATATATATATTTTAAATTCTCTTCACCATTTTTCAACCAACGAACAAAATTCAAAATAGGAAACAATTGCACTGTACTGCTAGTATAGTGCAATTGTTTCCTATTTTGAATTTTGTTCGTTGGTTGAAAAATGGTGAAGAGAATTTTAAAAAATATAAATTCTTAATACTAGTAAAAATAAAAAACTCTGCGCCTGTCCGTCATTTTTTTTCTGTAGAGAATACCAAAAAGTCCTTTTACTTTGTACTGTTCCTCTCACTTTCACTTGAATTCAAGGTGCATTTATCCTTGCCTATGCTCCAACTTGGACCGGGTCCACGGAGCATGCGGTCCAAGGATGTCAGCTAAAGCTCGCCCCATCAAACTCTCCTCACTCATCCACCACTTGGTTGTTAATATTACAATTTAGTTGTTAAGTTTATGGCATGGTTGTTAAGTTTATATGTTAATTATTAAGGTTATAGTTTAATTGATAAGGATACACTTTAGTTGTTAAGTTCAGCTTGGTTGTAAGGTTACAAATTAGTTGTTAAGTTTACAGTGTAATCGTTAAGTGTATATGTTGGTTATTAAGATTACAGTTTAGTTGATAAAGATACACATTAGTTGTTAAGCTCACAGCTTTGTTGCTAATGTTAGAGTTTAGTTGTTAAGTTTACAATGTAGTCATTAAGTTTATATATTGGTTGTTAAGGTTACCGTTTAGTTGATAAGGATATACATTAGTTGTTAAGTATACAGTTTGATTGTTAATGTTACAGTTGAGTTGTTAAGGATACATGTTAGTTGTTAAGTATACAGTTTGGTTGTTATGGTTACAGTTTAGTTGTTAAGGAAGATGAATAGTGTGGTGACAGAGGTTAGTAATGCGGTAGAGGATTCAATGATGATGCGTCATCCCCCGCCATTGTACAGATAAAAATTCTAATCTTAGGTTTAGAAAATTACGAAGATGGAGGAAGAAGAAAGGTGGAGTTTTTTTGGGTTTGTGTTGGCTAGGGGTGGAAACGAACCAAATAATTAATAAACAGTTCGGTTATTATTCGTCCAGATATTCGGTCATATTCGATTTAGAAGTTCATTTAATAATAAATGAATATTTTTTAGTATTCGGGGCATAAACGAATAGAATTTGATCGAGGTATATTCGATTCGTTTGATTATTAAATATTCGTTTATATTTTTCTACTTCTAGATTATTATATTGTGTTATCTTTTACATGTGCATAAGTTTTATAAATATTGCTATTTATAAGTATTATATTAATAATTTATAAACATACACTATAATAATTCTTATATTGAAATATCATAATAACAATGAAGTAAAATATTATAGAAAATAATAAGAAAAGACTTCAAACATAGAGTTTGAAGTCAACACCTCTTGGTTGAGGATCTTGTGACTTAACAAGTGTGCTATTGAGATATTCGTGAATATTTAATAAATATTCGTCTAATTAACGAACTAAATTTGAACACCATTTTCTTATTCGACATGAATTCGAGTTCGACTTCGAATTCGTGAAAATTAACCAAATACGAATATGAATACCATGATATTCGATTCGATTCGGTTCATTTCCACCCCTAGTGTTGGCAAAGAAAAGAGGGGAGGGGAGGGAGAGAGAAAGAGAGGTAGAGGCCCTAGAAAGTAGGGGTGCGGCCCTAGGAAGTAGGGGTACAATGGGGAAAAAAAGTAATTGTTAGTTAGCATTAGATTTGGGGGCTAGGAGGATAAAAATGTGAATTTAGGGATTTTTGGCATGTTGACTTTTTCTTAAGGTTGGGGCATATTTGCTTTTTGATTTTAGAGGCTAGAAGCAAATTTCCATTTTTTAAATCAACCAACAAAATTCAAAATATTAAGGCTCCGTTTGGATACCATGGTGTTTTACTTGTTTCCATAGTGTTTTTGCCAAAAACAAAACACCATGCGTTTGAAAATCATGGTGTTTTTTGAGCTAAATCATCCTCAAACCAAAAACACAACACCTATTTCAAAACACCTTTTAGGTGTTTTAAGTTTGTTGTTTTGATTTTGAATTTGAGGAGGTGTTAATATAATATCTAACATAATATATTAAATGTAATTAATATATAGTTATTATCAACATGCTTATTATATTATATTATATTATATTATACTATACTATATTATAGTTAATCTAATATATTAGTAATATTTATTAAACAATATAAAAATAAAATAATTAAAATATCTTATATAATAATATAATAACATATTAAATACTAGTATTTAATATGTTGATAATGTATTATAAAATAATAAAATAATAATAAAATATACATAAACTAATAAAAATAATAATAAAGTTATTGATAATAAAATAATAATATAATAATGATATAATAATATACAATACAATATTATAATCACTATAATATTATTAACTTTTAATAAATAAATTGTAATAATAAATAATTATAAAATATTATATAATCGTAACATATTTAATAATACAACAATAATATAATAATATTATTATAATAATATATTGTATAGTAAATGTAATATAATATATAAAATATTACTATATTATATAATAAATAAAATATAGTATAAAGTAAAATAATTTTTAATACTAAAATAATTTATGCTAACAAATGTTAATGTAAAAATAATATACTCATAATATAATAATATTTTATTTATATCATAAATTATTAATATATTATTAAAGTATTATTAACAAAACATATTAGAAACTATAATATATTATATAATATTAAAATATTTATACTATAATAATTTAATAATAATATACCAGTAATAACATAATATTAACGTTATTAATAATATTATATTATATTAATAATAGTATAATATCATTTTAATAATAAAATAATATTATTTTAAAAATATTATATAATATATAACAATAACAAATTAATATACCAAAATAATTAAATTTATTATTATTTGAATATAATATGTAATAATTATAATATAATAGAACACATTAAAGTATAATATAATATTATAATACGTTATACAATATTATATTTTATTATATTTAATATTTATAATACTATAGTAATGTAAACTAAATATTATAATATTTTATTTATAATATATTTTATTATAATTAATATATAATATATTAGTAATATGTTTAATACTAATGTTGTAACGGGTTAAATTAGTGTTGACCAAAAACAATCAAGATGGTGTTTTGAAAACACTTTAAGGGGAAAACACAACCCCAAGGCAGCGTTTGGTTGAGCCCAGGACTAGGACTAGGACTTGAAGTCCTAGGACTTGAGGTTAATCTTATGTTTGGTATTACATAGGATTAGGATTAAAATGGGATGAGACTTTGTTTTAAATCCCAAAGCTGGTTTTATCAAATACCGACCCCGTGTATTAGAGATCGGGACTCTCTTAGCCTCTCAAAACGACCCGATCTCAAAATCACGATTTCTTCTCCTCTTCATCTCGAGCTCGAGCTCGACCTCTAGCTTCCAGACCTCGTCCTCTCCCCTCGAGCTCGAGCTCGAGCTCGACCTCCGGCCTCCGATCTCCTCTCTCTTGAGCTCGACCTCGGCCTCCGATCTCCTCTCTCTTGAGCTCGACCTCCGGCCTCCGATCTCCTCTCTCTTGAGCTCGACCTCCGGCCTCCGATCTCCTCTCCTTTGATCACTTCTCGACCTAGATCTCTTCTCCGCCTCCGATCTTCACTTATCTCCGATCCCCAATCCTCGGATCAAGAGAAGGTAATTTTAGATTCTAGGGTTTTTAAATTACAATTATTCCGTATTTTGATTTAGTTTCTAGGGTTTGAAAATTTTAATTGATATGGGCTTTACCTTCTAATTTCTAGTAGATCTTTTTGTTTGGAAAGACAAAGAACTTGAAGAATTGTAGAGCAAATGCTCAAGAAATCCAAAAAGATGAAATGACTAAAGGTGGGATTGTGTTTGGATGGCAAATTATTTGTTGCTTGATGATCCATTTTGTACTTTCTACTTTGATTTCTGTCTCTTTCCTTTTGTCTGCGCTTCACTCAGTTTCACATTCGATTTATACTCTTGAGAAAGGAAACACAATTTGCATCAAATATAATTTATATCTTTGATCACATCTTTGGAGTTGGGGATGTGATTAGTTATGTAACAACCTTCTATTTTTCATATATGCAGCAGGGCTGAGGAACATATTCCTCATCCTTTTCTTCTCAAAAAAATTTTGGCCTTGGGCTCTTTGCTTTTTCAGTTTACTCTTTCTTCACTAAAAAAGTCAGAATTTTCAGGTTGAGAAGTGACAGGCTTCGCTGGTCTTGTGCTGGCAAAGGGGAGAGCTCATCTCGGTTTCAGCTTGGGAATGCTAAGGAGAGGGAAAAAAGGGGAGGGGTCATAATCGCGATTTCATTATCCTGTTCTTGCTGAAGACATGACACATTTGTTCTTTGCAATTCCCTATTGTCTTGACTAACTAAGATTAATGTCCTTTTGATTTTGCTTGTAAAAGCTTTTAAGCATTATTCATTTGTTTGGGTGTATTGCTGCAACTTTGTACTGGCACTTAATTTGGGTTGGTAGTCTAGTAACTTCTCTTCCATTGCAAACTTACCCCTGTTATTCTGCTCTTGAATTAGAAATGCATTCAGTCTAGTAACTTTGTACTGGCATGCAATTTTTGTTGCATTTTTCTTGAGATTTAATTTTTCTTGTAATCACTTACTTACTAATCTGTGACCCTTCTTTACAGGTCTATAAAAGCTTTTTCCTCGAAGGGTGGGAGAATAAGAAAAGTATATGGTAGTGTTGATGTATATAATCACAGTCACTAACCTCGGATGAGTTTAGCTTTAAAGAGAGCGGAGTCCGCTTTTTCTCCTAAAGCCCAGCGACGCTGACTCCAGCCAAAGGATTCGCCTACAACAGAAAGAAGGACCTGCGGAAGAGGCGGAGTTGGGATCTCCGGTGGTTCCTCCGACGGTCAAGTTAGTGGAGTGGGGGATAGTCTAATAGAGCAGGAATTCACTCAGGAGAGATTGCTTACCTTGTTAGCTGTTCACGTTTCTCTTTTATAGGTAGGGTTAAGGGGGTATTTCCGTCTTTCCATTAGTTTGGGAACCACCGGTGAGTCAGCCCTCCCCCCTCCACGTGTGAGCCGAGGATTGGCTGAACATCCCTCCGCCTGCTAGAGTGGCTGGCCTTTACAGGTGTCAAATTGGGCGTAATCTGAGGGTTGGTGTGGTCTATTCGCTATTAATGGGATGGGATTGGCGGCGCCTGTAGCTGCATGGGTCCGAGGTGCCTTAAATACTGTGAGAGATGGGGGAATTAAGGGGCTGTCAGTGCATTTAATGCGATGTTGATGGGCTCGAAATCTTGTGTGGCCGTCGTTTGAGTGGAGAGAATCACGCAGGGTGAGAGGGGGGAGCCGTGGCCGGATGGCCGACTCATGCGGCCTCTTAGGGCGTCCCTTGGGATGATTTGCCGAGGGGGACGATTGGGAGCGCCTTATGCGTCGCCCTAGAGGACGAGTGGCCGAGAAGGGTAGGCCTGGATTCGTTCCACATTGTTTGGAGAGGTCGGCAACTTGTAGGAAGGGATCGTAGCGGTGGTCGGAAGGACGGCCGACACCGCCTCCGTCGTCAGAGAGAATCTGTCGATGGGTGACTTCTTGCGCTAGCGTCGGTCATGGCGATGGTCGTCTGATGGACCGGGACTGGGTCGGTACATGCAGGCCGGTCGGTGGGTTGAGTGTGGAGGTTCTTGTCGGTCCTCATTGGTAAACAAGCGTTCGTTCAGATCAGCGCTTGGCTTTTCTCTTTAATTACTGATTAGTGGTTATGACCATAACAGGTAGATAGAGGGGTACAAGTAAATGATGTACTTGTGCACACCATCTTTGTGAATATTGGGCTATTTGAATTTGGATATTAAGCATGTAAAGTATTTTCTTCTAGTTATGTTATGTAAATAATTGAAGAAGTGTTGTTAAGTATTTTGTGTTATTGCATCTGTGAAATTTTTGGTTATAGCAATGTAATATTTTTTTGCTTCTATTTTTGTTCATTGAAAAATAGATAGGTAATTGCTCTCTGATTGTTACTTTAAAATCATCCTTAATATTATAATTAGATGCATTCAACTGGGTGCTCTTGTTATATTTTTAGCATAATTAATTTTATTGATTATTTTCTTGTTTATAATTGGGTTGTATAACAAATTTATTCTCTAAATTAAGAAATAAGATTTTTGAGGTGAAAAAATAATAGATGATAGAATTTGTAATCCCAATTGTAGGAACCAAACGTGGGACTGGGATTTTGGGCATCAAAATCCCAAGGACTTTGAACGTGTAACCAAATATGGGACTAGGACATCTAATCCTAGTCCTATCTAATCCCAATCCCAACCTATGTCCTAGTCCTAGTCCCATTGTGAACCAAACGCTGCCCAAAGTGTTTTGTTACAAAAACACAACAAGAAAAATACCATGGTATCCAAACGAAGCCTAAGCAATTGCACTATACTAGTAAAAATAAAAAACTCCGCGCTTGTCCTTCATTTTTTTTCGTGTAGAAAATACAAAAAAGTCCTTTGACTTTGTACTATTCCTCTCACTTTCACTTGAATTCAAGGTGCACTTTTCCTTACCTAAGCTCCAACTTGGGCCGGGTCCACGGAGCCTGCGGTCCAAGGATGTCGGCTAAGCTTGCACCGTCAAACTCTTCTCATTCATCCGCCACTTTATTGAACAACCAAGAAATGAAAGAAGACAAAGAGATGGGTCTAACTGCATAAAAGCAAAGAATCCAATGTGATTTTAGCTACATACTCACATTTAGAATGTTAATTCAGTCTCCACTCTAACTTTTACGAGGTTTTGACTGGTGTACACAAAAGAGTTAAGACTTCAGAGGTATGAATTGTATTTGTAAGTTTAGCCGTATGCCTCTTTCTATTTCTAGATCTCTCTCCCTCTCTCCTTCATGTTGTATTGGTATACTACTTTGTCGACATAAATATGCATGATACTACCGTTGCAATACCACATAAGAGATATTTGATAATTGGAAAAGGCTTTATTATTTCTAGGTGCCTCCTCCCTAGGTTTCTATTTGTTGCATTTATCCATTCCAAGACATATTCAAGATGGAAATGCCACTTAACTGTTTCATTTATTCTTTCAGTATCCATAATAGGTGTACCATTTTTTGGTAATTATCTTATATTCTAGTGCACAATACATGCTAACATGGATTACATATTCTCTCATGTTATCTCTTTTTTTTTTTTCTAGATCATTAGAATTTATGTATTTTATGATATGCTTGAACTAAACTTTTGCAGGAATTTTCTGTCATCCAAACTGCGAAAAATTGTTCAAATTATTGTAGTCATTTTTATTTCTTTAAAAAATATACATTAATTTCATGTGGTCTTTAATTGTCATTTTAGTTTTATTTTTATTTTTAAAAACAATCCGTAGTATACTAAATTTGCAGAACTAGATAAGAACATAAACTAAAATTCTTGTAATTGTAATCAAATACTACTTCTACAAGGATTTGTCTACAAATAGAGATCATACAAGAAATATTGGTACAATTTCTTTAATTTATCTCATTAAAAACCAAATGAAAAAAAAATAAAATAAAAATAGACCACTGGCCCACCAAACCTTAAAACAACCAGGCCGGTTCAATTTTAGGGTTTATTTCTCCGGTTCTGTTAAGAGCCTTCCTCCTCTATAAAAACAGGGAAAACCTTTCGAGTGCAAATCTGCAAGCAAACCCAATAGAAATCTAGCTCTTCCTATTTCATTGATTTGATTTGATCTTCTTTGTTCTTATTTATATATATATCTATTATAAAGAACAAAAAAGGGTTTACTATCTTAAGACTCTCCTCTGGGGACCCATCATCACTTTGGCAATTTTCTTGCCGTTATTCCTTTGATTTCATATTTCAGCATTGAAACGTATTGGAGGCCAGAGTTTTTACGGGAATTGAGGTGGGTTTCTCTTTTGATTCTTGTTGCTGTAGTAAAAATTGCATCTTTGGTTTGTTTCATTTTGTTTTTAACATAAAGAGATTTTTTTTTGGTGGGGATTTTGCTGATAGGTTTTTGTTATGTCGATGCCATCTACGTTTAGACATGGGATTTTGATTGGTACTTAAAAAGATCTAGGTTAGAGAGACTTATAACGTTTGCATTGGATCTTGGTTGAAGATTTTATACTGTAGTAGAATACATTGATTAATTGGTATCTGAGATTTTACCCTGGTTTTTTTTAAAGCTACTGCTTTTGATTCTTTGTATTAATTGTATTTTACACAATTTTGTCATGTTCAGAATTAGGAGCTTGATTAAGACAGGCAGGAATCTTTTACTACTTCATGGTGAGTTGATCCTTGAGAAATATGGCTGGATTTTTGTTAAGATTAATATGATGAGTGGGTTTATTCTAATGATTTTTCCTAAATTGATAACCTCTAGGGGGAAGAAGCTCCAGAATATCTTGTAGATATCAGAGATAGATATCAGTCAGCGACCGATATCGGTGATAAGATTGTAAGTTCATGTGATAGATATAATTCTATTGTTATGCTACATTATGTAAACAAATATTTAGCAAGATCTAATTGACTATACTCTTTTTGTTCAGTATGTAGTTGGAGGATCTGAGGAATCTGCTGACTCACTGGTTGGTGTTAAAATCTTTGATAAGTTGACAGGCAAATGGTGAGAGATTCGTTGCCATACTCTCTGCTGCTGCTTTACTACTTAGCGATTAGTGTTTGTTTACTTGCTTTTCATTGAAATTTGTAGGTCTGTTCCAACTGTATTGGGTACCAAACCCATTCTATCTAAAGGCCACTCAGCTGTTCTTCTTAATAAAAATCAGATCTTGATCCTTAAGAGGGAGTCTTCTGCGAGCGACGGTGCCTGGTTTCTTGAGGTTTTTCTCTTCATCATATTTTCATCTTGAATTACAATATAAGGCAAAAAGTGAGCATCTTTTTTAGTTATTTGCTTGATCTGATTCACACAAGGACAAATTGGTCATAACGAGAATATATGATTTGTGAATATACTTTAAAACGGGTATGTCGGAGATGAGTCCTAAAGGGTCTAAGAGCATCTCCAATGGCATACTGCATATTTAGAGGGTTTGAAGAGAATATTCTTCAAGATTCTTTAAATATAGAGGGTTTATAAAAGTTATGCTCCAATGGTATACTGCATATTTATATTAATTAACCTATCATTAGTAAATTAATGGTGTAAATAAAATAATTTAAACTTAACATTTTTTATACAAAAATTATACCGTTAGAATCGTCTCGCCGAAACCTTTTAAATGGGATTAATGCACTCATTGAACATTTATGGCAGATACATGGTAATGGAATGATGTAATTTTTTTAAGCTTGATGTATTTTAAATTCTCTGTACTTCAACATTTCATAATGATAAATTTGACATTAATATTAAAAGTATTAAATATTAGTCTCATTTTGAAGGTTTCGGCAAGACAATTTCAATGATATAATTTTTATTTAAAATGGATGAGTAAATTAAAAATTATATTATGTTAAATAATTAGTTTAATTATAATCAAGGATACAATAGGTATTTATGAAAAGTTGTAAATGAGATGGGAGGGCAAAATTAGAATTAAATTATATGAATAGTAATATAGAGGGAACCCTCTATATCAACCCAAACCCTTCATATATAGAGGGTTACTGTAGCACCCTCTTAATTTAGAGGGTGCTACAGTTCCCCCATTGGAGCCAATGGTACGCCATTTTTAGAGGAATGGCGTACCATTGGAGATGCTCTAAGGGCATGGGTTCAAGAGTCATTCATCTGATGCATAATATGTATACTCTATGAAATAACATAGAGGGAGTCTATCTGCAACAATGAAACTATAGGGGTAGTAAATTCAAAACTATCATACTGCAGGGGGTCTATGTGCAACTGCAAGTAACCTTATGCAAAAATATAGTTAGCTAATTATACTCGACAACATTAAGTTTGCATATTTAGTAGGATTTAGATTTGATTATTATCAAGACCTTACCTCTTATGCCTGAATCTTACATTGGGGTTATTTTTTAGGTGGATACTCCTTACGTAAAAGATCAAAAGAAGCTACTTGGCACCGAGGTGGTAGCTTGGAGTAAAGGAGTGAGAGAAGATGGCCTAAAGCCAATAGTAATTAGTGGTCCCTCTGGAGTTGGCAAGGGAACTCTTATATCCAAATTAATGAAGGAGTACCCCTCAGCCTTTGGCTTTTCAGTTAGCCACACTACCAGAGCTCCAAGAGAGAAGGAGATCAATGGAGTTCACTACCACTTCACTGAACGAAGCCTAATGGAGAAAGATATAAGAGAGGGGAAATTCCTTGAATCTGCATCGGTTCATGGAAATCTTTATGGAACGAGCATTGAGGCAGTTGAAACTGTAACAGATATTGGGAAGGTAAATTTAAATATGCTCTATTTCTATAAGATTTGTGTTTGGTAAACAAATTGCTAGATTGAAGATTATATCTTCAGCTTGTTTATTGTAGAGATGTATTCTCGACATAGATGTTCAGGGTGCTAGATCAGTGAGGGGTAGCTCTCTTGAAGCAATATTTATCTTTATCTGTGCCCCATCATTTAATGAGCTTGAGAAGCGCCTTCGTACTCGGTATATAAGTATTTTTTGACACTATGCAATATGGGATGCCTTTGTTTTATAAGTGTTAAGAAGCATATGTTACTTGCTTTATGTAGGGGAACAGAGACTGAGGAACAAGTTCAGAAGAGGTTGAGAAATGCAAAAGCTGAAATTGAGCAAGGGATAACTCCTGGCCTTTTTGATCATATTTTGGTTAATGATGATCTCGAAACATGCTATCAGAATCTGAAGGTGCTTTTTTTTTTGGTTATTTATATACAAAAAACAGCAGTAGTTTCCTAAATAAATACTAGTTATATTGCAAAACATGGTCTAATAGAACTTCTATTTCATGCAGAAGTTACTTGCTCTAGATGGGATCCCTGATGCTTCTTATGAACCAGGTAACTTGTATTCCTGAAAATTTCGTTGAGTCTATGTTTGGGGGAAAAATTAATAAATAAATCTCTCCCATATTAGTTACCTTCAAGTGGAGTATGGTTCATCATTTCTTCCATTTTTTAAAGCGTTAATTGCGGATCTTCTGTTGTTGCAAATATACCCCTTACATTCTCAACTCCGTTAGTTTGACGTTAAGATTAGGCTTCATGATCTGAAACATATGAGCTTCATAAATTGATTTACTTACTATAAACTTGCATAATGTCATTACATAGAACTAGTTCAAATGAGAAGACTAACGACACTGATAATCCAGGTGTCTATCTGCAACAATAGAAATAGGGGGACTATCTGCATTTGACGATAATATAGGGTGTCTATTCGCAATTAACCCTTATTTCAATAGCAAGACAATCAATAGTCATTCACTTTCTCCTTTATTTTGGACTGAAAATTTCTTAATATCATGCAGTTATTGAGAACTTCATAGTTCCTCTCAATCACTCGATATCCAAAAAAGATGCGAAGATTCAAATCAACTGCAATGGTAGCCAATCCAAAAATTTGAGCCCTGACATGTAATGCATTCTAATTTTGTACCATTAACAATTTCATTAGTTTATAATCAAGAATTTTGACTCATCCATGATTTTATCTACCCATAGGTTTGAACTCGATGTATCCTCACTCAAAGGAGGTGCTCCTGGCCGAACAAGAGGACTAATTATATCTTCGTTTGAGAACTCGATGTGTCCTCACTCAAAGGAGGTGCTCCTGGCCGAACCAGAGGACTAATTATATCTTCGATCAAACGACTTTAACATCCGTGTATCGAGCAATTGGCCAAGATTTCTTCAATGTCACTGATATGTTTTAGATTGACTTAGAGATGACCGAGATTACATTCTAAACATCAAAGAGATTCTCAAAGTTCAAATGAGACATTGTTATCGATAATTCTTTTGTTTGATGATGGAACTCGCATTGAGGTTCAAGTAATTCAGATGGATCTTTAGTGTTCTACATAAAATTTCTCCATTTTTTTAACACATTTTCTTTATCGCATATCCAATGGCAGCTAGTTAAATGATCGAATTGGAATTTACAGGTTTCGCAAATTTGTTTTAACTGAGTTTGTAACTTTGTGATGCCTACAGCTATTGTTGAACACTACCAGTATTTAGTAATTGTCTTTAAGAACTGCAAAGGCCCCAAAAATTTAGGGGGCTTTGTGAAATTTACCTGAATTTGGGGGCTTTGTGAATTTTACCTAAACTTTAACTGCCTAAGCTTTTGAATCCTATCGTGTGAGAAAGCACAGCACTTGTTAGAGGTTCTGGCATTATCTCAGGAAAAGTTCAATATGGGAATGGGAAATGCACCCAATAGTGTGTGTTGCTCATTTGTTGATTTGTCTGTATGTATTTTGCTGATGCCAGTTGATCACTTCACTGTCATTATCATGGACCAACGTCTCATATGGTGGCTGCAGACCATGGAGCACTACCAACATGATAATAGAAAGGGAAGTTCCTAAGAAACTTCCTTATGTGGATATTAAAAAAAAAAAAAAAAACTTAATGTCAATTATATTGAAACTGATAGCAGACAATAATTTTTGTGGGTATGTTATACGGAAAACTACAATGAAGTTTCATCTCTTTTGTAGTGAGAAGCTTATGGAAGGTTTTTTTAAATGACCCTCCAAATCATCATAATTCTAACTTGGATCTTAAAAGAGAAATTATGATGATTTGAAGGCTGTATTTAAAAGAAATGTATAGAAATTATCTTTCAAGTTTCATCTATAGTCATAATGAAGCTGAGATAGATTCCTTGTTCTATGGTGTAGTCTCATTTTGTCTAGGCAACTTGGCAGGTCCTTCAAGTATCTATAAATGGGCAGCTTTCAGCTCACATGAGTGCACAAGGGCTGTTGTCCCATAAAGAGCTAAAAGGGTCAAAGATGGAGCAAATGTTCAATGCCTTTGAAGACTAGTACCATAATTCCATGTCTATTATTGTTCGCCTCTTTTACTCATTTGCAATATTTAAAGAATTTCGAAACAAAACTTTCAATTGCCGATAAGTTCCTTATCGAATACAAATATAACAAAAATGATAAAACAATGTCCTTATGGAGCAAATGTTCAATGCCTTTGAAGACTAGTACCATAATTCCATGTCTATTATTGTTCGCCTCTTTTACTCATTTGCAATATTAAAGAATTTCGAAACAAAACTTTCAATTGCCGATAAGTTCCTTATCGAATACACAATATAACAAAAATGATAAAACAATTGTCACCTGTAAATTCTGCAATGTTGTTTTAGTATAGAGCGACGGATAAGTCAACCAGAGAAATAGAGAATAGGCATTGAATGACTGAAGACCAGATCCCTCTTGGAATAATGTGCAAGGTTTCTTGAATTGTGAATAAACTTTGCACTTGCTTCAAAATAATCAATATAGTGACTTTGCCTGTTATATAATCTACAATCATCTAAGAAAGACACTCAATTATCTAGATGCTATTTTGTTGAGATAATTGGAATTACAGTTAGAAAGACCTCATCTCCTATGTCACTCTCAGTATTTAACAGACATAGAAGAGAAGACATCAGAACAAAGAACTACGAGGATCTCTTTCAAATTTTTTTTTTTTGGGGTGTAGAAAGCCAAGAATAAATTTGTCTTTCAAACAATTTCTTACTGAAATCCTAACCGTTTCTGATTGTTGTTGATGTGCGTCGTGATTGTTGCTTCGATATTAGAGAGGTTTATACGTGTTCTGCATCGTCATTGAGCCCGTGTTTCCTGAATAATAAAGAGGGTAGAGCTTCACAACCAGAAGAGCTAGCCGATTGTTCGTGTTGTTGGATGCATCTGAACTGGTCCTCCAGGGATCAGGGTTAGAGTTAGCAGTGTCAGCGTCGGTCTTTTTTGCGTGAGAAAACTCTGTAACCTCTTTCCCTCCTCATTGCATTTGACGATATACATTGAAATGTGGCTGTAGTGTAAACATCAATTGTATACTATCTATCGGTGCATTGTGAAAAATAAAAATATCTTGAGATCATATATAATGGTACTATACAATAATGATAGTACACAGGAGTAGAATAGGGTCATTACTACCGCTAACAACTCACATGTTCAGTTATCATGATATTTTGCGGTTAATTACAAGAGCACAACTTACTTCATCATGTTCTTTATCTAGGGAAACATTGTTGGGTATTTTATCAAAATCATAAACCCTAATCAAAAAAGAAATAATAAAAATAAAATAAGAATTAGAATCGCTGGCCTGTAAGGGGGACAGTCGTGATATCACTGCCCTAGAACAATAGTTGCCGCCTTCACAGAGGCAGATGAATGCAATTGTGAACTAGCGGTAAAAGTCCCCCCGAGGTAGCCGACACTTGAGGTTACTGCGAATCTCAAGCCTCTTGCTCAGTGGATGCTTGCCCGACAAAAGAGATCCATATAAAATAAGCATAGAGATCAAAGAATCTTTGAGAGAGACATTGAGAGATTGTTTTCTTGATTTTGTTTCCTTCATCTGTATTTGAGTTTTCTTGAAGAACGATATTGGTAGAGGTTGAGATCGTCATTCACGATCGAAGTTTTTAGCAAGAGAGGGAGCGGTTCTATTTTCTGGGAGAAACGAAAGGAGAGAAAAACAGAATACGTGACCTGGTTTTTAGATTTAGGGATATAAGAATAAGAAAATAAATAATTCTTATTGGATTTGGATACGGTTTAAACTCTTTAGGTATCCACAATAAAATTAAAATAAGGAGATATGAGAAAATCAAACTTTTCCTAATCAAAATTTCTAAGAGCGCCCCAAAAAAAAGGTTGAGTTTCGTAGAGGAAAAGAGGGGAAAAAAAAAGAAAGTGACTGCCCTTAGAGTCTACCACAAACGTATGGGTCGCAATAAAGTAGAATAGGCAAGTCGGATATCGTTCCCACGAGGAGGATGATTCAAGTACCAAATAAATAATTCCCTCTATTATCCAGATAAATCAACTTAAGGAGTGAGATAATATGAACTTAAAATAAAAAGAGTGAATGCTAATCTAAAGTTGAACCTGAAAAATATAGATAAAAGGATTCTAGGAGTCAGATTTCATCTACTAAATTCCTTTAATGAATTCAAAACTGGAATGAATGAACTAAATTCATGTTATATGCAATGATCAAATTCCCTAAGGCACGTGATGATCTCTTTCAAGACTCAACACCATTACTTATATTAGACATACATCTACCTTCGTGACTGTAATTTTCTAATTTAAGCTCAGTAAGAAAAATGGAATTTAACAAGAAGATCACAATGGTGTGTATTTATTTCTAAACTACACTGCCAAGGTCCAATGTTTCTACTAACGAATATTAAACTTCAACTTTCATTTCATCGTTTAATACCTTAAACATGTAAGTAATGGCCAGTTACTCACAAGAATGAAAACCAGAAACACTAAAATGCAATAACGGAATTGTTCAAACAACCAATAACTTCAACCCATTAAAGGAAATTTAGAGACTACATCCTTGTCCTAGAACAATAAACTTAGCTACTCATGGAAAATTGAATACTTGAATGAAACATTGAAAATCCAGAAAACATTCTAACAGAAAAGTGAAAAGAAGAAAAGTAGAAAAGAAGAACTCGTTGGTAAGTAGAAGTCTTCGAGTAAGAATTTCTCCTTCCTCTTCGATTCTATCTTTCCAAGTCCTTAGATCTATTTCTCCTTTGTAAAAATTACTGCCTTGATGCTTCTGTACTCTCTGCCTCTCCAAGTGTAGTCCTGTACTCCCACTCTTGTCAGGTATTTATAAAATTCCCAGATTTTCAGATTCGTATCTTCTGTTGCTTCCTATTTTATGCCCAGCAGGTTACGTCCTTTGCTCTAGCTTTCAACAGAAGATATGCAGCCCTTTCTGTTAGCTTTAGTTTGCCACCAGAATCACCTCAATCCGATTTGTTATGAGGAAGTTATGCCAGAAATACTAGAGACAGGTCAGTCAAGTACGAAAATATCTCATAAAATAATTGACTTTGTTGAACTTGCTGATTCTCTTCCTTTATCTTCTCTTCAATTTGAATATTTGAAAAGGTCTTTGAAATCTTCAAAATTATATTGAGATAAATATCTCAATATCTTTCTCTTTATCTCCAAATCTTCTTTATTTGTGAAATCTGCTATATTTCTACAAAAGTGATAAAATCTCAATAATTTCACACTTTAAACAGAATAACAGCGGAAATCAACAATTAAATTAATGCATTAATACTATATAAAATCATACCGTATCAAATTTCCCCAAACTTAAATATTTGCTTATCCTCAAGCAAAACAAGGATGACTTTCAACAGATATAGATAGCAAACATATTCAGAGGCACTCATTTCATTCCAAGCACTTATAATGTAAACACAAAATTTTCCACTCAGATATCAGCAATAGCAAATAAAGAAAAACTAAGCATACCCAGATTTCACAGCTTATATATCCATACAAATTCCCCAACTCAATCATGCTCATTATGCAAGCAACATAATCAATTCGTGAGATAACTAAACTTGCTAGCTCCCTTTATTACTACTACAAACATGGTAGTAAACTAGAGTTTTTTGTAAACTTTTTTTTTTCTTTTTTTTTCTTTTTGTTTTTTTTTAACTTGCCTTTTGACGCGAAAGCAAACATTGGTGATGAATGCACCCGGTTACTCAACAAGTCATACGGCTCAAAGTGCTTTTGCATACTCATATCTCAAGTTGCTATTTTGAATCATTGGTTACCAAGCAACTCAAAACATAGGAGTAGATGGGGACTTCCCCTTTTCTTTAATTTTAATCACCACTCTATTTACTTAATCCATGTTTAGGACTAGTTCTAGAGAACTGCTAGCAAGAAAGACATCACATTCATATCTTATGTATAGTCACACACTCACAAGACTTTTGCCAAGAAACTGTACTTCAATTGATCTTAAAAATCTAAGCATGCTTGATCTCACTTTATAATAAATTACCTATCCTGAACAAGAAAAATTCAATGTTTGAACAAAATAAGAAACCTAAATATATGTCTCTAAAAGTGTTTACTTTCCTTTTTTATTTTCCAAAGACCACATTGTTTTTTCTTCTTTTCAAAAATTTTTCACAATTCAGCAGCAGTTAATAAGCAAAGAATCACGACTCCACCCCCCAAACTTAAATGACACGTTGTCCTCAATGTGAAAGAAAATAACAACACAACCTGAATGAATGGCAGATGAAAACTTCAAACCAGCTTATCTCTTTGTATGCTTGAACCTGTAGAACAAGAGAATGGAGTTACAATCATATTTATTCAAAAAAAAAAAATAATAACGCAAGGAAATAAACAGAAGAAAATGAAGAGTTTGGGTTGCCTCCCAAGAAGTGCTTCTTTATAGTCATTAGCTTGACTATAACACTATCATTCATAGTTAGGATCCTGTAAGGAGTATATCTCCCCTTTAAGAACCATATCATGAATAAGATAGGGCTTCAGCCGTTGCCCATTCACCTTAAATGTACCAGTGGCCTCACCATGCACCTCAACTGCACCATACAGATATACTTTTGTTACCGTGAATGGACCAGACCACCTGGACCGAAGCTTTCCTGGGAATAGCTTAAGCCGTGAATTGAAGAGTAGCACTCACTGCCCAACCTCAAAGTTTTTCTTCTGAATATGCTTATCATGCCAATACTTGGTCTTTTCCTTGTAGACCCGAGCACTTTCATAAGCATCCAACCTAAACTCCTCCAACTCACTCAACTGTAACAACCTCTTTTCTCCTGCAGCTTTCAAGTCCATGTTTAGTTCTCTAATTTCCCAATAGGCCTTATGCTCCAATTCAACAGGTAAGTGACAGGACTTTCCAAACACAAGTCTATATGGGGACATGCCTAAGGGTGCCTTAAAAGCTGTCCTATATGCCCAAAGTGCATCGTCTAGTTTGTTTGCCCAGTCTTTCCTTGACTTGTTAACTGTCTTCTCAAGAATCAACTTCAATTCTCTATTTGCTAGTTCCACTTCCCCATTTGTTTGAGGATGATAAGGAAGTGCTACTTTATGATGAACCCCATATTTCTTCAACAAAGCATTGAATGTCTGATTGCGAAAGTGAGATCCTTCATCACTAATAATGGCTCTTGGCACACCAAATCTTGAGAAAATGTTTTTCCTCACAAAATTTATCACCACACGAGAATCATTTGTAGGAGTTGCAATAGCTTCAACCCATTTAGAAACATAGTCTACTGCCACCAGAATGTATTTCTTATTGAAAGAAGACGGAAACGGTCCCATGAAGTCAATTCCCCAAACATCGAACAATTCAACTACCAAGATGCTGGTCAATGACATTTCATTTCTCTTAGACATATTTCCAACCCTTTGACATCTATCACACTTGCTCACAAA
Organism: Asparagus setaceus; assembly: GCA_012295165.1. Taxonomy (NCBI): domain Eukaryota; kingdom Viridiplantae; phylum Streptophyta; class Magnoliopsida; order Asparagales; family Asparagaceae; genus Asparagus; species Asparagus setaceus. The sequence goes on from CM022706.1 coordinate 69,136,179, forward strand.
TTGTCTAGCATCTTGGTACATGGTTGGCTAATAAAAACCACACTGCCATACCTTTGCTGCTGTTTTTGAAGTACTGAAATGTCCACCACTCTCCATGGAATGGCAATGATGAAGGATATCATGAATTTCCTCTTGAGGAACACATCTTCTAATCATCCCATCTGCACAATGCTTGTATAGTAATGGTTCCTCCCAGAAATAATACTTCACATCACTTAGAAACTTTTTCTTCTGGTGATAGCTCAAATCAAGAGGGACAATGCCACTCACCAAGTAGTTTACCAAATCAGCGTACCAAGGAACAACGAAGATTGCCAACAACTGCTCATCTGGAAAGCTTTCATTAATTGGTATCTCTATTGCTCGCGACTGTCCCTCCAATCTGGATAAATGATCAGCTACAACATTTTCCATGCCGCTTTTGTCCCGGATTTCAATATCAAATTCTTGGAGTAGCAACACCCACCGAATCAACCGCGGTTTGGCATCTTTCTTGGCCATTAAGTACTTGATTGCTGAATGATCAGTATACACAATCACTTTGGAGCCTACAAGATAAGATCGAAATTTATCAATAGCATACACAACAGCAAGCAATTCTTTTTCAGTAGTTACATAATTTAATTGTGCATCATTTAAAATCTACTAGCATAATATATAGCATGCAACTTCCTATCTCTTCTTTGGCCAAGAACGGCACCCAAAGCAAAATCGCTGGCATCGCACATCAGCTCAAAAGGCAAACTCCAATCTGGTGCTGCCATAATTGGTGTTGAAACTAACTCCTTTTTCAACCTGTTGAAAGCATGAAGACAGTCAGTATCAAAATTAAATTCAACATTCTTATTTAACAGATTGCAAAGAGGCTTAGTAATTTTAGAGAAATCTTTGATAAAACGCCTGTAGAATCCTGCATGTCTAAGGAAGCTCCTGATTCCCTTTACATTTGTAGGGGGTGATAAATTTTCAATGATCTCTATCTTCGCTCGATCAACCTCAATACCTTTTGCAGAAATTTTATGGCCTAAAACAATACCTTCCTGAACCATAAAATGGCATTTTTCCCAATTCAAGACCAAGTTGGTCTCTTCACAACGCTGCAAAACTCTCGACAAGTTATCCAAGCATTTATCAAAAGAATGACCAAATACAGAAAAATCATCCATGAAGACTTCTATGATTTCTTCAACAAAATCAGAGAATATAGCCATCATACAACGCTGAAAAGTAGCAGGTGCATTACATAATCCAAAAGGTATCCTACGAAATGCAAAAGTACCATAAGGACATGTAAAAGTAGTTTTCTCTTGATCCTCTGGAGCTATTGGGATTTGATTATATCCTGAATATCCATCTAGAAAGCAATAATATTCATACCCAGCAAGTCTTTCAAGCATTTGATCAATAAATGGCAAAGGAAAATGATCCTTACGGGTAGCACTATTAAGCTTTCTATAATCTATGCAGACTCTCCACCCTGTCACCTTCCTAATGGGAATTAAGTCATTATTTTCATTTTGCATAACAGTCATCCCACCCTTTTTAGGTATTACGTGCACTGGACTAATCCATGAACTATCAGATATAGGAAAAATAATCCTTGCATCTAACCATTTAAGAATTTCAGTCCTTACTACTTCTTTCATGTTAGGATTCAACCTTCTCTGACTTTCAACAACAGGCTTATGGTCATCTTCCATTAAAATTCTATGCATGCATATTGAGGGGCTAATTCCCTTAATGTCTGAGATACTCCACCCTATAGCCCTTTTTCTTTCTCTTAAAACACGCAACAATTTATCAAGTTCCTCATCATACAATGAAGCACTTACAATCACAGGAAAAGTGTCATTATCACCGAAGAAAGCGTACCTGAGATGTGGTGGAAGTGCCTTCAACTCTACTGTAGGTGCTTGCACATCAGAAGGTAGTGGAAGAGAATTACCCTTGCCTAGATCCTCAAAATGAAAACTCTTATATTTTGCCCTTGTACCTTCACCCTCTAAAGCACATGCCATCTCTGCAACTTCTAGGTTCTCATCCTTTTTGGTCCCTGCATGCACTAAACAATTCTCAAGAGGTTCTTTAGGATTTTCATTTCTAAAGACTTCTCGAGTTGACTGATCAACAAAATCAATTCGAAAAACATGGTCAGTGAAAGAAGGATATTTAGTTGCTTTAGAAAGATTAAACTCTACCTCTTCCTCACCAACCTTCAATGTCAACCTACCATTCTTAACATCTATGACGGCTCCCGTAGTGGCCAAGAACGGCCGGCCCAAAATGATAGGTACCTCAGTGTCTTCATCCATTTCCAACACAATGAAGTCAACTGGAATGATGAACTGCTTTACTTTGACCAACACATTTTCCAAAATACCTAAGGGATACTTCACTGATCAGTTAGCTAGCTGCAAAGAGATAGTAGTAGGCTTCAGCTCCTTCAACCCAAGCTTCCTGCACACAGATAAAGGTATTAGCGAAACACTAGCACCTAAATCACATAAAGCCTTAGAAAAATCAACATCACCAATAGTGCAAGGAATAGAAAAACTCCTTGGATCTCTTAGCTTTGGTGGAAGTTTATTCTGAATGACAGCACTGCACTCTTCAGTCAAAGCAATAGTCTCGTAGTCCTCCAATTTCCTCTTATTTGACATAATCTCCTTAAGAAATTTCGCATAAGCAGGAATTTGTGCTAAGGCATCTGCAAAAGGAATGTTAATATGCAATTGTTTAAACACTGCAAGAAACTTCTCAAATTGTTTATCAAGCTTATTTTGCTTAAGCCTCTGAGGAAAAGGAATGGGAGGAACATAAGTTTTAATTGCTGACTGTGGGGATGGTGTCTCAGTTTGTTCATCTTCTTGTTCATCCTACTTACTCACATATTCATTTCTCACTTCAATACCATCACCCACTACAGTTTCCCCACTTACCTGACCAAGTTGCTTACCACTTCTCAAGGTGATTGCTTTGCACTGCTCCTTCGGATTGACCATTGTCTTGCTAGGCAGGTTTCCTTGAGCACGAGAGTTGATTGCACTTGCTAACTGACCCATTTGAACTTCCACATTGCGGTTGGAACTGGCCAACTGATCAACTTTACCCTCCAACCTCTGAAATCTATCAGAAGTAACATTGGCTAGCTTTTCAATGGCTGACTCCCAACTTTGATTGCTCTCTTGTTGTTGCATCATTCCTTGTGGTCTTGGTTGAAAACCAGGAGGATTGAGAGGTATCGAATTGCCACCTTGGTTACCTTGATCTCTCCAAGAAAAGTTGGGATGATTCCTCCACCCTGGGTTGTAAGTCTGGGAATAAGGATTGCTCTGCTGATGCCGCCTATGAAAGTTTGAAATGATTTGTGCCTGTTCAACCTGCACACAATCAGAACTAAGGTGTGCTCCTCCACACCAATCACAATTCATAGCTGGAGTAAGGTTAGAAATAGCATTAGCATTACTCATTTTACCCAACACTTTAACCAGATTATCAACCTTGGCATTCAACATATTTATTCCATCAATATCATACATACCTGAAGCTCTCTTAGGTATACCTCTTTCATTTGACCATTGATAATTATTGGAAGCCATGTCTTCCAACAACTCATATGCCGCTTCTGTTGACTTACCCATCAAGGCACCCCCTGCAGTTGCATCTATGGTGATTCTTACTGAATTTGTCAAACCATTATAAAATGTTTGCACAAGCAACCATTCGGGTAGACCATGATGTGGACATTTTCTCTGTAGTTCTTTAAATCTTTCCCAAGCTTCATACAAAGATTCACCATCAAGCTGAACAAAACTAGTAATATCATTTCTAAGCTTTGCAGTCTTACCCGGGGGGAAATACTTACTCAAGAAGGCTTGTGATAAGGCATTCCAGGTGGTGAATGAATTAGGAGACTTGGAGTTTAACCAACCTTTGGGTTTGTCTTTTAGAGAAAAGGGAAACAATCTCAACTTGATTGCATCTTCACTAACTCCATTCATTTTTATTGTGTCACAGATTTCTAAAAAATTGGCCAAATGTGCGTTTGGGTCTTCAGAGGATTCTCCACCAAACTGCTCCTGCTGAACCATCTGAATGAGACCAGGTTTGATCTCAAAATTGTTAGCATTCACCGCTGGTCTCGTAATACTGGTCCGGGCACCGTTAACACTTGGCATGACATAATCACGCAACAACATTTGATTTTGATTCTCACCATTATCCATGGCTGACGCTAGTTCTTTCTTCAACCTTTTCTCTTTCCTGTGTGCACGAAATGTCCGTTCTATCTCTGGATCAAATAAGCCAAACTGCTCACATGCACGTGGCATGCACTAAGCAAACATGCAATGAAAAAAATAAAGATCTCAGCTTACTTAAACAAAACAGTCTTAAAACAAATTGAAATCCACCCTTTAGCACAAATGCTGTCGTCCTAGCACAAAACAGCTCACAATGCTAAAGCAAAACAAAATTGAAAAGAAATATACTTCAATCTAAATTAATAAAGGAAATTCTTTGTTTTGATATTGAAAACACTCCTCCCCGGCAACGGCGCCAAAATTTGACTGCCCTTAGAGTCTACCACAAACGTATGGGTCGCAATAAAGTAGAATAGGCAAGTCGGATATCGTTCCCACGAGGAGGATGATTCAAGTACCAAATAAATAATTCCCTCTATTATCCAGATAAATCAACTTAAGGAGTGAGATAATATGAACTTAAAATAAAACTAGTGAATGCTAATCTAAAGTTGAACCTGAAAAATATAGATAAAAGGATTCTAGGACTCAGTTTTCATCTACTAAATTCCTTTAATGAATTCAAAACTGGAATGAATGAACTAAATTCATGTTATATGCAATGATCAAATTCCCTAAGGCACGTGATGATCTCTTTCAAGACTCAACACCATTACTTATATTAGACATACATCTACCTTCGTGACTGTAATTTTCTAATTTAAGCTCAGTAAGAAAAATGGAATTTAACAAGAAGATCACAATGGTGTGTATTTATTTCTAAACTACACTGCCAAGGTCCAATGTTTCTACTAACGAATATTAAACTTCAACTTTCATTTCATCGTTTAATACCTTAAACATGTAAGTAATGGCCAGTTACTCACAAGAATGAAAACCAGAAACACTAAAATGCAATAACGGAATTGTTCAAACAACCAATAACTTCAACCCATTAAAGGAAATTTAGAGACTACATCCTTGTCCTAGAACAATAAACTTAGCTACTCATGGAAAATTGAATACTTGAATGAAACATTGAAAATCCAGAAAACATTCTAACAGAAAAGTGAAAAGAAGAAAAGTAGAAAAGAAGAACTCGTTGGTAAGTAGAAGTCTTCGAGTAAGAATTTCTCCTTCCTCTTCGATTCTATCTTTCCAAGTCCTTAGATCTATTTCTCCTTTGTAAAAATTACTGCCTTGATGCTTCTGTACTCTCTGCCTCTCCAAGTGTAGTCCTGTACTCCCACTCTTGTCAGGTATTTATAAAATTCCCAGATTTTCAGATTCGTATCTTCTGTTGCTTCCTATTTTATGCCCAGCAGGTTACGTCCTTTGCTCTAGCTTTCAACAGAAGATATGCAGCCCTTTCTGTTAGCTTTAGTTTGCCACCAGAATCACCTCAATCCGATTTGTTATGAGGAAGTTATGCCAGAAATACTAGAGACAGGTCAGTCAAGTACGAAAATATCTCATAAAATAATTGACTTTGTTGAACTTGCTGATTCTCTTCCTTTATCTTCTCTTCAATTTGAATATTTGAAAAGGTCTTTGAAATCTTCAAAATTATATTGAGATAAATATCTCAATATCTTTCTCTTTATCTCCAAATCTTCTTTATTTGTGAAATCTGCTATATTTCTACAAAAGTGATAAAATCTCAATAATTTCACACTTTAAACAGAATAACAGCGGAAATCAACAATTAAATTAATAAAATCTCAATAATTTCACACTTTAAACAGAATAACAGCTGAAATCAACAATTAAATTAATGCATTAATGCTATATAAAATCATACCGTATCAGAAAGACAAATAAATCAATAAAGAGAAGAATGCCGAGCAGCTTGATATTGCGGATTCGGCAAAGGTAGCTTTCGGTTTTGAACCTTTGCTTAGTGACATTTGTCTTAACCTGAGGGACATAATGGACTAGACCTTTGTTTTGGGTTCTTTGTATATTTCAATTGACGCAGATTACAATAAAAAAATTACAATTGAAACTAAGAAAAAATTTATATTTTCCTTGGGTTCTTGTCTGTGTGCCGGTGGAGCCTTAATCTTGTACTCCGTTGACGAGCCGACTAAGACGATGGGTCTTTTGCTGATTGATGAGGGTCGAATTATTTGGAAGCTAGCTCAGTCTTCTCTCAACAATATTCCTCAATGAGCTCGCAAGCGCGATGCATGTGGGTTGATCTCTTGATCTTTTTAAAAGATGACACAGTCTTCTTGGATAGATCCGATTATCTTAGATGCTATCTCTTAGATTCTTCAAAATGAGTGATCTCCCTTCCTTTTATAGGCTAAAAGAGAGAGTTAATAGCCCCTTTATTGTAGGTTAAGTGACCATTAAAGTAGAAGATAATGGGGAGCGGTTATCCCCTGAAAATAGCTCTGAAACGGCTATTAGGCGAACTTTGTGGGCCTGACGAAGTTCGCTGAAGACGTGGGTGGAGGTCGCTGCGAGTGCGGGCGAGGGTCGCTTCGAATATGGGTGCACCTTCTTTGGAAGTGGACGACTTGGTCTACATGGGTGGAGTTCATTAGTTGGCGAGCTTCGCCTATGAGTTCGAATTTGACACAGAATTCGGCTCTAGGCTTGGTCGACTAATGATGCTTTTCGAGTTAGTTTGAGGCGTGTTGTGGGGTCGAGTCGCATCGACATGGGTTGCTTGGCGAGGTTCGCTTTAGTCATTGGGCGACCTTCGCTGTAGCTTGTTGTGGGCTTGACTTTGGGCCCATTCGAAGTGTTTAGCCCATGGGCGTTCACTTCTTGGATCCAAGCTGATCATCGGCCTAAGTGAAAATATATTTTGACCGTTTACAACCTTGAATTACACCATTTTACCAGATATAAGACAAAAACACACATAATATGCACCCATTTAATGAGCAAACGGGTTGGAGCGTTAATGGCCATGCTCACAAAACCGTCTCATGAAAGTTACTAGGGATCAGCCCCATGTCCCCTAACCGTGGCCTTCACGGTTCCTCTCATATAGGTAAGTCCTCAAGGTGTACTACAACCGGATATTATACCCCCTACAGATCGTACGTTGGACTTATTAAGAGTAAAACTCATCCTACCCCAGTCACATCATAAGGACACTATCACCATAGGAATGAGGGAGTAGCTAATATGGTGCATGTCATAAATGCATCCAATGCTACAAAGGAGTATAACTCCACAGTCAATGCTCAACACGAGAATCACTAGTCCAGCTTGTTTCTACCACATTGAATCTTTTTCATAGGAACAGCTCGCTAATCAGAAGGTTGGGTTCCCGCTGCAGTGGCCTCTATTATGGGCTTAACCTCATTCCCCTCGATGATCTAGGATTATATACTCCTAGTAATACCCTTTGTTAAATTGGATTTTAATAAATCTAGGGTCATATATGGTTTGACAACCATTTTCATATCACATTCTCTTTTAGAGATTTTATGATGTAATCATGAAGACTCATTTATGTAAAACTCCACATGTGGAAGAAATTAAATATATCTGGAATAGACACTAAAAGATATCAATTAGTATTTTATCTTGAAAGATGTCAATATTTTCCAACTTATACATGCCATCGAACCACAAATAATGTTTCGTATGAGAAGATATTGTCATATGCATGACCATATTAAGATTTCCCAATTGTACTTCAATATTATGCACAATTGTCAATAATTTCACTTATTCACTCTTATCAAATTAATGATGATGCTAGAGGATTTCAAAGTTATATCTGGGACATAGGACGACTGCAAGTTGGTTGTCTACAAGTGAGACCTTCCTAAACTTGCCTCACCATTTTTTTATATCATCTGCTCCACCTCTTTGGCAAGTCATCATTATTTGATAATTTGAATAATCTAATGTTTCACATATATATTAAAATTAACAAGTGCTATCATGCATAAATTCTTGTAATCATGTAACCAATTGTCAAGTGTGTCTCCAGTGTATTGCATGAGCAATAAAATATACATCATAGTGCAGTAAAAGAGGTACTCAATTGATGATTTAAACTTTAATTCATCATGTAGATAAAAGTTAAAAGACATACCTCTTGATTTGGTTTGCTAAGACATTGCCTCACATCACCTGTAACTAGGTATACTAGTTGACAGAGTATACATATCAATACCAACTCTAATTTTGCCTGTAATCTCAAATGAAAGCATTAGACATGCAGACATATGAAAAATTATAAATATTATTTTCACTGCAATTAAAATAATAAAACATCGAAAACATCTTGGCATAGCTATTGATGTTTGTTATCAAGGATTTATAATTAGCAATAGAATAGTAAAGTAGACAAATATTAATTAGACCTTTCATCTTTAAAAAGATCAACAATCGTAGATTAACATAAATCTGCAAGCAAACATATAGTGACGCTGAACAACACAAGAAAAATGGGACTATTTCTATATTAGATTTCAAGAATAATTGTTTGTAATATACTTAATTATATACATACATGCTTTTTTAACCACCTGCTCATATTGTTAAACCATTTGGTTTACTACTTATTTTCAAGGATCTTATTAAAATTATTTTCATTCAATTTCACACGTTGATGACCATTTTTAGGAAGTTGATCTAATGAATACCCTCATTGGTTGAAATTAGGGGAGAGCCTGAGGAGAGGAACCCCCAAATCAACCAAGTGATCATGTGCTAGCTAAATTCACATAATCTATTTTTTGTTCAGTTCCCTTGTACCAACTTCACAATTCACCAAATAATTTTAGATTTAGTACTATTTCAAACACATCAATTAGCAAATGCAAGAATTTAACCTAACATTAGAGCCAAGTTCTCTAGGTACATTGAAGCTTGTGATGTAAGCAAATATCCAAATCTAGAAACCTATTAATTTCCGTGCATATGCAAATCTGTATATAACAAGCTTTTCTTCCCCTTAGAGTGCCCAAGGTCTAACCGAGCCATGCCCCCTGATGTTGAGTTGCATCAGGTAAGCAAACAATTTTCAAAAGTTTGTTTTAGTTTTCACACTGTCTACACTATTACCATTCCAAAGACAGTTTTCAGGCCACATGTATTATCATTATCTATGTATTGTATTTTATCCATGCTCCCTTTAATGTTTATAGGATCATTGACTGATTTTATAGAATTTGAGGTATGGATGCCTGTTGAGAGTTTTATAAGGCTGTGTTTAGCAACCACTCAAATAGATCCCCAACTCATTTTAAAAAAACTGTTTGGTAAAAACTAGGCCCGGACTGACTTGGTTTTCACAATGCCAAAAATTGTTCCTTAAACTGGTTCTTTGATAGACCACCGCCCTGCAACCTAGCGAGTTTACTACTAACCTCGCTAGAATAAAATTAGGCCAAGATCTATCTTGGTGCACTTTTAGGTGGCTTCGATGGTTTGGGGGTGATGCCCAATAATTAGGGGTTCCACATAATTACTATTAATGTTAAAACAATTGAATTTATCTTGATTTTACGTTTCTCTAGCAATTTGTTCGAGTTGGAAAGGGGTACATGATCAAAATATCATGTACGGCGACTATGTCGTGTCATCTTGGGAACTGCGGTCGACCAGGTTGGAGGCACAGGGACTCTAATGGTCAAAGAGGTACAGTTCATTTATTATTATTATATTTTTCTCAAAGATTTGATTGGTTAACTCATGTAATTAAGTTTTAGGAGATTTTGATTATATACACTGGTATTCTTATTGATTTGCCAGGCTCCCTTTCATTGGAGAAGAGACTGGGATGAAGAGCAAAGAGAAGGAAAATGAGGCCCTGGCTGGTGTTCGCGGTAAAAGTAGGTTTGTTATTCATTGCTTGTTGAACTTGTTTACAGCTTCGTTGGCCTACAAAAAAATTCAAACAAAAAGAAGTGCCTTTTTATTTCAGGCGTACAATGAAAACAAAAAATTACAACTTCTTCCTTTTGTGAACAAACGCTCGGATCTCTATTATACGAGATCCTCGCTTGTGTGGGTTCTTCGCCTGTGCCGGGGACTTTTTATTCGTCCGTGGACCACCGCGCAATTCCGATCCAGGTGGAAAACCCGGGTTCTGGAACTACAGATGTGAAGGGGCTCGTTTCACGAAGGAAACGAAGCGCCTGAGGGGATCACACTCACGAAGGAGAGGATCGCCTTCGGGGATCACACTCACGAAGGAGAGGATCGCCGGAGCGGGTGAGATCTACTAGGAGAAATCACAGCGCTATTCTGTAGCCGATCCGGATTCGCTTACCTCGCGATCGTAGATCTAACGTCGACGGAACTTGTGCTCGCCGGTGCTCGGAACTGTGCGTCGACGGCTCGTAGATCTCGCGAGAGCTCTCTCCCAAATATCAGAAAATCCAACCCTTAGAACTGAACACCCCCCAGCCTATTTATAGGCAAATGATCAAAGAGGGGTTTGGCCGGCCGGACACCAAATGGTGTCGGCCCTTGGCGGACACCTTTGGTGTCCGCTGAACATCATTTGGTGTCCGGTAATCGGACACCAAACGGTGTCGAGGTTTAACGGCGCCGTTTGGCGTTGTTTGGTTGGTTTCCGGACTCTTTCGCGACGTTTTGTCTCGATCTTGTCATTGTCGTCCTAAGTCCGTGCCCGATTCATTTCTTTGCTGACTCGGAATTCGGTTGGTTCAATCACGTCGACAGGTTAGATGACGACTGATCCTTGTCTTGTCGTCGTTTGAATCCAGTCTCGTTGACGTTCGAATCCAATCGATCTCGCTTCGCCGAATCTTATTGATTTTGAAGCTTTGTTGTTGGATGCAACCTCGTTGGCTTGTATGCATCGCCGGCTCACTTCATGTGTTCGTCGGCTCGCGTGATGCGTTTTGCGGCATAGTCAATCGCCAGCGTTTGTCGGATGGGTCGTCGGTTGTTAACCCACCATCACGAGTCTCGTTCGGGTACTGATAAGCAATTTTTAACGCCTACAGATACCCCCTCCAAAGCGTCTCAGTCTCGATTCTTGATGGGTCTGAGATGCTTTGGACGTGATGAGCCCTTCACCCTTTAGTTGGCGTGATAGGACTTATGAATGACCTTGGCGTTTGATCTCTCCACTCCTTTCAGTCTTTCCAGTGCTTCGTAGGATTGCTGAAGGTATTACGGTATTGTATTTTTTATCTGACCGTTGTTGAGATCTTGACCAGAAGTCGATTGATGAATTTCTTCTTGAGAATAGCCTCAGCATTTTGATTCTTCCAATCCTCTCAGGTTGTCCAGTGCTTTGTAGGATACCGAGGGCCACTGCATCGCATTTATTGCTTGACCGCTTGTTAGAATTTCAAAATGTAGTTAATTGAGTTCATTTGTTGTTGATTCGTGTTGGTGAATTGTCGTCGAGTTATCCTAAGAATATTTTTATGGAAATATTCTTCCGGAACTTCTCGACAAATTAGGAAACAGTTTATACTCATAATCCTAGTTGGAGTAGGATTAGGCGACGCGTTGATTGGCGTCGATGTGATCCGTACGATCGAGTTATCCCTAAGAATATTTTTTTATGGAAATATTCTTCCGGGAACTTCTCGACAAATTAGGAAACAGTTTATACTCGTAATCCTAGTTGGAGTAGGATTAGGCGACGCGTTGATTGGCGTCGATGTGATCCGTACGATCGAGTTATCCCTAAGAATATTTTTATGGAAATATTCTTCCGGAACTTCTCGACAAATTAGGAAGCGGTTTATACTCGTAATCCTAGTTGGAGTAGGATTAGGCAGCGTTGATTGGCGTCGATGTGATCCGTACGATCGAGTTATCCCTAAGAATATTTTTTATGGAAATATTCTTCCGGAACTTCTCGACAAATTAGGAAGCGGTTTATACTCGTAATCCTAGTTGGAGTAGGATTAGGCAGCGTTGATTGGCGTCGATGTGATCCGTGCGATCGAGTTATCCCTAAGAATATTTTTATGGAAATATTCTTCCGGAACTTCTCGACAAATTAGGAAGCGGAACTTCTCGACAAATTAGGAAACGGTTTATACCGTAATCCTAGTTGAGTAGGATTAGGCAGCGTTGATTGGCGTCGATGTGATCCACACGATCGAGTTATCCCTAAGAATATTTTTATGGAAATATTCTTCCGAACTTCTCGACAAATTAGGAAACAGCTTTATACCGTAATCCTAGTTGAGTAGGATTAGGCAGCGTTGATTGGCGTCGATGTGATCCACACGATCGAGTTATCCCTAAGAATATTTTTATGGAAATATTCTTCCGAACTTCGACAAATTAGAAAATAGTTTATACTCGTAATCCTAGTTGGAGTAGGATTAGGCAGCGTTGATTGGCGTCGATGTGATCCGATGCGATCGAGTTATCCCTAAGAATATTTTTATGGAAATATTCTTCCGAACTTCTCGACAAATTAGAAAATAGTTTATACCGTAATCTTAGTTGGAGTAGGATTAGGCAACGCTGATTGGCGCCGATGTGATCCGCATCGATCGAAGTTATCCCTAAGAATATTTTTATGGAAATATTCTTCCGAACTTCGACAAATTAGAAAATAGTTTATACTCGTAATCCTAGTTGGAGTAGGATTAGGCAACGCTGATTGGCGCCGATGTGATCCACACGATCGAGTTATCCCTAAGAATATTTTTATGGAAATATTCTTCCGAACTTCGACAAATTAGGAAGCGGTTTATACTCGTAATCCTAGTTGGAGTAGGATTAGGCAACGCTGATTGGCGCCGATGTGATCCGACGATCGAAGTTATCTCTAAGAATATTTTTATGGAAATATTCTTCCGAACTTCGACAAATTAGAAAATAGTTTATACTGTAATCCTAGTTGGAGTAGGATTAGGCAGCGTTGATTGGCGTCGATGTGATCCGTGACGATCGAAGTTATCCCTAAGAATATTTTTATGGAAATATTCTTCCGAACTTCTCGACAAATTAGGAAACAGTTTATACCGTAATCCTAGTTGAGTAGGATTAGGCAGCGTTGATTGGCGTCGATGTGATCCACACGATCGAGTTATCCCTAAGAATATTTTTATGGAAATATTCTTCCGAACTTCGACAAATTAGGAAACGGTTTATACCGTAATCCTAGTTGAGTAGGATTAGGCAACGCTGATTGGCGCCGATGTGATCCGTGACGATCGAAGTTATCCCTAAGAATATTTTTATGGAAATATTCTTCCGAACTTCGACAAATTAGAAAATAGTTTATACCGTAATCTTAGTTGGAGTAGGATTAGGCAGCGTTGATTGGCGTCGATGTGATCCGATGCGATCGAGTTATCCCTAAGAATATTTTTATGGAAATATTCTTCCGAACTTCGACAAATTAGGAAACAGTTTATACCGTAATCCTAGTTGAGTAGGATTAGGCAGCGTTGATTGGCGTCGATGTGATCCGTGACGATCGAAGTTATCTCTAAGAATATTTTTATGGAAATATTCTTCCGAACTTCGACAAATTAGAAAATAGTTTATACCGTAATCTTAGTTGGAGTAGGATTAGGCAACGCTGATTGGCGCCGATGTGATCCGCACGATCGAAGTTATCCCTAAGAATATTTTTATGGAAATATTCTTCCGAACTTCGACAAATTAGGAAACAGTTTATACCGTAATCCTAGTTGAGTAGGATTAGGCAGCGTTGATTGGCGTCGATGTGATCCGTGACGATCGAAGTTATCTCTAAGAATATTTTTATGGAAATATTCTTCCGGAACTTCTCGACAAATTAGAAAATAGTTTATACCGTAATCTTAGTTGGAGTAGGATTAGGCAACGCTGATTGGCGCCGATGTGATCCACACGATCGAGTTATCCCTAAGAATATTTTTTTATGGAAATATTCTTCCGGGAACTCCTCGACGAATTAGGAAACGGTTTATACTCGTAATCCTGATTGGAGTAGGATTAGGCAACGCGTTGATTGGCGTCGATGTGATCCGTACGATCGAGTTATCCCTAAGAATATTTTTTATGGAAATATTCTTCCGGGAACTTCTCGACAAATTAGGAAACAGTTTATACCGTAATCCTAGTTGAGTAGGATTAGGCAACGCTGATTGGCGCCGATGTGATCCGTGACGATCGAAGTTATCCCTAAGAATATTTTTATGGAAATATTCTTCCGGGAACTTCTCGACAAATTAGAAAACAGTTTATACTCGTAATCCTAGTTGGAGTAGGATTAGGCGACGCGTTGATTGGCGTCGATGTGATCCGTACGATCGAGTTATCTCTAAGAATATTTTTATGGAAATATTCTTCCGAACTTCTCGACAAATTAGGAAACAGCTTTATACCGTAATCCTAGTTGAGTAGGATTAGGCGACGCGTTGATTGGCGTCGATGTGATCCGTACGATCGAGTTATCCCTAAGAATATTTTTTATGGAAATATTCTTCCGGGAACTTCTCGACAAATTAGAAAATAGTTTATACTCGTAATCTTAGTTGGAGTAGGATTAGGCGACGCGTTGATCGGCGTCGATGTGATCCGTACGATCGAGTTATCTCTAAGAATATTTTTTATGGAAATATTCTTCCGGGAACTTCTCGACAAATTAGGAAACAGTTTATACTCGTAATCCTAGTTGGAGTAGGATTAGGCGACGCGTTGATTGGCGTCGATGTGATCCGCATCGATCGAAGTTATCTCTAAGAATATTTTTATGGAAATATTCTTCCGAACTTCTCGACAAATTAGGAAACAGTTTATACCGTAATCCTAGTTGAGTAGGATTAGGCAACGCTGATTGGCGCCGATGTGATCCGACGATCGAGTTATCCCTAAGAATATTTTTTATGGAAATATTCTTCCGGGAACTTCTCGACAAATTAGGAAACAGTTTATACTCGTAATCCTAGTTGGAGTAGGATTAGGCGATATGGGAGAATATTTGGAAAATTGAGTTTGCCCAGGCCATTGCTGATGATTTCGACCATTTGGAGGTTAAGCTCCAAAGTCTACAAGATTTTGAGGCAGCCGGGCTCCCCTCATATATAGAGACAGAGACAGAGGCTCGCCTGACATCTTGGCAGGATGCTTGTGTTATTACTGGGCTCGAAGTTCAAATGCAGCGAGACCAGGTGCATCATTTGGAGACTGCTGTCACTGAAGCTTCATCTTCCGTGGGACATTTTTGGTCTTGTGTCGCTGCTGGAGAAGCGAGGATAGTAGAGCTCGAACAGGAACTTCAAGCGGCGAGGGAGAGCCTGATCATCTTGAAGCTGACGAAGGCCAACAAAGAAGAGACTCTTGTGGTGATGCTCGAGAAATTTGAACTCTCGAAGCAGGAGCTGGTCGACATCGAGAAGGAGACTGCGAAGGCCCTTAATAGCAGCGAGGAGTCCTTCAGGGCTGAGCTTCAAGCGGAACTTCAACAAACTTTCACTGATAAAGTATAACAAATTCGTTCCCGTAAATTTGATGTTTAAGGATTTATGTTCCCCCTTTTTTTTTTCTTTATTATGATTCTTTTATTTCGTCAGAAATAATTAACCATAATACTTATAGGATTTTTGGCAAACCCTCAGCCATCAACGGGTTTGATTAGCCTTTACCAACTACCGTTTGAGTTGGGCTAGCGTAGATTATCTAAATCCGTTCTACACATAACGTTGTGCTAAAAGAATGAAACTCTCTTAGACTTGTTGCTATGATGTTGAATACATAGTCTTCGTACTCTTTTACGGGCAAGAGACCACCCGGCAACGCGTGTGAGGCGTCGACCTATCCCTACTTAGGCTTCGGGATAAAATACCCCAGAATCAAACTCTGGTGTCTTCTTCAATCGGAAAAAGACTAAACCGGCGACGCGTGTTAGGCGTCGGCTTTAGGGTTATTGGCCAACCCCCAGCCCTCAACGGGTTTGATGAGCCTTTACCAACTACCGTTTGAGTTGGGCTAGCGTGTAGATTATCTAAATCCGTTCTACACATAACGTTGTGCTAA
The DNA here is from genome assembly GCA_012295165.1 of Asparagus setaceus. Taxonomy (NCBI): domain Eukaryota; kingdom Viridiplantae; phylum Streptophyta; class Magnoliopsida; order Asparagales; family Asparagaceae; genus Asparagus; species Asparagus setaceus. The sequence goes on from CM022706.1 coordinate 69,152,369, forward strand.
AAGAATGAAACTCTCTTAGACTTAATGCTACGATGTTGAATACGTAGGCTTCATACTCTTTTACGGGCAAGAGACCACCCGGCAACGCGTGTTACGCGTAGACTCATCCCTTCTTAGGCTTCGGGACGAAATACCCCATAATCAAACTCTGGTGTCTTCTTCAATCGGAAAAAGACTAAACCGCAACGCTGCAGGAGGCGTTGGCTTCATCCCTTCTTAGGCTTCGGGACGAAATACCCCATAATCAAACTCTGGTGTCTTCTTCAATCGGAAAAAGACTAAACCGGCAACGCGTGTGAGGCGTTGGCTTCATCCCTTCTTAGGCTTCGGGATAGAATGCCCCAAGATGAACCTTGGTGTCCTCTTTTGATCGGAGAATGACTGAACCGGAATAAGATTGATTGAAGTGGGAAAGGAAGAATGTATTCTATTTCCCGAGGGTGGAGAGGAAGGAGGATCTTGTCTCCTATCTCCGGGTAAGAGATGAACAAGAGAGGAAGGTTTTGTATCCTATCTCTTGCCAGTGGAGAGGAAGGTTTTGTGTCCTATCTCCGGAAACTCACGAATAAGAGAGGAAGGTTTTGTATCCTGTCTCTTACTAATGGAGAGGAAGGAGGATCTTGTCTCCTATCTCAGTCTTTGGAAAGGAAGGATTTTTGTCTGTTTCCGTGAAAGAGACTAAAATGGGATCTCCATTTTGAGAATCTTGAAAGATGAAACTAAGAGTGGGATCTCCACTGAGAATCTAAGACAAGAGAGGAAGAATGTATTCTATCTCTTGCTTCAAGAGGAAGGATATGTCCTATCTCCAGTGAATTTGGGAAAGGAAGAATGTATTCTATTTCCGAGGGTGGAGAGGAAGGAGGATCTTGTCTCCTATCTCCTGTAAGAGATGAACAAGAGAGGAAGGTTTTGTATCCTATCTCTTGCCAGTGGAGAGGAAGGTTTTGTGTCCTATCTCCGGAAACTCACGAATAAGAGAGGAAGGTTTTGTATCCTGTCTCTTACTAATGGAGAGGAAGGAGGATCTTGTCTCCTATCTCCGGGTGCTGGAAAGGAAGGATTTTTGTCCTGTTTCCAGTGAAAGAGACTAAAAATGGGATCTCCATTTTGAGAATCTTGAAAGATGAAACTAAGAGTGGGATCTCCACTCCGAGAATCTAAGACAAGAGAGGAAGAATGTATTCTATCTCTTGCTTCTGAAGAGGAAGGATATGTCCTATCTCCAGGTGAATTTGGGAAAGGAAGAATGTATTCTATTTCCCGATGAGAAACTAAGAGTGGGGTTTCCACTCTGAGAATCTTAGAAGGGTACGGATAGCTTTCGCGTTTATAGGATCGCTAACCAGAATTTGAAAGTGGACCTCTCGTTCGTGGAAGGAATCGAGAGGGGATTTTGCTGGTGGTGGACCAGGGAGATTTTTAGTAGGCCCACCGTCAATGAATTTGATCGGTGAGAGAATTTTGGAGAAAAACACAATAACTTAGGGTTATCCTCATGAAAATTAGTGAGATATTCTCTGAGGAACTTCCCATCAAAATGGGTTATCCTGAATGTACTAAGGATAATACTTTTTCAGAAACTTCCCATTTATCGGCATTAATTGCCGGTCGCCATTTTGTGTGATAAGGCGATATGCACCGTTTGAATAGACTGTGTCTATTATAAACGATCCTTCCCACTTGGGTTCGAATTTACCTTTCTTTTTAGAGTTGAGAATTATCGGCTGTCGGGCGGCGAGGACGAGATCTCCCTCCTTAAAGGTTCTCTGTCGAACTTTCTTGTTGAAAGCCCTCGACATCCTAGCTTGATAGAACTCAATGCATTGTTGAGCCTCCAGGCGCTTCTCATCTAACATCTCAAGCTCTTCGAGACGTTTTTGATGTTGTTCTTCGGTCGTCATCTCTGTTGAAAGGGCGTCGCGAGTGGCGAATCTGGATTTCCAACGGAGAACCGCTTCACATCCGTAGACCGTAGAGTACGGTAGCTCCTGCTATGCACGTGCATCAAGCAGCGATATGCCCGTGAGTGCTTCTCTGAGTTTATCATCCCAGTCTCACTTGTTATTCTTCACAAGCTTCGACAAAATCTTGATAATCGTCTTGTTGAACGCCTCAGCTAATCCATTTGCTGCTGGATTATAGGCTGTCGATGAGACATCTTGTATCTTGAACTTTTCGCAAAACCTGATGAAGGAATTGCTGATAAATTGGGGACCGTTGTCATGCACAATTCGTCTCGGGACACCATGTCGATAGATGACATGGTGTTTGATAAACTTGACGACGGTACTCGCCTTGACTTCTTTTAGCGGGATCGCTTCAGCCCACTTGGAGAAGTAATCGGTGATAGCTAGAATAAACCGATCGCCTTTGCCTGACGGAGGAAAAATGGGACCTACGACGTCCATTCCCCATGTCTCAATGGCCGATGTGGTCAAGGATGCAACCGCCAGAGGCCGATGCATATAATTCGCGTGAATTTGACACGCGTGGCATTTCCGAGCGTACTCGACTGCGTCGTTAATCATTGTGGGCCAAAGATAGCCCATTCTCCTGATTCGATCGTAGAGCTTGGGACCAGGCTGGTGAGCACCACATTCACCTTCGTGTGCTTCTCGAAGGACCTCTTCTGCCTCTTTGTTTGAGAGGCATCGGAGTAAAAGACCATCATACCCCCGGCGATATAACATCTGGGTTTCCGTGTCATAGAAGAATCTTGGAGCTCTTCGCCGGATTGACTCTCTCTCCTTCACGTCTTCTGGCAGAATACCATGTAAGACGTAGTCGATGATAGGGAAGCGCCAATCTCGGGGCTCCAACTTAGTTTGGGTTGCATGCACCTCTTTGATAGCTACCCCTTCGTTTTCTTGTACCTCATCATATATCGGTACAAAAAGCTGATGAGTCCTGACCGTAACTAGTTGCTCGGTCTCGGAAGGTTGTGCTAACGACACAGCTAACGCCGCCAGTGCATCCGCATGAGCGTTTTGGAGGCGTGGGATATATTCGATGAAGAACTCTTCGAACGAGTCTGCCATTTCGATTGCTACCTGATGATAAGGAATTAGATCTGGATTTCTGACTTCGTAGTCTCCACGGATCTGTTTAACTATCAATTGTGAATCGCCGTATGCTTCAAGATACTCTACCCCCAGCTCCTTGGCGAAACTAAGCCTGATAAGTAGCGCGTTATATTCGGCTACGTTATTGGAGCACGATTCGGTGAGTGAATAAGCACGGGGCATGACATGATTCCCTGGGGAAACTAAGACAACCCCGACTCCGGCGGAAACCTTAGGACATCCGGGGGCACTTGCCACGTTGGTAGCTCGAGAAGCTCTGTCAAAGTACAGTCGCCATATTTGTTGGTGCGATGTAGTGTTGACTTCGTGGACTTCGTCCGGAAGATCATCGTATAGCTCAACTGCGTCCGTTGTCGGGTTGGCAGCCAAGAGATCGCAAATCGCTTGTCCTTGACCGACTTTTGTTGTTTGAAGTGCAAGTCATATTGGGATAGGAGCAAGGCCCATTTTTCCAAACGCCAGCTCATTGAGGCAGGTTGGGTCATAAATATTCGGACCGGATTTACGCTGGAGATAACATAAATCGTTTGTCCGACCAAATAGTACCGCATTTTCTGAATTGCGAACACTAATGCAAGGCACTGCTTCTCAACCATTGATATCGACTCAAAGACGCACTAATGTCCGCTCGATAATACACCGCTCGCGGATCGTTGTCATCGTCTTGCGCAAGTAAGGCGCTCAACGAATGGCCAGTCGCTTTGATGTAAATCAAGAACGGCTTTCCTGACTGCGGTGCGACAAGAACAGGAGGTTTAGAGAGATACGACTTAATCTCTTCAAATGCCTTTTGGCAAGCGTCATCCCAAATGAATGATACGCCCTTCTTGTTCAACTTAGAAAATGGTTGGCACTTCCCAGATAGGTTCGATATGAACCGTCGGATGTACGCCAATCGCCCTTGTAACCCCCTGAGTTCTCTCAGATTTCTCGGAGGTTGCAACTCTTGAATCGCCTTTACTTTGTCAGGATCGACATGGATTCCTTTGTTGGTGACGACGAAGCCAAGGAACTTGCCACTGGACATCCCAAGGAAGGATTTGGCAGGATTCATCTTTAGTTGATGGGTTCGCATGAGTTCGAATACCGTTCTAAGATCTTTGATGTGATCTCCTTTGTCACGGCTTTTCACGACCAAGTCGTCGACGTAGCATTCGACCGCTTTCCGGAGATGATCCCGAAAATTTTAGTCATTGTCACGATATGTGGCGCAGATTTTTCAGCCGAACGGCATGATCGTGTAGCAATATATACCGTATGCTCAACGCTGTGTTTGGCATCATCGGGTGCATCTTGATCCGATTGTAACCCGAGAAACCATCCATGAATGACATTCTTTCAAATCCACACGTATTGTCGACTATGACATCGCGATGGGAAGAGGAAAGTCATCTTTCGCAAGCAAATGCTCAGTCTCAGAAGTCCATACGCACCTAATCGAACCATTCTTCTTCATGACCGGGACTATATTCGCCACCCAATCCGGATGTTGAATTTCCTCGATGAATCCCGATTCTATGAGTTTCTTCACTTCGTCAACGATTGCCTGTAAGACTTGTGGACGAAACCGTCTTTGCGGTTGCTTGACAGGTTTGACATCCACCTTGATGCTGAGGTGATGCGTCGCCACATTAGGGTCGAGTCCTGGCATGTCCTCGTAGCTCCAGGCGAATACATCGATATACTCCCTGATTAGGGCAATCAACTCTTCCTTCTCTTCCGAGGGAAGAGTATTGTTGATGTTTATGAGTTTAGGATGTTCTTCATCACCCATATTAACCTGGACTACCTCGTCCTTAGTGGGGGGTTCTCTTTGTTCGAATCTATCCCCAAACTGCTCTTTGAGTTGATGGATCCATGGGTCTTCCCATGTTGGCATATCTTCATCATCCTCAATAGTAGCAGGATCGACCGTAGCCATATTTGACATCAAAGCCTTAAAATTTTCTCCGAGGCTGGTGTCGGAATCCCAAGCCGAAGAATCAGACGAATGTCCGTCTCCTTCATCGGGTGGATTATTATCAATCAGCCACGAGCATTCATCCTCTGAGGAGGATTCGTATCCCAATCCCCTTCTAAAGGCATAGTAGTTATCCGGCTTCCCTCTTGGGACATAAGCCGCTTTGGGAGGGACTCGAGGACCTCGCCCAAAACATAGACCTTTCCCTTGTGTCAAGTTATACCCCCACTTCTTCATGATACCCAGTGTTTCTGGACTATATCTGAATGTGTGGAGGATAGGCCCATTATCATCTTCATCTTCTTCTAAGAAATGATTCGGGGTTGGGACTGCATCCCCTTTTCCGTAAACCAAGTCTTTTTCACCACTTGATCTTCGTGGGATGACGAGTGTTGTCCCAAAGGAGTCTCGGAACTGCTTTTGTGTAAAGCAAAATGACCGAATTGGTAGGTGCAACTCCGGATTATCGTATAAACCTGTCATCACATCATTCAAAGACAAAGGGTACTCTAAATCGTCATTTATTGATTCATCGGCAATTTGCCAATTACAATGTTCATCTGACGATTCTTCATCGTCAAGATTGATTACAAGGGGTACAATGTCATTTAAAACAAAACCACCACTATAATCAAGCCCGCCGTATCGCCTTCTTCACCGCTGTCCGTGCCTTGGGCCGATGATTCGCCGACTCATTACCGTAGAGGAGAGAATCAAGAAAATAATTCTCCATCCCTTAAACGGTTGTTTGTCCGCGACCACCGCCTTGACTCATTATTCGTGTCTACATATTTGAGACACTAATGAAGAGTAGATGGGACTATAACGCTACCGTGGATCCAAGGTCGACCCAACAATAAGTTATAGGAAGTCTCACAATCACATAGCAGTGACTTCGACTTTAAGTCCCCATTTGGCACTTTATCCGATTTTACCAAGCGCCGAGACCCACCGGTGTTAAATCCGTAGATCACCGTTCTTGATGCCTTGTCGGCAGGGATTCCAAGGTGATACATGAGGCGCAGGGCATGATGCTCACAAATGAACCCGGATCGACTTGGATCCGTTAACTTCACCGAGCCAATATACCCGGTGAAGTATAGCGCCTATCGTGCTTGGAATCCCTCGTCAGATATCCTCCTTTGTAAAAGTAATGCAGGGAAGTGTTTCTGCCGCAAGGTTGCCTTGTTGGGCGACTCTTACGGACTCGGCTCAATCACGGGTGAAAGACTTCGAATCGCCTAGAGCCTCTTGTAAGGCTTCCTGTCTCCTTCGACAATCAAGCAACTCAGAGAGTTATTCTAGCTGGGATGTTTGCCAATTGGGCCATGACATCGAAGCGATATGGAGAGCTCGACATTCCCGGTCTATACCTCTGTCAGGCGATTGAATCGGACCGCTTTGGGGTTGAGCTTCACGAATCTGAAATTTGTTTCTCCTTTGCTTCAGCTACTTTTTCTTTAGCAACTGTTTGCTGTTGTTCTTTCTCTGCCCGAGTGAGAGGGGTCGTGGCCACCCCCAGTTCTAACAGCATTTTCGCGTTTCGATTCGGATTCTCCGGATACTTGTAGCTGTATTCGTGTCCACTCCTTGTAGCAAAGGCTTCATGCTCTTCTTCAGAAAACTGGAACGTCGCCACTTCTTCATCGTCCTTCTCTGGAATTGCTGAAGCGGCATGGCATAGTTTGCCTTTTCCCTTGGACTTCTTTTTGGCCGAAGAGGTAGTCCACTGATCGTCTTCCAGTAAGTCAGGGTGGACCCAAAGGATTTCTCCGTTCTTTGTGGGTGTCTGATGCGAGTCTTTTTCGTTGCGGTGAGGATCCTCATTCACCATCTTCATTCCTACCTTCACAATCGGGCGCCGGTTGGAACCAATCCAACGGAACTGATCCAAGCTTATAGAGACTACATTTGCTCCCACCTTCTTCTCTTTAGAGGGTTTCGGAGTAATGACTCCAACATCGATCAAGGCTTGAATCTTGTCCTTGAGATGGTAACAGAACTTTGTAGGATGATGTACCGCCCTGTGGTAAGCGCAATACTTAGGATCTGTAACCTTGTTTGCCTCCTCTTGGTTCACAATTGGGGGCAACCGGATTTTGTTGTTTTCCGTAAGGTATTTGAAGATGCCCGAACTTCCTCGCCTTTGAACGAGTAAGTCTTGAAACCTCGAACCGAAGGTTTTCGATTCGAGTTTGTTGGCGCCATTGGGGCTGCGATTCTTTGTGGTGCGTTGTTCTTCTTCTTTGTTGTGGTTGCAATTCGAACGTTTGATTAGCATCTACAGACTTTGCTGGCGCTTTACCTCTGCCACGTGGCACAAAATTCTATTTGTTCGTGTTCGTTACCGGCTGGCCTCTTTCTGCTTTCCTCCTCTTAAGGAATCTTTCAGCTTGCTCTCCACGAACCTTCAAATCTTTCCAGGTGATAGATGGTGCTGTTCCCATTGCTTCAAGCACATCTATCGACAAGTTGTTGTGGCAGGTCTGGAGGATGAATTCCTCTGTTATCGGATCCCGGCAGTTCATTGCTTTGTTCCGGAATCGTTTGACAAAGATATCCACAGTCTCCCCGTCCTTCTGTTTTTTATCGAGTAACGTTCCGATGGATACTTCGGTATCATCGTCGAAAAAGTTGGAGAGAAAGCTAGACTCCATGTCGTCCCAGCTGTGAATGCTCCCTGGCTTGAGACGGCGGTACCAATCGGCGTACCAAGGGTACCAACGAATGACCGAACCATCAGGGGCTCGTTTCCGGATATTACCCCCAAGTGGGACTTGAATTATATCAGATGTTGAGTTGGTGAACCCTTCCCGTCAAACGGCGTGAAGTTTATTAGGTTAAACTTTGCCGGGTAGGGGATCGATTCCCACTCCCTAGGATATGGGCAAGGGATGCCGATTTTCTTCACTTCTTGAGCGGAAATCAATGAGTTGATTTTGCTCTCGAGGTCTTTGATCTTCTCGCTTTCATGAGCAACAACATCTACATTATGCCCAGCGTTGCGCGGTTCAGGAGGGTTATCATCCACTTGTATTTCCTCCTGGTCCGAATCGCTATCATCTTGATCGACGTTGATGCGCTGACTCGATTCACCTCGATGTTTTGTCAAGGCTTGGATCTGTTGGTCATGCATTTCTCTCATCGTCTGCATGGCCAAATCCATCTCTAGCTTGAAGTTTTCCCGCTGTTTAGCCAACGCTTCGTCTAGCATTTTAGCCACTTGATCTGTACTGATCATAAGCGTTTCTTGGGGGCCCCCTTCGCTAGATACAGTATGATCAGAGGCGATTGCGGAGCCAATATCCGACGCATCATCCTCCGCGGGTATCCCTTTCAGAAGTTTGTCGTATCTGGACCGTCGGATAGTCCCGGACCGCAAACGAGTTAACCGTTGCGATGCACTAGGGACAGTCCGTGATGACGGTTCTTTGCCGGTCATATTATTAGTGACCTCTGGCAATTCATTCTCTCGGGATGTCATCCTTTTGCGGAATCGCCTTGACCTAGGTCTCGGCGGGTTGGTGCTAAGTCTCTGGAAGACCGAGACTCTTTCTAGAATCTCTTGACAACAACTACACTCCGAGAGCACTGTTTTGATAAGCTTGGAGCATAAGCACGACTGAGTTGGCTTGGGGGAACCTCTTCGAGATTTCTTTGTACCCCCAGTACGGTAGTATAACTCGTCGGCATGAGTGCCGGAGCGATCTCCCGTATGTCGACACGCTCTCTCGGGTATAACGCTCTCATCGTCAGATGAAAACGTCTCCTTCCGAGGACGGATCGTTCCGTAAGAACTGTCGAAAGTAACCCGCCTTGACTTTCGTCGGTGTGAGGGTGAAATTCCGGCGGACTCTTGGACTTCGACTTTCAGTCCGGTATGCAGAGCTGTAGGAATCTTCTTGTCTTTGTGGGTGCGACCCCCTGTATCAGGAGTGACCCGTGATTCCTTTAGCGGACCCAGGCGATCCTTGACGGTAAGCCTGGCAGTAAGCGAAGTTAGCCGCCCGGAAGTTTGGAGTCTGAACAGGAGGTAACCGGCGTCAATACCACTCTTGTTGAGGTGCTTACAATTTCGATTTGAGCACGGGGCAGGAGTTGGCTGGGACTTGAATTATATCGATGTTGAGTTGGTGAACCCTTCCCGTCAAACGGCGTGAAGTTTATTAGGTTAAACTTTGCCGGGTAGGGGATCGATTCCCACTCCCTAGGATATGGGCAAGGGATGCCGATTTTCTTCACTTCTTGAGCGGAAATAAATGAGTTGATTTTGCTCTCGAGGTCTTTGATCTTCTCGCTTTCATGAGCAACAACATCTACATTATGCCCGTTCTTGGATTGGAGGTTATCATCCACTTGTATTTCCTCCTGGTCCGAATCGCTATCATCTTGATCGACGTTGATGCGCTGACTCGATTCACCTCGATGTTTTGTCAAGGCTTGGATCTGTTGGTCATGCATTTCTCTCATCGTCTGCATGGCCAAATCCATCTCTAGCTTGAAGTTTTCCATTTGTTTAGCCTTAGTCTAGCATTTTAGCCACTTGATGCATGCGCGATCATAAAGCGTTTCTTAGGGCCCCGCTAGGCTGAATGATCGGGCGATTGCGGGCCAATATCCGACGATCATCCTCCGCTGGTATCCCTTTCGAAGTTTGTCGATTCGGACCGTCGGATAGTCCCGACCGCAAACGAAGTTAACCGCTATGATGCACTAGGGACGTCCGTGATGACGTTCTTGCCGGCCATATTATTAGTGACCTCGGCAATTCATTCTCTGATGTCATCCTTTATGGAATCGCCTTGACCTAGGTCTCGGCGGGTTGGTGCTAAGTCTCGGAAGACCGAGACTCTTTCTAGAATCTCTTGACAACAACTACACCCCGAGAGCACTGTTTTGATAAGCTTGGAGCATAAGCACGACTGAGTTGGCTTGGGGGAACCTCTTCGAGATTTCTTTGTACCCCTAGTACGGTAGTATAACTCGTCGGCATGAGTGCCGGAGCGATCTCCGTGATGTCGACACGCTCGGTATAACGCCTCATCGCCGATGAAAACGCCTTCCGAGGACGGATCGTCCGCAAGAACCGCCGAAGTAACCCGCCTTGACTTTCGCTTCTGTGAGGGTGAAATTCGCGACTCTTGGACTTCGACTTTCAACCGATGCGAGTCAGGAATCTTCTTGTCTTTGTGGGTGCGACCGTGATCGAGTGACCCGTGATTCCTTTAGCGGACCCAGCGATCCTTGACGGTAAGCCCGCCGGTCGCGGGCGAAGTTGGCTTCACGAAGTTTGGGTGCGCATAACCGGAGGTAACTTCGGCGTCAATACCACTCTTGTTGAGGTGCTTACAATTTCTGATTTGAGCACGGGAGCCGGAGTTGGCCTGCTGGCAGAGCTGGGCTTGGATGCCGGGTTCGTCGGATTTGAAGCCTCGACGGATTTGGGCTTCCAAACTAGCCGATTTGTTGACGACTTCTTGGCCGCCTCCTTCTTCAACTCGCGAGCTTTTTGCACCAAAGTTCGCTCAGGAGCACGCTGCTTCCTGGATATGCTCTCGAGCGTAGAACGGTTCCGCTTGACTCGGACCCATTCATTTGTCGCCGACCAGAGGAATCGGCTACAATCTCGCACTTCGGCCTCGAGTCAACTCGACCTTAGATCCGCCTCATAGCGACCCCGCCCGCTGATTCTTTGCCCAGGCTAATTGTTTTGCTGCCGACGCCGCCTCGACGCTCTCTGGAGAGAGAGTCACGACGCCATTATGAATCGACCCCTTGCATGATAGGTCCAGATTTGGCCTTCGTATGTCGGGTATCACCACACCAAATCTTGGCGGTAGGGTTGGACTTCCTTGTCTCCGCTTCGAGGCCGAGTGGGTCTTCCTGGCAGTGGAGACCATCTTGGACTTGCGGGGGGAGGAGTTGGATCTGGACGAGGAGGAGAGATAGCCCTCGAACTTCTGTTGGTCAAATTCGTACTCGACCTCCTCGATAACCGGGATCGGGATCCGCTGTTATGCATTACCACGGCTTCTTTGTTGAAGCCGTTGGCTCCCACTGTGGTCGCCAGCTTGTTCGCGATAAAAGTCGGTTTGTTATTCATTGCTTGTTGAACTTATTTACAGCTTCGTTGGCCTACAACAAAATTCAAACAAAAAGAAGTGCCTTTTTATTTCAGGCGTACAATGAAAACAAAAAATTACAACTTCTTCCTTTTAGAACAAACGCCGGATCTCTATTATACGAGATCCTCGCCAGGTGGGTTCTTCGCTGTGCGGGGACTTTTATTCGTCCGTGGACCACCGCAATTCTGATCCGTGGAAACCCGGTTCGAACTACAGATGTGAAGGGCTCGCTTCACGAAGGAAACGGCTACCGAGGGGATCACACTCACGAAGGAGAGGATCGCCGGGATCACACTCATGAAGGAGAGGATCGCCGAGCGGGTGAGATCTACTAGGAGAAATCACGCTATTCTCAGAGCCGATTCGATTCGCTACCTCACGATCGTAGATCTAACGTCGACGGAACTTGTGCTCGCCGGTGCTTTCGGGCTGTCGTCGGCGGCTCGTAGATCTCGCGAGAGCTCTCCCAAATATCGAAAATCCAACCCTTAGAACTGAACACCCCACCTATTTATAGGCAAATGATCAAAGAGGTTTGGCGGCGGACACCAATGGTGTCCGCCTTTGGCCGGACACTATAAGGGTTTGGTGTCCGGCCAATGGCCGGACACCAAACGGTGTCCGGGTTTCGGCCGAACGCCGTTTGGCGTTGTTTGGTTGGTTTCCGGACTCTTTCGCGACGTTTTGTCTCGATCTTGTCATTGTCGTCCTAAGTCCGTGCCCGATTCATTTCTTTCTTGACTTCGAATTCGGTTGGTTCAATCACGCCGACAGGTTAGATGACGACTGATCCTTGTCTTGTCGTCGTTTGAATCCAGTCTCGTTGACGTTCGAATCCAATCGATCTCGCTTCGCCGAATCTTATTGATTTTGAAGCTTTGTTGTTGGATGCAACCTCGTTGGCTTGTATGCATCGCCGGCTCACTTCATGTGTTCGTCGCCGGCGTGATCGTTTTGCGGCATAGTCAATCGCCAGCGTTTGTCGGATGGGTCGTCGGTTGTTAACCCACCATCACGAGTCTCGTTCGGGTACTGATAAGCAATTTTTAACGCCTACAGCTGGGAGCTGTTTGTTGTGGCCATTTGGGAGTTTTTGTTGTGGTGGTGTTTATTAAGCCAGTATTTTAGACTATTTTGTGTTAATTTCTGGGATTTATGTTTTGGGCCGACTCATTTGGATATTTATCCTTTGGTTTTGTAGCCGTCAGGACAGATTATTCTGCTATATTCAGATATTGAACTTTGAAAAGCTTTTTATATCACATGTTTTGGTTGTGCCAGTTAGAGTGCAATAAAGAGAGGATTGGATCCACTGCATTGCATTATGACTTTAGCAGTTAATATAGATTATTTTCTTAATCATAATCATCCAATAAATTTGGATGGTTATAGTTTATTCTAATCTAACAGACATTATAACCCTCTATGAATTATATTAATTTTCTTTTACAATTATAAATTTTCATTAACTCGTAGATATAAAGTACTGCTCTTTAAGCGTAGGCTTAGTGAAAACTTTGCAGTGATCCAAATGAGCTCTTGATCTTGATGATTTGTGTAAATGTACACAAGAGATCAAAGTTGATTATGGACATCCAAAATACTTTATCAAAATGAATGTCATAAGGCTACATTTTGCAAGCATTATATGTTAATGAGATAAACAAGATGAGTTTCAACTCCAACCAGAGGATACTATTTGATATTAGAAAATTAATAGATTTTTTTCTTCATATCTATTTTACTCAGAAAAACTAAAAAGATATTTTCTGAAAAGTATGAACAAAATGGTAAGATCTTGACTAAGAGAAAATAGTTAGGATTAAATAATTGTACTACTTTTATATTTTTCAAATTCTAATATTAACACAAAACAGAAATTTTCTACGACACTAGTGAATTTAGGACAATTAATAAACATAAAATGTGAAATAAATTTAAATATATGATTAAGATACACAATGAGAATAAGAATGATATACTTTTTTTTGAACTAAAAACAAGGGAAGTCCCTGTTCAATTCATTCATATATATAAACTTTGACACGAGATTGTGTCATACAAAAGTATAGATAGAAACGTATCCTTTCTCCTTAGTCAGTGCATAGGGCTTTCTCCATAAAAATATCAACCGAGGGTGACGAGAGGACCATAGCCGTCATTCACCATAAGTTTGATAGAGATATGGCCCAAAGCCAGCCCTATAACTGAAAACAGAATGGAGAAAGAAGAGTTTCTAATCTGTCAGGTATTGAAGTCACTGAAAAAATAAAAGTGAAGAGAAAAAAAGTGTTCGATGTAGTCTTGAGCTGCTAATTACAAGTAAAAAAAATCCCAACAACACTATTAAGAAGATGTAGTTTCCTCCTATTGTCCCCTTCTTTGCATTTCCTCCTCTTCTTGTGTTGTTTGGCGGTCTCCTCTGCATATTTTGCTGGATCTGGACAGTTGGAGGTCCTTGATCACCCATTGCAATCATCAGTGTTCTTGTAATTTTTCCTGCCGATGAGGCTGTCCATTCATTAACATAATTAGCGACAGAGTTAATGATATTATCAATAGATGGGGAGGCATTATTAAAAATTTTGTGTTGTTGCATGCATTCCATATGCACCAACAAACAGTTGGAAACAGAGATTGCCAAAAAATTCTGTGATTGGGAGATGAAAGGAATTTCCCTCTGGATTGGATGAGATCATGCAAACTGTCAGGCCACTCATGATGAGCAAGCTTAGCTTTGTAGAAGGCCCATATATTAGCAGAAAACTCACAGTTGAGAAAGAGGTGTTCTGAGTTCTCCACATCATTTTGGCAAAGAGTACAAGTTTGATCTCCCTGCCATCCTTTTTTGTTTAGATGAACTTTAGTGTTGAGTTTGTTGAGGGATAACAGCCAGTAAAAGATCTTAACTTTGAGGGGAAAAATAGATTTCCGTGTCTGTAAGGAGGTGGGGGAGTTGACTCCTCCTCTCACTGAGAACTTATAGAGAGAGTTTACTGAGAATTCCCCTGAATATGAGAGGATCCATGATGGTGAATCAGCTATTCGTGAACTATGAGAAACCTTGAAAGAGGAGAGGAATACTAAAAGCTTTTGTTTATCTTGTCTCTGATATTCCTGAATAGGTCTTCTAAGAGTGGGGTGCCAAACCCAACTATCATCACGGAAAGATCCTTGTGAGGAGACAGTGACATTGTGAGACATAGCCAATGTGTATGCATGGGGGAAGAGGCTACCCAGAGTGTTCTCTCCAATCCATTTGTCCTCCCAAAATCTAATGGAAGATCCATCACCCAACTTCCATCTGATCCAGCTGATAAGAGGTTCTCTTATGTGTGTGATATTGTTCCAGAATACTGAATTGGTTGGACTATAGGCCGAGTTTTGGATAGTGGTTGCTCTGCGATTGTACAGAGCTGAAAGAGTAGAGCTAACAAAGGATTGTCTCTTAATGGTATGCCATAACCATTTAGAGAGCAGAGAGTTATTTAGGCATCTGAGATCAATAACACCTAGACCACCTTCTATTTTAGGCTTGCAAACAACTTTCCATTTGACCAAATATTTCATAGCCTGACTATTAGATGATCCACCCCATAGGAAATTCTTCCTAACTCTATCAATTGTTTTAATGAGCCACTCAGGTAGCTTGTAGAATGACATATAATAGAGAGGAAGGGAAGATATCACTGATTGATGAGAATTAGACGACCTCCAATCGATAAGTTAGAACCCTTGCACTGTGAAAGCTTAGTTTTGAACTTCTCAATTAGCGGTTGCCAATCATTTCTGTTGAGTTTACCGCACCTTAAAGGCAAGCCCAGATAGGTCAGAGGAAGGTGTTCTTGCTTACATGAGAGAACTGATGCCAACCTACCTCCTCTATCACTAATTTTGCCAAAGTATACCAAGGAGGTTTTAGCACAATTAATGCTTAGGCCAGATATGTTCTCGAAAATGTAGAATATTGCTTTGAGGACAGATATTTCTCTGGGGTTTGCATTAGCAAAGATGAGGGTGTCATCAGCAAATTGTCGGCTTTTGATATTGAAAATTGCTGCTGGGAGGGGGAGAACATATAGGTTTCTATCCTCGATATTTTTGCTTATCATCTTATTAAGCACATCAGTTATCAGAATAAAAAGCATGGGAGAAAGAGGGTCTCCCTGTCTCAGACCACTCTTACATGGGATGGGAGAAGTGAGAGAACCATTTACCATAATGGCACATTTAGATGAAGTCAAGATAGCTGAGATCCAGGTGCACCACCTTGCACCGAAACCTCTATGATTAAGAAATTCAAGAAGGAAATCATAGCTAACACAATCAAAAGCTTTGACAAAGTCTACTTTAATCATGGCCACCTCCTTGTTAGGCTTGGCACATCAATGAATAATCTCATGGGCAATTAGAATGGAGTCAAGTGTGGATTTTCCACTCTGGAAGGCTGCTTGGGAATTGTCCACAAGGGATGAGAGGAGGGGAGCTAGCCTATTGGCCAAAATCTTGGTGAACACTTTGAAGATACAATTGAAGAGACTGATTGGCCTGAAGTCTTTGGTAGTGGTAGCATTTTTAGATTTAGGAAGAAGGCAGATGTTAGCCTTATTGATCTTATGAAGGGATGATGGATCATTGTATAGGTGGTGAAAGAGGTTTAAAAGATCCTGCTTCAGTGTCTCCCAAAAGGTTTGATAGAAGAGCATTGAGAGTCCATCGGGGCCAGGGGCCTTGTTAGCATTCATCCCAAAGATAGCAGATTTAATCTCTTCCTCAGTTGAAGGTTCATCAAGATGTGAGAGGTCTGAAAGTTGTGTGGGATATAGAAGATTCCAGTCAAGATTTAAGGATGAGGAATGATGAAAACCAAAAATGTTGGAGAAGTGTTCATGGAATGCTTTCAATTTCTCTGATTCAGATAGCAATGAGATTGCCAGAGTGGAGAATAGATGGAATGAAAATTTTTCTTCTACGGTGAGATGCTATTCTGTGGAAGAATGCAGTATTTGCATCCCCTTCCTTAAGCCATTGAATCCTCGATCTCTGGTGCTAGTAGATCTTTTCTTCTTTGATGATAGAAGAATAAGTTGTTTTGAGTTCTTTCCTCTTGTCAAGCTCCAAAGAGGTTAGAGGTCTATTTTCCTCCGACCTGTCAATTTTTTCAATATCCCTGAGGATAGAGAGCTTTCTGATATACAAGGAACCAACTATATTCTTCTTCCACCATTTCATTCTTCTTTTGACAAGCTTCAGCTTGTGAACAAAAGAGAAGAGGGGGTCTCCATGGCATGAGAAGGAGGACCAGCACTACTGAATGAAAGAGATAAAATCTGCGTTGGACAACCAGGACTTTTTGAATCTAAATTTGGGAGGGGGAGGAGGGACACCACCAGTGTCTAGAATAAAAGGGATGTGATCAGAGCAAGAGGCTGGGATGGAGCATTGAATAGAAGAGGGGAATTTGGAATCCTAATTGGGGGAGATCAGAAACCTATCTAACCTAGCCAG
Organism: Asparagus setaceus; assembly: GCA_012295165.1. Taxonomy (NCBI): domain Eukaryota; kingdom Viridiplantae; phylum Streptophyta; class Magnoliopsida; order Asparagales; family Asparagaceae; genus Asparagus; species Asparagus setaceus. The sequence continues at coordinate 69,169,048 of CM022706.1, forward strand.
AATGGGGCTATCTCTGTGGTTGGACCAGGTGAACTGCCTCCCATGCAATGGCAGATCAATCAAATGAGATGTTCTACAACCTCTCTGAAGGAATCAATATCTCTGAAGGAGCCTGAGCTCCCGCTACGCTCATTCGTTCTCAAGGTGACATTGAAGTCACCACAAAGCACCCAAGGTTCACTATATATTTGCCGAATTCTCTTTAATTCCCACCAGCAGACATTTTTATCCTCCCTATCTATGGGGGCATAAATAGATGTGAAGAGAAAAGACCAGTTGGTTGGTCATTAAAGCAGGAGTACTGTGACAGAGAAAATCCCAGTATAAGATGAGAGTAGGTTGAACTCCTCACTCCACCCTACTAAAACTCCTCCTCTAGACTCACATGAATCTAAGCAAGCCCAAAACTTAATCCTATTGCCACCAATGGCCTTAAGTCTCCTATCAAAAGGAGAGGATAGCTTAGTCTCTTGAAGACCAATAACATCTGAGGAAGACATGGCAATACCCTCCCTAATCATTCTCCTCTTGCAAGCCTCATTTAAACCTCTCACATTCCATGAGCAGAATTTCATTGATGCAAATAAACAAACAGAACCCAGACTCTCCCTCATGTCTGGCCTAAGCAAACTGCTTGGCTCTCTCCACTTCTAAGTCTCTAATATTTTGGATATCAGAAGGAGATAGGGGTTTTGCAATTCCACAAGAATTTGCTATCTCCACTAATTCATCAGAATCTAATTTGTGCAATGCTAAATTAGATCTAGGATTAGATGTACCTTTGGAAGATGAAGCCATCTTCCTCCCAGAAGCCAGATGCTTGAAGAAGGCTATGTGCTTTAGGCCAGAAGTGGTCAGCGAGGTTGATCTCGATGTCGCCTTGGTAGAAGCTAGCTTCCTCCTCTTAGATGTCCTGACTGTGAATCCTGGAGGTCCAGATAGAGAGGCAAATCCTTCTTGAGAAGCTCTGCTGTCCGATGGCGGTATAGCAGCTCTAGAAGAGGATGCACTGTTAATGGAGCCATGGGAGCAGCTTGGGTCCATGCCCAATTTTGATATGAACTCCCAGGTGCTTTCTTCGACAAGAATAGACTTTTCTCCCCATTCTTTTTGAACAATTCTTATACCTTCCCGCATGAGCTTTTTGTAGACCACTTCCTGGGACCACAGAGCATCTCCTTGGGCATTCATTGGTTGGGAAGCTTTAACATCCTCACCTACCAGATTCTCTAAAGGAGATTCTTTGACGTTGCTGTCTCCCACCTGATCATCCTGCATGGGGAATCTCTCATTAAAAATTTACCTTTTGCTGCCAAAAGACTATCACACCCCCCTGCATGAGGTTCCTCCGTGACTTTTCTCTCTTCCTCTGCTTTTTTATCACTCCAGGAGCTATCTGCAGACAAGTCACCTTGCACGAGTAGCCCCTCATAGTTTGGTCCCAGGCGCTCTAATTTGTAGCACCCAACCCTAACTGGTTCAATCTCTAGGGTAGATTCCCTCTTGAACTCATCTAGCTTGGAAACATAAGAGCATATGATCTTCTTTGGGATGTCCTCTGGGCATGAGACCTTAACCAAAACCCTCATGTACTTTGCCGTCTTTTTTTGGTTGAAATTCTTGCACACCTCTTTGATCTCCCCAAAGGCACTGACAATCTTCTCCATCACCGAACGGGACCAGAATTGAAAGGAGAGGTTCTTAATTTTTATCCAAGTGTAGAAAAATTTCTCCACAATCGATGCTCCTACATTCTCAATCCATGGCGAAAAATAACCAGCGCATACCCCTAAATCAATCTCACCCTCATCAATAGCATCTGTGAGTCTGAGATGGTTAGGGAAGCACACGAGAAAATGAGTATTGTCCATATGAAGCACTCTCTCATTCCAACTGTAATCTCTGAATCTGAAGAGCAGCTTGGCCTTCAAGCTTTCTATGGTAGTGGTGCCTCTGGTCACTATAAAGATACCATGCAAAAGGATATTTTTTGCATCATTTTCTATCCGACTGGAGATCTCTACATCCGCAGAAAGATCTAATTTTTTCTGCAGAGGCCTCAGATGTGATCGGCATTCTCTCTTCAAGTGGTCTTCTTCCCCACATCTAAAACACACGTATGCTCCTTTAGGGCACCAGTTGGCATTGTGTCTCTCGTCTCCGCAGTAGAAGCATCTTTTAGGCCGCTTGATACCATAATCCTCTTCTAAAGGATATCGAGGGAAGTTCATAGCTCTGCGCTTCCTCTCCTTCTTCCTAATGACTTCAGTCCAACCAGTCTCTGATGGGTGGGGGGGGATTAGCTTTAGGGGCCTGCTTCCATGCTCTCATAGGGTTAGAAGTTGGGGCTAGGTGATTGGAGAGGAAGGGAGGCGGTGGTGGCAGTTTTGATGTAGATAGTGGTGGTGATGGCGGTTTTGATGTAGACATGGGAGTGAAAAGTGACGCGAACGATTTTGGCAAGTGGGAGGGTTTTTTAGAATGAGCAGGAAGCATAGAGGGGCCCACTAACGAATCTCTGAAGATCTTGCTCACTGAGATCCTCTTGTGCTGATCCATGATCACCTGTCTCTGTGGAGAAGAAGCTAGAATACCCTTACCATTGGGATCTCCTGTGGTCGCTCTCCCTTTCGCCGCCACCATGACTTCCAGACTATTTTTCAATATGAATGATATACTTAGAGAAGCTAGCCTTAAGAGTTAAGATAACATGAGAATCATAACTTTGAAACTTAGAAATTCCAAAATCTAATTAGAGGACGAAACTTATGCGACACTTCTAAATTATTAACATTAAAAGATGAGGGATTAAGCGAGAAATTTTAATCATCATCATTTTATTCGAAAATAGAAATAGCATATTAAGTTAATTTAATTTAATTTTAAAAATTCCGTATTAGTTATTTCAATTCCCAATTTAGGCAATAGTAATTGCAGACTAAGATGATTCCAACTAGGTTTTCTAGTACAATATTGATATATATACCGATAAAAATAATGGTTAAGAATGAGAGAAATGGTGATATTGAAAAAGTGTATTGCATAAATTTGATTATTTTATCGGTATATGTATCATGATATATTCAACTAGGTTTTCATATTTAAAACTTCGATTATTTTCATATTGAAAATAATCGACATTATTTTATCGGTAGGGTTGAGTTTGAAATACTTGATTGTAAATGGGTGATATTGAAAAAGTGCCCAATAGTTTATATCATCTGCTCCACCTCTTTGGCAAGTCATCATTATTTGATAATTTAAATAATCTAATGTTTCACATATATATTAAAATTAACAAGTGCTATCATGCATAAATTCTTGTAATCATGTAACCAACTGTCAAGTGTGTCTCTAATGTATTGTATGAGCAATAAAATATACATCATAGTGCAGTAAAAGAGGTACTCAATTGATGATTTAAACTTTAATTCATCATGTAGATAAAAGTTAAAAGACATACCTCTTGATTTGGTTTGCTAAGACATTGCCTCACATCACCGTAACTAGGTATACTAGCTAGTTAACAGAGTATACATATCAATACCAACTCTAATTTTGCATGTAATCTCAAATGAAAGCATTAGACATGCAGACATATGAAAGATGCAAAAGGATATTTTTGCATCATTTTCTATCCGACTGGAGATCTCTACATCCGCAGAAAGATCTAATTTTTTCTGCAGAGGCCTCAGATGTGATCGGCATTCTCTCTTCAAGTGGTCTTCTTCCCCACATCTAAAACACACGTATGCTCCTTTAGGGCACCAGTTGGCATTGTGTCTCTCGTCTCCGCAGTAGAAGCATCTTTTAGGCCGCTTGATACCATAATCCTCTTCTAAAGGATATCGAGGGAAGTTCATAGCTCTGCGCTTCCTCTCCTTCTTCCTAATGACTTCAGTCCAACCAGTCTCTGATGGGTGGGGGGGGATTAGCTTTAGGGGCCTGCTTCCATGCTCTCATAGGGTTAGAAGTTGGGGCTAGGTGATTGGAGAGGAAGGGAGGCTGGTGGCGCTTTGATGTAGATAGTGGTGGTGATGGCGGTTTTGATGTAGACATGGGAGTGAAAAGTGACGCGAACGATTTTGGCAAGTGGGAGGGTTTTTTAGAATGAGCAGGAAGCATAGAGGGGCCCACTAACGAATCTCTGAAGATCTTGCTCACTGAGATCCTCTTGTGCTGATCCATGATCACCTGTCTCTGTGGAGAAGAAGCTAGAATACCCTTACCATTGGGATCTCCATCGCTCTCCCTTCCCGCCACCATGACTTCCGGACTATTTTTCAATATGAATGATATACTTAGAGAAGCTAGCCTTAAGAGTTAAGATAACATGAGAATCATAACTTTGAAACTTAGAAATTCCAAAATCTAATTAGAGGATCTAAACTTATGCGACACTTCTAAATTATTAACATTAAAAGATGAGGGATTAGAAAGCGAAATTTTAATCATCATCATTTTATTCAAAATAGAAATAACGATTAAGTTAATTTAATTTAATTTTAAAAATTCCGTATTAGTTATTTCAATTCCCAATTTAGGCAATAGTAATTGCGACTAAGATGATTCCAACTAGGTTTTCTAGTACAATATTGATATATATACCGATAAAAATAATGGTTAAGAATGAGAGAGAAATGGTGATATTGAAAAAGTGTATTGCATAAATTTGATTATTTTATCGGTATATGTATCATGATATATTCAACTAGGTTTTTCATATTTAAAACTTCGATTATTTTCATATTGAAAATAATCGACATTGATTTTATCGGTAGGGTTGAGTTTGAAATACTTGATTGTAAATGGGTGATATTGAAAAAGTGCCCAATAGTTTATATCATCTGCTCCACCTCTTTGGCAAGTCATCATTATTTGATAATTTAAATAATCTAATGTTTCACATATATATTAAAATTAACAAGTGCTATCATGCATAAATTCTTGTAATCATGTAACCAACTGTCAAGTGTGTCTCTAATGTATTGTATGAGCAATAAAATATACATCATAGTGCAGTAAAAGAGGTACTCAATTGATGATTTAAACTTTAATTCATCATGTAGATAAAAGTTAAAAGACATACCTCTTGATTTGGTTTGCTAAGACATTGCCTCACATCACTGTAACTAGGTATACTAGCTAGTTAACAGAGTATACATATCAATACCAACTCTAATTTTGCATGTAATCTCAAATGAAAGCATTAGACATGCAGACATATGAAAAATTGCAAATATTATTTTCACTCACAATTAAAATAATAAAACATCGAAAACATCTTGGCACTAGTATTGATGTTTGTTATCAAGAATTTATAATTAGCAATAGAATAGTAAAGTAGACAAATATTAATTAGACCTTTCATCTTTCAAAAGATCAAAGATGAAGATGTATCATAATGTCTACTGATTTATTGTGCTATAATGCATTTAAGGAGGGGACCTTGGGAATTCTCCAATATTACGCCTCGTTTGGTACGCGGGAATAGAGTCAAGTGAGAATAGAATGAATGTAGGAATAGAATAGAATTGATGTGGGAATGGAATGCTCATTCCCATTCTCATGTTTGGATGTGATTAGAGAATTAAGTGGGAATATCTTTAAGAAGGGTATATCCGAAATTTATTTAATTATTTTTATTCTCACTTAAGTGAGAATATCAATTTCTTGATAACTCATTGGGAATGGCAATTCCCACATTAAGTGGGAATTGATGAGAAGTGAGAATGTCATTTCTAGCATCCAAAAACACATCATGTTTGGTAAGCATGAATGAGAAGTTAGAATTGCATTCCATTCCCACTCATTCTCACGTACCAAACGAGGCTAAACAGTCAAGCGACGTAAGAAAAGGTTTAGAGTTGACTAGGTATCTTAATATTCTTACACTACCATAAAATTAGGTTGTATGAACAAACAGATACAAGAAAATATATTAATAGATATATATGTATCTCTTTCTATAATTTTGATCTGACAACCATTTTTTTTCGCTCACTAACAGATAAAGATGGCTTTGCATATTCTCACCACACAAGTGCTCCAGTTCTATAAAAGAATAGAATTGATGTGACGATAATAAAAGTGATTAATGCATTTGCCAAATGAAAAGAGGTCATAAAACTTTTAAGAGAGACAAACGTTATATTAGACATGAGAAGAAGAAAGAGGTGGCTAATATCTTTGCATGTAATAATAAATCTAACATCAATTAGATTAACTATGTCTTCAAAGAATATAGTTTATACGATGCTATCAAAGAGCATAGATGTGCATGAAAAAAATCAAGACCAAAAGGAATGATTAATAATAACTATAAGCAACAATCCAAAAGTGACAAAGCTTCACATTTTAACTATCAGATTAGATTAGTGATGAAAGGTTGCAATTCTCAAGAATTATTATGCAGCGTGATTATCACATTTTAATTACAAATTTATACCCTCATTACCTATTTTATATAAATAAATATCCTACTAATAACTATTTTTATCTTAATTTGCAGGTTAATGAAGAATTAATGAATAAAGGCTAAAAAGAGAACTCAAATTTCCTCATTTTTCAACCTTTTACTGAAGCCGGAGATCAAGCCGAGCAATCTACAGAAGCCGAAGATTCAAGGATCAAATATAAAAAGAAATCAAATAAAAATAATGTTCAAGATGTTAGCCACAAAGAAATGGCGATATCTCTCAATCCGGAAGGCGGAATTTAACATATAATATATGAAAATTGCCTATCTCGACGAGACGGAGCTAATTGTATTTTTAGTTTTTTCAAATTCCAATCGGTTCACCAACCGATTGGCCAATCGGTTGGCCAACCGATTGGCCAATCGATTGGTCCGTAACTAACTCGATTTGTGGCTAAAGATTTGATCCTTGGAGCCCAAGTTTCATCCAATGGTTCATGTGCATTGCTGTAGGCTATAAATAGGGGTTGAGGGGAGAGGTTTGAGTGTGAAATATTTTATAAAAACTCCATTTGGAGAGGAGGGTTACTCTTAATTGAGAAGACCTTCCAAAAATTGTAACTTTTGTTACACAATAAATGAAAATTTTCACCCCTTCAATTTTCTTTCTCTTCTTCTAATCCAAGGACCAAAAGGAGGATTAGATTAAGATCAGGAGTTGTTGGTTTTCCTTTTATTTCTTTTTATTTTCTTTCTTGCTCATTTAATTGCTTTGTAGCTTAGATTTACTTTCATGCAATTTAATTTCATGCAATTTACTTTCATGCAATGTATTTAATTCTTATATTTACTTTATAGAATAGATTTTTCTTTCCTTTAATTCACCTTGAGGCTAGAACCCTCTAGGGAATTACCCCTTTTCTAAGTGTGGAGCTAATACTTGTGGGATCCCTTGAGATTGTTTGAAACTAGCTAACAAATCCAACTCATTCTTGTGAGATTGAGATAAGCTAAGTGGATCTACTCTAGATTCCTCATATCTTTAATTAATCCTCCATACTTTACATTCTTAATTTTCCTCTTATCCTTATTTTTCATTTGTTTATTTTTCTTTAATTTTCTTTCTCCTCTCTTGATTTCTTTTTTCTTTTTATTTACACAAATCACAATCACCCTCCTTCTCTCACACTCATTTTCTTTTTATTTTCACTTTATCACTTCCATCTTTAAACCCCTCACACTCATTTTCTTCCTCGTTTTATCACACACATTTTCTAAATCTCTCCACTCTCATTTTCTCCTCTTTTGCACATAATCCACAATCCACTCTCTCTTATCTCTCACGAATCACTTTCACCATTTTCTCACTTTCATTTTATTTGAATAACTCCTAATTGTCATGCGCATAATTTGAGAACCAAAACTTGAACAAAACTCTTCCTACTTCCCGTTCCTCGTGAGATCGATAATCTTAAATACTATAACTTGATAAAGGTTGTATACTTGCAACTAAAGGTAATCACTCAAAATTTACCCATCAAGTTTTTGGCGCCGTTGCCGGGGAACGGCGCATAAGTAGGATTTTGATTAACTTTGGTTCTTTAACTTGTGTGTTTTTCTTTTGTGTAGGAACTTGAAGCTTGAAGATCAAGAGTTGAAGATTCAAGATTGAAGATTTGCCTCCAACGAGGCTTTGGATAGCAATTGCGTGGGTAACTCTTCTTTCTAGCATTCTCAATTCCACCCTTTAGATAGTTCATTCACATTAGAGACAATTAGGATAATAAAAATAAAATAAAATAAAAAAAATAAAAAAAAAAAGATTTTTACCCTTGTCGACCCTAATAAACTTTATTTCTTTGATTGTTGACCATAATAAAAAATAAAAAGATTTTTATTTTTGCATCCTTTTTAGTTACTTTTAATTCCTAGGGTTGCATTTCATATAATAGTAGGAATTCACCAAGTGATTTGAGCATCTTGATTTGGCACACACTTGAAAATATCTTAAGGGCAAAACTCATTAATCAAGATAAGGTGAGGGATTTCATCACCCTTTTCTTAGCCTAAAAATCACTAATTCCTCACTACACATACCCAAGCCTCTTAAAACTGATTAGACGTTGGCCCCTAAGGATTCGAGCTCATTAAGGAACAAGAAATCCTTAAGTGAACTGGTCCAAATTTATTTGGATTAATTGGTGTCTAAGGCAAGGTTTAGGGGTTGCGTAAGGCGCTCCGCAAGGAAAGAGGTACTTAATTGATCTTTGATCTCCCTCTAGTACTATCCTTACCTGGCTAATTACCTGAGTAAACTTTGATCTTTTCACTAAGGGAATTTTTGGTTAGGATCTGGTCTAAGTCAAGTTTAGGCTTGACCCTAGAGTTAGGGTGATTGAAAAGTGATTGCCTTGATTTGCTTTTAGCTAGTTTTTCTTTTTTCTTTTTCTCATCATCTTCTTAACTTTTTCTCTTTTCTTTTTTCTTTAAAAAATTTTTTTTGATTTGGGTGTATGCAAACTTGGGTTAGGGATAATACCAATCGTTTAATTCGTTTTGATCCATCTCTTGAACCAAACGAAATGACCAATATCAACCCACCTGTTCTTCAAGATGTTTGTTACCCCACTAGAAATGCAATCCCCTATTGCATAAAACTCCCCGAGGTTAATGGAGCAAATTTTGAACTTAGACCGCATTTTATTAACATGCTTCCTAAATTCCTAGGAGTAGAAACCGAAGACGCTTACATTTTCATCTCCGAATTTGAAGAAGTTTGCCTCATGATCAAGATGAGGGACTTAACCGAAGATGCGATCAAACTCCGATTTATTCCATTTGCCCTTAAGGACAAAGCCAAAAATGGTCAGATAGCTTGCCCACGATTCCATCTCAACTTGGGGTGAATTTGTAGCTTTTTCCAAAAATTCTTTCCTATCCACAAAACGGTCAAGCTTAGAAGCAGCATTCAAAATTTTAAAATTGTTCCGGGAGAACCTTTTTGGAAGTATTTTGACAAATTCAAAGATCTTCTTATCCAATGTCCTCACCATGGTCTTGAAAAGTGGCGATTATGCCAAATCATTTATGAAGGATTGAATTATTCTTCAAAAACTTCCTTAGAGTCAATGTGTCAAGGGGATTTCATGAAGAAAAACGCTGACGAAGCTTGGAACTTTTTAGAGAATTTATTCGAGAAAACCATGCAGTGGGAACACTGTGATTCATCAGTTACCCAATCCAGTTCTAGAGGTCCTTCCTTAGAGTCAAACATAGCCTCTGAAGCTAAGATGGCTACAATTCTACGCAGTTAGAAACTTTAGAAACCAAAGAACGAGCTCCTACCAAATCAATCAAGTTTCTCGCCTCGGGTTATCATAATCGTCTTTCTACGACCCATGCTTGAGCAATGTCCACTCTTAGGAAATACTCAATCTCTAGAACAGATGAATGCCGCATTCCAAAGATCCGACATGATCCATTTTCTCCAACCTATAATCCGGGTTGGAGAAATCATCCAATTTTGCATGGAATCGGTAATTTCTGAAATTAAAATTTCACTCCCTCTTCAAACCAACAATTCCCTAGGGCAACGCAGCTTTTTTCGTTCTCAAACCAATTTTCCACAACCAAATCAGCCATTTCCAAATCAGTTTCCTCATCATCAATCTACAAATCATATTCCTTCAAATGTTAAGAAACGTCTTAATGTTTTGGAAAGGGGTTTGGAAGCCTTGATTAAAACCTCTACACGCACCACGAACTTGTTGACTCAAACATCTAGCACGATGAACTCCTTTATGCAATCAAGGGATAAATTCTCAACTCCAACACTCAAGTCATAGCTAGATTAGAAACCCAGCTTGGTCAACTAGCTAGCGCTATAAGTGAGAGAGAGAAAGGGTCATTTCCGAGTCAACCCGTGAGCAATCCAAGGAGCGCGGGGTCAAGTTCAACTTTTCAAGATCAAGTGAATGCAATCCATTCACAACAAATGTAACTGTGTTAATAATCAAGTCCTTGAGCGAGAAAATTATGTTGAATACATGCATCTTGAAGCCAACATTTGAAGAACCCTTTGTTAATGAACTTAGATTTTTGGAAAATAGAAAACAACAAGATTTCATTTTTGATGAAATTTTTGTTAATAACGAATCTAAGTTCAAAAGCATACAACTATTAATACCTACCTTCCATTGTCGCAAACATCACTAAAACCCGAATTTTTGGAATTTAAGCACATCAGTGATTATATCATTTTTAAATTCTTTAAATTTCGGAAAGAATTTTAGAATAAGGTAGGATTTAATGTAGAATGTGAGCTTCTCATGTTTCATCTTTTATTCTACATTTTTATTTTTGTCTCATAATAATAAAAGAATTTATTCTTCTCTCATGTGAGAGTTTCTTGTTGTTCTTTATTTCAAAAAAAAAAAAGAGAGAGAATAAATTTTTGCTTCACCCCTCATCTTAAAGGTATTTGCAGATTTTTTTCCGAAGCTAGTAGAACAAATGTAAGTACTTCAATTATTATCTGTTTTACCTTGTGCATAATAGAATTTGCATTGAGGATAATGCAAAATTTAGGTGTGGGGTGGGGATTAGTCATTTTATCTTTATCTTAGTCTTTTTTCTTCTTTTCTTACCATTTAAAAAAATTAAAAAAAAAGAAAAATTAAAAAATATAGTCACTTGCCAACTTAATAGAGTTGATTAATAATTGATCTATTTGATAGAATTTAAGTCTTCTAGTCCTTAGTTAGTTCTATACTCAAGTTTACCTTTTATGATAACTCCAAATAAATCTCTTAAGAAATGATTTTCAAAGTAGTATACTTTACTTAAGTTTTAACTTAGATTTTTAATTAAAGTAATGAAAATTTTGCATGCCTAACTTAGAGTTGAAAATAATTTTTCAAGTTGTCTTGATCTAAATATTGTTCAGAATATATATACATATACACATATATATATTATACTAACTTAACAAAAAGAAGAAAAATTTCTCTTAAAATCATTGGTGGTTCTATTTTACTAAGCCTAAGTTGACTGAGTAATTAAGCCCGAGGAGTATTTCTATGCTTAATGACCTAAGCCCAATTGGGTTAGGATTCATTGGCCCAAAACTCACTAAATGTTCACTTAGAAAGCCCGTTTAAAAAGAACAAAATCACCAAGGAATAAAGAGTAAAAAAAAATGATACTAACCATGTTTTTATATGTAGTTATAATTGTATATGTTCTTGAAGAATTAAATGGATTAAAAGACTTGAAGTTTGTTTAAAACAATGAGTTAGCATGTTCTTTTCAAAACTTTTAAATTAAATTTTTGAGTTAAACTTGGTTTTGTATAACTATAATGGAAGGATTTTCTTAAGAAAATTACATTGGAGTTATGATAAAAATATTTTCTGGAGTATTAACCAACTTCAATTGGAATGTTTGAAGATATCAAATAAATTAATTATTTCATTAACTTCTTTAAATTGGCAAGTTGACTGAATTTTGTGGGTATATTCACTGTAAATCCTCACGAGACTACAACTCGTCCACTAGGGTAACCTAGGGGTTTAAAGGCTTGTTGTATGCGCTAAATACAACCGCGATTCCTGCGAAAGTGAGTTAGGTTTTCTTTTTATTTTCTTTGCTAGAGGACTAGCAAAAGTTTAGGTGTGGGGGTATTTGATTATCATATTTTAATTACAAATTTATACCCTCATTACCTATTTTATATAAATAAATATCCTACTAATAACTATTTTTATCTTAATTTACAGGTTAATGAAGAATTAATGAATAAAGGCTAAAAAGAGAACTCAAATTTCCTTATTTTTCAACCTTTTACTGAAGCCGGAGATCAAGCCGAGCAATCTACAGAAGCCGAAGATGCAAGGATCAAATATAAAAAGAAATCAAATAAAAATAATGTTCAAGATGTTAGCCACAAAGAAATGGCAATATCTCTCAATCCGAAGGCGGAATTTAACATATAATATATGAAAATCGCCTATCTCGATGAGAGACGGAGCTAACTGTATTTTTAGTTTTTCAAATTTCAATCAGTTCACCAACCGATTGGCCAATCGATTGGTCCGTAACTAACTCGATTTGTGGCTAAGATTTGATCCTTGGAGCCCAAGTTTCATCCAATGGTTCATGTGCATTGCTGTAGGCTATAAATAGGGTTGAGGGGAGAGGTTTGAGTGTGAAATATTTTGTATAACTATAATGGAAGGATTTTCTTAAGAAAATTACATTGGAGTTATGATAAAATATTTTCTCGAGTATTAACCAACTTCAATTGGAATGTTTGAAGATATCAAATAAATTAATTATTTCATTAACTTCTTTAAATTGGCAAGTTGACTGAATTTTGTGGGTATATTCACTGTAAATCCTCACGAGACTACAACTCGTCCACTAGGGTAACCTAGGGTTTAAAGGCTTGTTGTATGCTAAATACAACCGCGATTCTGCGAAAGTGAGTTAGGTTTTTTATTTTCTTTGCTAGAGGACTAGCAAAAGTTTAGGTGTGGGGGTATTTGATTATCATATTTTAATTACAAATTTATACCCTCATTACCTATTTTATATAAATAAATATCCTACTAATAACTATTTTTATCTTAATTTACAGGTTAATGAAGAATTAATGAATAAAGGCTAAAAAGAGAACTCAAATTTCCTTATTTTTCAACCTTTTACTGAAGCCGGAGATCAAGCCGAGCAATCTACAGAAGCCGAAGATGCAAGGATCAAATATAAAAAGAAATCAAATAAAAATAATGTTCAAGATGTTAGCCACAAAGAAATGGCAATATCTCTCAATCCGGAAGGCGGAATTTAACATATAATATATGAAAATCGCCTATCTCGATGAGACGGAGCTAACTGTATTTTTAGTTTTTTCAAATTTCAATCAGTTCACCAACCGATTGGCCAATCGATTGGTCCGTAACTAACTCGATTTGTGGCTAAGATTTGATCCTTGGAGCCCAAGTTTCATCCAATGGTTCATGTGCATTGCTGTAGGCTATAAATAGGGGTTGAGGGGAGAGGTTTGAGTGTGAAATATTTTGTAAAAACTCCATTTGGAGAGGAGGGTTACTCTTAATTGAGAAGACCTTCCAAAAATTATAACTTTTGTTACACAATAAATAAAATTTTTCACCCCTTCAATTTCCTTTCTCTTCTTCTAATCCAAGGACCAAAAGGAGGATTAGATTAAGATCAGGAGTTGTTGGTTTTCCTTTTATTTCTTTTCTCTTCTTTATTTTCTTGTTTGTAGAATAGATTTACTTTCATGCAATTTACTTTCTTGCAATTTACTTTCATGTAATTTAATTCCATGTAATTTACTTTCATGTCTTGTCTTTAATTCATAGATTAGATTTACTTTCATTGCAATCTTCTTTTCTTTTTCTTTATTTCTTGCTCTTTTTCATTCTTGTAATTATGTTTATTTTTCCTCCCCTCTCTTGATTTCTTTTATTTTTCCAAGATGTGGAACTAAACCTCTTGTGGGGATCTAGTTTTGCATGAAACTAGTCTAATTTCTCTCTTATATTTGTGAATCACTCTCTAATGCTTAAAATGATCATGTTTAGGATAACTAACTAGAGAACTAATCGGTAGAAGAAGAATTTGATAGTCTATGCTTTTCTTAAGTGGTTTGATAGGTTATGCTTATGAATTCTAGGATTACTATCTTGTTGTTATTCTTCTCATGAGTATTGATTTCATTTAGGTGATAATTTGATAGGTTATGCTTTCCTTAAGTGGTTTGATAGTCTATGCTTAATAAATCTAAATTGAAATGTGATAAAAGAGAATGGTTCATATCTTATAAGTAAGATTAGCTAGTGGATTCAATTCTAGATTCCTTCATATCTCTAATTGAATCCTCCATCTTTTGCTTTATTGATTTTATTTTCTTGATCTTGATTTCACTTCCTTTTCACTTCTCACACTCACTCATTCTCATTTTGGTTTATTTACATACATCCGTTTTCATTCTCTAATCTCCTCACTCTCACTTTCATTTTTCTTTTATTTACACTTTGTCACAATCACACTCTTAATCTCTCCACAACACATTTTTCCTCGTTTTTCTTTTATTTGCGCATAATCCACAATCCACTCTCTACTCTTTTCATGATCACTTTCACCATGTACATAAACTCCTAATTGTCTTGCGCATAATTTGAGAACCAAAACTTGAACAAAATCTTACAAACGCCTTCCTCGTGGGATCGATAATCTTTTATACTATAACTTGATAAGTTGTATACTTGCAACTTAGGAGGTAATCATTTATTTCCCCATCACAGCGAAAGGTGTGCAGGAAATAACTATTCGAGGCTATGATTAGATAGTTTATCTAATCCAAAAAGGGGGGAAAAGAGTGATTTTTTTATAAAGCAAACAAGATATATAGTGAACTTGAGAACATGCAATTTTACAGTAACTCAATCTAAACTTTTATTTCAAAGAGAGAGTTACAAAGGCAACAGATCTAAAGAATATAATTAGATGTGCGCGATCTGTGTGAGACTTTGGTAGACTAATCTTACAAGCAACAAAGAAATAAAACATTATAACTGTAAGAACACAAATATCTAACTTCATAGATTGAAGCTTTATATAAATCCTACTTTGACCCACAAACAAACAAATAGATGTTAGCCGTTTGTTAACATACGCGAAGTAGGAGAAAGAATAGAACACAGATCAAAATATATATACTATCAGAGAGCTTGAAATTCTAGAGAATTAGGAACAAAAGGAGGACGAACAAATACAATAATTAACAAAGAATGATCAGAGGTCTTTGAAACTAATATTATTTGTTAGAAACAGGGCAAATCAAGAGAAATGTGCAATTTTATTCATTAGTATTGGGGTCTATATTTACAAGAGGATTGGTCTCATTCTTCTACTCTATCCGATGTGGGACTAAACAAAAGGGTCTATTCCTATCTAACATAAAGAAATAACTCTCAACACTCCTCCTCAAGATGGGCGAAAGATATCTATTAAGCCCATCTTGTCACACCCTCTAGCTAGGTCTACTGAGCTAAGTCCTTTAGTCAAGCAGTCTGCAGCCTGATCCTTAGTTGGAACATAGCCTAACTCCAGTAGCCCACTGTTCAGCTTCTCTTTGATGAAGAACCTGTCAATCTCGATGTGCTTGGTTCTGTCATGCTGCACTGGGTTGTTGGCAATACTGATAGCTGACTTGTTGTCGCACCACAACCTAATCTTGGCCCCTTGATCTAGCTTTAGCTCCACCAGCATGCTTTTCAGCCACATCAACTCCGCAACCCCCACGGCCATTGCTCTGTACTCTGCTTCAGCTGTTGATCTTGCCACCACAGATTGCTTCTTGCTTTTCTAAGAGACTAAGTTGCCTCCTACAAATATGCAGTACCCTGAGGTAGACCTCCTATCATCTCCGTAGCTAGCCCAATCTGAGTCACCACGCTCGGGTCATGCATGTAGCGGCTCACCACGCTCACCGCAAATATGACCCTTCCTCGGGTCATGCATGTAGCGGCTCACCACGCTCACCGCAAATAAAATATCTAGACGTGTGTGACTCAGATAGATCAACCTACCAACCAGCCTCTGATATCTCTCACGATCAACTGGTTCTCTTGCCTCAGCAATCAGCTTGAACCTCTGATCGATCGATGTAGTAGCAGGTTTGCACCCCAACATTCCTGTCTCTGCAAGAAGGTCTAGTGCATACTTCCTCTGGGAGAGAACAATCCCCTCCGCTCCATGAGCTATCTCTATTCCAAGAAAGTATCGAAGCTGACCCAGATCCTTCACTTCAAATTCTTTGCTCAATCTCACCTTGAGCTGGGCAATCTCTTTTTCATCATCCCCTGTGATGATCATGTCATCTACATACACTGCAAGCATAGTGATGTGGCCCCCACTTCTTCGAAAGAACACAGTATGGTCGGCATTGATCTGCTTATATTCCATACCAACCATAGCCCTCCTGAACCTGTCGAACCATGCTCGGGGAGACTGCTTTAGCCCATACAGAGACTTCTTCAGCCTGCAGATTTTACCCACTGTCTGTCATGTGCCAAATCCTGGTGGTATCTCCATATACACCTCCTCCACTAGATCCCCATGAAGAAATGCATTCTTCACGTCTAGTTGGTGTAGTTTCCATCCACTATTTGCCGCGAGAGAGATCAGTGTCCGAACAATGCTCATCTTCGCCACTGGTGCAAAAGTCTCATCGTAGTCAATGCCGTATGTCTGGCTGTACCCTTTTACCACCAGTCGTGTCTTGTAGCGTTCAACCTGCCCTTCTGGATTCTGCTTCACAGTAAATACCCATTTGCATCCCACTGCTCTTTTCCCTGCTGGCAGTGTCACCAACTCCCATGTGTGATTCTTCTCGAGAGCCCCTAGCTCCTCGTGCATGGCTGCCTTCCACTTTGGGTCCTTCTTAGCAGTCTGCCAGTTGTTAGGTATAGTAATAAAATCTAATGATGCAATGAATGCTCTATGTGAAGGGGATATGTTAGAATAGAAAATAAATTGAGCAAGATCCCAATCATATCTGTCAGGAGGATTACCCGCATTACTGCGAGTAGTCCTCCTTACAGACACTGGTGTGGGCAGAGGGGTAATAGTAGAAGGAATGATATCACCTGAAGTGGAGGATGGTGTAGGTTTCTCAAGAGTTGGAGCAGAGCAGGACGAGGGGACTCGGACCCACATGTAGGCACCTCTCGCACCGTAGGCACTTCCCCGCTCCCCTCCTTCAGATGCACGTAACTCCCCCTGAGCTGTAGGCTTAGCACCCCTTGTCTCCTCCTCCTCCCCTTCGTCTTCATCCTCCTGCTCCTCTGAGTAAGGGACCGAAATTGGGATTGACCCCCTTAAGCTCTCACCATTCTCCCCCTCTCGCCTCATACCTCCAGTATCGGGCGAGTCTTCAAAGAGTGAAGTTACCCCCAATGTATAGTATGGCTCGAGCTCTCGAAACCGCATATCCATACTGACAAACAGCTTTTTTTCCACTGGGCTCCAACAGACATATCCTTTCTGTGTGCTAGAGTATCCCACGAACATACACTTCACAGCCCTGGGGTCCAGTTTCTCAACAGATGGTCTGTTGTCCTTCACAAAATATAAACAGCCAAACACCTTCAATGGTAGGGTCCCTCCGTTGTCTCCCTTCAATGTCTCACGCGGAGATTTCTATTTCAATACACTCGAAGGCATCCTATTGATTAAGTGAGCAGCCGTCAAAATTGCTTGTCCCCACAACGTTTTTGGGACATTCATTGCCATCATCATACTCCTAGCAACTTCTAGGAGATGTCTATTCTTCCTCTCTGCTACCCCATTCTGAGTTGGGGTGTATGTGCATGTAGTCTGGTGTTGTATCCCTTGAGCTGACAGATACTCCCTAAATATTCTGTTGGTGTACTCTGTCCCATTATCTGACCTCAACACCTTTATCACTGCACCATACTGAGTCTGGATGTGCCTATGAAAGTCTTTGAAACAACCAACTACATCATTCTTATTTTTCATCAGGTACACCCAAGTGACTCTAGAAAAACAATCAATAAATGTAACAAAATACTTGCATCCACTTATAGAATTTATTAGACAAGGTCCCCATATGTCAGAATGTATCACCTCAAAACTACAGGAACTCCTATTACCCGAACTGACATAAGAGCTTCTAGTAGGCTTCCCAAACTCACAAGCATCACACTGAAGCTTCTGTTGATTTGCTTTCTGAAATAAGGTTGGATACATTTTACCCAGAATACTAAATGAAGGATGTCCCATCCGTTTATGATGTAGCATCAACTCATCCTTTGCGCACACCTCAATTCCTCCTGCTCCCGTCCTCTCAACCATAGATGTCAGCGCTGAGTCCATCCCTTCACGGTCCAGGTACCACAGCCCGCTACGCCATGTGCCAGTCCCAAGTCTTCACCCTGTCCCCTTCTCCTGAAAGATCACCTTAGGAATATCGAATGAAACAATGCATTTCAGTTGAAGGATAATGACACTAATGGATAACAGGCTAACAGGAATTGAAGGAGCATGCAAAATATTAGATAGTGTTACAGAACCTGTACAATTAACAGTGCCCTTACCGACCACAGCCTGTGCTGTACCATCCGCAATCTGAATACTCTCTAGCTCTGCCAGGTGAGTATAAGACGAGAACTCACTGGCATTGCCAGTTACATGTCTGGATGCTCCAGAATCCATTATCCAGTCTGTGAATCTAGTGGCAGCCATGGATGCAAGGACATGTGTGTCGTTCATACATTTGTTTGGGTGTCTTGAGGCGTAGCGGCATAGTCTCCTTCGAGAAAGCGTGATGCACCCTCGGACACGCCGCTTCATCGCTGCTTCTTCTCGCCGCCAAGAGAGCTCGATCCTCCTCAGTAAAAGTCATCTCAGCTTCCTCCTCCTCCTCTGCCACCGACAGATTGGCCCGATGGCCTCCTCTTCCACCTCGCCGGCCTCCACGAGCGACCCGCACGGCCTCCGACTGTCCACGTCCACCCAGTTCCTCTCCTTGGATGGCTTAGAGCACATCCGCCTCGATGCCCTACCTCTCCACATTTAAAGCACCGTCTAGTCTCCCCTCGAATCGGTATTACGGGTTTGAGACCACCGATCTTGACTTCTCCCGAAAGTCCACTGTCGGCCGTAGCTTTGTCGGCTCTCTTCCTGTATCATGGCCGAGACTGCCTCCTCCGGAGATGGAATCTTCATCTGGGCTAGTAGCATCGCCGTCCTCTGCTCAAATGATGGAGCCAAGCCCGGAGGAATAGCATGGTCCTCTTTCTCAAAGAGGCCTCAAGGCCTTGCACTCGTGGTCCTTGTAACTTGCTAGGGACGAGAAGTGATCGTGATCCGCCCACAAGCGCTCGGTTCGTGGCATACTCTTGTCTGATCCTCTCCCTCGGATCAGAAGCGATGATCTCCTTTTCGATCTGGAATACCCTCAGGTTATTCCCCATCCCATCATAGGTCTTTCTCAGTTTCTCCCAGACATCCTGCACCTTCCCAAGGCCATCTATCGTGGCTGCAATTGGCTGGACTACAGAATTGAGAAGCCAGATATACACCAACATATGAGTGGACTTCCACTCATCTCTTCCTGCGGAGCCCTCAGCCGGTTCAGTCTTCTCTCCCGTCAGATATCCCTCCAGATTCCTCCCTGTAAGGGTATATCTCACCCGGCGCGACCAACTCAGATATGTCGCTGGCCCTTCGAGCTTCACGTCGATAGGTGGAAGCTCCACCTTCTTGTGCGGTGGCTTTGTTGAGCCCTCTCCCGCTGTCATCCTCATGAACTGCATCATAGTTGAAACATCCTCCGGGTTCAACTTCTTGATGAGTTCCGCCATCGGGTTTGTGTCGGTCTCCATCGATCTAATTTGTGTTCTGTTCCCTCACACCGATCCCACAAATCTAGATCCCACACCTGGTCTTCAACTTTCCTCGTCTCCAAACATCACCCTCTTCTCATCATCCACCTTGCCCCCTGTTCATCTCATCCCCTCAACACGAGGGGGGGGGCTACACGATCAAGAGGATTATTTCACGAAGGAAATAATCGCCAAAGTGAGTGAAATCGACCAAGCGAAATCACCACTCTTCTCAGGATCAAAGCAATGTTTGATCCAGAGGGGTCAAGTCCAGAGGGGATTATTTCACGAAGGAAATAATCGCCAAAGGGGATTATTTCATGAAGGAAATAATCGCCAAAGGATGAAGACGACGAAGTGACGGCGGTGATGAACAGTGTTCGGCGGCGGTGGTGAACAGTGGCGTTTTTGTTTTGTCTAGGGTTTTGGAGGCTAGGGTTTTAGAGGCTCTGATACCATGTTAGAAACAGGGCAAATCAAGAGAAAAGTACAATTTTATTCATTAGTATTGGGGTCTATATATACAAGAGGAGTGGTCTCATTCTTCTACTCTATCCGATGTGGGACTAAATAAAAGGGGTCTATTCCTATCTAACATAAAGAAATAACTCTCAACATAATTTTTTTTAAATCAACAGCAAAACAAGATTTGAATTATTGACAGAAACTGTTGTTCTAGATTGTAGGGTATTTTATCAAAATCATAAACCCTAATCAAAAAAGAAATAATCAAAATAAAATAAGAATAATAATCGCTAGCCTGTAAGGGGGGCAGTCGTGATATCACTGTCCTAGAACAACAGTTTCCGCCTTCGCAGAGGCAGATGAACGCAACTGTGAACTAGCGGTAAAAGTCCCCTCGGGGTAGCCGGCACTTGAGGTTACTGCGAATCTCAAGCCTCTTGCTCAGTGGATGCTTGCCCGACAAAAGATATCGGTATAAAATAAGCAGAGAGATCAAAGAATCTTTGAGAGAGACATTGAGAGATTGTTTTCTCAAATTTTTCCTTCATCTGTATTTGAGTTTTCTTAGAGAACGATATTTGTAGAGGTTGAGATCGTCATTCACGATCAAAGATGTTAGCAAGAGAGGGAGCGGTTCTATTTTCTGGGAGAAACGAAAGGAGAGAAAAACGGAATACGTGACCTGGTTTTTAGATTTAGGGATATAAGAATTTTTAAGAAACTAAATAATTCTTAATGGATTCGGATACGGTTTAAACTCGTAAGGTATCCACAATAAAATTAAAATAAGGAGATAAAAAATCAACCTTTTCCTAATCAAAATTTCCAATAGTAATCATGGTTAAAACTTCGTACCCATGCATAGCTAAGTGCCGCATGTAATTGTTGAAGCTAAATTTCAAATAAAATGCAAATAGTATCACTAATTTGACTACAGTCTCTTTGATTTTTCAGTTCTCTGAGTTGCGTATTTTCAAATAAAAGATTGTCAAGTGGAGATGGATTATTTGGCTCTAATAGTTAAAGAAAGATTGGAAGCAAGAGGAACTTGAAGTCTACTAGGCATGAGAGAGAGAGAGAGAGAGAGAGAGAGAGAGAGAGAGAGAGAGAGAGAGAGAGAGATGTTCTGTTAGCCTAGGACCATGAATCCGACCGGGACTTAATTGTTTATCGGAAAGTAAAGTCTGCATTTAAACGCATCCTTATCATGGACGATGGAGGGACTGTGTGTTTCAAAACAATTCCATCACGATAAGCGCTTATTAACAAATCCATTGAAAAAAAATCAATCAAACTTTGATCCATCCTTGTCATGGATAAGATGGAGTTGTTAAGTTTCAAAAAAAAGAAATAAATCAAAAGAGATCTCACTAAGAAACTCTTTGAAACTTTTATTCTCATCTAACAACTCTTTAAATTTTGGTTTTATCATTATCCATATGATGATGATATGATGGACCACTGGCTAGTAGCAAATGTGGTGAGGATCAGGAACATGTTTGAAATCAAATCAAACTCAAATAAAAGGATACGAAACAAAATTAATATCCTTATCAAATACTAAATTACCACATCTCCTATCCTATATAAACCATACAAAGAGGAGAAAACCCTAGACGGAAATTTCCAAACAAAGAAGAAAAAAAAGGCCCCACCACTCCCTCAATTCCTCCCTCAGCAGTAGCATCAAAACCAAGAAAAGACTAGGTATTTTGTTTCCCTTCATCCCTCAACCAAACTAAAAACAAGCCTAGCCCCATAAAATCCTTCTCGAGAAAGTTCATACCTATTTCAGCCATGGCCACTTTCAAGTTCCTCAATCAAGCCAAATAAAATCCATCATCACCTATCTCTCATCAAGCCAAATAACAATCTATGTATTCATCCAGCGTTTGTCGATAAAAATTGCTAATAATACCGACGCACCGTCCTCACCCGAAGCTACCGTGCTCAATCCGAGCCACCGTGCTAAACCCCGAGGCACCGTCCTCACCCGAAGCTACCGTGCTCAACCTCGAGGCACCGCCCTCAACCGAGGCACCGTCCTCACCCAAGTCACCGTACTCACCATGAAGCATAGCTGTGAACTAGCGGTAAAAGTCCCCTCGGGGTAGCCGGCACTTGAGGTTACTGCGAATCTCAAGCCTCTTGCTCAGTGGATGCTTGCCCGACAAAAGATATCGGTATAAAATAAGCAGAGAGATCAAAGAATCTTTGAGAGAGACATTGAGAGATTGTTTTCTCAAATTTTTCCTTCATCTGTATTTGAGTTTTCTTAGAGAACGATATTTGTAGAGGTTGAGATCGTCATTCACGATCAAAGATGTTAGCAAGAGAGGGAGCGGTTCTATTTTCTGGGAGAAACGAAAGGAGAGAAAAACGGAATACGTGACCTGGTTTTTAGATTTAGGGATATAAGAATTTTTAAGAAACTAAATAATTCTTAATGGATTCGGATACGGTTTAAACTCGTAAGGTATCCACAATAAAATTAAAATAAGGAGAGAGAGAGAGAGAGAGAGAGAGAGAGAGAGAGAGAGAGAGAGAGAGAGAGAGAGAGAGAGAGAGAGAGAGAGAGAGAGAGAGAGAGAGAGAGAGAGAGAGAGAGAGAGAGAGAGAGAGAGAGAGAGAGAGAGAGAGAGAGAGAGAGAGAGAGAGAGAGAGAGAGAGAGAGAGAGAGAGAGAGAGAGAGAGAGAGAGAGAGAGAGAGAGAGAGAGAGAGAGAGAGAGAGAGAGAGAGAGAGAGAGAGAGAGAGAGAGAGAGAGAGAGAGAGAGAGAGAGAGAGAGAGAGAGAGAGAGAGAGAGAGAGAGAGAGAGAGAGAGAGAGAGAGAGAGAGAGAGAGAGAGAGAGAGAGAGAGAGAGAGAGAGAGAGAGAGAGAGAGAGAGAGAGAGAGAGAGAGAGAGAGAGAGAGAGAGAGAGAGAGAGAGAGAGAGAGAGAGAGAGAGAGAGAGAGAGAGAGAGAGAGAGAGAGAGAGAGAGAGAGAGAGAGAGAGAGAGAGAGAGAGAGAGAGAGAGAGAGAGAGAGAGAGAGAGAGAGAGAGAGAGAGAGAGAGAGAGAGAGAGAGAGAGAGAGAGAGAGAGAGAGAGAGAGAGAGAGAGAGAGAGAGAGAGAGAGAGAGAGAGAGAGAGAGAGAGAGAGAGAGAGAGAGAGAGAGAGAGAGAGAGAGAGAGAGAGAGAGAGAGAGAGAGAGAGAGAGAGAGAGAGAGAGAGAGAGAGAGAGAGAGAGAGAGAGAGAGAGAGAGAGAGAGAGAGAGAGAGAGAGAGAGAGAGAGAGAGAGAGAGAGAGAGAGAGAGAGAGAGAGAGAGAGAGAGAGAGAGAGAGAGAGAGAGAGAGAGAGAGAGAGAGAGAGAGAGAGAGAGAGAGAGAGAGAGAGAGAGAGAGAGAGAGAGAGAGAGAGAGAGAGAGAGAGAGAGAGAGAGAGAGAGAGAGAGAGAGAGAGAGAGAGAGAGAGAGAGAGAGAGAGAGAGAGAGAGAGAGAGAGAGAGAGAGAGAGAGAGAGAGAGAGAGAGAGAGAGAGAGAGAGAGAGAGAGAGAGAGAGAGAGAGAGAGATGTTCTGTTAGCCTAGGACCATGAATCCGACCGGGACTTAATTGTTTATCGGAAAGTAAAGTCTGCATTTAAACGCATCCTTATCATGGACGATGGAGGGACTGTGTGTTTCAAAACAATTCCATCACGATAAGCGCTTATTAACAAATCCATTGAAAAAATCAATCAAACTTTGATCCATCCTTGTCATGGATAAGATGGAGTTGTTAAGTTTCAAAAAGAAATAAATCAAAAGAGATCTCACTAAGAAACTCTTTGAAACTTTTATTCTCATCTAACAACTCTTTAAATTTTGGTTTTATCATTATCCATATGATGATGATATGATGGACCACTGGCTAGTAGCAAATGTGGTGAGGATCAGGAACATGTTTGAAATCAAATCAAACTCAAATAAAAGGATACGAAACAAAATTAATATCCTTATCAAATACTAAATTACCACATCTCCTATCCTATATAAACCATACAAAGAGGAGAAAACCCTAGACGGAAATTTCCAAACAAAGAAGAAAAAAAAGGCCCCACCACTCCCTCAATTCCTCCCTCAGCAGTAGCATCAAAACCAAGAAAAGACTAGGTATTTTGTTTCCCTTCATCCCTCAACCAAACTAAAAACAAGCCTAGCCCCATAAAATCCTTCTCGAGAAAGTTCATACCTATTTCAGCCATGGCCACTTTCAAGTTCCTCAATCAAGCCAAATAAAATCCATCATCACCTATCTCTCATCAAGCCAAATAACAATCTATGTATTCATCCAGCGTTTGTCGATAAAAAATTGCTAATAATACCGACGCACCGTCCTCACCCGAGCTACCGTGCTCAATCCGAGCCACCGTGCTAAACCCCGAGGCACCGTCCTCACCCCGAGCCACTGTGCTCAACCCTCGAGGCACCGTCCTCAACCGAGGCACTGTCCTCACCCAAGTCACCGTACTCACTCCAGGCACCGTCCTCACCCAAGACACCGTACTCACCCGAGACACCGTCCTCACCCCGAGCCACCGGGCTCAACATCCGTGGCACCGTCCTCACCAAAATCATTGTATTCCTTTTCATAATTTAAAATAAAAAATTATTTGTACGCGATGTGAACAAGAATCATATACAAAGATGCGGTTGACTTAAATGACTAATTTTAGCATTAGATATAATTCTCGAATAGAACGAACAACTGAATCAGAAATTCGATGCGATAAATAAATCTAAAAAGAATCGTCGCCGAGCCCGACAATTAAAATCAAAACAAAACAAAATAAAACAAACAAAAAAAAGAAAGGAGAAGAGACATGAAAAAAAACAGTGAGTTAAAGGGATCCGTGGTATCTCAGCTCGACAGGTGATAAGGGAAATTATATATAACTTCGGATTGTGATTTTGTTAAATCTTTGCAAGTCTCTACCGAGCAAATCCGCTTAGCTTCAGTAGGAGGTTGATTGTCAATATCCAAGCCTATGCCCTATAGCCACTCGGTTAATTTATAGAGCCTTATAAGAATTTGAATGAGAAAATTCCAACATCTGTCTATATAATAATGGAGTTCTAATGAAATTGAAATGCTAAACTGGAAGAGAGGCTCTATATGTTAAGCGTATAAAATTGAATTCTTAGAAAGCACTGAAACCTCGCTTCATAAAGGAACTGCCATGGCTAGCATCAACTCAAATCTTTTGTAAATAAAAATCACCATAGTTCCAAATGATTGTAAATAAGTCTTCATAAAAATCCCAAATATCCCAAACAATCTCATATGCAAATTTTGTAAATTACAAAGAGGCCTCCCGATTTTGGGCACTCAATAAAACCTCCCAAATCTTTGTAAACTTGCAGTTTACCCCGTAAAAAGCTGCAGAAATTGTATTTAAGCCTGGAAATTACAAAACGGCCTAGAACTTGTAGTTTAACACCCCAATCCTCTTTTATGAGTAGTACAGATATTGATGTATAGGGCTATATGATACCTAAATACCACAAAGCTTTCACATTTTGTCACTTATATACCATGAGTTATCTTTTTAGCAAATAAATATCATACATTGTTTAAAATTGGCATGTTAGTACCCTCAAATATGCAAACATGAAAAATTTTACATGAATGTTTTCATATGACATTAACATATTTATTTTGTAGCTTTCTAATATCATTAAATATATTCTAACTCTAATTTAAATTAGTCTTAAGATAATTTCAAAAAGGAAATTTAGTAGATTTAATATCAAATTTAACAAATATTATAGTTAAAAGCCTAAAATTAGCATTTAAGTATCACATGGAAATATTTAGGTGATACCTTTGCATGATTGAAACATACTGAAGTACCAATTTTAAATAACTTATGTGGTATTTATTTGCGATAAAAAAACTCATAATAGATAAGTGTCAATTGATTGGCGGTTCACTCTGTTGGAACTAGAATGCAAGCCTAGAGGGGGGGAGGGGGGTGAATAGGATTGCTACAATGTTTTGGCTAAACTCAGAATATGCAGCGGAAATAAAATATGCGAAAAACTAAAAGCAACCAACATAGGAACACACGAGATTTTTATAGTGGTTCGGATCAAAATCCTACGTCCACTCTTCCTTCTCGTTAAGGGTCTTCTTCACTATGACTGGAGTTCTCCTTGAATCACAACCCGATTCAGTAGGCTTTACAAACAGGACCCTGGAATATACCTGAAACCAGTCAATACACCCAACTCCTCACAATGACCAGATGAAACCTAGCTCTAGCTAGCCACCCTCAATTCACCTAACTTGAGTACGCCAACCCTCAATTTCCCCGCCTTGAGTATGCCGTCAAACTCACAAGTTTAAAATACAAAACCAACCCAAAAATAATTAACTCGCAATTAAAAAGATCTTACAGCCATTTAAATAAATTGCTTTCCAAAACATTAAAGTTGAAGATCCGTGAAGAAGTGATGTTGTAGTTAAACGCAAATGGCAGCACTCCTTGAAGGTTAACGATCAGATGATGAAGAACGCCGTCGAGGATGCGATTGATGAGGCTTTGGGGGATAAAAAGCTCTTCTTATTCTCAAAACTCAAACCCTAGATCACCTCCAATCAATGATCTCTTCTTTCTCTCTCTTTTTCTTATATAGAACCCACAATAGATCAGGAAAGAGATATCCTAGATTTGGTAGAAGTTGGAGATCAAAAGAATGACAAACGGCTGAGGTTAAAATATCAAATCTGCTAAAATACGTCGTCACCATCGATGGGTAAACCCGACCATCGATGGTACTGTTCACCCATCGATAGTTTACTGTAGACCATCGATGGTTACTATTCATCTCTCGGGAAAATCATCAATTGGTTCCTATAGTCCATCGATGGTTCACTATAGACCATCGATGGATCAAATTACCATTGATTATTAGATAGATCAGATTGAGAGCTTTCCGAAAAGCTATTGTAATAGCAATTTGGATAACCGAGTCAAAAGTTATGGTCCGTACAAGTTTCAGACTCTGTGTATGTTTTAATCCTGCAGCTGACTATTTCGACATTGTTTAACTAAAATATTCATATCTCGAGTTATACATCTCCAAATTGAGTTCCGTCTATTCCTGTGGATTCATAACAACAAGACGGACACTCCCATATAATCAAGCATGATTTTAACTCCTCTCATTGTAGGCATCAAAAATTGCTGAAGAACCTCAAATATGACTAAATTATGAGAAGATCGAAGGACAACGTCGTCGAAATCTCAAGAAGTCAATACATGGGAAGATTGTGTCTCGCTACAGTGCGAGACACTTGTTTGTGCCTCGCTACAAGCGAGACACTTGTTGGTGCCTCGCTACTAGCGAGACACTTGTTGTGCCTCGCTTCTGGCGAGACACTTGTTGGTGCCTCGCTACTAGCGAGACACTTGTTGTGCCTCGCTTCTGGCGAGACACTTGTTGGTGCCTCGCTACTAGCGAGACACTTGTTGGTGCCTCGCCCGCGGCGAGACACTTGTTGGTGCCTCGCCCGCGGCGAGACACCTTGATGTGTCTCGCTATAGGCGAGGCACTTATTTAGGTTCGCCAAAGGCCAGACACCGAATATTGAAATGAGCTCTTGAAGGGTCTAAATCAATCTTTGGTGGGGCCGGTTGAATTTATCAACGCAAAGAGACGCTCGATGCTTTAATGGGCGGTTATACGCTGAAAATACGCCCACTAGGCGTGATTTTAGGGCATTTAATCTTGCCTAAAAGCGGCGAAACCGTTACAACAGTTGGAGGGGCGACAACGCCTCGCCGATTAGCGGGACCCATCTGCCTCGCGCCCGGCGAAAAGGCCGACTGCCTCGCCGATGGCGGGCAGCTGGCGAGCACACTGTTGACACTTGTGGGCACGTTTCCCAAAGGCTATAAATACCTCCCTACATCCACTTGGGCGGGGGCAATTAGAATCGGATAATGAGCTATTGCAAGGAGAGAGAGAGATCAAGCTTCGAGTTCAAGAACACGATCTACGTGGAGATTCCTCGAGTTTAAGCTTTGACTTATTCTTGAGAAGAGTATATATCTTACTTTGCTAAGATATTTGCTTAAGTTCTTGTTTCCTTTGCGAAGCATCAACTAAACCCCGTCGATTCGACGATCGTTGCTCGGTGGTCCACGGATAACGCGTCCCCGGCACAGGCAAAGTCCCACGAAAACAGGAGATCTACACTTGTAGCGTCTTTTGTTCGAGTTTGTGAGAGAGTTATTTAAATTTCTTTGTAGTTGAGAATCAAAAGTGTAATTTTCTCAAGTTTTACAATGGAAACAACTTTCGACCCAAACACGATGGCGACCACAGTGGGAGTTCAAGCTTCCAGAGTTGTTGTAATGAGCGGTTGAGAAGAGTTGTCGGGCCATCTTTTGACGCTGTCTCTGACGAGCCCTCTTCGTCAGAGCGGTTGAGATCTTGTTGAATGACTCCTTCTTCTGAAAGGAGTCAACTTGAGCAGAGCTCCTGGCTTTGAGATCCACCGGGGTGTTGTTGAGAGGGGAAATCGCCTCCGTCGCAAGCGAACGAGAATCGTTGCGCATCACAACAGAACGAACTTCCCTCTTAGGAGATGAGATCCTCCGATGCTTGGGGGGCGAGGGGGACTTCGATGAAGAAGAGGAGAGATATTCTTCGAACTTAGCTTGATCGAAGAAGTAATCCAGTCCATCGACCATGAGGTCGGCTTGATCGCTGCAAGGCTGCGACACAATGATCTCGGGCTCGAGACCGTTGGCTCCCACTGTGGTCGCCATCGTGTTTGGGTTGAAAGTTATTTCCATTGTAAAACTTGAGAAAATTACACTTTTGATTCTCAACTACAAAGAAATTTAAATAACTCTCTCACAAACTCGAACAAAAGACGCTACAAGTGTAGATCTCCTATTTTCGTGGGACTTTGCCTGTGCCGGGGACGCGTAATCCGTGGACCACCGAGCAACGATCGTCGAATCGACGGGGTTTAGTTGATGCTTCGCAAAGGAAACAAGAACTTAAGCAAATATCTTAGCAAAGTAAGATATCTACTCTTCTCAGAATAAGTCAAAGCTTAAACTTCGAGGAATCTCCCGTAGATCGTGTTCTTGAACTCTGGAAGCTTGGATTCTCTCTCTCCTTGCAATAGCTCGCTTATCGATCTCGATTGCCCCTGCCCAAGTGGATGTAGGGAGGTATTTATAGCCTTTGGAAACATGCCCACAAGTGTCAACATTTGTAGTTAGCCTTCGGCACCTCAGCCCTGGTACCGCTCGCTGGCGGCGGTGTCAGCTACCTGGCGGCCGGGCGGTATGGTACCTCGCTAGCGGCGATGGCCCCTCCGGCTGTTATAGCGGTTTGTTGCTTTTAGGCGCGATTAAATGCCTAAAATCGCGCTGGTGGCGTATTTTCGATGTATAACCGCCCATTAAAGCATCACGAGCGTCTCTTTCGTTGATAAATTCAGCTGGGCCCCACCGGCATTGATTTAGACCCTTCAAGAGCTCATTTCAAATATTGTCGCCATGGCGAGACGCTTGTTTATGCCTGCGCCGCGGCGAGACACCTTGATGTGTCTCGCTATAGGCGAGGCACTTACTGTCTCGCCAAAGGCGCAGACACCCGTAATATTTGAAATGAGCTCTTGAAGGGTCTAAATCAATGCTGGTGGGGCCCAGTTGAATTTATCAACGTAAAGAGACGTTCAGATGCTTTAATGGGCGGTTATACGCTGAAAATACGCCCACTAGGCGTGATTTTAGGGCATTTAATCTTGCCTAAAAAGCAGCGAAACCGTTACAACAGCTGGAGGGACGACACTGCCTCGCCAGTTAGCGAGGCACATCTTCTCGCCGCCGTTGGCTCCCACGTAGTCGCCATCGTGTTTGGGTTGAAAGTTATTTCCATTGTAAAACTTGAAAATTACACTTTTGATTCTCAACTACAAAGAAATTTAAATAACTCTCTCCAAGCTTCGAACAAAAGCGCTACAAGTGTAGATCTCTATTTTAGTGGGACTTTGCACGTGGGGCGTAATCCGTGGACCACCGAGCAACGATCGTCGAATCGGCGGGGTTTAGTTGATGCTTCGCAAAGGAAACAAGAACTTAAGCAAATATCTTAGCAAAGTAAGATATCTACTCTTCTCAAGAATAAGTCAAAGCTTAAACTTCGAGGAATCTCCCGTAGATCGTGTTCTTGAACTCTGGAAGCTTGGATTCTCTCTCTCTCCTTGCAATAGCTCGCTTATCGATCTCGATTGCCCCCGCCCAAGTGGATGTAGGGAGGTATTTATAGCCTTTGGAAACATGCCCACAAGTGTCAACATTTGTAGTTAGCGGCGGCTCGAAACGCCTGCAGCCAACTGCTCGCTGGCGGCGGTTGGCTGCCACCGGCGGCGTGTATGGGCGCCTCGCTGGCGGCTGATGTAAATCCCAGCCGTGGGCGGTTACGCGCGATTAAATGCCTAAAATCGCGCTAGTGGGCGTATTTTCGATGTATAACCGCCCATTAAAGCATCGAGCGTCTCTTTCGTTGATAAATTCAGCGGGCCCCACCGGCATTGATTTAGACCCTTCAAGCTCATTTCAAATATTACGGGTGTCGCCATGGCGAACACTTGTTTGTGCCTCGCCACGGCGAGACACCTTGATGTCTGCTGCTATGAGGGCACTTACAATGTCTGCTTGGCCGAGAGACGCGATATTTGAAATGAGCTCTTGAAGGGTCTAAATCAATGCCGGTGGGGCCCAGCTGAATTTATCAACGTAAAGAGCGTTGATGCTTTAATGGCGTTATCGGCGAAAATCGCCCACTGGC
Organism: Asparagus setaceus; assembly: GCA_012295165.1. Classification (NCBI taxonomy): domain Eukaryota; kingdom Viridiplantae; phylum Streptophyta; class Magnoliopsida; order Asparagales; family Asparagaceae; genus Asparagus; species Asparagus setaceus. The sequence goes on from CM022706.1 coordinate 69,200,207, forward strand.
GTGATTTTAGGGCATTTAATCGTGCCAAAAGCGTGAAACGTTACAATAGTGGAGAACAACACCTGCCGATTAGCGTATCTGCCTGGCCCGGCTGGCGACCCATTCTTATCGCCGGTGGAAGCGGCTTGGCGAGAGCACTACAAATGTTGACACTTGTGGGCACGTTTCCCAAAGGCTATAAATACCTCCCTACATCCACTTGGGCAGGGGGGGCAATTAGAGATCAGATAAGCAGAGCTATTGCAAGGAGAGAGAGAGAATCCAAGCTTCCAGAGTTCAAGAACACGATCTACGTGGAGATTCCTCGAGTTTAAGCTTTGACTTATTCTTGAGAAGAGTAGATATCTTACTTTGCTAAGATATTTGCTTAAGTTCTTGTTTCCTTTGCGAAGCATCAACTAAACCCCGTCGATTCGACGATCGTTGCTCGGTGGTCCACGGATTACGCTGGCCCCCAAGACAGCAAAGTCCCACGAAAACAGGAGATCTACACTTGTAGCGTCTTTTGTTCGAGTTTGTGAGAGAGTTATTTAAATTTCTTTGTAGTTGAGAATCAAAAGTGTAATTTTCTCAAGTTTTACAATGGAAACAACTTTCAACCCAAACACTCATATGATCAAGACTGATTTTAACTCTTGAAATCTGGCAAACACGACATAATCATCGATGGTGAGATGCGATCATCGATGGTCGATGATAATCATTAATGGTTGTCTGTAGTCTATCGATTGTACAAATTCTAATTTTTAAATTTTAGCGATTGTTGTCTGTAGTCCATCGATGACTGTGGACCATCGATAGTTGCCCGTGACCATTGATGGTTAAAGTGAAAATAATTGTTCATGTTAATTTTGCATCGTTTTGAGTCACAACTTGTTCGTACATGTTTATTCTTGAAATATATAATCTCACAAATTTATTAGTACCATTAACCCAATACCCAATACCCAATATCGAACAACCCAACTACCCAAACCCTAAATCTAAACTTCTGGACCGCCCCCTCAGCTCAGACCCCCTCCGAGCCCCTCTCTCTCTCTCATTACACTTCGCCCCAGCCTCCGCTTCCCGCTCGGCGCCCCCTCTCCGCCTCTGCGCTCCCTCTCCCATGGCGTCAGACGCCGACCCATCCTCTCTCTCATCCTGGGTTTGCGGTGGCGGGTGCGGACCAGAGTCTCGACCAGCCCTCTCTCAGTCTCTCATTCTTTGGCAAGGTAAATTTTAATTTTTTATTTTTAAACTTTAATTAACTTATTTGCTGTTTTATCACTTATTAATTTTAATTAGTTTAATTCAATAGTTTAAGTTAATTTTAATTTAATGTTGTTCATTTTAGTTAGTTTTAGTTAATTTATTTGATTTTATTTTAATATTGTGCAAATTGAGTTAATTTTAGTAAACTTCAAGCTCATTTCAAATATTACGGGTGTCTGCCATGGCGAGACGCTTGTTGTACCGCCCGGCGAGACACCTTGATGTCTGCCATGAGGCACTTTCTGCGCCAAAGGCGAGACACCGAATATTTGAAATGAGCTCTTGAAGGGTCTAAATCAATGCTGGTGGGGCCGGTTGAATTTATCAACGTAAAGAGCGTTGAATGCTAATGAAGCGTTATCTCGGCGAAAATCGCCCACTAGGCGTGATTTTAGGGCATTTAATCGTGCCTAAAAGCGAAACCGTTACAATAGGCTGGAGGGCGACTCTTGCCTTACCGCCGATTCTTGGCCGCGCGGTGGCGGCCACCTGCCTCGCCCGGTGGCGGCGGCACCAAGCGAGCACTACAAATGTTGACACTTGTGGGCACGTTTCCCAAAGGCTATAAATACCTCCCTACATCCACTTGGGCGGGGGCAATTAGAGATCGATAAGCGAGCTATTGCAAGGAGAGAGAGAATCAAGCTTCGAGTTCAAGAACACGATCTACGTGGAGATTCCTCGAGTTTAAGCTTTGACTTATTCTTGAGAAGAGTAGATATCTTACTTTGCTAAGATATTTGCTTAAGTTCTTGTTTCCTTTGCGGCATCAACTAAACCGTCGATTCGACGATCGTTGCTCGGTGGTCCACGGATTACGCTGGCCCCCAAGACAGCAAAGTCCCACGAAAACAGGAGATCTACACTTGTAGCGTCTTTTGTTCGAGTTTGTGAGAGAGTTATTTAAATTTCTTTGTAGTTGAGAATCAAAAGTGTAATTTTCTCAAGTTTTACAATGGAAACAACTTTCAACCCAAACACTCATATGATCAAGACTGATTTTAACTCTTGAAATCTGGCAAACACGACATAATCATCGATGGTGAGATGCGATCATCGATGGTCGATGATAATCATTAATGGTTGACTGTAGTCTATCGATTGTACAAATTCTAATTTTTAAATTTTAGCGATTGTTGACTGTAGTCCATCGATGACCTGTGGACCATCGATAGTTGCCCCGTGACCATTGATGGTTAAAGGCTGAAAATAATTGTTCATGTTAATTTTTGCATCGTTTTGAGTCACAACTTGTTCGTACATGTTTATTCTTGAAATATATAATCTCACAAATTTATTAGTACCATTAACCCAATACCCAATACCCAATATCAGAACAACCCAACTACCCAAACCCTAAATCTAAACTTCCTGGACCGCCCCCCCTCCAACTCAGACCCCCCCCTCCGGCGCCCTCTCTCTCTCTCTCATTCGCACAAAAGCTCGCCGCCTCGGCGCCGCCCCCCCCACTCCAGCCGCCCCCCTCTCCCGCCTCTGCGCTCCCTCTCCCGCCGCGTCCGGGCATACCCGACCCATCCTCTCTCTCATTCTCACAGTTTGCGGCAGCGGAGTGCGGACCCCGAGTCTCGACCCGCCCTCTCTCAGTCTCTCTCATTCTTTGGCAAGGTAAATTTTAATTTTTTTTATTTTTTAAACTTTAATTAACTTATTTGCTGTTTTATCACTTATTAATTTTAATTAGTTTAATTCAATAGTTTAAGTTAATTTTAATTTAATGTTGTTCATTTTAGTTAGTTTTAGTTAATTTATTTGATTTTATTTTAATATTGTGCAAATTGAGTTAATTTTAGTAAACTTTAATTAATTTAGTTAATTTTAGTTTTGTCATGATCAAATTCATTTAATTTTAGTGAATTTTATTTAATTTAGTTAATTTTAATGAGTTTTAGTTAATTCTAGTTTAATTTTGTTCAATTTTAATGAAATTTAGTGAATATACTAATATAGCTATATTATTAGTTGCATACTAGATTCTAGTCATGGAGTGGTTGAATGATTGTTTAGTCACTTATATTGAGAGAGATACATTTGATAACATTGACAATGAGCAAATCATACAATATTATCAAAACATGAGAACGCGAAGGGAACAATTTTTTAACAAAATATTTATATTGGCTATTTCTGTTCGTGTACATATATGTCTATTTTGTTTTGATATTGTTACTACTTAGCGAAAATATCATATACTAGTAGTGATTTTGCCCCCGCTGACAAAATTTTCTGGATCCGCCACTGGCAGTCAGGAACAAAATAATCACCGTCATGGACAGCTTAAATAACATATGATGTTAGAGTCAACTCCAGACACAACGCAACCGCAAGAAAATTTACACAATTAAAAGCTTTAAATATGCAATATCAATAAAAGGAAATTAAGAAAATGTTACCGATCAATGTGCACTTGGCCGACCATTGGGTGGAGGACTCAATTAAATCGGTATTCCTGAGCTTTTCAACCTCCAACTCGGTCAAGGTTGTTCGACCAACAACCGCCGACCTCTACAGCTTCAAACCTTCTCGGTTCTTGTCAATTACTATCGAAGCCAGTGGAGGCCTAAGGGCCCAAGCGTGGTCCAACTTTTGTCTTCTAATTACTAACTGACAATTACGATTGAGAAGTTGATTTTTCATTGCTGATAAGATCTTAGTAGATATTATTTGTTGGGATGCGGGGTCGCCGCTACGCAGCGGAAGTGATATCCCGAGAGAAGGCGCGATTTATATTAAAGTCTCGAAGGAAGCAAGAATAGAAAGTAAAATATCCCAACCAAGTGAGATATCTACTCTTCCTCTCAACGATCTTGGGGTGAATCAAGGAACCTACAAACAATACCAATACACAAAGAAAAATAGTAAAGACACGAGATTTACGTGGTTCGGCAAAATTGCCTACATCCACGGGAGGGGTGAGAGGAGATTCTACTATGAAGAAGAACACCGACGACTTGTACAATCCACAAGCTCGTCCTAAAGATAAAGCTTTGACTTTTACCCAAAAGAAATTGACCTCTCTTTTATAAAATCTCTCCAAGCTCTCTCTTTAACTCTCTCTAGCCGCCGCCAAAAACCCTAGCTTTTTCTCCCACAAACTCAACCACTCAAAACCCTAGGAATAGGTTCCTATTTATAGGGGAAAGAAAAAAAACTTTCCCCTTAAAAAAAACATTCTTTTTTTTTATTTTTTTATAGGGTTTGCTCACGGAACCTCGGGTTCTGTAGCGACTTCTCTGAGGAACCGAAGTTCACAGCCTAGCGTGAGTAACCCTCACGTTCACAATTCTCCACCTCGTACATGTAGACAATAAAATTGCCTTAATCCGCACGGCAACTTCGGAGCGAGCAAAAGAGCTTAAGGGTCCATCCGAATGAAGTCGGGCCGTCTAAAGGTTAAGTTCACTGAATGCTTGACTTCTGAAATAGACAAAGTCTTTGGTATCTCTCAAACCGGAAGGAATTGAGCAAAATGACCGAACAAACTGAACCCTTCGGGTTGGTTTGGTTGGCTCCGTCTCATCGAGATAGTCGATTTTCATATATAATCGTCCAATTCCAACATACGGTTTGAAATTCTGACCCGTTCTTAGTAGCATATGAGGAAGGTCGCAAAGGCTGCGAGCTCCCCATTAAAAGAGGAGGTTAAGCCTGGCAGCGGGCTCGACATTCAGCAGAGATTAGCCCAAGTAGCGAAACTCTCCATTGAGCGAGGTTCTCCAAGTAGCGAAGCCCTCCATTGAGCGAGGTTAGCCAGCGTGGCTCTTCACTCAACCAAAGTTAAGCCAGGCGTGAGCTCGACATTCAGCAGAGATTAGCCCAAGTAGCGAAACTCTCCATTCGGATGAGGTTAAGCCAAGTAGCGAAGCCCTTCATTCAAGCGAGGTTAGCCAAGCAGCTCTTCACTCAACGAGTGATTTTGCCCGTGACAAAATTTTACGGATCATATGGCGATCGAGAACAAAATAATCACCGTCATGGACAGCTTAAATAACATATGATGTTAGAGTCAACTCCAGACACAACGCAACCGCAAGAAAATTTACACAATTAAAAGCTTTAAATATGCAATATCAATAAAAGGAAATTAAGAAAATGTTACCGATCAATGTGCACTTGGCCGACCATTGGGTGGAGGACTCAATTAAATCGGTATTCCTGAGCTTTTCAACCTCCAACTCGGTCAAGGTTGTTCGACCAACAACCGCCGACCTCTACAGCTTCAAACCTTCTCGGTTCTTGTCAATTACTATCGAAGCCAGTGGAGGCCTAAGGGCCCAAGCGTGGTCCAACTTTTGTCTTCTAATTACTAACTGACAATTACGATTGAGAAGTTGATTTTTCATTGCTGATAAGATCTTAGTAGATATTATTTGTTGGGATGCGGGGTCACGCCCACACGCCACGGAAGTGATATCACGCGAGAGAAGCGCGATTTATATTAAAGATGCAGCGAAGAAGCAAGAATAGAAAGTAAAATATCCCAACCAAGTGAGATATCTACTCTTCCTCTCAACGATCTTGGGGTGAATCAAGGAACCTACAAACAATACCAATACACAAAGAAAAATAAGAAAGACACGAGATTTACGTGGTCTAAGAAAATTGCCTACATCCACGGGAGGGGTGAGAGGAGATTCTACTATGAAGAAGAACACCGACGACTTGTACAATCCACAAGCTCGCCCTAAAGATAAAGCTTTGACTTTTACCCAAAAGAAATTGACCTCTTTTATAAAATCTCTCCAAGCTCTCTTTAACTCTCTACCAGCCAAAACCCTAGCTTTTTCTCCCACAAACTCAACCACTCAAAACCCTAGGAATAGGTTCCTATTTATAGGGAAAGAAAAAACTTTCCCCTTAAAAACATTCTTTTTTATTTTTTATAGAGTTTGCTACAGAACCCGGTTCTCAGAGCAACGCGGTGGCCCTCACGCTCACAATTCTCCACCTCGCACATGTAGACAATAAAATTGCCTTAATCCCCGCACGAACTCTGAACGAGCAAAAGAGCTTAAGGGTCCATCCGAATGAAGTCGCCCGTCTAAAGGTTAAGTTCACCTGAATGCTTGACTTTACGAAATAGACAAAAGTGCTGGTATCTCTCAAACCGGAAGGAATTGAGCAAAATGACCGGAGCAAACTGAACCCTTCGGGTTGGTTTGGTTGGCTCCGTCTCATCGAGATAGTCGATTTTCATATATAATGCGCCCAATTCCAACATACGGTTTGAAAGTTACGACCGCTCTTCAGAGCATATGAGGAAGGTCGCAAAGTCGCGAGGCTCCCCATTAAAAGAGGAGGTTCGCCTCGGCAACAGGCTCGACATTCAACCGAGATTCGCCAAGTAGCTTAAACTCTCCATTCGATGAGGTTCGCCAAGTAGCGAAGCCTCCATTCGACGAGGTTCGCCAAGCAAATGGCTCTTCACTCAACCGAGGTTCGCCTCGGCAACAGGCTCGACATTCAACCGAGATTCGCCAAGTAGCTAAACTTCCATTCGTGACGAGGTTCGCCAAGTAGCGAAGCCTCCATTCGTGACGAGGTTCGCCAAGCAAATGGCTCTTCACTCAACCAAAGTTCGCCAAGCAAATAAGCTCTTCACTCAACCAAAGTTCGCCAAGCAAATGGCTCTTCATTTAGACGAGGTTCGCCAAGTAGCAAACTCTCCATTCGACGAGGTTCGCCAAGTAGCGAAGCCCTTCATTCAAACGAGGTTCGCCAAGCAAATGGCTCTTCACTCAACCGGTTCGCCAAGCAAATGGCTCTTCATTCGACGAGGTTCGCCAAGTAGCTTAAACTCTCCATTCGTGACGAGGTTCGCCAAGTAGCTAAGCCCTTCATTCAAACGAGGTTCGCCAAGTAGCTTAAACTCTCCATTCGTGACGAGGTTCGCCAAGTAGCGGCCTCCATTCGCATCGAGGTTCGCCAAGCAAATGGCTCTTCACTCAACCGGTTCGCCAAGCAAATGGCTCTTCATTCGCACGAGGTTCGCCAAGTAGCTTAAACTTCCATTCGCATCGAGGTTCGCCAAGTAGCGGCCTCCATTCGCACGAGGTTCGCCAAGCAAATGGCTCTTCACTCAACCGAGGTTCGCCTCGGCAACAGGCTCGACATTCAACCGAGATTCGCCAAGTAGCTTAAACTCTCCATTCGCACGAGGTTCGCCAAGTAGCTAAGCCTCCATTCGCATCGAGGTTCGCCAAGTAGCTTAACCTCTCCATTCGTGACGAGGTTCGCCAAGTAGCGGCCTCCATTCGCACGAGGTTCGCCAAGCAAATGGGCTCTTCACTCAACCGAGGTTCACCTACAGCAGCGAATCTCGACATTAAACCGAGGCTAGACCAGGCAAGCTTCAAAGTGAGACTTGCTCAAGAGGCAGACTCGACCTCGATACGAGGTTCGCGACGCGGAGCCGAGCTCGATCTCAACACGAGGTTCGCACGCGGAAATGAAGCTCAACAGCCATATGACGAGGTTCGCCCACAATGCTGGTTTGACGAGGCTCGCCGCGGCATCAATGGTCCGGACGAGGTTCGCCCACAATGCTGGTTTGACGAGGCTCGCCGCGGCATCAATGGTCCGGACGAGGTTCGCCCACAATGCTGGTTTGACGAGGCTCGCCGCGGCATCAATGGTCCGGACGAGGTTCGCCCACAATGCTGGTTTGACGAGGCTCGCCGCGGCATCAATGGTCCGGACGAGGTTCGCCCACAATGCTGGTTTGACGAGGCTCGCCGCGGCATCAATGGTCCGGACGAGGTTCGCCCACAACAGTGGTTTGACGAGGCTCGCTCGCGGCATCAATGGCCTGACGAGGTTCGCGCACAACAGTGGTTTGACGAGGCTCGCCCACAACATCAAAGTTTGACGAGGTTCGCCACCCGCTTACCGCAGCTAGCCAAGATATCAGAAGCGCCTCCACGAACCGCGGGTACCGCTACATCGAGAAGCCTCACGACACGCACGCGCCGCTATCAGAGTTCTCGCTCACTCAGTAAGGCTGGGCGTTTTTATCAGAAAGGCCATTAACCCTCGTTTGGGAGTGATAATAGGGGTCAGTTACACCCCTTAAACCCCTATAAATAGGGGTTTGCTCAGCGGAAGAAAGGGCTTTTTGGAGAGGCTTTTTGGGGGAAGACTTTTGGAAAATTCAACACTTGCGCACAAGGGAGATCGAGCTCTTCATCAGCAACCTCTAGATCATTCACAGCTTTGATCTGATCGTCAACGGGAAGCAATCTCGACTTGAGCATCGAGTGAAGCATCCTCTCGCCACCAAGAACCCATACAAAAGAGAAGTCAAATCAATCTTCTTCCTCTCAGAATCGAGAATTTGATTGTAACACATTCATTCAATCAATAAACATTTTTCAATTCTACGTAAGATGGCGACCACAGTGGGAGCAAACCATTCATTCCGATGAACTGGTGGTGGCTAATCGCATAAGGTTGCAGCTTGGAACCGAGGTTCAAACCTTGGTCATTGAATTCGATCAGAGTAAGTATGAGGAGTTCCTCTCCTCTGGGTTATCTAGCCTGAAGACACGCTAGTGTCGACGAAGTCTCAGATGAGACTTCACCCCATGGCTCATGTTGAATCATCTCGAGCGATCTTCGAGAACCAGCCTATGTCTCTTGACAAGGCTCCAAAAGCTAGCCAACAGTTAAGAAATGGGTTGTCAAGCAACCCAAGTCAACTTCGATGTTGTTAGCCAAGTTTTGGCTTCTAGCGGCCTCGCCTCGCTCGCTGCGGAAGACCGGACCTTCTAACGGTCCACTCTCAAGACATGCCGCATAACGCCAGCGATAACCAAGCTCGCCGACGTGTTTCGAAGCTTTGGTCTCGCTGGACGGATTCCACTATCGCCCAAAGAAAGTCGGCGAACCACGCCCACAAGATCTAACGCCGCCTACCGCTAACCTCGCCCACAAGACGAACGCCGCCCAGCCACGGACTCGCCCACAAGACTAACGCCGCCTACCGCGAACCTCGCCCACAAGACGAACGCCGCCTACCGCGAACCTCGCCCACAAGACGAACGCCGCCCAGCCACGGACTCGCCCACAAGACTAACGCCGCCTACCGCTAACCTCGCCCACAAGACTAACGCCGCCTACCGCAAACTCAGACAAGTGGCTTAACCTCGCCACAATGTGAGGTCCCCTTAAAAGAGATGAGCTCGCCCAAGTGGCTAACCTCGCCACAACGTGAGGTCCCCTTGAAGGATGAGCCTCGCTTGAGTGGCAAATCTCGCCAAAGAACATGAGATCCCTCTAAAAGGGATGAACCTCGCCCAAGCAACTAACTCGCCAACATGAGGTCTCTAAACAGATCTAACTCGTAGGGCAAATAACCTCACGCCGAATCCAAGGAAATGGCAACCTCGCCAGTTCGCCAAACTCGACTCGTGGAGCCTCTCTCATATGAGGCTCGCTTTTCGTAATCAATTGGGGTACACCCACTTCTCGATCTCCGCGGATTACATCACTCGCAAGCTGATGCTAGTCATATGCAATCTCATTGTCAGCCAGGAGAAGCTTATCTCGCGATGCGCCTAATGTTCATCGACACACCATTCTCGGTTTTGAGCGATTATCGGACCCGTCAATTAGGCGAAGGCGGTTTCACCATAAAACAAGCAGCTCAAGGTGGTCATTCCTGAGTGGCTATTAACATGGTTGGGAGAAGGGAGCAAGACCCCAACAGCCCCAATCGTCGACTCAATATTCCCTGTGGTTACGAGGCGCATTAATCAATAGTCAAGGTGCCTATCGAAGCACCCGTCTTCGTACCGGAGTGACAATCCCGTTTGACTATAGCCAATTGGCTGGGGGTACTTCTGAAGAACATGAGAACTCTGGCATTGCTACGTCTCAACCTTCGAACACTGATTTCAGTGATCAGGCCAGTGTCCTCATGGCCGAATGAGAGGAGGAGATGACATGAAGAATTGAAGAGCAACAAGCCACTATTCTTGCGCAACAAGAATCTATCAGGCGTTTAGAAATAATGATGGAGAAACTTGTAGGCAAGAAGAAGACAGACGAAGGAGGATCCAAATCGAAGCGAGAAGGCTACGAGAGGGATCATGATGTCCACTCAATGTCATCTGAAGCGGAGTCAAATCCGCATACAAAAGAGCAAGATCATATGTTGCGGGATTTCCAAAAGCAGCTGGATGCTCTCAAACTCCAAGGGCGCCTAAGGAGTCAGTGGCGAGGCCATATCCTATAGAATGGGATGATGTCCCATATCCTCCAAATTCAAGCCACTTAATTTAGTGCGCTCGACGGAAAAAGTTCTCCGTCACAACACATCTACTATTTGCGCAAACCGGCATATAATGTAACGATCCTATTATGACCCGATTATTCATTAGCACTCTTAAGGAGTCGCCAATGGTTTCAAGGTTAGAGCCCGGTTCTATCACTCTTGGAAAGATTTGCAAAGGCTTTTATGGCCCGATTTTTGATGATGACACTGAGGTGTCTATGGCCACTTTATTGGCCGAAAAGCAAAAGAAGACGGAGTCTGTCAGCACTTTTGTCAAGAGATTCCGAAATTAATCTTTACATTCCCGGGACCAAGTCTCGGAGGAGACATTCATCGCGATGTGCAGAGCCAACCTCTCGATCAACATACTTTCAAAGATGGGTGCAGTTGAAGCACACTCTTGGAGAGAATTGGTGAGGCAAGGCGAACAAGTTGAAAATATGCTTAGGAGGATAGAGGCAGAAGAACCCCAGGACTATCGTTCTAAAAAAGGGGGTAATCAGAGAAACTTTACGCCTCAAAAATAATCGAAGGGGAAGGAGACTCTAGCTGTGGAGACTCAACCTGCTTCAAAACCTTTTAAGCAGAAACCGAATGCCTCCGATAACCGTCCTATGAAGAAATATGATTTCAAGGATGATCAGGTTGTTCCGATTTTCAAGACTTTGCTCAAGATGAACAAGATCACGCTTCCGGAAATAAAGAAGCCGGATGAAGCTTCAAGGACGGATGATCCAAAATACTGTATGTACCATCGAATGGTACACCATCCGACGGGGTCATGATACATCTTGAAAGACAAGATCCAAGTCTTGTTAGAAGCAGGTGTTATGACCCTGCGGGAGGATCAGAAAAAGGTGTCTGCAAACATGGTCGCTCTCCAGTTTGGCGATTTTGTGGAGGTCCAAGTGCAGGATGGTGTAAAACCGATCCATCAGGCAGAAGCCAGAGTTGTGAACTTTGATCTTCAGCAGCGGGAGGCACAAGGTATGGTCCCTTACACTACGCCGAAAGGCGAAATTATGTGGGTTCACCCTGACTTGTTATCAGATGAACAATGGACTTCTTCAAAGTCTAAAGGGAAGACTTGTAACGCTACCTCTGCCGCGCCGGAAAAGGAGCAAATCAATGATTCCACCGAGCAACAAATCACCCCCGTTGCACAACTTGTACCAGCGTTGGCTACCCGAGGTGGGAAAGAGTTCTCAAAGGAGTATCCCGAGGCAATACCCGATGTACCATCAAAGGCGCCAGTCATTGAGCCCAAAACAAGGGAAATCCGCTACAACAGAGCACTTAGGAAGGACACACCTGAGACTTCGAAGGCCCCTTTCCAGTTTGATGTTTTAGCTCAACTCTCCAACATCCCGGCGAGGATCACTTTATTTGAGCTTTGCCTCCCAATCTACTCGGAAGCTCAGGAGAAGCGCTATGATAATGAAGCCCTAGCTCACTTCCTTAAAGCTCCAAGTTTGTGCCCAATGTCACCTGTGTCTTCAAGGCCAATACCTTGCATTACCTTCTCATCGGAGGACATGCAAGTGAAGAACCAAGCATGACAGCCATTATACTTTACCGTTACATTGGCTCGTCCAATCAACCGAGCTCAAGTTGACCCGATCTCGATTGAGTATCATCCCATTGAGAATTATACAACATCTTGGGATACCGCTGCATCGGTTGGCAACCACAGAACCACCATCTATGGTTTTAATGTTACCACCTCGCCCCTTGGGCAAGATCAAACTCAAATGCCAAATAGGGGACTTGAAGACGATGTTACCGCTATGTCATCGACGCGATACATCTTATAATTTACTCTTGGTCGACTTCGATCCATGAAAACTTGATCGCCCCGCCTCACGCTACATCAATGCATGAAGTATGTAGATGAAGAAGGGATGGTTAAAACATTGGTCGCGAAAGGCAACCATTCAAAGGTGTGGAGAAATATTTTACCGATTCTCGCCCTCTACCTTGAGGAAGGCCAAACCGATGAACCACAGATCGAGGACTATGACAAATGAAATGAAGCCGACATAGAGTCCTAACAAGGAGTTGTTTTCAATGATGTAAAACCCTTTGTAATCGATCCAATGATCCCGATGATGACATAGTCATTTTAATGAAAATTATGATTTAGCTTACGACCGGTGTTAAAAGTCATACCGACTTGATGTCGAAATTCTTCCACGGTTGTATGTCAACTCAGATTGCACATGCCCATTCACCGCCATTTATGACAACTCAAAGGCACCTTAATTCTTCACAAGCGCATTTTTGTGATACCGCCCTAATGATGATCGAAGACATTATCTTTGGGCAAGTTAACAAACCGCTGTGCCGAGGTGGAACAACCCCAAGCAAAGGAAAAGAACCCCAATTCTCATATTTCGCCAACAAGCAAAATTTGATGAAGAAAATGGGGTATGACTTCCTCCACAAAGAAGGACTAAACTTCGGAAAAGGCATCAGGACACCGATCCGATCTGCTTATGTCCCTGAAGGCCAGCCTGATGATTACTATCATAAAACTCGTAAAGGGTTGGGATATGAGTCGCCGCATCGCGGCACGCTACGATCGAGGGTGAGTCGATCACTCATCTTTGAAGCAGCTCGACTCGACGCCAAGATAGGACATGAATTTAAGTCCCTAGTGGCCAATATGACCTCAGCTAATCCAATAGAGATTCAAGAAGATGATCTCTTACCGCTATTGGAGGATCCAATGAGTCAACAGCTTGGAATGCAATGGGAACATCGTTTTGAACAACGAGAACTGCCCACTGACGACAAAATAGTCCAAGTAAATATGGGGGACGAAGCTAATCCAAAACCCATATTTATAAGTGATAGCTTGACCGCTTAAGAAAAAGAGAGTCTTATTGCTTTGGTACGGGACTACATCGATGTCTTCGCATGGAATTATGAAGATATGCCTGGCTTAGACCCTCAAGTGGCTATGCACCGCCTTAATATCAAACCAGGTGCTAAGCCTGTTAAACAACAAAGAACGACGCATTTTCCCTCAGTCATGAAGGCCATCGAGAAAGAAATCGAGTGATCAAAGCGGGGTTCATCAGGGAAGTCGGCATCGGCGGGTAGCAAATATAGTACCCGTGGTAAAGAAAACGACAACCACCATGTGTTGATTAATGAGACTTAAATACAAAGATGCCCGAAGACGATTTTCCTTTACCAATCACGGATATTATCATCGACAACACGGTGGATTTGAAAGGATGTCTTTATGGATGGCTTCTCGTGGTACAATCAAATCAAAATGCACCCCGATGATGAAAACATACCGCCAACACCGTTAGGGATATACCGTTATATACCATGCCCTTCGGGTTGAAAATGCGGAGCAACATACCATAAGTTATGACCACTATTTTCCGAAAACATTTACGGAAAACAGTTGAATGCTACGTGGACGATTTGGTGGTCAAGAGTCGTCACGAGAGTGATCATTTACACGACTTGAGGATAACATTTGAGATAATGCGGCACATCACCAAGATGAACCCAACTAAGTCTTTTCTGGGGATGTCTAGCGACAAATTTCTAGGGTTCCTGGTCACAGCAGATGGTATACGTCTCGACCCGGACAAGGTCAAAGCTATCCAGGAACTTCCACCTCCTAGAAGCCTTAGAGAGCTTCGTGGTCTCCAAGGGCGTTTGGCTTACATTCGCAGATTCATTTCCAATTTATCTGGAAATGTCAACCATTCTCAAGCTCATGAAGAAAGGTGTATCGCTCGCTTGGGATGAAGATTGCCTGAAGGCATTCGAAGAGATTAAAACTTATCTTTCTAATCCCCCTGTGTTAGTTGCACCTAAATCAGGAAAGCCCTTCCTGATTTACATCCGCCACGAGTATGCGTAGCGTGTCTTTAGCACAGACGATGACAATGGCCACAACAGCCCATACTATTCAAGAGGGACGCCGTCGGGGTCAATATCGATATCCTCCCATTCAGAAGGAATGTTTGGCTTTAGTCTTCGCCATCCAAAAGATGCGACATTACCTGGTGGGACAGACTATACACGTCATCTCTAGAATCGACCCCATACGAGTATTTATGACCCAGCCTGGCACGTTGAATGGCCGAATGGCTAGATGGGCATTGTTATTATCTCAGTACGACATTCACTTCAAACCTCGGCGCATGAAGGGTCAAGTCAGATGTGATCTTATGGCTAACCATCCATTGAAAGGGAAAGTCGAATTGTATCAAGACATGCCTGATGAACCTTATGAGGCTAATTTGGTCTCTAAGGAACAGGTATGGCAGTTGTTCTTCGATGGAGCCGCGAGAACGACCCCTGACGGCCCCGTTGTAGCCGGAGTGGGGGTAGTATTGATATCTCCACAAAACCACGCGGATACCGCTGAATGCGGTCATTGTCGAACCATGCACCAATAACGAAAGGCAGTACAATGCTATTGATTGGTCTCGACATAGCCAAACATTTAGGCGTGAAACACCTTGAAGCATTTGGGGATTCACAGCTAATAGTAAAACAGCTAAGAGGAGAGTACGAAGTCAGGCACGAGGGCCTTATCCCTCATCATGCAGCAGCCGTGACTTTAGCTGACTCATTTGAAAGCTTTTACATTAATCATGTACCTCGTTTGCACAACACTTATGCTGATGCGTTGGCGTCTCTTGCAGCTACGCTAGCCCTGCCTGAGAATGCTACTCAACAGGTTATTGTGTCTAGTCGGCAACTATTTCGGCCAAAATATGCATTACAGATCCAAGTAGTCAAGACTAACCTAAGTCACTTGAAGCACGACCCAGCCTCGATCATCGACTATGTCTTGTATGGGATATTGCCCAAGACATAAAAGAAAGAGAGTCAATTGCCGACGAGCATCAAGATTTTACTATGATTCCCACTACGACTTTATATAGAAGGTCATATGATGGGTTACTGCTCCGATGTTTGTCAACTAAGGAAGCAGAGCAAGTCTTGAAAGAAGCTCATGACGGTGTTTGTGGAGCACACCAACCTGGACCTAAGTTATGGGACCGGTTGCGTAGACTTGGGTATTATTGGCCGACAATGGTAAGGGATGCCGTGGCTTACGCTAAACGATGCCATGCATGCCAGATACATGCTAATTATCTTCATCAACCACCGGAACATTTGCATCCTACCGCCACGTCCTGGCCATTTGAAACATGGGGAATGGACATTGTTGGTCCCATTTCTCCGCCTTCTTCAAAGGGACACTGCTTCATATTGGCGATAACTGATTATTTCTCAAAATGGGCTGAAGCTGTTCCATTGAGAATGGTCAAGACTAGTGATGTGATCAAATTTGTCAAACATCACATCATATACCGATACGGTGTGCCAAGGCAGATTGTCCACGACAATGGTCCGCAATTTGTCAGTCACGCTTTCACGCGATTCTGCGATAAATTCCGGATCCGAAATTTAGCATCAACGCCTTATTACCCCCGCTGCTAATGGACAAGTCAAGCTTTTAATAAGACGATCATCAAGATCCTTACCAAGATGGTCTCTTCCAATAAAAAGGATTGGGACGACAAGCTGGGGCAAAGTTTGTGGGCCTACCGCACAACGGTTCGCACACCGACGGGTACCACCCCATATTCTCTAGTTTATGGCTGTGAGGCCATTTTACCGTTAGAGATTCAAATCCCATCGCCAATAGCGCTATCCACCGAATGACAACCGAGGAAAATCATCGCCGACGCTTTGAGGAACTTGAAATGCCGGATGAAAAGCGACATGTGCTCAACAAAGATATCGAGCTTTACCAGACCCGGATTTCTAAAGCATTTGACAAGAAAGTCCGATGTCGCATTTTCAAGGAAGGCGATCTTGTTCTCGCGGTCCGACGCCCAATGATCCTCAATTCTAAGAAAAAGGGGAAATTCGAACCAAAATGGGAAGGGCCATTCGTAGTGGAATCAGTTTACTCGAATGGAGCATACCGCCTAACCAATCAAGAAGGCGACAGAATCATGATGCCTATTAATGGTAAGTTTCTGAAAAAGTACTACCCGTAGTCTTCTTTCAAACTCCCACTAAGTTATCATGTTAACAGTCACATCTGATAACCAATTTCCTCCAAATTCTCTCGCCAATCCTCGTCAATAGGATGGCGGGACCCCAAAACTATCATGTTAACAATCACCTCTGATAGTTCCCTCAAGATTTCCTCCGTCAATCCTCTCAAACAGGATGACGGGACCACTCCCACTATCATGTTAATATTACACCTCTGACAAATCAACTTACCAATCCTCTTCAATGGGATGGCAGGTCCTCAAAGTCGCTCCGTCGCGACAATCTTGTCATGTTGACATTTTACCTCTGGCAAATTAACTTACTAATCTTCTTCAATGGGATGGTGAGTCCTCAAAGTTGCCCCAATCGCAACAAATTCTTGTCGGGTTAATAATCACCTTTGACAAATTCCCCTTCCAATCCTTGTCAACAGGATGGCGGGCCCACATAACTATCATGTTAACAATCACCTCGATAGTCCGACCGCCATTCTCGCAAATGACGTTGTCCAATCAAGTCGCCATACCCTATTCCCATCATAGTTGTTATACTCCGAAGCACGAACAACTAGATTCTTCTTGGTCATATGTCGTCATACTTCCGTGTCACTGAACGATTTGATCAATCCCACATTGTCATTTGGTAGTGGCCTACCAAGTGTTGTGCCAGTTTGTCAAATTACCACAAACGATATCTACTACCCTATCATAGTTGTTATACTTCTATGTCACTGAACAACTTGATTGTTTTCCGATCACAGTCGTCATACCTCTATGTCACTGAACGACCTGATCATTTCCATATCGTCACTTGTCCGAGTGACTTTGGGTTAGATAGTGGTTAACCAAGCAATATACCCCTATCAACTCCCTCACCGAATAGTGGCCCACTATGCGATGTGCTCCTATTCCGGTTATAGTCGTTATACTCCCATGTCACTGAACGACTTGACTACTCCCACATGATCATTCCTCTAAATGATTTTGTTCGTAATCACTGTTGTTATACTTTCACGTCACTGAACAACTTGATTGCTTTTTGATCACGATCGTTATACTTTTATGTCACTGAACGAGTCGATCATCTCCACATGATTTTATTCCTAATAATGGCCTACCATGCGATGTGCCACTATCCTGGGTTCGTCTTTGCCCTAAGAGAAGACAAAGCAGGGTTCGTCTTTGCCCCAAGAGAAGACAAAGTCTACACGCTGCCAATCCATCGCGGTAGCCGCTTGTTATTAAACAACAACTGAATCTATGTCTCTCTCGACATAGGGATTTTATCTCGTCTCCCATTCGAGATTAGTCTACGCCTAACACACGGGCCGGTAGTCTATTCCCGTGAGAAAGACGGTTCACGATTCAACATCGTAGCACTAAGAAAGTTAACTCTCTTAGCACAACGTTACATGTGGGACGGACCTAGACAACTGCGATGCTAGCCCGATTCAAACGGTAATCGGTAAAGGCACATCAAACCGCTGATAGTCGGGGTTTGCTAAAAATCCTAGAGGGCTTATCATTAGTCATGAGTGAAGGATTCAACTTTACCAAGTTCGCTATAAGGTTCCTCACTCCGTCAGACGGTGACCATTTTACAAGTCTTCATATCCAAAGTGTTCCGCACTCCATTCAACCACATTCGTGTCCGAAAACTTTGGAGGGGTTTTGTAGACAATAAAATTGCCTTAATCCCCGCATTAAACTCTGAACGAGCAAAAGAGCTTAAGGGTCCATCCAATGAAGTCGCCCGCCTAAAGGTTAAGTTCACCAATGCTTGACTTTACTTAAATAGACAAAAGTGCCGTATCTCTCAAACCGAAGGAATTGAGCAAAATGACCGAGCAAACTGAACCCTTCGGGTTGGTTTGGTTGGCTCCGCCTCGCCGAGATAGTCGATTTTCATATATAATGCGCCCAATTCGACATACGGTTTGAAAGTTACGCACCGCTCTTCGTGAGCATATGAGGAAGGTCGCAAAGTCGGAGGCTCCCCATTAAAAGAGGAGGTTCGCTCGGCAACAGGCTCGACATTCAACCGAGATTCGCCAAGTAGTGAAACTCTCCATTCGTGATGAGGTTCGCCAAGTAGCGAAGCCCTCCATTCGACGAGGTTCGCCAAGCAAATAAGCTCTTCACTCAACCGAGGTTCGCTCGGCAACAGGCTCGACATTCAACCGAGATTCGCCAAGTAGTGAAACTCTCCATTGAGCGAGGTTAGCCAAGTAGCGAAGCCCTCCATTCGACGAGGTTCGCCAAGCAGCGAAGCTCTTCACTCAACCAAAGTTCGCCAAGCAGCGAAGCTCTTCATTCAGACGAGGTTCCCCCAAGTAGCGAAACTCTCCATTCAGACGAGGTTCGCCAAGTAGCGAAGCCCTTCATTCAAACGAGGTTCGCCAAGCAGCGAAGCTCTTCACTCAACCGAAGTTCGCCAAGCAGCGAAGCTCTTCATTCAGACGAGGTTCGCCCAAGTAGCGAAACTCTCCATTCAGACGAGGTTCGCCAAGTAGCGAAGCCCTCCATTCAGACGAGGTTCGCCAAGTAGCGAAACTCTCCATTCAGACGAGGTTCGCCAAGTAGCGAAGCCCTCCATTCAGACGAGGTTCGCCAAGCAGCGAAGCTCTTCACTCAACCGAAGTTCGCCAAGCAGCGAAGCTCTTCATTCAGACGAGGTTCGCCCAAGTAGCGAAACTCTCCATTCAGACGAGGTTCGCCAAGTAGCAAAGCCCTCCATTCAGACGAGGTTCGCCAAGCAGCGAAGCTCTTCACTCAACCAAGGTTCGCCCTGGCAGCGAGGCTCGACATTCAACCGAGATTCGCCCAAGTAGCGAAACTCTCCATTCAGACGAGGTTCGCCAAGTAGCGAAGCCCTCCATTCAGACGAGGTTCGCCAAGTAGCGAACCTCTCCATTCAGACGAGGTTCGCCAAGTAGCGAAGCCCTCCATTCAGACGAGGTTCGCCAAGTAGCGAAACTCTCCATTCAGACGAGGTTCGCCAAGTAGTGAAACTCTCCATTCGCATCGAGGTTCGCCAAGTAGCTAAGCCCTTCATTCAAACGAGGTTCGCCAAGTAGCTAAACTCTCCATTCGCATCGAGGTTCGCCAAGTAGCGGCCCTTCATTCAACCGAGGTTCGCCAAGTAGCAAAGCCTCCATTCGCATCGCAGGTTCGCCCACAACAGTGGTTTGACGAGGCTCGCCCTCGCGGCATCAATGGTCTGACGAGGTTCGCCCACAACAGTGGTTTGACGAGGCTCGCCATGCATCAATGGTCCGACGAGGTTCGCCAAGTAGCAAAGCCCTCCATTCAGACGAGGTTCGCCAAGCAGTGAAGCTCTTCACTCAACCAAGGTTCGCCTCGGCAACAGGCTCGACATTCAACCGAGATTCTCCCAAGTAGCTAAACTCTCCATTCGACGAGGTTCGCCAAGTAGCTAAGCCCTCCATTCGACGAGGTTCGCCAAGTAGCTTAAACTCTCCATTCGTGACGAGGTTCGCCAAGTAGCTAAGCCCTCCATTCGCATCGAGGTTCCCGCAGCTGAAGATCTCCACTCAACCGAGGTTCGCCTCGGCAACAGGCTCGACATTCAACCGAGATTCTCCCAAGTAGCTAAACTCTCCATTCGCACGAGGTTCGCCAAGTAGCTAAGCCCTCCATTCGCATCGAGGTTCCCCAAGTAGCTTAACCTCTCCATTCGCACGAGGTTCGCCAAGTAGCTAAGCCCTCCATTCGCATCGAGGTTCGCCAAGCAAATAAGCTCTTCACTCAACCGGTTCGCCAAGCAAATAAGCTCTTCATTCGCATCGAGGTTCCCCAAGTAGCTTAAACTCTCCATTCGCATCGCAGGTTCGCCAAGTAGCGGCCCTTCATTCAAACGAGGTTCGCCAAGCAAATAAGCTCTTCACTCAACCGGTTCGCCAAGCAAATAAGCTCTTCATTCGACGAGGTTCGCCAAGTAGCTAAACTCTCCATTCGACGAGGTTCGCCAAGCAAATAAGCTCTTCATTCGACGAGGTTCGCCAAGTAGCTAAACTCTCCATTCGACGAGGTTCGCCAAGTAGCTAAGCCTCCATTCGCATCGAGGTTCGCCAAGCAAATAAGCTCTTCACTCAACCGGTTCGCCAAGCAAATAAGCTCTTCATTCGCATCGCAGGTTCGCCAAGTAGCTTAAACTCTCCATTCGCATCGAGGTTCGCCAAGTAGCAAAGCCCTCCATTCGCACGCAGGTTCGCCAAGCAAATAAGCTCTTCACTCAACCAAGGTTCGCCTCGGCAACAGGCTCTACATTCAACCGAGATTCTCCCAAGTAGCTTAAACTCTCCATTCGCACGAGGTTCGCCAAGTAGCAAAGCCCTCCATTCGCATCGAGGTTCGCCAAGTAGCTTAACCTCTCCATTCGCATCGAGGTTCGCCAAGTAGCTTAAGCCTCCATTCGCATCGAGGTTCGCCAAGCAAATAAGCTCTTCACTCAACCAAGGTTCGCCTCGGCAACAGGCTCTACATTCAACCGAGATTCTCCCAAGTAGCTTAAACTCTCCATTCGCACGAGGTTCGCCAAGTAGCAAAGCCCTCCATTCGCATCGAGGTTCGCCAAGTAGCTTAACCTCTCCATTCGCATCGAGGTTCGCCAAGTAGCTTAAGCCTCCATTCGCATCGAGGTTCGCCCAGCAGCTGAAGATCTCCACTCAACCGAGGTTCACCTACGCAGCGAATCTCTACATTAAACCGAGGCTAGACCAAAGGCAAGCTTCAAAGCCAGACTTGCTCAAGAGGCTAGACTCGACTCGATACGAGGTTCGCACGCGGAGCGGAGCTCGATCTCAACACGAGGTTCGCGACAACAAAGGGTTTGACGAGGCTCGCCCACAACATCAACGTCTGACGAGGTTCGCCCACAACAGTGGTTTGACGAGGCTCGCTCGCGGCATCAATGGTCTGACGAGGTTCGCCCACAACAGTGGTTTGACGAGGCTCGCCCGCGGCATCAATGGTCTGACGAGGTTCGCCCACAACAGCCGTGGTTTGACGAGGCTCGCCCGCGGCATCAATGGTCTGACGAGGTTCGCCCGCAACAGTGGTCTGACGAGGTTCGCCCACAACAGTGGTTTGACGAGGCTCGCCCGCGGCATCAATGGTCTGACGAGGTTCGCCCACAACAGTGGTTTGACGAGGCTCGCTCGCGGCATCAATGGCCTGACGAGGTTCGCGCACAACAGTGGTTTGACGAGGCTCGCCCACAACATCAAAGTTTGACGAGGTTCGCCACCCGCGTTTACTGCAGCAGCGCCGCGTTACTGTAGCAGTTCCACGAACTGTGGCAGCCGCGTTACTGTAGCAGCCTCACGATTACTGCAGCGGCGCGCATCAGAGCGTACTCGCTCATCGTAGCGGCCGGCTTTATCGTAGCAAGGCCATTAACCCTCGTTTGGGAGTGATAATAGGGTCATTATTCTTTAAACCCCTATAAATAGGGGTTTGCTCAGCGGAAGAAAGGGCTTTTTGGAGAGGCTTTTTGGGGGAAGACTTTTGGAAAATTCAACACTTGCGCACGAGGGAGATCGAGCTCTTCATCAGCAACCTCTAGATCATTCGCAGCTTTGATCTGATCGTCAACGGGAAGCAATCTCGACTTGAGCATCGAGTGAAGCATCCTCTCGCCACCAAGAACCCATACAAAAGAGAAGTCAAATCAATCTTCTCTTCCTCTGTAATCGAGAGAATTTGATTGTAACACATTCATTCAATCAATAAACATTTTTTCGACCCTACAGTACATCATTTGATAAACCTCAAATTTTAGACGAACATTAGAAGAACACCGCGAACATTACTAGAGAGATTTCCATCAGCCAAACCAAAGCCAATCCAAATTGCACTACCTACCTGCTGCCTACGCATTCTCCACCGAGATCAAGCTAACCGTAGTTCTGCAATTATTCTCCATATAGTCTCCACCTCACCCCATCACCGCCCCGAAGGGCCATGCCCTCTTGGGCAGATCGACACGGGTTGATATGAAGCAAGTCCAAGCAATGGTTAAACTTGCTACCTGTGACCACCTTAGTTAACATATCTGCGAGATTCTCATTCGTGTGTACCTTCATGAGAGAAATATCGCCTTCCTCTATGACATCTCGCACGAAATGATACCTGACATCGATATGCTTGGTACGAGCATGATGAACTTGATTCTTCGCCAAGTGAATTGCACTCGACCGCCGCACCACAAGTTCACGCTTCTCCGCCAATCCCCAAATCATCTAGAAGACCCCACAACCACAATGCTTCCTTCACTCCTCCGCCATGGCCATGTACTCACCAGAGTAGAAAGTGTCACCGAGCTCGTAACATCGATCGTTAACTAACCGAGCCCCATGTATCCCGAATACATAACTCGTAGTCGATCGTCGCCTATCTAGATCGCCCGCTTAATCGAGTCCACAAACCCATCAATCGACATGTTTCTCCACCAAAATCTGGACCGTATCAGCGGTACCCTTTAAGTACCTCAGACCCACTTCATCGCTTCCCGGTCGCCTTTCCGGATTCGCCATGAATCCACCGGACCACACCGATCGCTGTGAAATATCGGCGTGTACACACCATTGCGCATATTAAGCCGCTAACCGCACTAGCATAGGGAACACGCCCATATGCCTTCTCTTCCACAGAGTGGGAGATTATTTACCAAAAGCCTAAAGTGTGGAGCCAATGGAGTCACCACCGACTTAGCACTTTGCATCCCGAACCTCGCGACACCCGCCTATGTAGCCCTTCTGACTCAAGAACAATTGTCGGTTCGCCCGCTCTCTTCTAATATCCATACCCAGTATTTTCCTAGCAGCGCCCATGTCCTTCATCTCGAACTCTTCACTAAGTTGAGATTTCAGCCTATCTATCTCCACCCTGCTCTTAGAAGCAATAAGCATGTCATCCACATATAAAAGGAGATAGATATAATTACCTCCATGAAGCTTCCGAATATAAACGCAACAATCATAGTCGCTTCGGGAAAACCCATGCTTCAACATGAAGGAGTCAAATCGCTTGTACCACTGTCGGGGAGATTGCTTCAATCCATACAGTGACTTCTTCAAACGACACATATGATTCTCCTTGTCCTCAACCTTGTAGCCCTCAGGTTGATGCATGTAGATCTCTTCATCCAAGTCTCCGTGCAAGAAGGCCGTTTTAACATCGAGTTGTTCCAGCTCAAGATCACCATGAGCAACAATACTCAATAGCACCCGAATAGAAGTGTGTTTCACCACCGAAGAAAAGATCTCATTATAATCCACACCCTCTTTCTGTGCAAAACTCTTAGCCACTAGCCTCGCCTTGTACCTTGTACCACCGAGCTCTGAAAGATCTTCCTTTCTTTTATACACCCACTTACAACCAATAGCTTTTCTTCCTACTGCAATGGGACCACCTCCCATGTTTGTTCTTCCTAAGAGATTTCATCTCTTCCTCCATCGCAGCCCAACCAACTCTCACTATCCTTATCCCGAATAGCTTCCTTGAAGGAGACCGCTCGCCCTCCTCCACCGAGTGCGATTCAACCAAATTAACCCGCCCATAGTGCTTCAGGTTGATCAGCCCCGGCTTACGTACTGCTTGTATGCTCGCCTTGGCCTAGTAGAAGCCAAACTATCCTCGAAGCTGTTGTTGTAGTACCTGTATTCTCCTCGCTGAACCTCCTCCCCGCCAAGCTCATCATCTACCGACTTCCCACTTGAACACCACTAGAACCTGATTGGTCTTTAGGTTCTATTTCAATAACCCGAGACTTAGAAGTCTCATCGGCCCTAACACCATCATCCTTGGGCTCTAGCAATCATGGATTTCTCATCAAAGGTAACATCCCCGCTGATCACGAACTTCAAATCTTCCAGACACCAAAGGCGATAGCCTTTTACGCCTTCGTGATATTCCAAGAATATTGCCTTCTTGGCCCTCGAGTCAAGCTTTCCCTCGCTAACGGATAGTAGGCGGTACATCCAAAAATTCCGAGCCTATCATAATCGTGATGTTCTCTCGACCACACCCTATGGGTGTATCACTATCCAATGTCGAATGTGGTGAACGGTTCACGATGTAACAAGTCAGAGCCACCGCCGCCCACCATTCGCTACTCCAATCCAACAGATGATCGCATACTCATTGCTTTCTCCCGCAATGTTCAGTTCGATCTCTGCGACCCCATTGGCGTGGTGTTGACTGGTGTCGGTGTCGAACAATTCTCCCCGACATGTAACTCCTTGAAAGCACCATCGTATACTGCATGCGTTATCGGACCTCGGTGTCTTCAATTTCTTTCCGCCTTGTTGTCAACCATTGCTCTCCACTTCTTGAATGTCTCAACACCTCATTCTTATGCTTCGTAAAGTAAACCCAAGCATACCTCGAATAGTCATCTATGAACGAGACATAATATCCGAACCACCCTTAGAAGTGGTCTCGAGCCGACCCCAAACATCCGTGTGCACATAATCTAGTATCCCTCGCTCTTAGAATTGCTTCTCGAGATCAACCTCGTGTGACTTTCCATACACACAATCATCGCAAAAATCCATGCTAGGTTCCTTCAGATTCTTCAGTAGACCCTCTTTACCAAGCGTAACTAGACCCTCTCTCGACATATGCCCAAGTCGCCTATGCCATAACCGTGTGTGCTCACATGGGTCTCCACCACTTCGCCGGTTCAACGGCGCATCTCCGTCACCGTTGTACGGCGAGTATATAAATTACCGTGATGAACACCCTTCATCACTACAAGGGAACCCCAACAACCTTCTTTACTCCGTTCTCCGTAACAATTTTATAACCGCCGGAGTCCAATGCACCAACTGAGATAAGATTCTTCCGCAAGTCGGGAACATGCCTCACATCCGTCAAGGTTCGAACCACTCCATCATGCATCTTGATTTTGATATTACCTAGCCCCACCGTTTTACAAGCATGGTTGTTCCCCCATCAATACGGTTCCACCATCAATGCCTCTGTAGGTAGTAAACCACTTCCTATTTGGACACATGTGGTAAGAGCAATCAGAATTAAGTATCCACTTTCCGGAGATATCCTCGCCACCCATGACGACATAGCACTCCTTATCGCTCCCTTCCTCTGAAACGTAGCTCGCCTCTTCCTTGCCCTCTCTTCTCTCAGTCTTGTTGTTGTTCTTCTTCTTTCCACCTACTCTCTTATTTGGACAGTCGATCTTGAAATGCCCAACTTCACCGCATTTGAAACACGATTTTCCCGCAAGAGGTCTCGATTTAGATCTAGACTTTCCTTCCTTGCCTTTTTCTCGCTCATTGCTCCTTCCTCTAGCAAATAATCCCTGCGCTTGTTCTTTGTTACCACCAGTAGTCATGTCACTGGTTACAATCTTTCGAAGGTCATCCGCTAGAAGCGCCGTTCTAGTCTCATCCA
The DNA here is from genome assembly GCA_012295165.1 of Asparagus setaceus. Lineage (NCBI taxonomy): Eukaryota > Viridiplantae > Streptophyta > Magnoliopsida > Asparagales > Asparagaceae > Asparagus > Asparagus setaceus. Next base: position 69,226,241 of record CM022706.1, read on the forward strand.
TTTTCAAATTGTCTCCTACAAGCATCAGTGTTTGCACCAGGTTCTCATAAGACTTCGGCAGAGACAGAAGTAGTAGAAGCGCCTGATCCTCATCTACAACTTTCACATATATGTCTTTCAAGTCTGATATGATCCTATCAAACTTGTTGATGTATTCCCGGATTGATGAGCCCTCCTCCATCTTGCAAGTAGACAATTTGGATTTTAAATAGATCCGGTTCGTTAGAATCTTCGTCATGAAGGTACTTTCTAACCGACCACCGCCCATGATCGTTTCCTCTCCATCTACCAAGAAAGCTACATCCCTTTCAAGGCAAAGGATAATCAACACCGTGCTTCGGATCCGGCTCCTCCCAATCCTCATCGACATATCCTTGTGCTTCTTCTCTTTTCCAGCCAAAGCCTTGTGTAATTTTTGCGAAATCAGTGAGTTTTTCATCTGCATCCTCCAATAGGAAAAATCATTCTTCCCATTGAACTTTTCAATCTCGAATTTTTTCACTTTGACCGATTTACTAGTAGACGTCATTCTCCGTTTGTATTAATAAATCCGCTTCTCTCAGAAATTGTCGAGCACCACCTCAAACCAGAAGTTACACTACTTCCAATCTGAATAACAGCTCTGATACCAATAGTTGGGATCGGGTCCATACATCTTGTGACGATATCACACGAGAAGGCCCTGATTTATATTCCCGTCTCACGAATGAAACAAGAATAGAAAGTAAAATATCCCAACAAAGTGAGATATCTACTCTTCCTCTCAACAGTACTAGGACTGAATCAAGGGAACCTACAAACAATAGCAAATACACAGTAAAAATAGTAAAGACACGAGATTTACGTGGTTCGACAAAATTGCCTACATCCACGGGAGGGGTGAGGGGAGATTCGACTATGAAGAAGAATACCGACGACTTGTACAATCCACAAGCTCGTCCCAAAGATAAAGCTTTGATTTTTACCCAAAAGAAATTGATCTCTCTTTTGTAAAATCTCTCCAAGCTCTCTCTTTAACTCTCTCTAGCCGCCGCCAAAAACCCTAGCTTTTTCTCCCACAAACTCAACCACTCAAAACCCTAGGAATAGGTTCCTATTTATAGGGGAAAGAAAAAAAACTTTCCCCTTAAAAAAAACATTCCTTTTTTTTTGTTTTTTTTATAGGGTTTGCTACAGGAACCTCGAGTTTCTGTAGCGGCTTGCTACAGGAACCCGAAGTTCCTGTAGCAACGTGGGTGGCCCCCACGTTCACATTATTCAAATTCCACTATTTGAACAGAATCATTAACATGAATTCAATCATGTAGAAAATTCTAAATTTCATATTTTTCTTCTCCTTGAATATTGTTTCAATGATTAGTTTAGTGCAAATAAGGAGCTAGAATCAATGCGTTTTGGTAATATCAAACAAATTTAAAGCAGGACTTAAATGACGAATTAAATAAAGTTAAGCTATATGTAAACGTATATACATAAGAATCTATTAATGTGAAAGTAAAGAGGAAAGATTAAAGGAATGTGTTAGTTTATTCCCTTCGTGTGGTAACATGGCTGCATATTTCAACTGGTACTTAAGTTACCAACAATATTTGAAAAAGACAAATGATTTATGAAGTCTAATCTTATTCATTTAAACGAGTTCAATTATGTTGTTCAATCTAAATTGATATTATCAAATGATTTGCTTACCCAATATTTTAATTATTGTAACATGTATAAAGCTGGTAAGTAGCATTACCCAATACTTACATTATTCGTGCAATTAAAGCCGGTGAGTCAAAAATTTGGTTTTAGAGGAAAGTTTAGTTTTATTCAATGTTTGAAAAAGCTTTTTTGAAACTCACTTCAAAACTTTTTGAGGGCTAAACGTTTCGAAACTCAAGAGTGAAGCTATTTATCTATTGAACCTTACGCCTCATCGCTTAAAGCATAATCGAAGTGTGCACTTCGCGCTTAATAAAGCGCTTTCCTTTTGAAGCGCACGCTTTAGACAAGATAGAAAGATATAAAAGGATTTTTGACTAATATTAAAATGCCCATATGTATTTTTAATATGACAATGTGAGTGTAAATAAAATATATATGTTATGCATGTAGCTTAGTTTATTGTGATTCGCTTCTATACTTCACATATTTATTTCTTATTTATTAATCAGACATGAATGTATATATTTGTAAATTATTACACCAGTAGATATTATATGCTCATAATTTTTATAAATTTAAACTTAAAATACTTAAACTCACGAAGCTTACGCCTCACCCTTTGAAGCTTACACCTCGCTTTATCAAAGGGTCTAGCGCTTCGCTTTTCGCTTCCGTTCTTTTAAACATTGGTTTTATTTAATGTATTAATAGGATAGAAGAATTCTCTTGCTGAAATTAATATTGAAATTAATAATGGAAAATAGAATGAACTGAAGGTTTATACCTCTACCCATCGACCAGTATAAGTCAAGGCCAAGGAGATTGAGAAACCGATTCACTTGGGCTTATCTTTGGTCTCTGAGTGAAGATTTTGTTGAAAGATAATCCTAATTCTAATGGGTTTGGAGTTAGCTATCCTTAGAAGTTGTCATTTGTAGGAGTTTGGTTATCTTTGAGTTTGTTAGTTTAAAGATAGAGTTAGTAGTTCATATGTTTAGGAATTAGTACTTGCTTCAATTATCTTTTAGGAGTTATGTTTATGTTAGAAGTCTTTTATCATGTAACTAGTAAAGCCAATAAATAGGCATCCTCCTCTACTCGTGTACATGCAGCAAAAAAAAAAATAAACAGAGAACAAATTTCGGCCTTATTCTCCACCCACAATAATATTTATTGCTATTCTATTATTAAGTTGTGTTTGATCCATCAGTGGTATCAGAGCCATGAACAATCTAAACGGGACGACGTCGCCTTCTATTCCTATATTGGATGGGAGGAATTATCATCGGTGGAGAGTGCAGATGAATGTGTTGTTTGAATATCAAGATATATTGGGTGTCGTAGAGAACGGAGTTGCCGATCTCGCAGATAGCGCAAGTGAAGCTGAGAAGAAAGCCCACGGTGAGATCAAGAAGAAGGATCAAAAGGCGTTATTCTACATCCATCAAGGAGTGAATGATTCAGTTTTTGAGAAGATCGACGGAGCAACTATGACAAAGCAAGCACAGGATACTTTAGAGACATCGTACCATGGAGTTGAAAATGTGAAAAAAGTAAGGCTTCATACATTGAGACGTCAATTTAAAATTTTGCAGATGGAATCCGCTGAAAGTGTTGCTGATTATGTGACTCGTGTACTTGCTTTGACAAATCAAATAAAAAAAACGGGGAGAAGGTTGTAGATTTAACAATTGTGGAGAAGATATTGCGATCTCTTACAATAAAATTTGATCATATCGTGGTGGCAATCGAAGAATCAAAGGATTTGTCCAAGATGACAATTGATGAGTTGATGGGTACCCTACAAGTTCACGAACGCGTGAACGAGAGGTCAATCGAGAAGCCCCTTGAGAAAGCTTTTCAAAGTCAAGCTTTCATAAAAAATAACAAAGGAGCGCATGATGAAAGAGACCAGTGGGGGAGGACATTTTCATGGAAGAGGATGAGGATACAGGAACTACAACAACCAAGGACACAGATACTATAATAGTCGAGGACGTGGCAGTTATGACAATAATCAAAGAGATGACGGCAATCAGAGAAGTAATTATCAATTAAATTCAAATTATCGAGGACGAGGTCGAGGTCAAGGTCGAGGCTTTGGACGTGGTAGAGGAAATTTTAATAAATGATGGAGACTAAATGATGTCCTAGAGGTGCAAGTATACAACCTTCAAGTTATAGTATAAAGAGTTATCGATCCCACGAGGAACGGGTTTTGTAAGAGTTAGTCCAATTTGGTTCTCAAATTATGCGACAATTAGGGTTATTAAACATGAGAGTAAGTGGTGAACATGGTTGTGAGAGATTAGCATGAATGTGGATTATGCAAATAAAAGAAAACGAGGAAGAAATTGTGTGTGAGGAGATTAGAGAATGTGAAGGTGAATGGAGTGCAAATAAACACAAAATGAGAGTGAAAAGATTAGAGAGTGTGTAAGTAAATTTGTGCAAAAGAAAACAAGATTGAGAGAGAGGGGAGAGTAAAGGAAAATCAAATCAAGAAGGAAAAAATCAAGAAAACAAAATCAAGAACAAAGAGGCAAAACAAGAAAGTAAAAGATGGAGAATTCAATTAGAGATATTGAGGAATCTAGAATTGAATCCACTAGCTAATCTCATTTATGAATTCATGAAGTATTCTCTTTTAATCACATTTTACTATAGATTTAATGGGTATAGCCTATCCTACCACTTTTAAGGCAAGCATAGCCTATCCTAAAGTTCATCCAAGTAAAATTAAAACTCATGAGAAAAATAACAACAAGATAGTAATCCTAGAATTCATTAGCATACTCTATCCTACCTCTTTTAAGGTAAGCATAGATTATTCAATACTTCTTCTATCAATTAGTTCTCTAGTTGATTATCCTAAGCATGATTATTTTAAGCACAAGAGAGTAATTTAAGAATCATAAAAGTGATTAGACTAGTTTAATGCAATCCTAAATTTCCTTCAAGGGATTAGTTCCACATCATTAGAAAAGAAAAGAAAATAAAGATGAGAGTAAGAGGAGGAGAATGAGAATTCAACTAATTACAAAAGAAAAGGAAAAATAAACGCAAAGAAAGAAAGAAAGAAAATCTAAACTAATAGCAAGGAAAGTAAATCTACTCTATGAATTAAAGACAAGACATGAAAGTAAATTGCATGAAAATAAATTGCATGAAAATAAATCTAAACTACAAAGCAATTAAATGAACAAGAAAGAAATGCAAAAGAAATAAAATAGAAACCTACAACTCCCCGATCTTCATCTCATCCTCCTTTGGTCCTTGGATAAGAAGAAGAGAAAGGAAATTGAAGGGGTGAAAAATTTTATTTATTGTGTAATAAAAGTTACAAGTTTTGGAAGGTCTTCTCAATTAAGAGTAATCCTCCTCTCCAAATGGAGTTTTTACAAAATATTTCACACCCTAAACCCTCAGAATTCACCCCTATTTATAGCCCAACGGAGTTGATGTGAACTATTGGATCAAACTTGGCCACCAAGAAAGAGAAATCAACCATTAACTGAATCATATGAATCGACGGTTGGCCGATCGGTTAGCCAACCGGTTGGCCAACCGGTTGGTCAACCGATTGGTTTCCAACGGATTTTATCTTTTCCTGATATTTTTGTACGAATTCTTCTTGGATCTCTTTGGTATCTTGGGCCTTCGTTTATCTTCAGATTTGGGCTTCAAAAATTGGTAGAAATTCAGAGAATTTGAGTCATTTGGGCCCTTATTCATTAATACTTCATTAACCTGCAAATTAAGATAAAAACGATTATTAGTAATATCTTTATTCATATAAAATAGATAATGAGGGTATAAAAATATAATTAAAATGTGATAATCAAATACCCCCATACCTAAACTTTTGCTAGTCCTCTAGCAAAGAAAATAAAAAGAAAATCTAACTCACTTTCGCAGGAATCGCGGTTGTATTTAGCGCATACAACAAGCCTTTAAACCCCTGGGTTACCCCAGTGGATGAGTTGTAGTCTCGTAAGGGTTTGCAGTGAATATACCCACAAAATTCAGTCAACTTGCCAATTTAAAGAAGTTAATGAAATAATTAATTCATTTGATATATTCAAACATTTCAATTGAAGTTGGTTAATACTCAAGAAAATATTTTTATCATAACTCCAATGTAATTTTCTTAAGAAAATCCTTCCATTATAGTTATACAAAACCAAGTTTAACTCAAAAAAAATTTTAATTTAAAAGTCTTGAAAGGAACATGCTAACTCTTTGTTTTAAACAAACTTCAAGTCTTTTGATCCATTTAAATTTTTCAAGAACATATACAAATATAACTATATATAAAAACATAATTAGTATGATTTTTTTTTGAACTCTTTATTTCTTGGTGGTTTTGTTCCTTTTAATCGGCTTTCTAAGTGACAATTTAGCGAGTTTTGGGCCAATGAATCCCAACCCAATTGGGCTTAGATCATTAAGCATAAAAATACTCCTCGGGCTTAATTACTCACCAACTTAGGTTTGATAAAATAGAACCACCAAAGATTTTACACTCTTCTTCTTGTTAAGTTAGTATAATATATATGTGTATATGTATATATATTCTGAAATATATTTGGATCAAGACAACTTGAAAAATTATTTTCAACTCTAAGTTAGGCATGCAAAAATTTCATTACTTTAATTAAAAAATCTCAGTTAAAACTCAAGTGAAGTATACTATTTTAAAAATTATTTCTAAAAAATTTATTTGGAGTTGTCATAAAAGGTAAACTTGAGTATAGAACTAACTAAGGATTAGAATACTTAATTCTATCTAATAGATCAATTATTAATCAACTCTATTAAGTTGGCAAGTGACTTTTTTTTGAACTACAAACTAAGAAACAAAAGGGGATTACTAAAAGTAATTAAAAACTACTAAAATACTAACTAAAAAATACTAAAAAGAAAGCAAAGTGAAAAGAAATACGCTTAAAACTAGACTACTAGTTCCCAAAATACCCCCACACCTAGACTTTGCATTGTCCTCAAGGCAAATACTACCATAAAGTCCAAAGCATCATAGTATATGAGTACATGCCATAATAAAAGTCTAATGCTGGAAAAAGAAATACATAAGAACATCCCTCACCGATCATCATCCCCATCATCGCCTCTCAGCCTCCATGTCCTCATCATCTCTGTGGTCATCGCCGCCAATATCCTCCCCCTCCTCTACAGGCTGGCACGGTGATGGTGGTGGTGGTGGTGGGACCTGCTATGATGGAGGAGGAGAAGGAGGCTGATAAAATGAAGGAGGTGCAGATCCTGGGCGCATCTCGTGTAAGGCTGAAACGATGTAATCCACCGGGATGCAATCCTAGCCCGATCCGACCAGACCGACCTGGAAAAGATGGAATCCCGTCTCTAGAGTATAAAGGCGATCACCGAATGTCTGGGGTGTCCACTCTGATGGTGCATCATGAGGTGGAGGAGGTGGTGCGGATGGGCCTGGCTGAGCTAGTGCACGTGAAGAAGTAGCAGCATCAGACTCCTTTCCTCTGGCAGCAATACTCTTCTTCACGGTGTCGCAGCCAAAGGGCTCACCGCCACTAGAGAATCTGTAGGATATACCGGGACACCTCCTGATCCACAAATTTGTGTGATAAGAAAGGGATAGACCAGTTGTACCTTCTGCCTGTACTGCTGGCTCAAGTAGTCCCTAGCACTAGTCGCGGTACCCCCTTAGCATCCTAAATATGACATCAGCTACATTGAAGCGTTGACCAGTCGCAATCCAATATAGTAGGACGAGGTCGCGGGTGGTGATGGTGGAATATGACGAGCTTGGGTATAAATCAAATTTAAGGAAGAGGTTTAGAAGAATGAACTCTTTCTTAAGTAGACCAGAGTTAAGTATCCCGCCCCTTGGTGCTGTAATAAAGAGATAATCCACCATCTGAGTGTAGCTCTTAGAACCTACCTCTAGCTCAGTATAAGTTCTGACAAAATCTGGGCACCCTCTAGGTGGCTTGGGGAGCTTTAAGATCTTTTGTATGAGTCTTGGTGTGATGGTAATCAGAATTCCCCTAATAAGAACATGAGCTGTGTTTTCATCTGACCTATCCCACGAGGCATAGAACTCTCTGACTAAGGTGGTGTTGGCCAGTTCAGGTTTCCTCACCATAAGGGACTCAATTCCAGCCATTCTGAAAATTTCAATTATGGAGCGGAAATCGAAAAGCTTGTTTGTGTTGAATCCTCTCTCGAAGTGGATCGGTAGAGAAGCAAAAGAGAGAGAGGATTCTGCAGTTCTTGTCGTTTACCAGAAGCCATTATCTTGAATGACAAGAGTATGATGTTAAATTAGTCAATGAGGGTGTAAATTTGCAAGAAGTTTTAAGTTTTTAGGGTTCAATTTGTAAAAATCAGGTTTCTGGCCACCAATCGGTTGGCCAACCGATTGGTTCGTCGCTGAGGCGAACTGACCGGTGGAATTTCTGCCCGATTCTTGTTACAAACTTGTTTCAAATGGATTCAAACTCGTTTATTAACATTCCAGACAGGTTATCTCAACCAATTACACCCAAAAAAAATAGAAAATTTCAGAAAAATTAAGAAGTTAGGGTTTCGGGTTTATACCTTCGATTTGGTGAGATTTGAGTGCAAATTTGTTGCAAGATCGTCGTCGAGCGGACCCTAATCCCGTTAGCTTCAATTTAGAGTGAAAAATCGACGAAGAAAACTGACTTTGGAGAGAATTGGAGAGAGAGTTCATTTTTTTTTCTTTTTCGTTTTCTAACTTCCAACCGGTTGGGTGTTTTTAAAAATTTTTTTTAATAGTGGGTTGGGCCTAATGGGCTGCAAAATTATTTTTTATTTCTTTCTTTTTTTTTTTTTTGAAGGGCCTATATTAATGGGCCAAGAGAAAACAATGTTATATAGGCTATGTAATATGTACCCTTTTATTTATTTTATATATATATATATATATATATATATATATATATATATATATATATATATATATATATATATATATATATATATATATATATATATATATAACTTTTTTAACTACATATAGTGTGGTTCATGAAGAACCAACACCTCCTCTTCTCCGAGTGTAGAAAATTCTAAAAATGGTTTTAAATGTTGACCATTAGCCTTGAGAATGTGACCATTTTTAGGATTTTCTATCTCGATAGCGCCGTGTGAGAAAACTTGCTTAACAAAATACGGACCCGTCCATCTTGATCTCAATTTTCCAGGAAAAAGATGTAATCTTGAGTTGTAGAGTAAAACTTTTTGTCCCGGTGTGAAGTTCTTCCGTAAAATTGAATTATCGTGAAAAATCTTGGTTTTTTCTTTGTAAATTTTTGAGTTTATATATGCATCGTTTCGAATTTCTTCTAACTCATTCAATTGGAGAATTCTTATTTTTCCTGCCAAGTCTAAATCAAGATTCAACTGTTTAATAGCCCACATCGCTCGGTGTTCTAGCTCAACGGGTAAATGACAAGCTTTTCCAAACACAAGTCTGTATGGTGACATCTCCAAATTTGTTTTGAATGTTGTACGGTATGCCCATAGAGCATCACACAATTTAACGGACCAATCTTTTCTGTTATGATTAACGGTTTTCTCTAAGATTTGTTTGATTTGTGTGTTTGTGACCTCTACTTGACCACTGGTTTGGGGGTGATAAGGAGTCGATAATTTGTGTGTGATCGAATATTTCCTCATCAAAGCCTCAAAAGAACGGTTACAAAAGTGTGTACCGTTGTCGCTAATGATTGCTTGGGGCACTCCAAACCGGGCAAAAACATTCTCCTTCAGAAACTTGACAACAACCTTGTTGTTATTAGTCTTGCAAGCAACCGCTTCAACCCATTTTGACATGTATTCTACGGCTACTAGAATGTAGATATTTCCAAAAGAATTTGGAAATGGTCCCATGAAATCGATACCCCACAAATCAAAGAGTTCAACGGTTAAGATGGGTTGTAGGGCATCATATTTCTTCTAGTAGTTTTTCCTAAGAGTTGACAACTACATGTGTTTTGCAAAACTCATAAGAATCTTTGAACAGAGTTGGCCAATATAGCCCACACTGGAGAATTTTCTCAGCTATTTTTCTCGGGCCAAAGTGGCCCCCACAAGCTTGTTCGTGACAAAATGACAGAACACTCCTAATTTCTTCACTTGGAATGCACCTCCTAAAGATCTGATCAGGACAATACTTGAACAGATACGGATCATCCCAGTAGAAGTATCTTGCCTGGGAAAGAAATCGGGATCTATCCTGTTTAGACCAATGAGAGGGGATCTGTTTCGTGACTAAGTAGTTTACAATATCAGCAAACCACGGAACAGATTGGACTTGTAGGAGTTGTTCATCTGGGAAATGTTCATTGATTGGAACGATTGAAGTTGGTGCGTTCGGGAGTCTAGAAAGATGATCTGCTACAGGGTTTTCTGCTCCTCTTCTGTCAAGAATTTGGATATCAAACTCTTGAAGTAGAAGGATCCATCGAATGAGCCGAGCTTTAGCATCTTTCTTGGTCAAAAGATACTTAAGTGCGGCATGATCAGTGAAGACTTTGGTCAAAGAACCAATGAGGTAGGACCTAAATTTTTCTAAGTCAAAAACTACAGCTAAAAACTCTTTCTCCGTGACAGAGTAATTCAGCTGGGCTTCATTCAGAGTTCTACTGGCATAGTAGATCACATGTGGTTTCCCTTCAATTCGTTGTCCTAAGACAGCACCAATTGCGGAATCGGATGCATCACAAATCAGTTCAAAGGGTAAGGTCCAGTCGGGTGGGTGAATGATAGGGGCTGTGGTCAGCTCCTTTTTCAGATACTCAAAAGCTTTGAAGCACTCAGGGGAGAAGTCAAATGGTGTTTCCTTGGCTAAGAGATTGGTCAAAAGTCTAGCAATTTTGCTAAAATCTTTGATGAAACGTCGATAAAATCCGGCATGGCCAAGAAATGATCTAACATCTTTGACGTTGTTAGGAGGAGGAAGATTAGAAATGAGATCTACCTTAGCTTTGTCTACTTCGATACCCTTATTCAAAACTACATGCCCTAAGACAATGCCGTGTTTGACCATGAAGTGACATTTCTCCCAGTTGAGAGTTAGATTTTTCTCCCTACATCGCGACATGACCAGTTTAAGATGATGCAGACATTCCGAGAATGAGTCACCGAAAATAGAAAAATCATCCATGAAGATCTCTAGGAAACGCTATACCATGTCGGAGAAAATACTAATCATACACCGCTGGAACGTATGGTGCGCTACATAGCCCAAAAGGCATGCCGATAAGCAAAGGTTCCATATGGGCATGTAAAGGTGGTTTTCTCCCGATCTTCCGGCAATGGGAATCTGATTGTATCCCGAATATCCATCCAAGAAACAATAGAATTCGTGACCAGCTAAACGTTCTAACATTTGATCAATGAACGGAAGGGGGAAGTGATCATTCCGGTAGCCAAATTGAGTTTTCTATAGTCTATACGCATCGCCATCCGCTTTGATTCGAGTGGGAATCAACTCATCAAGATCGCTTTGGATCACGGTGATCCCAGATTTCTTCGGAACTACTTGGACCGGACTTATCCAAGAACTATCAGAAATGGGATAAATGATCCCATGATCAAGACATTTCAGAATGTCTTTCCTAATGCCTTCTTTCATTACCGGGTTTAACCTACGCTGAGGATCTCTAGTAGGTTTCGTGATCGCCTATCAAATAGATTCTGTTGTACAATTGTTGGACTAATCCCTTTGATATCAGCCATGGTCCATCCAATAGCTTCCCTATTCTCTTAAAACAGCTAAGAGGGCTTCCTTTGACCGGTGTCAAATCGTAAGAAATGATGACCGGTAGACTCTCATTCTCTCCTAAGTAGGCATACTCAAGATTTTCGGCTAAAGGTTTGAGCTCTAACTTAGGGGGTTCCTCAATGGATGGGCGAAGTTGGGTTCGAGGCTCTATATCCAAGGGTTCACGTTACTAGCCAATTGCAGAAACATGATCAATCGGCGGATCTATCCTAATTTCACCATCGAAAGTCTCCTCCAAGACTAAGTCAGAAAAATAGAGATCTGACTCACACTCTCCCTCTTGTTGCTCACTGGAAATTTCCTGAATGAAGTTCACCTCTATGGGTTGATCAGATGGATCACTGGGTTGTTTTCCTAAGCTGAAAATGTTGAAAATGTTGAGATCAAAGTGTTTGAGGTTGCTAAGAACGGTCTACCTAAGATAACCGGGATTTGACCTTTGAGATTGGAAACGGGCTGTGTTTCCAAGACAATGAAATTAACAGGAAAAATGAACTCTCCAACTTTGATCAAAACATCCTCTACCTCTCCCTTCAGAATTTTTACGGATCTATCAGCTAATTGTAGGGTGCATCTTGTTGGTTTAAGTTTTTCTACACCTAGCTGTTGATAGACTGAATAGGGAAGAAGGTTTACACTAGCTCCTAAGTCTAAGAGTGCCTTATCAATATGGGTATTTTCTATAACACATGGAATAGTGGGACAACCAGGGTCCTTATATTTCAAGGGCATAGGATTCAAAAATATTTCACTGAGGTTGGCAGCTAAAAAGACCTTCTTAGCAACATTGGTGGTTCTCTTCTTAGTGCATAAGTCTTTTAAGAATTTTGCATAAGAAGGAATTTGTTCAATTGCGTCTAAAAGAGGGATGTTGACCTTGACCTGTTTGAAAGTTTCTAGGATTTTCTCTACTTGGAGAGAGTGTTTCCTAGGTCTAAGTCTATCTGGAAAGGGAGCAACGGGCTTGTACCTATCTAGATTAGGCCTTCTGCTTCGCTTCGTGGTCATCAGATGGAGTTGTTTCATCAGAAGGATTGTGTTGGACAGGAGAAGGAGTTTGATCTGGTGGCATTCTAACTTGGTTATCTATTTGCTTCCTAGATCGCAACGTGTGAACTGCATTTATTTGATTTGGGCTTGATCCAGTGTCCCTAGGATTGACAACAGGTTGACTTGGAAATTTTCCTTTCTCTCTTTCACTCACGGCATTGGCTAGTTGCCCAAGTTGGGTTTCTAACCTAGCGATGGCTTGAGTGTTCGAGTTGAGCACTTGGCCGGTTGTTTGCATGAAGGAATTTAGAGTGTTGGATGATTGGGTCAACATGTTAGTGGTTTGTGTAGAAGCTTTAATCATAGCCTCTAAACCCTTTTCTAAAACACTAAGGCGTTTGTCATGATCAGAACTCGGAGGATTTACTATTTGATGATGAGGAGGATGCTGGTTTGGAAAAGGCAGATTAGATTGTGGAAAATTATTTGGTGTGATGAATGGAATTGTATTTCCCCTAGGAAATTATTGGTTTGAAGTGGCAGTGATGTTTTGATTTGCAGAGTAGTTACCCTGGTTCCATGCAAAATTAGGATGATTTCTCCATCCCGGATTGTAGGTTGGAGAAAACGAATCATTTCTAGGACGCTGGAATGCAGCGTTCATCTGCTCTAGTGGTTGAGTGTTTCCTAAGAGGGGACATTCCTCTGAAACATGGGTTAGAGAAAGACAATTATGACAACCTGGGGCAAAAACTTGATTGATTTGTGATGGAGCTCGTTCTTTGATTTCCAAGGCTTCTAACCTACGCAGGATTGTAGCCATCTTTGCTTCAGAGGCTATGTTTGACTCTAAGGAAAGACCACTAGGTTTAGATTGGGAAACTGATGAAATTCTATCATCACAATGTTCCCACTGTATGGTTTTATCGGATAAACTTTCTAAGAAATCCCAAGCTTCATCGGCATTTTTCTTCATGAAATCCCCTTGACACATAGATTCTAAGAAAGTTTTTAAAGAATAATCCAATCCCTCATAGATAATTTGGCATAGTCGCCATTTTTCTAGACCATGGTGAGGACATTGAATGAGAAGATCCTTAAATTTGTCAAAATACTTCCAAAATGGTTCTCCCGGAATAATTTTAAAATTCATGATGCTGTTTCTAAGCTTAACCGTTTTGTGGATAGGGAAAAAAAATTTCAGAAAAACGGTGACAAATTCACCCCAAGTTGAGATAGAATCTGTGGGTAAGCTATACAGCCATTTCTTGTCTTTGTCCTTAAGAGCAAAAGGAATAAATCGAAGCTTGATCGCATCCTCAGATAAGTCCTTCATTTTAATCATAAGGCAAACTTCTTCAAATTCGAGATAAAAATATATGCCTTCGATTCTACTCCTAAGAATTTTGGAAGCATGTTTATGAAATGCGGTCAAGCTCAAAATTAGTTCCATTGACATCGGGAGCTTAATGCAAGAGGGGATTGCATTCCTAGTTGGATAATACACATCTTGAAGAATGGGTGGATTAAGATTAGCCATTTCTTTAAAAATTGGTTCGAAACGAATTAAGCGATTGGCATTATCCCTAATCCAAACTTGCATACACCAAAATCAATTCTCTTTTTTTTTTTAATTTTTAAGAAAAACACAAGTTAGTTTTTTTTTTAAGAAAAAGAAAACTAAAAGACTAAAAAAATGATGATGAGAAAAGAAAAGGAGAAACTAACTAAAACAAATCATTGCAATCACTTTTCAATCACTTTAATTCTAGGGTTAAGCCTAAACTCGACTTAGACCAGCTCCTAACCAAAAACTCTCTTAGTGAAAAGATCGAAGTTTACTCGGGTAGTTAGCCAGGTAAGGATAGTACTAGAGGAAGATCACAGATCAATTAAGTACCTCGTTCCTTGCAGAGCGCTTTACGCAACTCCTAAACCTTGCCTTAGACACCAACTAATCCAAATAAACTTGAATTGGTTCACTTAAGGATTTCTTGTTCCTTAATGAGCTCGAATCCTTAGGGGCCAACGTCTAATAAGTTTTTAAAAAAGGCTTGGGTTGTATAGTGAGGAATTAGTGATTTGTGGGCTAAGAAAAGGGTGATGAAATCCCTCACCTTATCTTGATTAATGGGTTTTGCCCTTAAAAATATTTTCAAGTGTGTGCCAAATCAACATGCGCAAATCACTTTGGTGAATTCCTACTATTATATGCAAATGCAACCCTAGGAATTTAAAAGCAACTAAAAAGGATGCAAAAGCAAAATCTTTTTTTTTTTAATTATGGTCCACAATCAAACAAAGTGTGAGAAGGTGAGCTCTTGTTTGAATTTATTATCTTGTTATTAACAATCCAAGTGGAGGTGGAATTTTATTATGGTCAACAAAAGTAAAATCTTTTTTTTTTTAATCCTAGTTGCCTCTAATTGTGAGGAACTAACTAAAGGGTGGAATTGAAAATACTAGAAAGAAGTTACCCACGCAATCGCTATCCAAGCCTCATTGGAGGCAATTCTTTAATCTTGAATCTTCAACTCTTGATCTTCAAGCTCCAAGTGGTCCCTTCACAAAAGAAAACACACAGGTTAAAGAACCAAAATAAACAAAATCCTACTTATAAACACCGTTCCCCGACAACGGCGCCAAAAACTTGATGGAGACTAAATGATGTCCTAGAGGTGCAAGTATACAACCTTCAAGTTATAGTATAAAGAGTTATCGATCCCACGAGGAACGGGTTTTGTAAGAGTTAGTCCAATTTGATTCTCAAATTATGCGCGACAATTAGAGGTTATTAAACATGAGAGTAAGTGGTGAACATGGTTGTGAGAGATTAGCGCATGAATGTGGATTATGCGCAAATAAAAGAAAACGAGGAAGAAATTGTGTGTGAGGAGATTAGAGAATGTGAAGGTGAATGGAGTGCAAATAAACACAAAATGAGAGTGAAAAGATTAGAGAGTGTAAGTAAATTTGTGCAAAAGAAAACAAGATTGAGAGAGAGGGAGAGTAAAGGAAAATCAAATCAAGAAGAAAAAAATCAAGAAAACAAAATCAAGAACAAAGAGGCAAAACAAGAAAGTAAAAGATGGAGAATTCAATTAAAGATATTGAGGAATCTAGAATTGAATCCACTAGCTAATCTCATTTATGAATTCATGAAGTATTCTCTTTTAATCACATTTTACTATAGATTTAATGGGTATAGCCTATCCTACCACTTTTAAGGCAAGCATAGCCTATCCTAAAGTTCATCCAAGTAAAATTAAAACTCATGAGAAAAATAACAACAAGATAGTAATCCTAGAATTCATTAGCATACTCTATCCTACCACTTTTAAGGCAAGCATAGATTATCCAATACTTCTTCTATCAATTAGTTCTCTAGTTGATTATCCTAAGCATGATTATTTTAAGCACAAGAGAGTAATTTAAGAATCATAAAAGTGATTAGACTAGTTTCATGCAATCCTAAATTTCCTTCAAGGGATTAGTTCCACATCATTAGAAAAGAAAGAAAATAAAGATGAGAGTAAGAAGAGGAGAATGAGAATTCAACTAATTACAAAAGAAAAGGAAAAATAAAAGCAAAGAAAGAAAGAAAGAAAATCTAAACTAATAGCAAGGAAAGTAAATCTACTCTATGAATTAAAGACAAGACATGAAAGTAAATTGTATGAAAATAAATTGCATGAAAGTAAATCTAAACTACAAAGCAATTAAATGAACAAGAAAGAAATGCAAAAGAAATAAAATAGAAACCTACAACTCCCCGATCTTCATCTCATCCTCCTTTGGTCATTGGATAAGAAGAAGAGAAAGGAAATTAAAGGGGTGAAAAATTTTATTTATTGTGTAACAAAAGTTACAAGTTTTGGAAGGTCTTCTCAATTAAGAGTAACCCTCCTCTCCAAATAGAGTTTTTATAAAATATTTCACACCCTAAACCCTCAAAATTCACCCATATTTATAGCCCAACGGAGTTGATGTGAACCATTGGATCAAACTTGGCCACCAAGGAAGAGAAACCAACCATTAACTGAATCATATGAATCGATCGGTTGGCCGATCGGTTAGCCAACCGGTTGGCCAACCGGTTGGTCAACCGATTGGTTTCCAACGGATTTTATCTTTTCTTGATATTTTTGCACGAATTCTTCTTGGATCCCCTTGGTATCTTGGGTCTTCGTTTATCTTCAGATTTGGGCTTCAAAAATTGGTAGAAATTCAGAGAATTTGAGTCATTTGGGCTCTTATTCATTAATACTTCATTAACCTGCAAATTAAGATAAAAATAATTATTAGTAATATCTTTATTCATATAAAATAGATAATGAGGGTATAAAAATATAATTAAAATGTGATAATCAATAAATCAAACAGTGAATGTTACATATGTCACAGATATGGCTACTATGCAAAGGAGTGCAAGTACCAGAATAATTCCCAATCCGGAGAAGAAGTTCGATTTGCACAAGAAAGAGGTGATGAAGACAACCACACTTTGTTGATGGTCACGAAAGTCGGTGAAGAATCAAACTACAACACATGGTTTCTTGACACTAGGTGCTCTAATCACATGTGAGGAAAGAAGGAGTTGTTCATAGATCTGGATGAGTCGATGCGGTCCAAAGTCAAGTTTGCTGATAACAATACTCTACCAGTGATGAAAAAAGGGCGAGTTCTCATCAAGTTGAAGAACAAAGACCACAAGTTTATTTCCGATGTATTCTATGTGCCGAATATGAAGAACAATTTACTCAGTATGGGCCAACTTCTTGAAAAGGGGTACAATTTGCGCTTTTCTGATAATCAACTCTTAATCTTTGATAAAAGAGGTGTATTTATCCTTAAAGCCCCTATGACAAATAATCGCATGTTTCGAGTTGACATCAAGAATGATGTTTATCATTATTTCAATGCTATTATGAAAGATGAGTCTTGGTTGTGGCATCTTCGTTTTGGACATCTGAACTTTCGCAGTTTGAAGTTACTTGCTCAAAGAAATTTGGTGAGAGGCTTGTCCGTTGTAGATCATCCCGAGCAGTTATGTGAAGGTTGTATTCTTGGAAAGCAACATAGATTACCCTTTAATATTGAAAATACATGGCGTGCAAAGAAGCCTCTTGAGCTCGTCCATTTAGATGTGTGCGGCCCTATGAACACTATATCCAATGGCAATAATCGATACTTCCTTACTTTTATTGATGATTTCATAAGGAAAATATGGGTCTACTTTCTTCAGTAAAAATTTGAAGTCTTTGATTGTTTCAAGAGCTTTAAAGCCCTAGTTGAGAAGGAAAGCGGTTACTTTATCAAGCTGCTACGAATAGATGGTGGAGGTGAATATACTTCTAATGAATTCAATAAGTATTGTGCAGAACAAGGAATAAAACGTGATGTCACTTTTCCCTACACATCTCAATATAACGGTGTCGCTGAAAGGAAAAACAGGACCATACTTGACATGGCGAGAAGCATGCTAAAGGCCAAAGGTATGCCAAATTGCTTTTGGGGTGAAGCTGTCTCATGCACTGTTTATTTGTTGAACAGGTCACCAACAAAGAGCGTTGATAATCTCACTCCAGAAGAGGCGTGGACTAGTTGTAAGCCAAGTGTAAGGCATCTCAAAGTGTTTGGCTCCATTGCTTATGCTCATATTCCAGCAGAAAGAAGAAAGAAACTTGATGACAGAGGCGAGAAGACAGTTTTTGTTGGCTACAAGTCCGGAGGCTACAAACTCTACAACTCTATTACAAAGAAGGTGATTGTAAGTAGAGATGTTATGTTTGCTGAAGAAGAAGCTTGGAATTGGGATCTGGAAGTACAAAACGATTCACGACGTACTCTCCTTGATATTCTTGAAGACGTCATCCCTGTTGCAACTGAAGAAGCCCCACCGACCAATGCTCCTGATGCTCCAACCCCGCAAGTTTCATTAGAATTGAAAAACCAAGAAGAAATCGCCAACCATCAGTTCTCTTGAGGGATTATGAAGTAACTCTAGATGATGATTTTAATGCAGATGGAGAAATAGTGCACTTTGCAATGTTCGCAGATTGTGAGCCAGTTATGTTTGAAGAGGCTATTCAAGATCCTAAGTGGATAAATGCAATGAAAGAAGAGATAAAGGCGATCGAGAAGAAAAACACGTGGGAGCTTACTAATATCCTGTAAGGATAAAAAGCAATCAATGTGAAGTGGGTTTTCAAGATAAATATTAAGGCAAACGGGGAGGTTGAGCGGCATAAAGCAAGATTGGTGGCGAAAGGCTACGAGCAAAGACTTAGTTATGATTACCAAGAGGTATTTTTCCTTATTGCTAGAATTAAAACTGTTAGACTAATAATTGCCTTGGCTGCACTGAAGCATTGGAATATTCATTAGATGGACGTGAAGTCAGCTTTTCTTAATGGGCCACTTGAAGAAGTCTTCGTGAAGCAACCACCTGGATTTGTGAAGAAAGGGTGCGAGCATAAAATATACAAGTTGAAGAAAGTCTTGTACGGGCTGAAGCAGGTGCCGCGAGCATGGAACAAAAGAATTGATTCTTTCATTTATAAAAGTGGATTTTAGAAGTGCCCCTTAGCATGCCTTATAAGTGAAGACAAACAACTCTGGTTATATACTACTATTATGCCTTTATGTTGATGACTTGATTTTTACTGACAATAATATTGGTATGATTGAAGATTTTAAGAAGTCGATGATGCATGAACTTGAGATGACAGATCTTGGCTTGATGTCTTATTTTCTCGGCATTGAAGTGGTTCAAGGCAATGATGGGATTTACATATGTCAAAATAGGTATTGTGCAGAGTTGTTGAAGAGGTTTCAGATATTTAATTGCAATCTTGTTAGAATTCCTGTGGAGGTTGGTACTAAATTATCTCAAGAAGGTGATGGTGCACAAGTTGATCCTACTTATTTCAAACAAATTGTTGAGAGTTTGAGATATCTCACATGTACAAGTCCAGATATAGCCTATGGAGTTGGGCTAATCAGCAAATATTTGGAGGCCCCTCGTCAATATCATCTACAAGTTGCAAAGAGAATTATGCGGTACCTAAAGGGGACTTATGATCATGGTTTGTTTTATTCTTCATCTAACAATTGTGATGTTGTAGGCTATTCTGATAGTGATTGGAGTGGAGATCATAATGATCGTAAAAGCACTTCTAGCTATGTTTTCAATTTTGGCTCCACCGCACTTTCATGGTCATCGAAGAAGCAGTCTATTGTTGCACTCTCAACTTGTGAAGCGGAGTATGCAGCAGCGGCGTTGAGTGCTTGTCAAGCAATTTGGTTGCGTAATATGCTAGGTCAAATTCATATTCAAATTGAAGGTCCTACAAAGATTTATGTTGACAACAAGTCCGCAATTAATTTGGCGAAGAATCCAGTCACTCATGGAAGGAGCAAACATATTCATACTCATTATCACTTTCTACGAGACAATGTTGAGAAAAACAAGATTGTGTTGGTTTATTGCAAGTCTGAAGATCAAGTTGCGGACATCCTCACGAAACCCTTGAAGTTTGAAGCATTTGCCAAGCTGAAGTGTATGATGGGAATGAAGACTTTACAAAATTAGGATTAAGAGGGGATGTTGAAAGATAATCCTAATTCTAATGGGTTTGGAGTTAGCTATCCTTAGAAGTTTTTATTTATAGGAGTTTGGTTATCTTTGAGTTTGCTAGTTTAAAGATAGAGTTAGTAGTTCATATGTTTAGGAATTAGTATTTGATTCAATTATCTTTTAGGAGTTATGTTTATGTTAGAAGTCTTTTATTATGTAACTAGTAAAGCCAATAAATAGGCATCCTACTCTACTCGTGTACATGCAGCAAAAAAAATAAACAGAGAACAAATTTCGGCCTTATTCTACACTCACAATAATATTTATTGCTATTCTATTATTAAGTTGTGTTTGATCCATCAGATTTACAGCATCTGATGAATCAACATCGGAGAAATCGTTGAAGTCATCGGAGTTGAAAACCGTTGGACCTTTGCATTTTTGTGTTGTCAGATGGGAAGAGGAGAATGATATTTAAAACGTAAACAATTGACGATCTCTCCAGTGATTTGCTAGCTTTGTAGACCTGAAAAGGACCGGTGCACTTTTCAGACATGGAATGATCAGATGACTGAGTTTTGTTTTATCTTAGAGAAGAAAGAGTTTGACCAAAAAAATATTTGATTTCATTTCTTAAGGGGCTACTTCTTCTACTTAAAACATTTAATTATATTTTGTGTTTTTATTTATTTCTTTTATTTAGTCGAATTAGTAAATGCACTGATTCGGACTTCAAGCCCACACCTTATAACCTCCAGTCCAGTTTCCACACATGCAAACTAAGAATTGGACAAGTGAAAACTCTAGTTTTTTTAACTTACTAATTTAGTATTTATTAATTACAAGTTCAAAGCCTATGCTCGCACGAATCAATCTGATTTCATTTGTGTGTATGTGTTAGGATGGTCCTGAACGCTAATTAGCTACTAATCCTTGGTTAGAGCAGAGAAATACATGCATCACATAAATCAGCGTTCTAATCCATTGATTGGAGGCGACCCAGATTCACCTGCCGAGTCAAATGAACGCCTCACGCCCTTCATTCAAACCAAGTCATGACGATCAACTGCCTTCACGAATGACTCGAAAGGCGGTACTAGCCGGCCTTTTAGCCAACTGCCTTCACGAGCGACTCGAAAGGCGGTACTAGTCATCCCTTCACGAACGACTCAAAAGACTTTTGCGGACGACGCGAATGGCGGTGTGAGTCGGTCCCTTGGACTCTCGACACCACCCACTCGTCCAATTTGCTCCCTCAACCCAAACGACGGTTACATGAAGTTTGGTCCCGACAATACGTCAATATTGCATTAAATGCATTGTCAGCACCTTAATTCCTCCATCCCTCACAGTAATTAAGGCACCTCGAACCATTTCGGCTGCGGATGTCACCAATCCCATCTCATTAATGATCCCATTAATGACAAGAGAACAGCGCTAACTCTTAGATCAGCTTATAGCTTGACACCTGTAAAGGCAAGCCGATACAGCCGCCAACAAAAAACGTCTGCCCAGTCGTTGGTCTACACGTGGAGGGAAGGGTTGACTCATTTGCTAGTTTTCTTACCAGATGAAGAGACGAAAATACCCCCTACTATCCATATAAATAAGGAACTGTTCAATGGAACAGGTAAGTAAGCTAACCCAGTGAATTCCTGCTCCATTCATACTCGTGTTTTCCACATAAACTGACTTGACCGTCGGAGGGACCACCGGAGATCCCAACTCCGCCCTTCCACAGGTTTTTCTTCTGGCATAGGTGAACTTCCGGTTTGACAGCACCATCGAATTTAGAAGAGAAGGCGGACTCCACTCAATCAACAATTAATCCAGAAGAGTTTAGTGACTGTGTGATTTCATACATCAATAGTTTGGCGCCCACCGTGGGGCCTGCTTTCTTCTTCTTCCCACCATGTCCGACGGTGATGATCTGACAAATTGGGGAACCTACCAGTGGGCTACGTCACTCAAGCCCAACTCCAGGAATCCACTGAGAAGATCACACAAACTATGCAAGCCCAGCTCAAGGCCTTTGCCGACGAGCTCTTCAGCCGCTTCCCTGCTCCCGTAGCATAGCAAACCACGTCGGCTGCGGGCCAACCTTCCACCAGCCGTCATTCTACTACCCAGGGTGCTCACCAACTCGCCATGCAGCAAGTGCCACCTCCGGAAACTCCTCTTATCGCCAAGACAAGAAGGGACCGCTAGGAGCATGCATCTCAACCGCTGCGGACCGTGGCTCTCGTAGAGTCCCAGGCGCCCTCAAATCTTTGATGTTACTGACGAGAGCCCTAGCCCCAGCCAATGTGCGAAGGATCCAGTAGTCGCAGCCCCAAGACCCCGTACAGAACATGTAGCGCCAACTCCCTCCACCCATCAACTGCCAGGCAGCTATGACCGAGCATATCAACCTGTCGCCGACGCCATCGGAGGAAATACTCCCTTCACCAACTCCATTATGAAGGCACCTGTTGAGAAATTCAAGATGCCAACAATAGACAAGTATGGTGGTGAAAGAGACCCGGCAGAACATGTTTAAAATTATTATGACACTATGATCATGATGCATGCACCGGAGGAGACCCTTTGCCGCTGCTTCCCAGTCACCTTGACAGGGAGCACTAAGCTTTGGTGGAACGCCTTGGAGAAGAAGTCTATAGGCAGCTTTGAGGAACTCAGCCAAAAATTCATCCACCACTTTCTGGCCGACTCCAAGCCCAAACTGCCACCCCCATGTACTCATACAAACTAAGCAAGAGCCGGATGAAGACCTCAGGGCATACATAAAGAGATTTCAGGCAAAGAGGCTAGAAGTTGAAGACCCAGGGACTCGAGTCGCCATGGCAGCCCTAGTAGCAGGTTTACGACCCGGTGATCTGTCCAAGGCTCTCACCAAGAAACCAATCAGGAGTAATGAGCACTTAATGGCCAAGGCTCATGCCTACATGAACATGGAAGAAGCCGAAGCATACAAGATGGCAGCAGAGGCGGCAGGATCAAGCCAGACGATAGTTCCTACCTCGGCAGCCGCCCCATACGCAGCTCCAGTAATCCCCCAACCTACCAAACCGGCTCCATTTGTAGCCCCAGCTACGACTCCGGCCGTCTCACCAGTCCAGCCGACTCAAAATCCACCTCAAAGAGAAGAACCCAGAAATGTTTCAAGGAACCCTCCCCCCAAGAACAACAACCGTAATGGTCGGTTCGACAGGAGGGACGACAGAAGAGTGGACGCTCCTCCCCAATTTTCACAGTCCTCAACACATCCCTCTCTTGGGCCCTTGATAAAGCCCAGAAGGAGGGGCTCCTTACTACACCCCCACCGCAGATGAGGTCAGACCCCCGAAAGAGGGATGAGCGACAGTTTTGCTGATATCATAGGGACCATGGCCACAACACTGGAGATTGCCGTGTCTTCCAAAGAGACATTGAAGACCTCATCCAGAGAGGATTTTTGAAAAACTTAGTCAGGAGGGATCCACCTCCCAAGAGAGACGACCGAAAGTCTCGCTCCCGATCACCTCGACTGCGACCCGGCTCAAACCACCAAGAAGTCGGGCAAAGCAGCCGAGGCGTCATTAACACCATCAGTGGCGGTCCTACTCTCGGAGGAGAATCTAACAACGCTCGCAAGAGATATGCCAAGCATTCTCTACGAGTGAATAGTTGTGACAAGAAGCTACGGCTAGATATGCCCATTTCTTTCAGTGATGCTGACTTGGAAGGAGTCGAGACACCCCATGGCGACCCCATTGTCATCTCAGCCGACATTAATGGCTTCGAGGTGAAGAGGATCATGATAGACACAGGAAGCTCCGTTGACATCTTATTTTTAGATGCATTCAACCACATGGGCATTGACAAGGTGAGGTTGCAGCTATCTCTGGGTCCCCTCATTGGGTTCACTAGACACTCTCAACTGCCTGAGGGGTTGATCACTCTCCCCCTAACGGTTGGTCGTCCCCCTTGCCAATCGACTGTTAATATCCAATTTGTAGTAATGGACATCAAGTCGGCACACAATGTCATTCTGGGTCGGACGTCCCTTCATCTCTTACGAGCTATCCCATCCACTTATCACCAGATGATCAAATTCCCAACACTGGCTGGAGTCAGGATGGTCAAAAGCGACCAACGAGAAGCCAGAGCCTGTTATGTGCTCTCCACTAAGGGGAAGGGAGTAGCCATGGCCATGCCCATTGAGAAGACGAGCCTTCAGTTTGAAAAGAAGATGGAGCAAGAGAGGACGACACCAGTTGAAGACTTGCATGAAATCCCAGTCGACAATGGAGGCAAGAAGACACTCAAAATCAGATCAAACCTCCCGGAGCCGCTGCGAGGAGCATTGATTTCTTTCCTCTTGGAAAACCTTGATGTATTTGCTTGGGGACCAGAGGACATGCCAGGCATTTCCCCCGATGTCATTCGCCATGAACTCTCTGTCACCTACATAGCAAGCCGATTCGACAGAAGAAAAGACATCTAGGCCCTAAGCGGCAAAGAGCAGCGGCAGAAGAAATCGAATAGCTCTTGAAAGCCGGCTTCATTCAGGAAGTCCAATATCCCGAATGGTTAGCCAATGTGGTGTTAGTGAAGAAAGCCAACGGCAAGTGGAGAATGTGTGTGGACTTCACCGACCGCAACAAAGCTTGTCCTAAGGACAGTTACCCTCTCCCGTGCATAGATCAATTGGTGGATGAAAGTGCGGGACATGAGCTATTGAGCTTCTTGGATGCTTTTTCTGGCTACAATCAGATCCGCATGGCGGTGCATGTTCAGGAGAAGACGGCCTTTATCACTGACCAGGGCACATTCTGCTACAATGTGATGCCTTTCGGTCTCAAGAACGCCGGGGCCACTTATCAAAGACTTGTTAACAAAATCTTCAAACCTCAACTTGGCCGCAATGTAGAAGCTTACGTGGATGACATCCTAGTGAAGTCGAAGTTAGCTTCTGCCCACATAGCTGATTTGGAAGAGACTATCTCTACCCTCCGGCGCTACCGCATGAAGCTTAACCCGATGAAGTGTGCTTTTGGAGTGCAATTGGGAAAATTTTTAGGATTCATGATTACCCAGCAAGGCATTGAGATCAACCCTGAGAAGATAGCCGCCATCGAGCAACTACCCGAGCCGCACACAATGAAAGATATCCAGAAGCTTAACGGCAAGATAGCCGCCTTGGGACGATTCCTCTCCAAATCAGCTGAGAGGAGCCTCCCTTTCTTCAAAATACTCAGAGGAACCAAAGATCCCAAGAAGAAGTTAGAATGGACCGAGGAATGATGCGCTGCCTTCAGAGAGCTCAAAGCATATTTGAGCACCAAGCCACTATTAAGCCAACCAGTAGAAGGAGAAACCCTATATTTATATTTAACCGTCTCTCCTGAAGCTGTCAGCTCCGTTCTCGTCCGTGAAGAAGGTCATGTTCAGAAGCCGATTTATTATGTCAGCCGGATCCTCAGAGCCGGAGACTTGAACTATCCTCAAGGTTGAGAAGGCGTCCTTTGTCCTCATTACAACTGCACGTAGGCTTCGTCCTTACTTTCAGGCACACTCCATCATCGTACGGATAAGCCTACCATTGAAGAAAGCTTTGGGGAGTCCAACCACCTCTGGAAGAATGGTCGCATGGTCGATCGAGCTTAGTGAATATGAGGTGCAATTTGAGCCCCGGACCACAATCAAGGCTCAAGCTTTAGCTGACTTCCTCATAGAATCTACCTCGCCAGATGGCAAACCAGCAGAACCTTCTCCCTCAGATCAGCTGGTACCCGCAGAAAAGCTAGAAAAACAGACAGCGACTTTCCCTATATGCTCCAATCCTGAGAGCGACTCACCCGAATTTGCCTCTTGGTGGCATTTAAAGGTGGACGGGTCATCAAGTGAAGTCGGAAGCGGAGCAGGTGTAGTTCTGCGCAATCCAGATGGCACAGTTACCGAGCAATCCATTACCTTCAAATTCCCAGCTTCAAAAACCGAAGCCGAGTACGAAGCGCTCATTGCCGGCCTCCAAGCCGCTTTAGCGGTCAAGGCCGAGAATTTATACATATTAGCCCACTCCTAACTTGTAGTCCATCAAGTTAACGGCAAATATGCGGCCAAGGACAAGAGGATGATTCAATACTTGAAAATAGTCAAGGAGCTGTTATCTCAATTGGCTAACTTTAAGATTGCTCAAGTCCCTCGTGCGCACAATGCTCGAGCAGACGCCTTGTCGAAGCTCGCATCAACCAGCGCTATGAGCAACTCGGGACCAATCTACACAGACATGCTCAGCAGTCCCAGCATAACAAAGGCTTCTGTGGATGTCATGTAGACTGAAATAGCACCAGAGCCTTGCTGGATGGATCCTATCATCCAATTCTTAGCCAATGGAGTCCCACCTACAGATGCTGCTGAGGCAAAAAGCCTACAAAGGCATGCTCACCGCTATCTCATGATTGACAATCAGCTCTATCGATTATCCTATCATAGCAGTGGTGTAGGACCTTATCTGCGTTTCACCACAAGCCGATTATGTTCGAGAGAAATTCATGAAGGCTCATGAAATCACCTGTGGGCGAACACTCGCCGTAAAGTCATCCAAAGAAGGATATTATCGCCCACGAATTGCCAACTCCAAGAAGCTTGTGTCAGCATGCAAGAAATGTCAGATGTTTGCAGAAATCCCAAAGGCTGTAGCCATGGAGCTTACCCCCATTTTGAGCCCCATTCCTTTTGCCCAGTAGGACCTGGATATATTGTGACCCTCTCCCTCTCGCTTCGGGGCAGCGCAAATTCCTAATAGTCGCCATCGATTACTTTACCAAGTGGATTGAAGCTGAACCCTTGGTGAAGATTGGGGAGGCCAACATCACTAGCTTTGCTTAGAAGTCTATCGTCTGCCGATTTGGTGTCCCTCGTTCATTCATCACGGATAACGGCACCCAATTCAGCAGCAAAGGATTCTAGGATTTTTGTGAAGAATGGGGAATCCAACTCAAATTCACCTCAGTAGCTCATCCCAAATGCAATGGACTGGCAGAAGCCGCCAACAAATGCATCCTCCAAGCCCTAAAGAAGAAAGTAGACAATGCAGTCGGAAACTGGGTCGAAGAATTGCCAAGTATTGTATGGTCCTACCGGACGACACACAATAATTCTACTAGTGAAACTCCCTTCAAGTTGACTTATGGAACCGAATCAATTACCCCAGTAGAAGTCGGTATGCCTACTATTCGCATGCAACACTTCGACGAAGATGTGAACTCTACAGGGCTTCGGGTGGAACTGGATCTCGTAGATGAAGTCCGAGCTAAAGCCTTGCGTAACCAAATTGTCAACCAGCAATGAGTAGCCCGATACTACAACAGTAAAGTCCGACCGAGGAGATTTCATGTCGGCGATCTTGTTCTCAGGAAGGCAATGTTCGACAAAGACACCAAGCATGGCAAGTTGGCACCCAATTGGGAAGGACCATATACCGTCCTTGCAGAACTACGACCAGGCACATACCGGCTCAGAAGCCCAGATGGAAGGATCTTACAGCATCCATGGAACATCGAGCACCTGAGGAAGTTTTTTCAATAAATTTACTTTGTAAATCTTGTTCGAGATCATTCAATATGAATAGAATTTTGCTCCTAACTATTATTGTCTGCTTTAAATTGTGCAAGGAACGTCTTAACAATCTATTCGCTAAAAAGACAACACGCCATTCGTTGCAACAGATCAAAACGTCCTTCTCACTAAAAACGAGTTGTAACAACCTAATTTCACTTGCCGAGTTGAGGTAATCTCTTTGCTGGAGTCGAGCTCAGGGGATCCTTCCCACTGGGCCGAGTCAAGGAACCCTTCTCGACATATCGAGTCAAGGTACCCTTCTCGCCCAGCCGCGATATGTGATCCAACTCGCTCAGACAAACAAACGCACCCACTCGCTAAGTCAAGATTGGGTTATTCAACCTCGTTAAGCTGAGTCGAGATGCTCGTATCTGCTTGTCAAGTCAAAACGTTATCAGCGTAACAAGCGTCTTTTGGCACCGGCCAAAAAGACCTAGGCGCCACGTAAGTCCTAGGCACCTAACCTACGGGTTGTCAATTGCCGAGTCGCCGCTCCCTCTGGGGCCGACTCATCAAGACCTAGGCGCCACGTAAGTCCTAGGCACCTAACCTACAAGTTATCAATTGCCAAGTCGCCACTCTCTTTGGGGCCGACTCATCAAGACCTAGGCGCCACGTAAGTCCTAGGTACCCAACCTACGGGTTGTCAATTGCCAAGTCGTTGCTCCTTCTGGGGCCGACTCATCAAGACCTAGGCACCACGTAACTCCTAGGCACCCAACCTACGGGTTGTCAATTACCGAGTCACCGCTCCCTCTGGAGCCGACTCATTAAGCCCTTAGCATCCACAACGTCAAGACCAGGACACCCAACTGCGACTCATTCGTATACAAACCATACTTATCTTGCCTTGTCGGCCGACTCAACTCATATGGCTTTTCACCCGACACAGGTCCAGGTACTTGCTAAAAGTAACATTATTTATCATTTCCCAAGTTACGTGTACTACGTTGTCCACTTGGCCTATAAATATGAGTTGGAGTCGAGATTAACACTGCGTATCAAACAGCTGCGGAAAAGTAAATTTCGAAGTATGTAGTACGAGGAAAATGTAAAACAAATTTTCATTTATAATTTAACGTAGTTGATAAATTTATAATGGTCGAGAATACCAGACAAAAGCAGTCAAAAAATAAGTAAGATAGCTAAAAACCAGCTAGGCGATATCCTAATTGCCATCACCATCCTCATCTTTGTCCTCATCCTCGTCCTCATCGTCATCTTCATCCTCGGCGCCTAACTGCACTCCAGCCCCCCTCTCCTCAAGACCCTGCAGGACAGTTAGACTTCTCTGTACTCGAGGGGGGTAGGTGGGGCCTGAAGGTGGAGGAACGTTAGGGGGAAGTTGGGCCTTCAAGTAGTCGAAGCCGGCCTTGACGGCCAACGACAACTCTACCCTCCCCACTGGCCCGTGCCTATAGGCCTCAATGACTTCCCTCTTCCCCTCTTCAGACGTCACATACTTGAGTCGGGTTTCAACGGACTGGACGTTAGCTAAAGCCGTCTGGTGAGCCGCCCTCGACTCCTCCAACTCAACCTTCAAGCTCTGGAAAGCAAGTTGGTCCGAGCGAGCCTCCTCTTGAGCTTGCAGTTTTTCATGCTTCTCGGTTTCAACTTCCTTCTCCAGATGCTCTACTTGTTTCTCCCGTTCAGCTGTTCGCGGTGAAAGTTGGGATGATTGTCATTACCGATGAATTCGTTACACATTTATGGGATTACAAACGGATTCAAGAATAACTCGCCTTTTTATAAGGCTTTACAATGAAAAAATCAAAAAAGATTACAACTTTCTTTCACCAAAATAAACGCGGGATCCGTTTATCGAATCCTCGCTTGCGTGGGTGTCTTTGCCTGTGCTGAGGACTTCTTTTCCATCCGTAGACCGCCGCGTGATCGTGATCCAAAGAAAGGGATCTACACGGTAAACGGGGGTTATCTCACGAAGGAAATAACAGCCCGAAGCGAATGAGATCGACCAAGCAAAATCAAAGCTCTTCTCGAGATCAAAACAAAGTTTAATCTCGAGGAATCACGTGTAGATTCGAGATCCGATCTCTCAAACCTTTTTGAGGGGATTATCTCACGAAGGAGGATAATAGCCCTGGGGATTATCTCACAAAGGATGATAATAGTCCTTAAGAGTTCGCCGAGATCTGGATCTGGTGTCGAAGAAGATCTGTCGTCACTCCCGAGTTTAGATCTGAGATGAGAAGGCAATTTGGCAGAGCTTCGGCTTCTCAAAAATTTTCCGCCCCTCGCAAATGAGACCCCCACCTCTTATTTATAGGATTTTAAAGCGGGTACGGGTCGAAACTGAACCCAAAAGCCCAGTAAACCTAGGTGTCTCGGCTTGGTCGAGACACCATCAGGTGTCTCGGCCAAACCGAGACACCACCAAGTGTCTTAGCCTGGCCGAGACACCTTTAGGTGTCTCGCTTGGTCGAGACACCATCGTGTTCGCCACCGAGACACCTCTGTCCCGTGTTTGGTCGAGTTTTCCCCGTGGCTTTCCTCTGATTATTTTCCGAGCTCGTTTTGAGTCTTCGTGGTTTGGATTTATTCCGTCGCTTGCACGCGGCCCATTGCACGCGATTCGTTGCTTCGGAGTCTTGAGCGTATCGTCGACTCACATTTGCTTCATACGCTTCATCGGTATGTCAGCTTGGACGCCTCGTTGACTTGCTTTGCGCGCTTCGTCGACTCGTCGACTTGGACGTCTCGTCGGCTCGTTTCATGCGACGTCAACGCCTAGCGCGTCAGTTCGCCAAGGCCCCGGAATCAGCTAACCGGTTAGCGGGACCACCGAAAACTCTGCGTGGGGCATCTTTGATGCGAGGGTTTGCATCGCGGTCACTTGTGGTGTCGTCAACGGTTCGCCGTTACATAATCGGATGGCTCATCGATTGTCAACTCACTATTACGAGCTATGTTTGGGGACTTATAGGTAATTTTTAACGTCTACATCAGCCACCTCCCGTTGAAGACCTTCGACCGTGCCCTTAAGTTTGACCTCCTCATCTTTTAACTTCTTGATAGTAGCCGACTGCTTAGAGTTATGAGTCTGAAGATTAGCAATCGTAGATTGCTTCGCTTCCAACTCACTACGCCACTTGGCGTCAACCCCCTCCCTCTCTGTCTCAAGGACCGCGATTCTCTTTTCAACGTCCTCTCGAGCTTTCCTCTCTTGGGAGAGTTCCCTCGACAACTCGCCAGAAACCTGCATCAAGTGGTCAAGGCGGCCAAAGAGCTCCTCCCCAATCAGAGCCCCCCGGATGTGATAACTTTGAAGGGCCAATCGCAAACCAGTCGATGGCACCTCCTTCAACAAATCCAAGTCCTTCGGGAGAGCAAACTGGTCGGTGGCAATGAGTTGAGCTCTTCCCGATAGGAATACAGAATCTTCTTTATGAAGGAAGTGGTTGGAGAGGAACCTGTCAGTTTCGGAAGGCTCCCCCTTAGTTGAATAGCCCTCCTGTAGGTTGCCAATGAGGTTGGCCCAGAGCTCCCTCCACCTCTGATTTCCGATCTCACCAACTCGGTAACTAAAAGGTATTTGAAGATCTGGACTCCTAGACAAGCTTCCAGGAGTCGCCTCCACCGCAGCTTCACCCGAGATGGCCGACTCTCTACCCGGCCTGGAAGCCAGCTTAGAAGGACCAGCAGATAATACCTGGTCGACATGGGCTCCTGTGTCGGTGGGGCTAGTTTTCGGCACCTGCTAACCAGAAGCTTCGACTGCGCTAAGAGAAGACTCATCTATGTTGACGGCCTCTGCTGACGACCGCGGAGGGGAAGCAGGCCTTGGAGCCAGCTCTCCAGCAGTGGCTGGGGCTTCCCCCACCGTTGCTCCAATCAATTGGGAGGGGGCCCCCTCTGGTGTCTCCTTAGGAGATGACTTCTTCGTCTTCTTCTTCTTCTTCGCTGGCTTGTCGAATTGGGGTGCAGGAGTCGACCCTTTTAGCATAGCAGCCATCTCATCGACGTTCTACTTTCAAAGTCATTCCTCCACGGACGACAACCCTTTCCTTGCCCTTTTTTGGGGCAGTTGGGACTTGATGACTTCAGTCGAACTGGGAGCTACGGCAACTTTCCCCGTGCTAGGAGCTCCACCTTTTAGGTCTTTGGATTGTTTTGGGGCGGCTTTGAGTAATTCCGCCTCCTCTTCTTTGTCAGTCGCTGTTGGCCGAATAAACGTCAGCCCCGCTATTCTAAGCGAGGCGTTGTCGAACAGGTTGCTGATCTCACGAGATCCAGCATACTATCGGATCTTCTCGAGATCCTGGCACTCCTTGGCCGAGAGAAGGAGAGGCTTCAGTGCATCCTTCTCAATCTCTGGCCATGAACGGCAAGGCAGAATTGGGTCGGCTCCGAAGACCCAGACGAACCTTTCCTTCCAATCTTTATTGAATTTGGGAATATTTACAAGCTTGCCACCCACGTTGATAAAGAAAAAATGAGTGTCCTTCTTAGTAGTCTTCACGCTGGCCAAATGGCTAAATAGCTGAAGACTTGGCTCAACGCCTACTTGGTAGCATATCACCAAGAACGCCATTATTGTTGCTATGGCGTTGGGGGCGAACTGCATTGGGGAAATTCCCAATCTCTCGCAAACCCTTCTCACAAACGGAGGAAGGGGAAGACGTAGACCGTACTCCAAGTGGACTACGTACAACGGCGCCTTATCAGCGCTGTGCTCATGTACGGAGCTGTCCTTTTCCGACAAAGACAACCTAAACTCTGGTGGAAGGTCATATTTTTCTTGAAGACCCCCCAATTCTTCATCCTTCATCTTTGTATGCAAAGAGGCGAGGATACTGATCCTATCGACTGAAGCAGTTGAAGCAGCCATTGAAGAAAGCTTTGAAAATTAAAATTAGAATGGAAGAAAGAGGAGTGAAATCTTTCAGAATGCATAAAGAGGGACTCCTCAATGAAGAAAAAGTATATATAGGCACCCAAAGGGCATACGCGGCGGCCTTTGGATGGCCCATTTATTCTGAGATCAATGACCCAGATTGATTTTAGATTTCAAACCGCCTTACGGAAACCAAAACGCCAACCGCCTTTAATACCCCACGTCTCTTCGCTCAGAAATCGAAGCAACACTGACGGCTAAAGTACTGCTGACGTCACACCCTTTCCTTTACAGTGACTCCTTCCAACCACGCTTTGGAATTCAAACTCGCCAGTTGTTTGGGGGCCAATAGACCTTAGTCAGTCGACTCAGCAAACATACATGTATAAAAAAAGCCCAGATAATTGGAAAACCGACTCTAAATTAACGAGACGCCACTTCAGTCCGATTATCTTCTACAAATTCATCTCAAGAAGAAAGACAAGCAATTCAATTAAAACGATAACAACATGTCACTCGACTCATTGAGTCGTCTAGACTGTTAACACACCACAGAATATTACAGAGAAGTTTAACAGTGCAATTGATGAAAAGTACTTTTATTCATATCTTTGAAAATATATACTAGGAAAAATGCAAAATACATGATATTATTAAGCCCTAAACCTAAATTTATGAGAGATCCATGTCGGCGCCAGGGGTTAGAGGCAACGAGACGTCCGTAGAAGGTGGAGGAGTCGAAGGAAGTTCACGCACCACCTCGTCACTCCTCTTCCCATCCGAACTCTCACGGACCTCTTGGTCGGCTTCACCAGAGGAGCCGTTAGCCGACAACTCAACCTCTCCCTCTGGTTCTTCCTCGACCTCGCCCCCATCTATGTTATAACCTGCTCCCGCTTTCTCTAGTTTGGAGAGGAGGTTTACATAGTTGGCTATGCATGGAGGATGCTGGAGCCGGCCAGGAAACTCTTGATACTCAGCAGGTAGTTGCTTTACAATAAAGTCACTTCCCGCCTTACAAGCCAATGCCACCTCGATCTTCCCCATCGAGCTTTGGCGGAACTCTTCAATGATAATGGGCCGATTCTTTGCGATGATAGCTGACTGGTGGTCACTAGATTCCAAATATTCAACCTTACTCTCTGCCTTGTGTAAGGACTCTTGGAGTCGAGCACATTCATCTGAGAGCTGTTGCTTTGCCGCCAACTCTTCCTTTAATTGAGCCTTGGCGTGCTGCGCAATCTGATTCTCAAGAGCTACCTGCGTCACGGCCAAGTCTCGCTCCCTTAATGCTTCGTTGGTAGACCCAATGCCCCCAACGCTGCTGCGGGACCTCTGTTTTAGCTGTTAGATCTCGGCCAACATTTTCGCATTCGCCTCCTTGAGCTCAGCTATCATTTGCTCCTTCACCTCCATCTCTCGACGCCAGTCGTTGAGTTCGGCTTGTTTGGCCGAGAGTTCTTTGATGACCTGATCCAGTTCATCACTCTCTCCGACTCCTTGGGCTGCACGCGTCCTGCGAAGCTTCTCATAGGCGTGATGACCTTGGGCTAGCCGACTATATATTTCTTCTCCCACAATGCACCCTCGAGTCAAATAGCTTCGGAGGATCACATGAAGACCCACATCGGGAATCTTCTTCAAGAACTCCTTATCTTCAGGAAGGCTGAATTGTTCTACAGTCTTGGCCTGCATATATCTAGACTGGAGCACCGACGAGCAAACATCCATGTGTTTAGCGGGGTTATATCGGTGCTTTGCGTCGGGCTCTCCTTCATAATGCCCAGTAGAGGGGAGTGTCCCCATTAATGAGTCGCACACCTTGCCCCAAGCCCCAACATCAGACTCAGCCATGTAATGTGGAGATGGCCATCCCGCTGGGACAAAACCCATCTCCTTATTTCCGGCTGGCTCTTTGCCTTGCCGATGAGGCTGCTCTGCTTGAGAACTAGAGACTCCTACTCCTGACCGAGCCTCGGCTCCACCGAGAGTCATCTCCGCAATAGTTTGGGGTGCAGTCTCGGTCGGCTGAGGGTCAACCCCTTCCTGTGTGTCAACATTGGGTACGGTATTAGCTAGTTGGGGGTTAACCTCTTCTTCTGACTCGGATGACCCCACCTCCATAGGCTCCGCTACGCTTTCGCCCAGTTGTCTCGCTCCTCGTGGACCATGACTGGTCTTCTTCTGTCATGACCTTCGATAGCCATAAGCGCCCCTTGAAGCAGCGCCCCTGATCGTTTCTTCATGACCCATGGCCACCGCCTCGTCTCGTCCCTGAGTAGGAACTACCCCCTCCGGGGCTGACTCTTGCGCAGTCTTTTTGCCTGCCGAGTCATTACTCCCTCCTGAGGTTCCTCAGGAGGTTCTTCCTCTGAAGCCGACTCTGCAGTGGCCCTGATCCCAGCCATGCCTCCAAAAGTTATGTTGTGAGCTCTCGCTTGGTCTCGAGTGCCAGGAGGAACTGACGAGATCCCATGAAGTCGCAAAATCTACTTATCGAGTAGGAAGCCCATCTTCCGCGGCCCCATATACTTTAGAATCTGCGTTAATTCTTCTCGCTCATCTGCCAACAAAGGCTTCGGCTCTAAAGCCTCTCTCCTTATCTCGGGCCAGTCCGAGCAGCCTAAGTTGGAGTCGTCCCCCTCTTTCCAGACGAACCTGTCCTTCCACCCTTTATTCAATGTAGGAAGGTCAAGAACAATCTTGAACTCCCCTGTCACCTGAAGGTGGTAATGGGGCATTTTCTGAACTGTTACGTTGACCAGATGACTCAGCACGCTCAGTTTGGGACGAATTCCCAACCAATAACAGATGACGGTGAAGCCAACCAACGTAGCGATGGAGTTAGGCTTCATCTGCATCGGAGACACTCCCAATTCCTCAAATGCCTTGCGGAGGAACGGATGTAGCGGCAACCGTAGACCACACTCTAAATGCTTAATATAGAGGGGAGCTCTCCTCTCGCCATGGCAATACACCGGCGCTGACGCCGCCGGTGCCCTCAGTTTGACATTCCCAAAATTCCTTGGGAATGTCAAACTTCGAATGAAGAGGCCGCATCTGTGCCTCGGTCACCTTTGAGCAAAACTCATCTAATTGCTTTCGGCGATCGGAATCCATGGAAGGTGCTTATGTAACTCGCCGAAGGATCGCCGGAGATTTCTTTCAGAAAAATGCAGAGAGAAGGGCTTACTCTCTCTCCGTTCTTCGTATTTATAAAGGGGCCCACAAGCGATGGGCCAGCCCATGATCAACGAACGGGATTAAAGCTCAGAACACGAAGCGTTACCTTGAAAATTGAGCAACCGCCTTTTTCACTTTAAGAAGGGCCTACCATCGGACCCAGGAAACGAAGCGTCAACAGCCAAGAGCTGTTCGCTGACGTCAGCCACGTCTCATCACGAGAACCTTCGTGACTCTCCCTGAATACGCCTCTGTTCATCCAGAACCATGATTTCTATTTCACTGCTTTTCGACTCGGTAGACTCCGGTGAAAGGGAATACTTGTTATGGTCCTGAACGCTAATTAGCCACTAATCCTTGGTTAGAGCAGAGAAATCCATGCATCAAATAAATCAGCGTTCTAATCCATTGATTGGAGGCGACCCAGATTCACCTGCCGAGTCAAATGAACGCCTCACGCCCTTCATTCAAACCAAGTCATTACGATCAACTGCCTTCACGAACGACTCGAAAGGCGGTACTAGCCAGCCTTTTAGCCAACTGCCTTCACGAGCGACTCGAAAGGCGGTACTAGCCAGCCTTTTAGCCAACTGCCTTCACGAGCGACTCGAAAGGCGGTACTAGTCGTCCCTTCACGAACGACTCAAAAGACTTTTGCGAACGACGCGAAAGGCGGTGTGAGTCGGTCCCTTGGACTCTTGACACCACCCACTCATCCAATTTGCTCCCTCAACCCAAACGACGGTTACATGAAGTTTGGTCCCGACAATACGTCAACATTGCATTAAATGCATTGTCAGCACCTTAATTCCTCCATCTCTCACAGTAATTAAGGCACCTCAAACCATTTCGGATGCGGATGTCACCAATCCCATCAAATTAATGATCCCATTAATGACAAGAGAACAGCGCTAACTCTTAGATCAGCTTACAGCTTGACACCTGTAAAGGCAAGCTGATACAGCCACCAATAAAAAATGTCTGCCCAGTCGTTGGTCTACACGTGGAGTGAAGGGCTGACTCATTTGCCAGTTTTCTTACCAGATGAAGAGACAAAAATACCCCCTACTATCCATATCAATAAGGAACTGTTCAATGGAACAGGCAAGTAAGCTAACCCAGTGAATTCCTGCTCCATTCATACTCTTGTTTTCCACATAAACTGACTTGACTGTCGGAGGGACCACCGGAGATCCCAACTCCGCCCTTCCACAGGTTTTTCTTCTGGCATAGGTGAACTTCCGGTTTGACAGCACCATCGGATATTAGAAGAGAAGGCAGACTCCACTCAATCAACAATTAATCCAGCAGAGTTTAGTGACTGTGTGATTTCATACATCAACAGGAATATTGTAAAATTAAATATATTTAATTTGAAATATATTAAATATTTAAATAAGTAAAGAGAAGAGGAGAGAGGAAATCCACATAGTAACATCAGAATCCATCAATTTTAACTTGGACTTTCTATTAAAAATTTTCATTAAAAACTATAGAGTTGGAATGGAGTGTGGATTTTGAAATACTAGTTCTAATAACAATCCTAGACAACCAATAACACATTAAATTCAAATCCAAATCTTAGTCAGAAACCAATAACACGTTAAATTCAAATCCAAATCCTAGTCCTAAACCAATAACACATTAAATTCAAATCTGAATTCTAGTCCTAAACCAATAACACCTTAAATTTAAATCCAAATTTTAGTCTGAAACGAATAACACCCTAAATTGAAATCCAATAAAAAGTTTGAGTCCAAGTCAACAATCCTCAACCAATAACCCCCCTAGTTTATGTCTCAATTCGGTTGCTTTTCGAGACTATTTTTTCAAAAACTCCTTACTTTTTGAATTTCATATTCCAAGAGGTTTTGTATTTTTAATTTTTTCAAGAAGTTTATTTATAGTTTTCAAATCTTAAAGGGGCTATTTTTATTTTCAAATTTTGTGTGAGGATGTTTGTAATTTCAGACTTTCCATCGATTGTTTATAATTTTTAATTTTTAAGGGGTTGTTTGTAATTTTTATACTTTTACGGGGCTATAATTTTCAGATTCTTCAGGGCCTTGTTTATAATTATCAAATTTTAAAGGGATATATTTATAACTTTCATATTTTTCAGGAGTTTGTTGGTCATTCTTAGATTTTAAAGGGGTTGTTCATATTACTAGGAAAGGTAAACTAGTCTCTTTATTTCATATCCAATGTTTGGTTTATGCCAATAATTTCATTTTAGTTTACCTTTCCTAGTAATATGAAAGGAAGAGGATTTCCTCCGAGGAGCTCGACTTGTGAGAGCATGCAAATCATTCACAAACTACAAGAAATCATTTAAAAATTATTTTAATTATTGGAGAAATTAATAACTAAAAACCTATTAGAGTCAAATATATAAAGACTGACCTTGAAAAATCGAAATATTTTCCAAGCGTTCACTTTGTATACTACATGTACATTAGTCAAATCAGCTTCTAAGAGATTGGTTGCATTCATTTTGTAAGAGATTAGTTGTGATTTATAATGGTATTAGGAAGATGAATAGTTAAAACGGTTTTATGATTATGATAGTAATAATTAGTGATAATTAAGAAAGGGAGTGTAAGAAATTAATATATTAATGAGATTATAAAAATATAATAAATCTAATTCATGGCTAAATTTATTTGGAGGTTAAGATTTATGGAGTATGAAGGCTCTTGATTTCATAACCTAATTTGCCATTATTTATGTTATGTTAATATTGTATGTATATGTCTTAATGTATGTATGTATGTCTTTTATGTATGCATGTATATGTCTTATTGTATATTGAAGGACATTTTGGAAAGAAATGTTTTAATATGCCAATCCACTTTTATAATAGTATAAGACTAGGAAAGGTTAACTAGTCTCTTTATTTAATATCCAAATTTTGGTTTATACCAGTAATTACACATTTTGATATATTTTTGGTAGCCAAGGATGATTTATAATCAACTTTTCTAATCCAGTATCAAATTGTGTGGGCATGCAGATCCTACATATACAACATCAAAATCATTGTGTAAAATTTTGATTAAGTAAAACAAAATTAAAATGGCGATTTCAAAGAAAAAGGTATTTTATGTACCCTAATGCTATAACTATATCCAAATTTTCGAATAAAACCCCAAATATTTATAAAATTATTAATACCATTCATTATTTTAAATTATAAAGTAAATAGAATTTTGTCTTTAGGTTTTAAGAAATAGAATTATGATTTTGTTATTCTAAAAAATTGCAAATTTTATAGAGAATTCCTCAGCTTATAAAAACAGCAAAGTTAATAAATTTTATAGAATAAACCCTAAAATTTTGCACAAACAACCATGAATCTTCATAATTTTATAGAATAATTTTGAAATTTTGCAGAAAAAGCTTGAAATTTTATATATTATTAACAGAACCAGAAACTATATAAGCTTTATAGATTAACCCCTTTAGACTTCAAAAATAAACCTAATAAAAATTATATGAAGTACCTCTTAGGCTTCAATGATGAGAAAATTATAAATAAGTCCTCAAGAGTTGCTATGATTACATTTAAAATCAAACTTTTGGATAAAATTATTAAAAATTGCATAAAATATATCCACGTGCAACGCACGTGCACTATACTAGTGTCTATAAATATAGCAAAATATTAGTCGCCCAAATCTTGATATTTAGAATTAGTCCTCCAAATTTGATATTTAGAAATTAGTCGCAAAATTTGAAACTAGATACCACAATATTTTAAAAATTAGTCCTCCAAATCTGCTAAAAGTTTTGAATTTAGTCTTTCTAGCTAGTGTAGCTGATTGAAAGATTTGGAGACTAATTTCAAAATACTTAAAAGGTTCGCGGAACAATTTTAAAATATGAAGATTTATTCTTTCAAAAAAAAATATATGACGCTTTAGGGGACTAATTTTAAAACTTTTAAAGATTTGGGGGACTGATTAAACATCAAGATTGCAACGCAATAAATTTAAGCGTGAAAACGAGTGAATATCGGTCAAACCCGTAAACTTTTGCAGCGGGATATCAATTGTTGATACTAGTTTGAGCCCAACATATTTGGGCCTACAAGCCACAAATGGACTTGGGTTGGTTCGCAGAACACTTTCGTGGTATGCTACATAGCAGAACAAGGCCCACTTGGTTCATAACGAAATTGGGTTTGTTGTTTGGAACTTGGGATGATAAATAACCAAATCAGGACTATTGCGGTCCAAACAAGGAGTTGGCCTCTTTATTTCGGAACATATATTTCGAGCATGCTAACTGGTATATACAATGGGCTTTGGGCATTAAACAGGCCTCCACTTTAAAGTAATACCTGGTGACCTCTATTTTCTTTCCCAAGCAAACAGTCAAACACACTTTGGGCGTTTCCAACTTTTGCGAGTAGTTACTCACTGTAAGTTCTCGCTTCTACCGTTTTTAATTTACCTTCACACGGTTTTCAACATATACATGGAATTATCATGAATTTTCACTGGTATCCGACAGAGGGAGGGGATATTAAAATAATTGTTATATTTTCAGAATTAAGCAGATTCTACTCGTTTGTAT
Organism: Asparagus setaceus; assembly: GCA_012295165.1. Lineage (NCBI taxonomy): Eukaryota > Viridiplantae > Streptophyta > Magnoliopsida > Asparagales > Asparagaceae > Asparagus > Asparagus setaceus. The sequence goes on from CM022706.1 coordinate 69,266,489, forward strand.
CAGTGACGTTATTTGTTTTTTATTTGAGCGGATTATATGTGAACCCACAGCGTTTAATTTGGTGTCCCCAAATCCTGTCTTGTCTAATTTGTCCCCTTTCATTTGTTTTCGTTTTAATGAAATATGATGATCATATTCAATCTTTTACTTTAAGGTAAAAGGAAATAAAGCTCAAATAATATTCTAGTATCTAAGACTCATGTTTTTTATTTTTTGGACTAGGACATCCACTTTTTCTTTGTTTAAATCCTTTTTTTTTTTTTGTGGGTTTCAGTTGACACACTTATTAATCTTTGTTCTCTTTGTAAATGCTCCAACTAATTCAATTCTAGCTGATTTTATACATCATTTTGTTCGATTAGATCTACCTTTTGACTCTTCTCACAAGGGGCTTCTCACTTGTTCTTTCATTTTTGTGTTGTCACCATGCATCTTAATGTTATTTCTGTTCTTAAATGTCCAGCATTCTGATACATGAAGCAAGACTTGTGTGTATAACTAAAATCTACTAATCAGTTGCAAGGGAGATTTCTAGGTTACCAGATTATTTTCTGAGTAGTGATAAATGTACTACTCTTTCTAAACTACTCTCACACGAAAAATATGGGGTCCATCCTCTTCAACTTCTTTCAGAATTGATGACTCACCAAAATAGCGCGCATTTTTCTCTCTTGCAGTGTAGGAGTAGTTTAGGGTAGTGTCTATTTTAGCATTATTCTTATTTCTATGTTTAAAGGTTTTTTTTTTTTTTTTTTGGTCTAAATTAACTATCACTTGCACATCATAATGTACAGGTCAAAAGGAAGGAAAATATGCTTTCCTCGTTATTGTACTTGTTTTCCATGTATGTTAGAACAACTAAAAGTGCTTTAACTTCTGTATCACATGACTATCATAGTATACTTACCTACAAATATTTATGGTTGACAATCCCGGTTAATAATTCAAAGTATCCATTGTGATTTATAGATCAACAAAACTAAGAGGAGAAAAAAAAATCAGGTGATATATAATTTCAATCTCACAAATCAAGCGACTCTAAAGTAAAAGACTATTGAAACTGTTCCAGACTGATTTTTTTGGATAATGAGCTATATTAACTAGAAATTATTATTTGTTCAAAATTATACGAGACATCGGCTCTGGAACATGTAACATCTCAACCCGTAAACACTGATGAACATCTTCATGTTCACAAAAATTATAACAGCTAAAATTATCTCACTAAATTTATAACAACATCTATTTTACAGGATACATTCATCTCACAGAATTTATATAACAACTAATAATTATCTGATCAAGAATCTCAAATAAAAGTTTATAACTCATTGAACTGTTTTAATTGGAAGAGCGTTGCTGCTCTCTCGACATCAAAAACACCACACCATCATTTTTGTTGCACCTTGATTAAGAAATCAAGTGAGATATTATTATCGAAGAAAACTGAGACTATCTATAAATATCACTTCGGAACCCCAGAGTCAATAGGGCAGAGGCTTTGGGGACTTTATTTTTCCTTTTTTTTTTGTCAAATAGGTTTTTGGAGATGCAATGTGAAGAATTCCGGACACTTTGAAAATGAGATATTTATTTGTATAAAATAACTTTAAGCAATTTTTGACTTAATTTGTCTTCATATGGTCTCTTCTCTATTGTATGCTTGCGTATGTGGGACTTAGAATCAATAGAGAGACGGATTTCCAGCCTAAAATGTATTCAGTTACTAATTAAAATAGGTGAACCGAGGAAATTGTGCAGTGTTCTTGAGTTGTCTCTAAATTTTTTGTACAAAAATAATCAACAATGAAAAACGAAAAGTAACAATGAGGAGTACATTTGAGAGATCATATAAAATATTTGATGATGATTTATGAAACATATTACATATCAACCTAGAAAGACCAACAAACATCTTCATGAAATCTAACTACTAGCAAAACAATTGGTCTATCACCACAATCACACGAATATTAATACCAATAAAAAAACACAAACTAAATAGAACCTCACTAAAAACTGCCAACTGAAAAATCAAGTGACCTTGGCAAACACATGATTTTCGTGCCTTGAAGTCATTTCATCGCGTTTCCAAAAGTCTATCTAGAAAAAAATAATAAAAGCAGAAAAGAAATTCTGTAAAAGCTATAGCCTCATTGTATCCAGGTTTTCAAGTGATGATTATGTAGTCTCACTGGTTGATTTCTTCAATAATAATCTCACTCGATTTCTTAATCAAGGTGTAAGGAAAATGATGGTTGATATTTGATATTTTCAATTTCAAAACAGCAATAATGCTCTTCTCAAATGACGATTTACCAGCTGCAACATTTGCGGTGGTTTTTTTTCTTATCAGAAAACTATTTTAGCTTCTGGAAATTATGTAGGATGAAGGCTATGGTAACATTTGTTGTCGTTGAAACAAAAATGATTTAGCTTTGTTAGGAGCACTTTGTGGAGCTTCTCCTCATATGTACTTTTAACACTTTGTAATTTGATTTTTTTTTTTTTTCATTTGACAGTTTTTATTACTGAAACAATGTCCTTGGTTCATGAGATATATAGGTTAAAAAAGTTTCAATCCATGCAATTTTCCTCTTCTTGGATTTTAGAATCTGCAGCATGGATAGAGCAGCCATATATTTTTCATTGGTAGGTGTCCACTTTTATGTTCCCCCTCCCCAAAATACCACCAAAACCATGACAAACACTGCCCGCACCAACCTGGGCTCACCAATTATTTTCAGATCATTTACTATTTTAGGCTTCTTCTCATTTCATTCTCTTAACAAGCCAATACATTTGTTTTTTATTTGAATATAAATATATCTAAACATGTATATGTATGTATGTACGTATGTTTGTATGTACATATTGTTGGGCGCGCGGACCGCGGAACCGTCGAGAGAAACCACCACAAACGATAGCAAAAACACAATAAAAGAGTAAAGACACGAGATTTACGTGGTTCGGCAAGTTGCCTACGTCCACGGGGTAAGGAGGGGGGATTTTCACTAATAGAAAGAGAGAATACAAATTAGGATTACAAGTTCTCACAAAGAAACCCTAAAAAACCAACCTCTCAATCTCTCAAAAGATCTCCTCTCCAAAGATGCACCAAACTCTCTCAAAGGCTGCTCCAAAACGTGCTTGATTTCTATCAAATAATCAGGTTTAGGGTTATTTATAAACTCTAAACGAACCGGGTTTAAAACCAAAACCCGCTGACCGCCAGATTAGTCGACTACAACACGATTAGTCGACTACTACCGCAGATTAGTCGACTACAACACGATTAGTCGACTACTACCGCAGATTAGTCGACTACAACACGATTAGTCGACTACTACTTGATTAGTCGACTACTACCGCAGATTAGTCGACTACTACCGCAGATTAGTCGACTACTACTTGATTAGTCGACTACTACTTGATTAGTCGACTACTCATCAGATTAGTCGACTACAACACGATTAGTCGACTACTCATCAGATTAGTCGACTACAACACGATTAGTCGACTACAACACGATTAGTCGACTACTACCGCAGATTAGTCGACTACTACCGCAGATTAGTCGACTACTACTTCAGATTAGTCGACTACAACACGATTAGTCGACTACTACCGCAGATTAGTCGACTACAATACCTAGTAGTCGACTACTGAACCTGAAAACTGTCTTGTGCATGTTTTTGTGCATGTTCTACACATATGCATGTATGTAGGTATGTATGTATGTATACATATATGTGCTTGTGTTCGTGCATGAATATTTGTGCATGCTTGCGTGCGTGCGTGAGTGTGTGCCTCCATGTGTTGTGTGTGTGTGATTTACAGTGAACGTGAAACATAAAGCACTTGATATTCATGTGTATGTTGATCAGTTCATAGAAGTCTCAAATATTTTACCACATAGGATTCATTGTCATTGTTCTTGAATAGCTAACATGGGCACTGAACTAGCCTCCCTCTGCTTCGGACAAAAGAAATTGGAGGCAATACTTAAACCTGCAATATAGTCCAAGTTATTTTACAGCTCTCGTTTTTTTTTTTTTGTGATTGATGTAGATGTTTCGTAGTTATGCATCGGGCTTGACTAAGTTTCTCATTTACTGGCAATTTCTTGATCATATAAATATGTCATTGCCTAATGTTGCTAATGCAATCTTGGGATGATTTTCTTTCCTTAAAACAGAGTTGAAAATCCACAAGCAACAAAATGATTAGCAGCAACCATATATCTGAAACAAAAAAAAGGATAGATGAGAGTATTCTAAAAATTCTCTCACCATTAAATGAGAAAGCAATAATCTAGAATTATAATCTCACACAAAGTACACATAAGACACAAAACGCAGTAGGTTTTATTCAAGAATTATGAGTGTGACCGCTTGCATTGGACTCTTCCAGTAATTTGTCCACTTCCCGGCTTTGTCTGGATGCAACCCTGTCATGATCTGGTGCATACTCCTGCAAAATGACAATGTATCATTCTCTTCCCTCCCGTGCAAATTTTTAAGGGGTAACTTTCACAAACCCCCCCCCCCCCTGAACTTTAGGTAATTTCACAGAAACCCCCTGAACTTTCTGAAAGTTTCCACCTAAATTCCATTTCTCGGGGTTTCTTTTTAGGGAAGAGAGGATAGAGGGAAATGGGAAAAGACTTAACATTTAGGGGGGTTTTGTGAAACTTACACTTAATAAATCCTAGCCAATAATTCTTCAATCAATCCAAGGAAAAAAGTAAAAAATAAAGGAAGGCAGAGACTAAGAGAACAAGATATGCAAAATAGCTAGCTTCCTCTTTTTTTTAATTTTTTTTTTACCTCCATTTTGATGATGAGTTCCTCTGCAGTTTCTGCTGAGACAACAATGTGCCTTGCTGAGTCCTCAATGAAGCCTTCCTCCACACCTTTGTCAAATAGTGCCAACAAGTTGTCATAATATCCATCCACATTCAACAGCCCCACCTGCCCAAAGTTTTTGTCACATCATATGAAGGTACAATATATTTTAAAAATGAAAAAATCCAAAACAAGTAAACAAACAATATGCCAAATATGGAAAGAAAGTTTCAAAGGTACAACTCACAGGTTTCTCATGTATCCCAAGCTGAGCCCATGTTATCATCTCTAATAACTCCTCCATAGTTCCATACCCTCCTAAAAATTTTAGAAACTCAGAAAGAGTGTATTTTGTTTAGTTTACGGGCTGAGAACTCACCTGGAAGTGCAATGAATGCATCGGCATGTTTAGCCATTTCCGACTTCCTCTCGTGCATGTCAGAGACTATCTTCACTTCTCCAATGCTTTTCCCTGAAATCTGCACAACATTTACTACTTTAGTTTTTTATTTTGAAGCTGTTAGAGTATACTATCATAATCCTCAACCCTCACTATAACTTCAGTTTTTTTTTTAAGGGAAAGGGTCTTTTAAGTTGGTAGCAGAGCAACTCAGGTTCAAATCCTATCGGTCACATGTCTATAGTGAGTTAAAAGTTGTTGCTATGTATGCCACTGTGTGAGTCCAGGGGCGCTCAACCTGCGGGGGAATATTTTCAGTATAAAATTATAATTCTCAATCCTCTCCACAACTTTTGAATTTTGGTGCAGCAGAAGGGACTTGAACGGAAGAAATGTTGTAAAAAGTGCACTTATTTGAATTGCAGATAGAGAAGAGAGGAGAGATGCTGAAACTTGTTACTATTGGGCCCTGGGTTTGGAAAAATTTAGGAGGATTACAATCTCTCTTTGTAAGGAGATACTCTCTCTATTTTTTTTTTCTCTCTAGCTCTCTCTTTCTTATCTCTCTTAATTGGAGACTGAGATTCTGGGATTTTTGGGATGATTTGAACTTAACGCCTGGGGGCTATTTATAGCTGCGTTTGTGGTAGGTGAGCACTGTTGCTACAGTATTTGCTACAGTGACGGTTGGTGAATCTGCTGTTGGTGGGTACTGTAGCAATTTCGGTTACTGTAGCAAATGCGGCTACTGTAGCAATTGCGGCTTTTCTAACAGTTACCCCATGTGGCAGTAGAGCTTTAGGAATAACCCTGATGAGAGAAGAAGAGAACTAATCATCACGTTGTGTTTAACCCGAGGAGTTTTTATACTAACTATTCAACTAGAGTAGATTATTATAGAGATCTTGGCTTACCCAAGAACATGGCATCCACCATCAAGAACTGTTTGGGATATCAACCCCATCAAACCTACACTCCCACCTCCATAAACAAGGTCTACTTTCCTCTGAACCTGATGGAAAACAAAATGATCTTAAGCTGATTCATGATAGTTTAATTGAGTCGATATTGTTAATTCTTTTGTTTAAAAAAAATTTCTTACCAGTAGCTTTCCGAGCTCAAGAGTTGCGTGGCTGAATGAAGGCTTGTTCCCTGGCTTGCTCCCGCAAAAGACACAAATCTTCTTGAACTTTCTTTTGCTTGCACTCTCTTCACTCTTCTGCTTGGCTTCTTCCATTTGAAAAGAAAGAAAATGGAGAAAGAAGTAGAGGAGTAATGCAATTATAGAAGGAGGGGAGTAATTTAAATCCCTGTTACAAAACAGTGATGCATGCACCTTCACTGTTGAGTCTGCCTCTCTAAAACAGTGATGCATACACCTTCACTGTTGAGTCTGCTTCTCTATCTCCTGAAATCTCCTTTTGTCTTGTTAAATAAGTGCTTGGTGTTGCAGATGAACCTAGCAAGGACCATCTTTTATTTCCCCAGTTATCCTTATTTTCTCCTTATGATTTTCTTTCATGAGTCTTGAGAGAAAAATCCAAACCAATATCTTTCCTTTTATGTTATCCAATCAATGCTTTTTTACTGGATTTTCCTTCTATAACACCCACAATGTTTTATGGATCAGAATGCTAGACAAGTAAGAAAATGAAAATGAGTGCTGTAGAATTAGAGTAGTATGATGGACAAGTGGATACACACTAAGAGGTAGGATAATAAATGAGTGCATTTGTAGGGAGTTAGAGGCTGGTCGATAAATTGAGAGAGAATCGGTTGAGATAGTCTAGTCATTGTAATAGGTCATTAAATGCACCAATTCGTAGAAGTAGTAAGATTATAGTTAATGGAGGTCTAAGAAAACTTGGTTAAAAGCTATTAAGAACAACATGATAATGGTTAAGTTAGTGGAAGAGATAGCCCTCAACATAACTGAGTGATAAGAGTAGGACTAACATAGCAGATCCTTAAAATTTTGGGATATAGGATTTTTCATTGTTGTATATATATTCAGATTTACCTCGATTAACCCTTCCTTTCTGTCCCCTCTATGGATTGCCTTTTCATCTCTGGCAATGACAGACTACTCTCAGGGCCTTCAAGTTTAACTAAAGAGAAGAATTACCAGAATCAAATGGATTTCATTTAAGACTGTTTCATGACTAATGTTAATCATACCAAATATATCCCTTAATCATTCAACTTATAGTATATATGTTGTAGGTCTGTGACAATAAGTAATCTGATCATGCTTCCTTAGTCTTTCTGATGATGTAGTCAATCATATATGATTATGTTTGAAATAGAAGAGAATTCACTCTTTTAGATTCTTTTATACCTTAATTGGTTGGCATAGATGCTTCTTGTAGATAAACTATAGGATACTCTGGCTTGCAAGCGAAAAGATTTGAATTGTAATTGCTTTCTCTATATATTTATAGCTAGTGTCTATCATTAATTTTCTTTGGCTTTCAAGTCAATTTTGACTGTTAATATAAAATTGTGCTCATTTATTTAATTAAAAGTAGCTTGCTTTTGTTTTTGGATTGCAAGAACTTAATTTATCGATATTAAAAGATGAAAGTTTCTGTATGTCTTCAAATTGATATTGCCTTCTTTGTTAACGCTCCACGTGCTTACACATAACACATGCATTCTTAATGAGGTGACTTAGCATTGCTCTTTAATTTGTAGATTTGTTACAGCTTATATCTAATTTGGTTGATAAGACCACATATAAACCATTCTTATAAATAATCGAACCCCAGCTGTTACGATAATTTTCTTAGATTCTCTCAAAATGAAAAAGGATGCTTTTGTTAGATAACCTAGGGGTTCTAGCTCCTGAGTCATGGCATCCACGCAGATCTTGCTTGTAAGCTGAAAAGAGATATGATGAAGATTTGCAATGTGATTCCTTTTCTCAATCTTTTAACAATTCTTGATGATCCCCAGCTTAGTTTTTTTATTAGTAGCAATTACTTAGAAAGCTAAATCATTTTTAATTGGCGATCAATTTCTCCATTTTATATGTAATCCTGATTGACTTAGAACCCCACATAGCCACGTCATTGTGTCAATGATTGCTAATTTTTATTAGGAGATATTAATGAATAATTTTTCTATGATATATGTAAAGATCTGAGATGCAAGCCTAGAGGGGGGAGGGGGAGAGGGTGGCTTAAAATAGGATTGCTTAATAATTTTCGAATATCACGGATAATGCAGCGGAAATATAACAACAATTAAACACAGTAAGCAATAATCAAACAACAGAACGCACGATAGTTTATAAGTGGTTCGGATAGCAATCATACATCTACTCTTTCTCCTTGCGAAGAGGTTTCTTTACTATATGAAAGTTTACTGAATCACACACCCGATTCAGTAGGCTTACACGACGGAAACGCTAGTTTTACCAAAACTAGTCATCTAACCCAGCTCTTCACACATGAGTAACCCTAGCCCTAGTTAGTGTCTAATCCCTCAATTAACCCCAACTTGAGTGCGTTGTAAGCCCTCAATTCACCCCGGCTTGAGTACACCGTAAGCCCTCAATTTACACCGGCTTGGAAACGCAGTAAAAATAAGTTTAAAACAAAGTGACATATATCAATTGAGCACAACTAGAAAGATCTTACAGCTATTTTTGATTGACATTGTTCTCGAAAGGATTTATTGTGGAGATCTAGAAGAACGATGATGATTTTGAAGTCCAAGGGTAGCACTCCTTGAAGGTTGACGATCAGATAATGAAGAACAACGTCGAGGATGCTTTCTAATCTAAGAAGTCTGAGCAAGAGCATTTCTCCTAAGTTGAAACCCTAGCGCGGGCTCTCTCTCTCTCTCTCTCTCTCTCTCTCTCTCTCTCTCTCTTCCTCTCTTTTTTTTCCTCTCTTGATTAGGTCAGGAACTTCTTTGAAAAATGAGAGAAAGAAACCCTATAAATATCTGCAACGAACGGTTGAGATTGAATCTTGAAATCTAAGAATCAGCGGCTCAATTATCGATGATCATGATCAGTCATTGATGGTCCTTTGATCATTGATGATGGCAATTTTTCATTGATTGTTGAAAAGTATCTGGATATTGTTATCATCGATAATGCATGGGTCATCGATGGTTACTCGAGGATCATCAATGACTAGTTATGTGAAATTCAGTATAGAGCTGAATTTTGTTCCGTTTTGCCTCAAACTCGATCCTCACATGTTCTAATCTGCACTAATCATCTTAAATACAAATTAAATTCAAATGAATGTTTATTATTACTCAAACAAAAGAAATTGTACGGACAATGTCCTAACAATATACTTGTTTTCCGTTGCAGATGCAACCTATTGCAAGTACAGAAATAAAGGAGCAGCCCGACTTAACTTCAGTGCAATATGATAACAAGCTTACTGTTCTCTTAAGCTATATTCAAGTTCTCTATGATTACTGGAAACTAATTAATTTACTAATCACTAATTAACTGCACTAATGCACAAACAACTCCTAGCCATGTGAAAAATGGAAGCATACCCGAAAACTGTTAACAGAATGTCTCTTTGTGTTTGCTCAAAATTAGGTAGCTTTCATTTGAGCTAGTGAGTAAGTATTGCTGTTTGATTGTCATTTTGCCACTTAATGCTTTGCTGGTGGGCTCTCTGATAGGGAAATTGTTGCTCCACTGCTGTTATTGCATTGGCCCCATGAAAAAAACTGAAGGATGCTGATTTGTGATTTGATGACAGAAAAGGGACATAATCTTAGCTTTATGTGTGATTTTAGAATATTGAGCTTGATTTCACTAGTAATAACTCCTTTATGTTTCTACATGTGTTTCTCCTGTTCAGTTAGTTAATTAACTTCTAGAGAGAAGTCTAATTTTTGTTCCTTGAGTACTCTTTCTATTAGGAAGATCTAGGCTACAGACTTTATATTGCTTTTAAACTGCGAGGAATAAAGGTGTGGGGTCTATAGAGACACAGTTTTTTTTATTGCATTTCACGCGGAAGGAGGATACAGTTTTGTTTCTTGTAGTACGGAAATAATATGGCGTTTATAGAATAGTTAACGTTACACTAAGTTTAAGTATTTATTTGACCAGCAGTTACGTGTCTCTGAAATCGAAAGATCATTGTCTATTACTTTTAGACAAGATGGGGGATCAAAATTGCCACGTCAGGCATTCGGACTGAATCGTGTATGAAACTGTTGATGTACTGATTTCTTTATAGCTTGATTTACAAAAGCTTGTAATTTGTAAATATGAAAATGGACTCTAAGCAATCATCGTGTGCCAAGGATAAGGTATATACTTTCTTTTTGCTGATCAACAATAATATATGCATTAGTTGCGTACATGGGTGATGCAGAGTCAATTGTTGATGATTTTTGGGAGAAATCGGACCGTGCAATGCTCGGACAATGCAAGAAGAGAGGGTGATTTTCAACCATATTTCAACATGCAACTTCAAAAAACCATGACTTTTAATTCTGTTAGTAATTGGTGGGGGTCCGCCCAATTGAGTGGGTGGATCCTACATGGGCTCAAACCAGTTTTTTAGTGAACCGGTTCCTAATCCTAAAGGGTTTGGGTTTTGTTCTCTACTCTACATATATGCACTTATGTGGAGATTAAATAGAGAGATAGAGAGAGAAAACACATACTATTGTCATCTCCTTCCTCTTCATCAATTCTATTATTTATACGTTAGTCGCGGGGTGATATGCGGGGGCTTCTCGCCGTATCGTTGTGGTCGCCCTCCAGCCGTTGTCCGTAGATCACGATTAGATACGTGGCGATCCTTCCAAAAAATCCTGAAAAAGTAATCTCTAATCAAGATATTTAAATTCATTTTTTAATGTATGGTTCACATTGAAATCAGAGTGAGATTAGGGTTGCTCGCATCTTTGATATGCTTTTAGGGTTACATCTAATTTTATTGCATCTTATGTTAGTTTGCATTAGATCTGAAGTTCTTCATGGTGACGTTGGTCTCTAGAATAGGAAGTTGGGATTTTTATCAATAAAGTTTATTTTTTAATTAAAAAAATTAATTTTTTGGTGTAAAAATCTCATTTTTGACATCTGGGATGTCACATCTACAGTAAAAATTTAACTTTTATGAACTAGTGGCAATTTTAATAAATCAGAGATTTATTTATTTTTTTTAGATCTCAAAATATTTGTTTAATTTTTTAGATTTTAAAATATTTTTTTATTTTCTAAAATTCAAAAATAAAATTGTAAAACCCTAGATCTAGCCCCGCGGCTCTAGAGACGCCTTCGATGGCGGGATCTGAGGGTGGCGGCTCCAGCGCTGGGCACCGGAGGCCCACCACACTCCACCCGCAATCACTGGCGTAAGGCGACAGTAGCGATGGTGTCATTTCAAAAAAAATAGGAGGGCCGACGGCAGGAGGGGCCCGCCTACCATTGCCGGTGAAGCAGGCAGGGCCCCGCGGCCAAACCTTGACATAGGGTCAGGATGGCGCTGCTAGGCAGCACCGCTGCCGCCGCCACCCCCTCATGAATCACCCCTAGGGTTTTTGAAACCCTAGGGGCAAATCCATAATTTTTTTAAATTCTTTTTTTTAATTTCTAAAAATTCCAGAAATTAGTTTTAAATCTAAAAAGTATTTTAAAAATAGTTAAAATATCCTAAAGTTCCTAGAAAAAATTCAAAAATTATTTTTATTAGTTTTCTTTAGAAATTTGGGAAATTTCTGGTGTGGGGCCTACTAGATTTCATAATAGAGTTGTTTTTGGATTTAGAAAAATAATTTATGAACTTTGGAAGTTCAGAAATATTTTTTTACACTAGAAAATTTAATTATAAAAATCCTAATAAAATCTTAGAGATTTTGAAGGTAGTTGTTCTAGTGGGGGCGCCTGGGGTGCATATTAATTTCACGAGAAATGAAAAACCTTAATAAAATTGACAAGATAAATTAGGTAGTTAAATATAAAAGTAAAATTATTTGTTTATGTTTGTCATGCTGCATGTTCAGATGCATACTGGTATATATAACAAATAATTTCAAGTGGGAGATTCGGGTAGAGATGACACTGTGATTTAACTACCCAATCTAGTCTATCTCTAAGAAATCTAATATTCCATTTTCAAAATTTTATAACGATTTTAAAAATTATATCTTTGAACACCATGGTTGGGGCCTTAGGCCTTCCTCTCTTTGTTTAGGATGTAATTTTATTATCGGTATAAAAGACTTGATGAGATGAATGTTCTTCGGGGAAGAATAATACTCTACGTAAATGCCCATAATCTTAATGTATCCGTAATTAGAGTGTATTAATTCTTCGCTTAAGGTACCAAAATAGTTATTTTGAAGTCAGTTTGAGACTAAGTAGTTTGAGATACTTTAGTTAAAAGATCCATTTTCCCTTGAGAGCAGGAGAGTTTGGTTAGTATTGAGGCAGCAATATCCGAGTCAAAATAGGGACTCAGAGATTTGAGGCCGGTAGTCAGTACAAGATCTGAAAGTGACAAGATTATTCGATGTGGTTCACCAAGTGGACTGCAAAGAGAGACAATCTTATCGAGGATTATGAGGGTAATGAAACTTGGATATGTCCCTTCAATAAAGATTAAGAGAGACAATCTTATCCGGGATGCTCTTAATGCGAGATTCAGATATGTCCCTTCAATAAAGATCCGAGTTCTTATTATTAAGTTGGATATTCAATTGAGATGTCTGCTAATTCACCTTAGGATGATAACATCTATGATCAGGAATCATGAGATAATGAAACTTGTGCCAAGCTAGGAGCGGCAGATCCGGGCGGTTATCTAGGCTTTGCATAACTCTAAGAAAGATATTTGTTACTTTTATTGCACATCGCAAATACGATACATTCGGGGATGTGCAAATAAAAGTGAAGTTAGAGTCTAAACACCAGGGTGTGCTCAAGGCTAAAATATCTACTTTGGCTTTGGAAGTTAAAAACTTGAGGCACAAGGCTGAGAGCCTAGTTGCAATGGGTACATTAGGAGATTTTTTGGAATAGTTTCTAAAATAAAAGAAGCCAATTAAAAGATGAGAAGTCCAACTAATGAGAGAAAGATCAATTGATTTTACTGCAAATAAATTAATCATTTCGCGCATGAGGGCGCACAACCGAGAAAACTCGGGACTCGCGAATCGCATCTGCAAGGTTTTTCGCACTTAGGTGCACTGCGTGCCGTTGGTAATGATTCTACTACGGTGCCGCAAATTCGCAAGCTGGTCCTAAGTAATCGTTGTTGTTCATTGGATTCCGGAGGAATGACTTCGTTAGGATTGGAGAGAGGTTGTATTGAGTCCTAAATTGGAGCAGAAAAATCTAGCTAGGGATTATGTAACGGTGCTGGGCACTGATGCATGGAGATCTCCTCTGAGTTTAGAGAATAAATAGATATTTTAGGATATTTTATGTGCTCTCACTAAGAGTCAGGAATCGACTCTCAGTAGTTAAGCTTGTGGGATTCTAGTTGGTTTCCCTTTTCTGGGTAACTTACTTAGATTTGCTTTAAAATTTCTCTGCTTATAAAGGCCAAGCTAATCGATTTGTTGATTTTAGAATGTGACTCATTAAAGGATAATCGGGTTATCTTCTACTTTATATTGTGCCGTGAATTAAGATTGGATCTAATTTATGGTATAGGACTAAGTCACATTAGAGGACGCGTGAAGGCTAGCCCTCCTCGGTATATGTACTAGGGTATTTGTTCTTCTATGAGTATGGTCTCGTGGGTAAAATTACTAGAAAGTTATTTGACAAGGCTATGAGCACCTCAATTGCAATTTGATCACTCTGTTAGATGCAGCAGACCAATATTTATGAAGGTACAAAGTGGAACACCCAAATCCCTCATGTTTAAAGAGAAACTTTATACACGATCATGTGTATTTGATTTCGCTCCTAGTTGAGTGCTTGAATTAGTTTCAAGTGCTAAATCGGCAAGGTGGATAATCGGTTAAGCAAAAGCATTAGGGCTTTGCACACTAATCGTGGGAGAGTATCTATCTTGAAAGTTCAGGGAACTATGTCAAAATAAAAGAAAAGTCATACGGTTGACATTATTCTATATTCTGCTGCAAACTAGGGTTGCAGAAATGAGGAATTTAACTCCATTAGATGTAGTCTAGAATATATTAGTTGACGCTAATCTACCCATTTGGTTTTTGCAGATGTACAATTTCTGGTAACATATATTCTGAACCATGTACCTTCGAGATCGATACAGTCAATACCCTATTGGTCATGGATGACCGAGGGCCGACGTTGGATCACTACGTCCATGTGGGAGTGTTGATTTCATACACAATTTTTTATTGGATGAGAAGTTTGGACCCTAAATGTGAAAATGTATTTTCATACACTATTTAGACACTATCTATGTTATGTTTACATGTGAGCAATAAGATGAGACTGTGACCAAAAGAGTTGTGATATATTGAGTTCTTCGGCGAGGATTTCATACACAAAGAAGAAATAGATCAAGATTTAAGTTCATACGAGATCTAGGAGACTGTCATGGATCCAGCAATGGAGTAGGAATTGGTTCTTCTATCAGCTGGGGACAGTGGGAGCAAGATATTTTTAGATGACTTGGAGCCATCTATGGAATCTCAATTCCTTCAGAGATCGTTCCATGGACTACTACCAAGATGATGTTTCTGAGATCTATAAGGAAATACTCATGGTAGCACAACATGTTGATGTGGAGCTTAAGTCATGTGAGGATATTATTTCTGCGTCTGTTGTGAAAGAGTGAAAAGCAGCAATGGATGGGGTGCTTGAGTTCGTGAGGAAGAATCAAGCTTGGGACTTGATGAATCTTTCAACTGAATGCAAGACCACTAAAAATAAATGGATTTTTAACTCAAACAGGTTGGGATATTCAAGGGAAGCAGGGCATGCTTGATGGCAAAAGAGTACACCCAAGTAGTAGGGTGGACTATCGAAAGTGGCGTTTTTTCTAATGTGAGAATTGTCTCTATTCGCATAATATTGACTCTTGAGCATAAACAGATCTAGAACTAGTCCATGTGGACCTCAAAATAGCTTTTATCTATGCAGAACTAATAAAAGTGATCTATGTAGGTGAACCTATGTTTCATAGCCAAGGGGCTTGAGCAAAATGTGCACAAGTTAAAAGGATCCTACCTATGGCTGGAAATATTTTTCTAGTGTGTAGTGTCTTTGATCCTCTTGGACCGTGTTGGGTCATGATTTCTAGACGATCGATCAGGATGGTTAGGTCCACTTATACTAAGTTGATAGAAGTTTGAGATCATGTCATCATATGTCGATGATAAATTGCTGACTAGGTATAGCATGGAGACTAGTGGGACTCCAATTGTTAAAAGTCATGTTCTAAGTAATAGAGCAATGTCTCAACATGAAAGTAGAAAAGAAGCTAATGTTAAGAATCCCTTGCAACGAGTGTAGTCGATAGTCTTGTATGCGTACAATGATTAACACATCCTCTACAGTAGGACTGATGAGTAGGCATCGGTCTAATCCTGATACCACTCACTAGGATGAGTCAAGAGGATCCTCAAATATTTGATTAAGACTGCACTTTATGGGTTATGCTACTACAGCACGGACTCTCACCTATAGAGATATTAAGATGTCGACTGGGTCGATAATCTGGATGGGCGAGCATTAATGTCTAGCTATGCTTTCTTACTCAATGACTAGGTCATTTCTTGAAGTAGTAAGAAGCAATAGTGTGTAACCGTTTTCCACTTGGAGTGGATATGTGGCAACATACACAGTAGTATTGGATGTAGTCTAGTTATACTAATTCTTGGAGAATTTAGCTATAGCGCGATATGTAAAGAATGATATGATTCTCTATATTCATACATGTCGACGGCTGATTATGCGGTGTGCCCAAATTAGTTTGGAAAATCGAATAAAATCCAGATTATGTCTCATTTCATTAAGAACTAAGAGAATGAGGAGGTTCTGCTAAGTGTATCTCTATGACTCATTTGATCAGGGATCTACTGATAAAGGGAATAGCTGAGGAGCGGCTGGTGCAGCACATTTGAGTCTTATGGGCTACGTCTTTAATGATGACTTTTACTTGAGACATCAGACATTTAGGTTATTACGGATGACCACTTTATTTTCTCATCTATGTGCATATCTAGAATTGATTATGTCTTATTATTGCTTGATTATCATAGCATGGAGTATATGAGTATATGATGTGTACAGGGTACACAAAGGGCACTAGGTGCAACATTAGAAAGTTATTAGTAGGTAGAAGCTCTTATCACATAAGTGATCCCCTTCGGAGCAGTGGAAATTGCCGAAGCTGAGACCGAGTGTCGAATGTCATTTAATTTGGAGCAATGACTATACTATTGTGTTACTGGGTAGGACGATAGTGGGAGAACTCTATTGGTCACCCTGTCTGGGTCAGGATGAGGTTGTTGTATACTTATATATTGAAGCCACTGAAGTGGAAATTGCACATCCACTTTACATATTTACTATCAGCCAGACTAGGGGTCTGACTTAGTGCACGAGGTGCGGGCTTGTTAGGAGATCCCAGGCATATCGCGAGGCGATATGGCCGGACAAGTTTATGACTAGGTAATGGAATTTGGGTCTGTACAGTATTCATTTAATGATGTATACTCTTTAGGAGAGAGAAGTAATATCATAGCGTGTTGACATACTACGTGTGCTTGGACCGGATATAAGGAGGTCGAGGGATGGATCCCTGCTCCATCACTGTGTGAGCCCTTATAGATGACCACCAATGATTGACGATAGTCAATGTACCCTTAGAGACACTTGTAGGCAATAAAAATTGCCTTAATCCCTACACAGCAACTCAGAATGAGCAAAAGAGCTTAAGGGTCCATCTGAGTGAAGTCAGGCCCACCTGAGGGTTAAGTTCACCTGAATGCTTGACTTTACAAAATAGACAAAAGTGCTGATATCTCTCAAACCGGAAGGAATTGGGCAAAATGACCGGAGCAAACCGAACCCTTCAGGTGGGTTTGGTTGGCTCCGTCTCGTCGAGATAGTCAATTTTCATATGTAATTCGTCTAATTCCGACATACGGTTTGAAAGTTACGACCCGTTCTTCGTAGCATATGAGGAAGGTCGCAAAGCTGCGAGGCTCCCCATTAGAAGAGGAGGTTCGCCCTGGCAGCGAGGCTCGACACTCAACCGAGGTTCGCCAAGTAGCGAAGCTCTTCATTCAGACGAGGTTCGCCCTGGCAGCGAGGCTCGACACTCAACCGAGGTTCGCCAAGAAGCGAAGCTCTTCATTCAGACGAGGTTCGCCCTGGCAGCGAGGCTCGACATTCAACCGAGGTTCGCCCAAGTAGCAAAACTCTTCATTCAGACGAGGTTCGCCAAGCAGCGAAGCCCTTCACTCAACCGAGGTTCGCCCAACCGAGGTTCGCCAAGTAGCGAAGCTCTTCATTCAGACGAGGTTCGCCAAGCAGCGAAGCTCGACACTCAACCGAAGTTCGTCATTGCAGCGAGGCTCAACATTCAACTGAGGTTCGCCTACAGCAGTGAACCTCGACATTCAACCTCAGCATTCAACCGAGGTTCGCCTGTAGCAGTGAACCTCGACATTCAACCGAGGTTCGTCATTACAGCGAGGCTCGACATTCAACCGAGGTTCGCCATTGCGCCGAGGCTCGACATTCAACCGAGGTTCGCCAGCAGATGAACCTCGACATTCAACCTCAAGATTCAACCAAGGTTCACCTACGCAGTGAACCTCGACATTCAACCAAGGTTCACCTACAGCGGTGAACCTCGACATTCAACCGAGGTTCACCTACAGCGGTGAATCTCGACATTCAACCGAGGCTAGACCGATTGCGCTTCAAAGCGAGACATGCTCAAGAGGCGAGGCTCGACCTCAATACGAGGTTCGCGACGTGAGCGGAGTTCGATCTTTACATGAGCATCAAAGTGTGACAAGGCTGCGCTGCGGCATCGATGGTCGGCGAGGTTAAGCCAACAGTGATGATTTACGCTTTCATCAGGGTTTGCCCATTTAACGGAGCTCGACTCTCATAAGAGGTTCGCCTACAGCGGCGAAGCTTACCATCCAACCAAGACCGCCCACTTGAAGCATGGGAGATGTCACATCCCATAGTGGTCACATCCCACAGGGGGGGGCATGGCTCTCCTCAACTGAGCATGGCCATATCCCACAAATCAAGGAAGTGGCCATGCCTCTCCTTGCCTATTTATAAGCCACCATCTCCACATGAGGAGGGGCTGTTGGAGCTTCAGGGCTGGCTAGCTGGGAAAAAGTCTAAGAACTTTTGGAAGATCAATACTTGGGTGCAGGGGAGAGATCACGAGGCTCGTCAGCAACCCCTAGATCATTCGCAGCTTTGATCTGATCGTCAACGGGAAGCAACCTCAACTTGAGCATCGAGCGAAGCATCCCATCGCCACCAAGAACCCATACAAAAGAGGAGTCAAATCAATCTCCTCTTCCTCTGTAATCGAGAGAATTTGATTGTAATACATTCATTCAATCAATAAACTTTTTCGACCCTACAGAAGATGGCGACCACAGTGGGAGCAACCATTCATTCCGATGAACTGGTGGTGGCGCAATCAGACAAGGTTGCAGTCGGAACCGAGGTTCGAACCTTGTTTATCGAGTTTGATCAGAGTAAGTACGAGGAGTTCCTCTCCTCTGGGGCATCTAGCCCAGTGAAGACACGCAAGTGTCGTCGAGTCTCGTATGAGACTTCAGCCCCCGTGGCTTCTGCTGAATCCTCTCGAGCGAACCTCGACAATCAGCCTTTGTCTCTCAAGGACAAGGCTCCAAGAGTTAGCCAGCAGGCTAAAAAGTGGGTTGTCAAGCAACCCAAGTCAACTTCGGATGTTGTTAGCCAAGTTTTGGCTTCTGGCGAGCCTCGCTCTGTCTATGGGAAGAACGAACCTTCTAACGGTTCACTCTCAAGACGTGCCAGACAACGTCAGCGACAGAACCAAGCTCGCCGACGTGCTCGAGCTCTGGTCTCGTTGGACGGATTCCACTATCGTCCAAAGAAAATCAACGAACCTCGTTATCATCAAAGGGTTCATTCAGAACAAGACGAATGTCGCCTACCAACCTCGCCTACAAGATTTAACGCCGCCTACCGCGAACCAAGTTTGCAAGACAAACGTCGCCCCTGCTGCGAACGGACAAGCTGAAGCTTTTAATAAGACGATCATCAAGATCCTTACCAAGACGGTCTCTTCCAATAAAAAGGATTGGGACGACAAGATGGGGCAAAGTTTGTGGGCCTACCGCACAACGGTTCGCACACCGACGGGTACCACCCCATATTCTCTAGTTTATGGCTGTGAGGCCATTTTACCGTTAGAGATTCAAATCCCATCGCTTCAATAGCGCTATCCACCGAATGACAACCGAGGAAAATCATCACGACGCCTTTGAGGAACTTGAAATGCCGGATGAAAAGCGACATGTGCTCAACAAAGATATCGAGCTTTACCGCACCGGATTTCTAAAGCATTTGACAAGAAAGTCCGATGTCGCATTTTCAAGGAAGGCGATCTTGTTCTCGGTCCGGCCTTGATGATCCTCAATTCTAAGAAAAGGGAAATTGAACCAAAATGGGAAGGGCCATTCGTAGTGGAATCAGCTTTACTCAAATGGAGCATACCGCCTAACCAATCAAGAAGGCGAGAGAATCATGATGCCTATTAATGGTAAGTTTCAAAAGTACTACCCGTAGTCTTCTTTCAAACTCCCATTAAGTTATCATGTTAACAAATACATCGATAACCAATTTCCCTCAAGATTTCCTCGTCAATCCTCTCAAGCGGGATGGCGGGACCACTCTTGTCATGTTAATATTACACCTCGACAAATTAACTTGCTAATCCTCTTCAATGGGATGGTGAGTCCTCGAGTTGCCCCAATCGCAACAAATTCTTGTCGGGTTAACAATCACCTTTGACAAATTCCCTTCCAATCCTTGTCAGCGGGATGGGGCCCACATAACGCCATGTTAACAATCACCTCGATAGTCCGCGCCGTCATTCATGAGATGGCGTTGTCCAATCAAGTCGTCATACCCTATTCCCATCATAGTTGTTACGCCAGGATTCTTGAACAACTTGATTGCTTTTTATCGCGATCGTTATACTTTTATGTCGAGCGATTCGATCATTTCCATATCGTCACTTGTCCGAGTGACTTTGGGTTAGATAGTGGTTAACCAAGCAATATACCCTATCAACTCCCTCACCGAATAGTGGCCTACCATGCGATGTGCCTCTATTTCAACCATAGTCGTTATACTCCCATGTCCTTTGAGCGACTGGCTAACCCCATGATCATTCCTCTAAATGATTTTGTTCGTAATCACTGTTGTTATACTCTCCGTCATGAACAACTTGATTGCTTTTTATCGCGATCGTTATACTTTTATGTCATCAACGATTCGATCATTTCCACATGATGGCCTACCAGCGATTTGCCCTTATCTTTTAATCCAACGCTTGAACGGCTAAGGATAGAGGGAGATTTTAGCACTAAGCCTAAAAGAAACTCCTCGCAAACTCACCATCTTGAGGGAAAAGTATGGCTAGCCCGATTCAAGCGGTGTCGGTAAAGGCACATCAAATCGTTGATAGTCGGGGTTTGCTAAAAATCCTAGAGGGCTATCATTAGTCGCGCAGTGAAGAATTCAACTTTACCAAGTTCGTTAGAGGGTTCCTGCGCTCATGCTTGCGGCCAGTGTTGCAAGTCTTCATATCCAAAGTGTTCGGACTCCATTCAACCACATTCAAGTCCGAAAACTTTGAGGGGGTTTGTAGGCAATAAAATCGCCTTAATCCACCTGACAACTTCGGGATAAGCAAAAGAGCCTAAGGGTTCGTCGAGTGAAGTCGAGGCCCACGAGGTTAAGTTCACCAATGCTTAACTTTACAAAATAGACAAAGTGTTGATATCTCTCAAACCGGAAGGAATTGGGCAAAATGACCGAGCAAACCGAACCCTTGGTGGGTTTGGTTGGCTCCGTCTCGTCGAGATAGTCGATTTTCATATATAATTCGTCCAATTCCGGCGTGCGGTTTGAAAGTTACGACCGCTCTTCGTAGCATATGAGGAAGGTCGCAAAGCGGCAAGCCCCATTAAAGAGGAGGGTGCATACGGCGTGAGGCTCGACATTCAACCGAGGTTCGCCAAGTAGTGAATCTCGACATTGAGGCGAGGTTAGCCAAGTAGCGAGCCCTTCATTGAGCGAGGTTAGCCAGCGGCGAAGCTCTTCATTGAGCGAGGTTAAGCCAGCGAAGCTCTTCACTCGGCGAGGTTAGCCAGCGGCGAAGCTCTTCATTGAGCGAGGTTCGCCAGCGCGAAGCTCTTCATTGAGCGAGGTTAGCCAAGTAGTGAATCTCGACATTGAGCGAGGTTAGCCAGCGGCGAAGCTCTTCACTCGGCGAGGTTAGCCAGCGGCGAAGCTCTTCACCGACGAGGTTCGCCAAGTAGTGAATCGACATTGAGCGAGGTTAGCCAGCGTGAAGCTCTTCATTCGACGAGGTTCGCCAGCGTGAAGCTCTTCATTCGACGAGGTCGCCAAATGGCTCTTCACCGACGAGGTTCGCCAGCGTGAAGCTCTTCATTCAGACGAGGTTCGCCAGCGTGAAGCTCTTCATTCGACGAGGTTCGCCAGCGTGAAGCTCTTCATTCGCACGAGGTTCGCCAGCGTGAAGCTCTTCGCCGACGAGGTTCGCCAAGTAGTGAATCTCGACATTGAGCGAGGTTAGCCAGCGTGAAGCTCTTCACTGACGAGGTTCGCCAAGCGAAGCTCTTCATTCGACGAGGTTCGCCAAGTAGTGAATCTCGACATTCGACGAGGTTCGCCAGCGTGAAGCTCTTCGCCGACGAGGTTCGCCAGCGTGAAGCTCTTCATTCAGACGAGGTTCGCCAGCGAAGCTCTTCATTGAGCGAGGTTAAGCCAGCGTGAAGCTCTTCACTGACGAGGTTCGCCAAGCGAAGCTCTTCATTGAGCGAGGTTAGCCAAGTAGTGAATCTCGACATTCGACGAGGTTCGCCAGCGTGAAGCTCTTCGCCGACGAGGTTCGCCAGCGTGAAGCTCTTCACTGACGAGGTTCGCCAGCGTGAAGCTCTTCATTCGACGAGGTTCGCCAGCGTGAAGCTCTTCACTGACGAGGTTCGCCAGCGTGAAGCTCTTCATTGAGCGAGGTTAGCCAGCGTGAAGCTCTTCACTCGGCGAGGTTCGCCAGCAAATGGCTCTTCATTCGACGAGGTTCGCCAGCGTGAAGCTCTTCATTCAGACGAGGTTCGCCAAGCGAAGCTCTTCATTCGACGAGGTTCGCCAGCGTGAAGCTCTTCACTCGGCGAGGTTAGCCAGCGTGAAGCTCTTCATTCAACGAGGTTAGCCTCTGGCGGTGAACCTCCACATTCAACGAGGTTAGCCTCTGGCGGTGAACCTCGACATTCAACCGAGGTTCGCCACAGCGAACCTCGACATTCAACCGAGGTTCACCTACAGCGGTGGATCTCGACATTCAACCGAGGCTAGACGATTGCAGCTTCAAAGCGAGACATGCTCAAAAGGCGACCTCAATCTGAGGTTATGCCGTGGGCGGAGTTCGATCTTTACATGAGCATCAAAGTGTGACAAGGCTGCGCTGCGCGTCGATGATGCGGCGAGGTTAGCCACTTTGTGAGGCTCATCCCTTTTGGAGGGACCTCACATTGGCGAGGTTAAGCCCATTTAGCGGGCTCGACTCTCATAAGAGGTTAGCTCTGGTGCGAAGCTCACCATCAACAAGACCGCCCACTTGAAGCATGGGAGATGTCACATCCCATAGTGGTCACATCCTACGGGGGCATGGCTCTCCTCAGCGAGCATGGCCATATCCCACAAATCAAGGAAGTGGCCATACCTCTCCTGCCTGTTATAAGCCACCATCTCCACATGAGGGGGCTCACAGCTTTGGAGCTTTTGGAAAACTTTTGGAGAATTCAACACTTGCGCACAAGTGAGATCGAGCTCTTAAATCGGCAACCTCTAGATCATCCATGACTTTGATCGATGCGTCAGCGAGAAGCAACCTCGACTTGAGCATCGGTGAAGCATCCTCTGCCACCAGAACCCATACAAAGAGGAGTCAAATCAATCTCCTCTTCCTCTGTGTCGAGAAAATTTGATTGTAAACCCATCCATTCAATCAATAAACTTTTCGACCCTCTGAGAAGATGGCGACCACGATGGGAAGCTCTTGAGATTCGATGAAGAGCTCGATCTCACTTGTGCGCAAGTGTTGAATTCTCAAAAGTTTTCCAAAGCTCCAAAAAGCCCCTCCTCATGTGGAGATGGTGGCTTATAAATAGGTAAGGAGAGGCATGGCCACTTCCTTGATTTGTGGGATATGACCATGCTCGGTTGAGAGCCATGCCCCACGTGGGATGTGACCACTATGGGATGTGACATCTCCCATGCTTCAAGTGGGCGGTCTTGGTTGGATGGTGAGCTTAGCGGCGTAGCGAATCTTATGAGAATCGAGCCGTTAAATGGGCGAACCTCGGATGGCGAAATCCTTGGTGGGGCGAACCTCGTCGGACCACGGGCCGCAGCGAGCCTTGTCACACTGATGCTCATGTAAAGGTGAACTCCGCTCCGCGTCGCGAACCTCGTATTGAGTCGAGCCTCGCCTCTTGAGCATGTCTCGTTTTGAAGCGTGCGGTCTAGCCTCGGTTGAATGTCGAGATCCCTGCTGTAGGTGAACCTCGGTTGAATGTCGAGGTTCAGCGCGTAAGCGAACCTCGGTTGTATGTCGAGTTCCTTTGCTGGCGAACCTCGGTTGAATGTGGAGGTTCGCTGGCGTGGCGAACCTCGGTGAAAGCTTCATTGCTGCGAACTCGTCGGTGAAAAGCTGGCGAACCGACCGATGAAACTTGACGCTAGCGAACCTGCGAATGTTGAACCAGCTTGGCGAACCGTCTGGTGAAGCCGTTGGCGAAACCTGGTGATGAACCGACGCGCTGGCGAACCTGTCGTCGAGAACCATTTGCTGGCGTTTCGTCTGAATGAAAACTTCGACGCTAACCTCGTCGTGAAGAAACTTCATTGCTGCGAACCTCGTCTGGATGAAGACCGTTTTGGCGAACCCGTTATGAAACTGGACGCTGGCGAACCTCGTAATGGGAATTCACTGCTGGCGAACCCGTCTGAAATGGCTTATTGCCAGCCGTCGGTGAAACAGTGAAACGGCTGCTTGACCGCAGTGAAGAGCTGACGCTAATTACCGTCGGCGAAAACTCGTCGCTGGCGAACTTACCGTCTGAATAATAAATTCACTGCTTGGCGAACACCGTCTGAATGAAGCTTAACTGCTGGCGAACGTCGGTGAAACCGACGCTGGCGGCCTGTGCAGAAAACTTATTTGCTTGGCGAACCTCGTCGGCGGCTTCACGCTTGCGAACACCAGGTCGATAAATTACTTGGCGAACTTCGTGCAAATGGCCGTAACTGGGCGAACACCGTGCGGCGCTGGCGAACGCAAATGAAATGAACTTAAACGCTGGCTGAAATCGGAAAACTTAACGCTGGCATTTCGGCAAACTTCTGCTTGCGAACCTCGACATTCAACAGGTTCACCTACGGCGGTGGATCTCCATTCCGAGAGCTGAACCGGTTCAAAGCGAGACATGCTCAGAAGCGAGGCGACCTCAATCGAGGTTGCTGCGTGGGCGGAGTTCGATCTTTACATGAGCATCAAAGTGTGACAAGGCTGCGCTGCGGCGTCGTGATGCGGCGAGGTTAAGCCCTATGATGATTTACGCTTTCATCAGGGGTTAAGCCCATTTAGCAGACTCGACTCTCATAAGAGGTTAGCCTCTGGTGGCGAACTCACCATCAACAAGACCGCCCACTTGAAGCATGGGAGATGTCACATCCCATAGTGGTCACATCTACGGGGGGCATGGCTCTCCTCAGCGAGCATGGCCATATCCCACAAATCAAGGAAGTGGCCATACCTCTCTTGCCTTTTATAAGCCACCATCTCCACATGAGGGGCTCGCGGCTTTGGAGCTTTTGGAAAACTTTTGGAGAATTCAACACTTGCGCTGAAGTGAGTCGAGCTCTTAGTCGGCAACCTCTAGATCATCCGCGGCTTTGATCGATGTCAGCGGAAGCAACCTCGACTTGAGCATCGGTGAAGCATCCTCTGCCACCAAGAACCCATACAAAGAGGAGTCAAATCAATCTCCTCTTCCTCATGTCGAGAAAATTTGATTGTAAACCCATCCATTCAATCAATAAACTTTTCGACCCTCGAGAAGATGGCGACCACGATGGGAAGCTCTTGAGATTCTTGATGAAGAGCTCGATCTCACTTGTGCGCAAGTGTTGAATTCTCAAAGTTTTCCAAAAGCTCCAAAAAGCCCCTCCTCATGTGGAGATGGTGGCTTATAAATAGGTAAGGAGAGGCATGGCCACTTCCTTGATTTGTGGGATATGACCATGCTTCGATTGAGGAGCCATACCCCACAGGATGTGACCACTATGGGATGTGACATCTCCCATGCTTCAAGTGGCGGTCTTGGTTGGATGGTGAGCTTAGCCGTGGCGAACCTCTTATCGAGCTTCGTTAAATGGGAACCCGGATGAAAGCGAAATCGCGTGGCGAACCTCGTCGGACCACGGGCTGGCGAGCCTCACACTTTGATGCTCATGTAAAGGTGAACTCCGCTCCGCGTGCGAACCTCGTATTGAGGTCGAGCCTGCCTCTGAGAGCATGTCTGTTTGAAGCGTGCGGTCTGCTACCGGTTGAATGTCGAGATCCGCTGCTGTGGTGAACCTGGTTGAATGTCGAGGTTCAGCGCTGGCATGGCGAACCTGGTTGTATGTCGAGGTTCGCTGGCGTGGCGAACACCGGTTGAATGTGGAGGTTCTGGCGTAGGCGAATCGGTTGAATGAAGAGCCGCCCGAACCGATGCGAGTGAAGCCGTAGCGGCGAACCTCCGATCAGTGAAAAGCTTATTTGCTGGCGAACCTGTCGAATGTTGAGATTCCGCGCTTGGCGAACCTGCGTCTGAATGAAAGCCGGCTGGCGGCGAACCTCGTCAGTGAAACCCGACGCTGGCGAACCTCGTGCGTCGAGATTCAGCGCTGGCGAACCTCGTGATGAAGAGAAACGCCGCGAACCTCGTCGAGTGAAAAGCTTATGCTGGCGAACCTCGTCTGAATGAAGCCATTTGTTTGGCGAACCTCGTCGGCGAAGCTTCGCGCTGGCGAACCTCATCACGAATATGAGATTCACTACTTGAACCTGTCCGAATGAAACTTATTTGCTGGCGAACCTCGTCAGTGAAACTGGCGAACCTTCAGTGAAGAGCCGCTGGCGAACCTCGTCTGAATGAAGCCGGCGCTGGCGAACCTCGTCGGCGAAAAGCCGGCTGCTGGCGAACCTCGTCCGATCTCGAATTCACTACTTGGCGAACCTCGTCAGAATGAAGAGCTGCTTGTAGTGACCTCGTCAGTGAAACTGCTGGGCGGACTCGTCGAGATGAAGCCATTGCTGGCGAACCTCGTCGGAAGAGCAAGCTGCTGGCGAACCTGTCAGATGTCGAGTTCACTGCTTGGCGAACCTCGTGCGAATGAAGGCTTGGCGGCAAACCTCGTCACGACGAAGAGCCCATTTGCTTAGCGAACTCGTGAGTGAAGGCTTCGACGCTTGCGAGCCTCGTCAGAATGAAAAGCCATTTGCTGGCGAACCTCGTCGGCGAAGAGCTTGCTGCTTAGCGAACCTCGTCGAATGTCGAGATTCACTACTTGGCGAACCTCGTCGAATGAAGGCTTACGCCACTGGTGAACCTCGTCGAAGGAAAACCTTTGGCGAACCTCGATCGGTGAAGAGCTTAGCTGGCGAACCTCGTCGAATGAAGAGCTTCATTTTGCGAACCTCGTGTGAATGAAGAGCTCGCAGCTTGGCGAACCTGATGAATGGAAGTTTAGCTACTGGCGAACCTCGGTTGAATGTCGAGCCTGTTGCCGGGCGACCCTCCTCTTTAATGGAAGCCTTGCGGCCGACCTTCATATGCTACGGAAGCGGTCGTAACTTTCAAACCGTGCGTCGGGTGGGCCGATTATATATGAAAATCGACTATCTCGCGAGGCGGAGCCAACCAAACCCACTGAAGGGTCGGTTTGCTCGGTCATTTGCCAATTCCTTCGGTTTGAGAGATATCAACACTTTGTCTATTTTGTAAAGTTAAGCATTGGTGAACTTAACCCTCGGTGGGCGACTTCACTCGAGCGAACCCTTAGGCTCTTTTGCTTCTGAGTTCGCGTGGGGATTAAAGGCGATTTTAGCCTACTAAACCCCCTCAAAGTTTTCGGACTTGAATGTGGTTGAATGGAGTGCGGAACACTTTGGATATGAACTGCAACACGGTGTATTGCGGGCGGAAGCGAGGAACCCTCTAACGAACTTGGTAAAGTTGAATTCTTCACTTTCATGACTAATGATAAGCCCTCTAGGATTTTAGCACCCCGACTATTAAGTTTGATGTGCTACCGTTTGAATCGGGCTAGCCATACTTTCCCTCCGATATGGTGAGTTTCGAGGAGTTTCTTTGACTTAGTGCTAAAAATCCTAGAGGGCTATCATTAGCTGCGTGAAGAATTCAACTTTACCAAGTTCGTTAGAGGGTTCCTCGCTCGTCTGCACGGCCACCGTTGTCTTCATATCCAAAGTGTTCCACTCCATTCAACCACATTCAAGTCCGAAAACTTTTGAGGTTTTGTAGGCAATAAAATCGCTTTAATCCCCGCACGTTAAGATAAGCAAAAGAGCCTAAGGGTTCCTCGAAGTCGTGCCCACCGAGGGTTAAGTTCACCAATGCTTAACTTACAAAATAGACAAAGTGTTGATATCTCTCAAACCGAAGGAATTGGGCAAATGACCGAGCAAACCGAACCCTTCTGGGTTTGGTTGGTCTCGCCGCGTCGAGATAGTCGATCATATATAATTCGGCCCACCGACGCACGGTTTGAAAGTTACGACCGCTCTTCAGAGCATATGAGGAAGGTCGCAAACGGCAAGGCTTCATTAAAGAGAGGGTCGCCCGCAGCAGGCTCGACATTCAACCGAGGTTCGCCAAGTAGCTAAACTCTCCATTCGCACGAGGTTCGCCAAGTAGAGCTCTTCATTCGCATCGAGGTTCGCCAAAATAAGCTCTTCATTCAGACGAGGTTCGCCAAGCGTCGTCTTCACTCAATCGGTTCGCCAAGCGAAGCTCTTCCTTCGCACGAGGTTCACCAGCGCTAAGCTCTTCATTCAGACGAGGTTCGCCAAGTAGTGACCGACATTCGACGAGGTTCGCCAAGCGTCGGCTCTCGCCGACGAGGTTCGCCAAGCAAGGCTTCATTCAGACGAGGCTCGCCAGCAGCCGCTTTCACCGACGAGGCCCCAGCCAAGCTCTTCGCTCGCACGAGTTCGCCAAGCCGCGAAGCTCTTCATTCGCATCGAGGTTCGCCAAGTAGTGAATCGACATTGATCGAGGTTCGATGCGCCAGCTCTCGCCGACGAGGTTCGCCAGGTCGGGCTCATCCGCATCGAGGTCGCAAGCGTGGGCCTTCACTGACGAGGTTCGCCAAGCAAATGGTCATCTCAGACGCAGGTTCGCCAAGCAGTGAATCTCGATATTCGCACGAGGTTCGCCCAGCTCGGAAGCTCCGACGAGGTTCGCCAAGCTAAGCTCTCATTTAGACGAGGTTCGCCAGCAAATGTTTCACCGACGAGGTTCGCCAGCAAATGCTCTTCACTGACGGGTTCGCAAATGGCTCTTCATTCCGCATCTTTCAGCTAGTGAATCTCACATTCAGCGAGGTCACGGTTAGCAAGCTCTTCGCCGACGAGGTTCGCCAGCAATGGGTTTCATTCAGACGAGGTTCGCCAGCAAGGTTTTCACTGACGAGGTTCAGCAGCGGCTCTTCATTCGCACGAGGTTCGCCAGCGAATCTCGACATCCGTGACGAGGTTTGCCAACGGAAGCTTCACCGACGAGGTTCGCCAGCAAAGCCTTCATTCGCATCGAGGTTCGCAGCGAATTCGACATTCGACGAGGTTCGCCAGCGGGCTCTTCACCGACGAGGTTCGCCAAGCGGCTCTTCACTGCACGGTTCGCCAAGCCTTCATTCAACCGAGGTTCGCCTACGCAGCGGAACCTCCACATTCAACCGAGGTTACGCAGCAGCGAACCTCGACATACAACCGAGGTTCGCCAGCCAGGAACCTCGACATTCAACCGAGGTTCACCTACAGCGCTGGATCTCACATTCAACCGAGGCTAGACCGCACGCCAAAACGACATGCTCAAGAGGCGTAGGCTCGACTCAATAACGGTTCGCGACGGGAGCGGAGTTCGATCTTTACATGAGCATCAAAGTGTGACAAGGCTCGTCAGCAGCCGCCGCTGGTCCGACGAGGTTCGCCCCACAACAGTGATTTCGCCATCCGAGGTTCGCCCATTTAACTGAGCTCGACTCATAAGAGGTTCGCCACATGCGAAGCTCACCATCCAACCAAGACCGCCCACTTGAAGCATGGGAGATGTCACATCCCATAGTGGTCACATCCTACGGGGCATGGCTCTCAACCGAAGCATGGCCATATCCCACAAATCAAGGAAGTGGCCATACTCTCCTTGCCTATTTATAAGCCACCATCTCCACATGAGGGGGCTCGCTTTTTGGAGCTTTTGAAAACTTTTGAGAATTCAACACTTGCACAAGTGAGATCGAAGCTCTTCACAAGAACCTCTAGATCATCCGCAGCCTTTGATCCGACGCCAACGAAGCAACCTCGACTTGAGCATCGAAAGTGAAGCATCTCTCGCCACCAAGAACCCATACAAAAGAGGAGTCAAATCAATCTCCTCTTCCTCTCAGAATCGAAAATTTGATTGTAAACCCATCCATTCAATCAATAAACTTTTTCGAATCTCTACGTAAGATGGCGACACAAAGGGAAGCTCTTGAGATTACCGATGAAGAGCTCGATCTCACTTGTGCGCAAGTGTTGAATTCTCCAAAAGTTTTCCAAAAGCTCCAAAAAGCCCCTCCTCATGTGGAGATGGTGGCTTATAAATGTAAGGAGAGGCATGGCCACTTCCTTGATTTGTGGGATATGACCATGCTCGCTGAGGAGAGCCATGCCCCTCAGGATGTGACCACTATGGGATGTGACATCTCCCATGCTTCAAGTGGGCGGTCTTGTTGATGGTGAGCTTCACACCAGAGGCTTAACCTCTTATGAGAATCGAGCCGCTAAATGGGCTTAAACTCTGATGAAAGCGTAAATCCGTTAGGGCTTAACCTCGCCGACCACGGACGCCGCAGCGCAGCCTTGTCACACTTTGATGCTCATGTAAAGATTGAACTCCGCCCACGCGCTAACCTCGTGATTGAGGTCGAGCCTCGCCTTGAGCATGTCTCGCTTTGAAGCGCGTAATCGGTCTAGCCTCGCTGAATGTCGAGATCCACCGCCGTAGGTGAACTCTGTTGAATGTCGAGGTTCACCGCCGAGGCGTAACCTCTGTAGGCGTCGAGGTTCACCGTAGGCTAACCTCGCTGAATGTGGAGGTTCACCGCTGTAGGCTAACCTCTGTTGAATGAAGAGCTACGCTTAGCTTAACCTCGCCGAGTGAAGAGCTTCGCCGCCTTAACTCTGCCGAGTGAAGAGCTTCGCCGCTTGGCTAACCTCGCCCAATGTTGAGATTCACCGCCGCAACCTCGCTCAATGAAGAGCTTCGCTGGCTTAACCTCGCCGAGTGAAGAGCTCGCCGCTGGCAACCTCGCCCAATGTCGAGATTCACCGCTTGGCTAACCTCGCTCAATGAAGAGCTTGCCGCTGGCTAACCTCGCCGAGTGAAGAGCTGCCGCTGGCGTAACCTCGCTCAATGAAGAGCCGCTTGGCTTAACCTCGCCGAGCCGTTTAGAGCCGCTTGGCTAACCTCATCCAATGTCGAGATTCACTACTTGGCTAACCTCGCTCAATGAAGAGCTTCGCCGCTACAACTCGAAAGTGAAGAGCTACCGCTGGCTAACCTCGCCGAAAGAAGAGCTACGCTTGGCTAACCTCGCTCAATGAAGAGCTTCGCCGCTGGCTAACCTCGCCGAGCGAAGAGCTTGCTGCTACAACCTCGCCTCAATGTCGAGATTCACTACTTGGCTAACCTCGCTCAATGAAGAGCTACGCTGGCTAACCTCGCCGAAAGTGAAGAGCTTCGCTGGCGCAGCCTCGTCAATGAAGAGCTCGCTGCCATAACCTCGCCGAGCGAAGAGCTGCCGCTGCCGCAACCTCGCCTCAATGTCGAGATTCACTACTTGGCTAACTCGCTCAATGAAGAGCTTCGCCATAACCTCGCTCAACGAAGAGCTGCCGCTGCTAACCTCGCCGAGTGAAGAGCTTCGCCGGGCGAGCCTCGCTCAATGAAGAGCTTCGCCGCTGGCTAACCTCGCCGAGCGAAGAGTCACGCTGGCTAACCTCGTCAATGTCGATTCACTACTTGGCTAACCTCGCTCAATGAAGAGCTTCGCCACTGGTGAACTCGCTCAAGGAAGAGCTTCGCCGCTGGCAACCTCTGCCGAGTGAAGAGCTTCACGCCATAACCTCGCTCGAATGAAGAGCTTCGCCGCCTAACCTCGCTCAATGAAGGGCTCCGCCACTTGGCTTAACCTCGTCAATGGAGAGTTTCGCTATTGGGCAACTCGTTGAATGTCGAGCCTCACGCCGTATAACCTCCTTTTTAATGGGGCTTGCTTTTACCTTCCTCATATGCTACTAAGAACGGTCGAATCTCAAACCGACGCCGGAATTGGACGAATTATATATGAAAATCGACTATCTCGACGTAGACGGAGCCAACCAAACCCACCTGGGGTTCGCTTGTTCTGGCCATTTTGCCCAATTCCTTCCGGCTTGAGAGATATCAACACTTTGTCTATTTTGTAAAGTTAAGCATTCAGTGAACTTAACCTCGTGGGCTCGACTTCACTCGACGAACCCTAGGCTCTTTTGCTTATCCCGAAGTTGTCAGGTGGATTAAGGCATTTTTATTGCCTACAAACCCTCCAAAGTTTTCGACTTGAATGTGGTTGAATGGAGTCCGAACACTTTGGATATGAAGACTTGCAACACCGCCGCCAACGTTTGCGAGGAACCCTCTAACTAACTTGGTAAAGTTGAATTCTTCACCGCAGCCTAATGATCGCCTCTAGGATTTTAGCAAACCCCGCCTATTAACGGATTTGATGTGCCTTTACCGACACCGCTTGAATCGGCTAGCCATACTTTTCCCCGATGGTGAGTTTGCAGGAGTTTCTTTTAGGCTTAGTGCTAAAATCTCCTCTATCCTTAGCCGCTCAAGCGCTGGATTAAAAGATAGGGCAAATCGCCCGGTAGGCCATCATGTGGAAATGATCAATCGCTCGACATAAAAGTATAACGATCGCGATCAAAAAGCAATCGTTGTTCGACGGAGAGAGTATAACAAGGATTACGAACAAAAACATTTAGAGGAATGATCATGTGGGTTAGCCGAAGTCGCTCGACATGGGAGTATAACGACTATGGTTGAAATAGAGGCACATCGCATGGTAGGCCACTATTCTGTGAGGGAGCTGATAGGGGTATATTGTTGGTTAACCACTATCTAACCCAAAGTCACTCGGACAAGTGGCGATATGGAAATGATCGAATGGATTCGATGACATAGAGTATGACGGCTGTGGAAACAATCAAGTTGTTCGGTAACTTCGGAAGTGTAACAACTATGATGGGAATAGGGGTATAGACTTGATTGGACAACGTCATCTGCGGGAATGGCGGTGCGACTATCGAAGGTGATTGTTAACATGGCGATTATGTGGGCCGCCATCATTGATAAGTTGGAAGAATTTGTCAAAGGTGATTGTTAACAACGAAATTTGTTGCGATTGGGGCAACTTTGAGGACTCACCATCCCATTGAAGGGATTAGCAAGTTAATTTGTCGGTGTAATGTTAACCTAGCGGTGGTGGTCCCGTCATCCTATTAGAGAGGATCGGCGGAGGTCACGGGGAACTATCGGAGGTGATTGTTAACATGATAGTTTTATAGGCCCGCCATCTGTTGAGGAGGATTGGCGGAGGAAATTAGTTATCGGATGTGGTAACATGATAACTTAGTGGGAGTTTGAAAAAGACTACGGGTAGTACTTCTTTAAAAATTTAGTCGGATCTTTGGTCCTCGGCGATTGATGCATATAATCAACGATCATCTTTGGCGGGTGTAGCAGTGCGCTATGGGTCCATAGCTGGTTCATTGGCGAGCGGCGGATGCCATCAGGGCTTACTTGAAAAGAGTTTTGATGAAGCGGTCGCCACCACCAAGGTATCTTGGTGCGTCGGCTTCTCGAAATTCAAATAACTCTTCAACCTCCATGCGGCGAGACGCAGCTCGACTTGTTCTCCTTGGCGGGTTAAGTCTTTCCGCGGCGAGCTTCGTGGCCCATATTAGGCGAATGTTGATGGAGATTATTAGACACATCTCGATGAGAGTGGCCCGGAAATCGATCCGCGACGCAGCGGCGATCGTATGAGTTTCTCCACGGCAACAATGAGATTACATTTGGTGGCATCATGCTTGCGAGTGAGATAATCAGAGATCAGTGGGTGTACCCCAGTTGATTACAGCGAGCCTCATATGAGAGAGACTCTTTGAATCGAGTTTGGCGAACTCGAGGTTGCCGCTTCCTTTAGTTACGGCGAGGTTCATATTGGCGGCGAGGTTATTTGCCACTTAGAGGTTCGATCCTATTTAGAGGAGACCTCATGTTGGCGAAGTTAGATTTGCTTGTGTAGGATCGTTGATCTAACTCAATGAAACACACTAAACACTAGAAGGGGTGAATAGTGTTTTATAAAAATGCAAAGTAGATTATAAATTGCAAGGAAAGAATAGCAACAATCTCGAAATTGAACATCACAAACACAAGAGATTTATCTTGGTTCCACCTCCCGGTGTACATCAGTCCCAAGCAAATCCCGCTTGAGTTTCCACTATGATTTTGAAACCTTACAAAATCAAAGGCAAACTTGTCCAATTTGCAAGCCCATGCAATTGCAACACCAATTGACAAGACCATGCCAATTGTAAATAATCTCTTCACCAAGATCGCACCTCTCAAACCGAGAGAAACTTCCTTTAAATAAAAGTACAAAACTCCTATAAGCCTTGAAGTGGATGTGAATGTGATTCTCACTATGGCTATAGGTTTTACTCTCTGAAATATGCCTAAATAATTAGTAGGAAATGATCAAGAACATAGGCTATTTGAACTCTAACTCTTAGGCAAAATCTGAATTTTTGGCCTCTTGAATTTGCACAAAGTTTGATCTTATAAGTGCAAAACTTCTTCTTTGTTTTCGGCGTTTTCTCTATTTATAGCTCTTGAAAAGACAAGTTTTCAAACCCTAAAACATACACAACAGCTATAAAGCTGTCAAGTATTCAAATTTCAAGCGATCGGAAAAGCTGTCTTTGTATCGACTATAACTCATAGTAGTCGACTACTGCGAGTCAAAAGATTACGTGAAGTCGGATAATTTCTTAGTAATCGACTACTTTGGTCATTAGTAGAGCTACTATGACTATTAGTCTACTACTCGACTATTAGTCTACTACTCGTAAAATCTGAGAAACTTATATTTTGACTTTGTGTGCATGTAGTGGACTATAAAACCTATTGGTGGAGCTACTAAGAATCAATATGAGATATATGAACTATTTAAGACTTATTCTTTATCTATAAACTTTAATGGTTAACATAGGGATTTATATTGTTAAACTCTAATGTGTGTGAATGTGTTGTGAGTGATCAAGGCTTGTACAATAATTCTAAGCAAAGAAAATGTAAAATTACATT
Organism: Asparagus setaceus; assembly: GCA_012295165.1. NCBI lineage: Eukaryota > Viridiplantae > Streptophyta > Magnoliopsida > Asparagales > Asparagaceae > Asparagus > Asparagus setaceus. The sequence continues at coordinate 69,301,700 of CM022706.1, forward strand.
TTGACAATTCATTATATCTTCTTCTTTGCTTCATATTGCCTTGAACTCATCTTATGTCTTGAGTATCTCTTTGAATATTATTGTTGATTTAGCTCTATCTTGCCAAAACAAATGTTAGCACATAATACACACAATATGTAATATTTGTTATCATCAAAACAATCATATCTTGGGGTCAAGATTCCTAACATTCTCCCCTTTTTGATGATGACAAATATATTTTGATAATATATATATGAAAAACTTTTAATCCCCAGTATGAAATTATTAATTAAAAATCTTTTACTCCCCTGCATCAAAGCATTAAAAATCTTTTACTCCCCTGCATCAAAGCATTAGTAAAATTTAAATTTAAAATTTTCTATATATCTCCCCTTTGTCATTAGCAAAAATAATATATGCATATCTTGTATCCTTTTCATTTTTAGAGTACTGAAAAATAATCATGTAAGTATAGGTACCCTTTTATTTAGATTCAAAAGATTAGCCTTTAGGAATCCAAATACAAATTTGGTTTCCATCTATTAATATAAACATAATTTTTAGTATTGCATATGTTTTTTTTAAAATTTGTAATATACATTTTCTATCATGTAAGCAAGTATCTTTAGGTACCCAAATGAACATAGATTTCATATGTAAAGATATTTTATGACATGATGCATAATGTGTCCTATTATCATATTCATTTTTCTTATGAACATATCCTAATCCAAACTTTTGATTAGAAGACTTTTGAAAATATAATAAATGAGTCAAGTCTTCTTTACCTTTGTTAAATTTGTTAATATTTAAAGATAACTCTTCATTTTAACTTTAAATGAACCTATTTCTTTATCTAAATCTGAAATCTGAGTTATCAAATTATTACATCGATTTTAGATAAATACTAGTCAATGATTTATTTTGAGAAAATAAATTATTATTTAGTTCATTTACATTTTCAACTTGTGAAGAATTTGAAGTCACTAATTCTAAGTTTAATTTTTCATTTTCATTTTTCAATAACTTATAATTAGACTTCAAATCCTTAAAATTAACATAAAATTTATTGAATGCTTCTAATAATTCTTCATTATTAATATTATTGCATACCTCATCTTCTTGTGCCATGAAGCACATGTGGCAGATTCCTCTTTTGTTCTTCTTCTTCTTGAAGAGGATGCATCGCTATCATTCCATGTCAATGCCAAAGCCTTCTTCTTCTTATCTTTTAACTTGTTGAACTTTGACTTTGACTTTAGAAGGGACAATCCTTTTTCATGTGTCTGGCTTATTACATTCATAACATATAAAATTATTGTTAGTATCTTTAATCTTTTTATACTTACTTTGTATGAGGAACTTTTTGAATTTTCTTGAGAGAGCATCAATGTCTTCATCATCTCCATCTGATTCTTCATTGTCGGAAGATGTATTGAAGACAAGAATTTTCTTCTGGTTGTTCTATTTCTCTTCTATCTTGAAGTTGTACTTCATATGCCTTTAGATTCTGAGATCTTCTAGAGTAAGTGTTGAGAGATCATTGGCTTCTTCAATTGCGTCATCTTTTTCTCCCATTCGGTGTGAGTGCACGAAGAACTTTTCTCACCATCTCCAATTGTGTATATTCTTTTCCATGTCCAATTAATGAGTTGGTGATGTCGGTGAATCTTGTGATCATTTAGATGATCGTCTCATGTTCTTTCATTTTGAATAACTCAAACACATTGCACAAGAGCGAGATTTTAGATTCTTTAACTTTATTTTTACCTTCGTGTGTTACCTCTAATGTATGCCAAATTTGATGTGCTGATGTAGCGGTAGACACTCGATTGAATCGTTCTTGTCCAAGGCACAAAATAAAGCATTCATGGCCTTTGAGTTGAGATTCACATTTGCCTTTTCAACAATTGTCCATTAGTGTATGGTGGTTGGTCTAGGAATTTGGACTCGACTACATTCCATAATTCATATCCAAGAGATTGAAGGTAGATCTTCATTGGCACTTCGATGGTAATTAGTGCCATCGAATAGTGGTGGTCGTTGTGTGGAATGTCCTTCCTTGAATTGTGATGTATTTAACGATGCCATCTTTCAACCTTGCTCGATACCAAATGTAGGATCGTTGATCTAACTCAATGAAACACACTAAACACTAGAAGGGGTGAATAGTGTTTTATAAAATTGCAAAGTAGATTATAAATTGCAAGGAAAGAATAGCAACAATCTCGAGAAATTGAACATCACAAACACAAGAGATTTATCTTGGTTCCACCTCCCGGTGTACATGGTCCCAAGCAAATCCGGCTTGAGAGTCCACTATGATTTTGAAACCTTACAAAATCAAAGGCAAACCTGTCCAATTTGCAAGCCCATGCAAATTGCAACACCAATTGACAAGACCATGCCAATTGTAAATAATCTCTTCACCGAGATCGCACCTCTCAAACCGAGAGAAACTTCCTTTAAATAAAAGTACAAAACTCCTATAAGCCTTGAAGTGGATGTGAATGTGATTCTCACTATGGCTATAGGTTTTACTCTCTATGTATAAATAATTAGTAGGAAATGATCAAGAACATAGGCTATTTGAACTCTAACTCTTAGGCAAAATCTGAATTTTTGCCTCTTGAATTTGCACAAAGTTTGATCTTATAAGTGCAAAACTTCTTCTTTGTTTTCGGCGTTTTCTCTATTTATAGCTCTTGAAAAGACAAGTTTTCAAACCCTAAAACATACACATTGTATAAAGCATCAAGTATTCAAATTTCAAGCAGTCGGAAAAGCTGTCTTTGTAGTCGACTATAACTCATAGTAGTCGACTACTCAGATCAAACAGTTGTGAAGTCGGATAATTTCTTAGTAATCGACTACTTTGGTCATTAGTGACTACTATGACTATAGTCTACTACTCGACTATTAGTCTACTACTCACGTAAAATCTGAAACTTATATTTTTGACTGTGTGCATGTAGTGGAGCTATAAAACCTATTGAGTGGACTACTAAAGGGTCAATATGAGATATATGAACTATTTAAGACTTATTCTTTATCTATAAACTTTAATGGTTAACATAGGGGATTTATATTGTTAAACTCTAATGTGTGTGAATGTGTTGTGAGTGATCAAAGCTTGTACAATAATTCTAAGCAAAGAAAATGTAAAATTACATTTTGACAATTCGTATATCTTCTTCTTTGCTTCATATTGCCTTGAACTCATCTTATGTCTTGAGTATCTCTTTGAATATTATTGTTGATTTAGCTCTAATCTTGCAAAACAAATGTTAGCACATAATACACACAATATGTAATATTTGTTATCATCAAAACAATCATATCTTGGGGTCAAGATTCCTACAGCTTGGGCGAGGTTCATCCCTTTTAGAGGGACCTCATGTTCTTGCGAGGTCGCCACTCAAGCGAGGCTCATCCTTCAAGGGACCTGCGGACGAGCTTATCCCATTTGAGGGATCTCACGTTGTGGCGAGGTTAGCCACTTGGGCGAGTTAGATTGGGGAGTTGGTAGGCGGCGTTAAGCCTTGTGGGCGTGGTTGCGGTAGGCGACATTGTCTTGTTTTAAATGAACGATGATGGCGAGGTTCGTTGTTTGAGCGAGGTTCATCTTGTTTAGAAGGGACCTCATGTTGTTGGGTAGGTTCATAATGGCGAGGTTCGTCATTCGGCGCTTCCTCGGCGAGATTAGTCCGAAGCGAGCCGTCTTGATTTGATGACACCCGTGTAGGGTTCATGATGGCGAGGTTCATCACTTTGGCGGCGATGGCGAAGTTAGTCAGCAGGCGATGTTTGTATGGTTTTGATGGAACCTCATGTTGTTGGCGAGATTAAGCCACTCGGGAGCTCATCTCATTTCAAGGGGACCTCACATTGTTGGCGAGGTTAGCCACTGGGCGAGGTTAGTCGCGTTTCAAGCGGACCGTGTCGTTGTCGAGGTTAAGCCACTTTGTGAGCTCATCCCTTTTGGAGGGACCTCACATTGTGGCGAGGTTAGCCATGTGGGCGAGTTAGCGGTGGGGCGTTGATCTTGTTTTAAATGAACCCCGATGATGGCGAGGTTCGTTGTTTGAGCGAGGTTCATCTTGTTTAGAATGGACCTCATGTTGTTGGGTAGGTTCATAATGGCGAGGTTCGTCATTACGGCTTCCTCTGACGAGATTAGATCCTTGGCGAGCCGTCTTGATTTGATGACACCCGTCGAGGTTCATGATGGCGAGGTTCATCACTTTAGCGATGCGATGGCGAAGTTAGATCGAGATTAGCCACTCGAGCGAGGCTCATCTCATTTCAAGGGGACCTCACATTGTTGAGGTTAGCCACTTGGGCGAGGTTCGTCATGTTTCAAGCGGACTTAAATTATGCGTTGTCGAGGTTCGCCACTTGAGCTCATCCCTTTTGGAGGGACCTCACATTGGCGAGTTAGCCATGTGGGCCGAGGTTGGTGATATTCGTCTTGTTTTAAATGAACCCACGATGATGGCGAGGTTCGTTGTTTGAGCGAGTTCATCTTGTTTAGAAGGGACCTCATGTTGTTGGGTAGGTTCATAATGGCGAGGTTCGTCATTACGGCTTCCTGACGAGATTAGATCCAGCGAGCCGTCTTGATTTGATGACACCCGTGTCGAGGTTCATGATGGCGAGGTTCATCACTTTGGCGATTCGATGGCGAAGTTAGTCAGCGGCGAGATCGCCACTCGAGCCGAGCTCATCTCTTTTCAAGGGGACCTCACATTGTTGGCGAGGTTAGCCACTTGGGCGAGGTTGTCATGTTTCAAGCGGACCGTGTCGTTGTCGAGGTTCGCCACTTTGTGAGGCTCATCCCTTTGGAGGGACCTCACATTGGCGGAGGTTAGCCATGTGGGCGAGTTAGCGGTGGGGCGGACGTTAGTCTTGTTTTAAATGAACCCACGATGATGGCGAGGTTCGTTGTTTGAGCGAGGTTCATCTTGTTTAGAAGGGACCTCATGTTGTTGGGTAGGTTCATAATGGCGAGGTTCGTCATTCGGCTTCCTCTGACGAGATTAGATCCTTGGCGAGCCGTCTTGATTTGATGACACCCGTGTCGAGGTTCATGATGGCGAGGTTCATCACTTTGGCGATGCGATGGCGAAGTTAGATCAGCGAGGCGAGTTCGCCACTCGGGCGAGGCTCATCTCTTTTCAGGGGACCTCACATTGTTGGCGAGGTTAGCCACTTGGGCGAGGTTCGTCATGTTTCAAGCGGACTTGTGTGCGTTGTCGAGGTTAGCCACTTTGGCGGGGCTCATCCCTTTGGAGGGACCTCACATTGTGGCGAGGTTAGCCATGTGGAAGAGGTTAGCGGTGGAGGCGATGTTAGTCTTGTTTTAAATGAACCCCGATGATGAGGTTCGTTGTTTGAGCGAGGTTCATCTTGTTTAGAATGGACCTCATGTTGTTGGGTAGGTTCATAATGGCGAGGTTCGTCATTCGGCTTCTCTGACGAATTAGATCCGCGGCGAGCCGTCTTGATTTGATGACACCCCATGTCGAGGTTCATGATGGCGAGGTTCATCACTTTGGCGATTCGATGGCGAAGTTAGTCAGAGGCGAGATTCGCCACTCGAGGCGAGGCTCATCTCATTTCAAGGGGACCTCACATTGTTGGCGAGGTTAAGCCACTTGGGCGAGGTTGTCATGTTTCAGCGGACTTGATGTGCGTTGTCGAGGTTCGCCACTTTGGCGAGGCTCATCCCTTTGGAGGGGACCTCACATGGCGAGGTTAGCCATGTGGGCGAGGTTAGCGGTGGCGTTAGTCTTGTTTTAAATGAACCCACGATGATGGCGAGGTTCGTTGTTTGAGCGAGGTTCATCTTGTTTAGAAGGACCTCATGTTGTTGGGTAGGTTCATGGCGAGGTTCGTCATTCGGCGCTTCCTCTGACGAGATTAGATCCTTGGCGAGCCGTCTTGATTTGATGACACCCTGTCGAGGTTCATGATGGCGGGTTCATCACTTTGGCGATGCGATGGCGAAGTTAGATCAGCAGGCGAGATTAGCCACTCGAGCCGAGGCTCATCTCATTTCAAGGGGACCTCACATTGTTGGCGAGGTTAAGCCACTTGGGCGAGGTTCGTCATGTTTCAAGCGGACTTAGTGTGGTTGTCGAGATTAGCCACTTTGTGAGGCTCATCCCTTTGGAGGGGACCTCACATTGTGGCGAGGTTCGCCATGTGGAAGAAGGTTAGCGGTAGGCGGCGTTAGTCTTGTTTTAAATGAACCCCGATGATGATGAGGTTCGTTGTTTGAGCGAGGTTCATCTTGTTTAGAAGGGACCTCATGTTGTTGGGTAGGTTCATAATGGCGAGGTTCGTCATTCGGCGCTTCCTAGCGAGATTAGATCCTTGGCGAGCCGTCTTGATTTGATGACACCCCATGTCGAGGTTCATGATGGCGAGGTTCATCACTTTGGCGATTGCGATGGCGAAGTTAGTCAGCGAGCGAGATCGCCACTCGGGAGAGCTCATCTCTTTCAAGGGGACCTCACATTGTTGGCGAGGTTAGCCACTTGGGCGAGTTCGTCATGTTTCAGCGGACCGTGTATTTGTCGAGGTTAGCCACTTTGCGAGCTCATCCCTTTGGAGGGGACCTCACATTGGCGCGAGTTAGCCATGTGGGCGGAGTTGTTGGGGCGTTAGTCTTGTTTTAAATGAACCCCGATGATGGCGAGGTTCGTTGTTTGAGCGAGTTCATCTTGTTTAGAATGGACCTCATGTTGTTGGGTAGGTTCATAATGGCGAGGTTCGATTCGGCGCTTCCTCGGCGAGATTAGTCAGCGGCGAGCCGTCTTGATTTGATGACACCCGTGTCGAGATTCATGATGGCGAGGTTCATCACTTTGGCGATTGCGATGGCGAAGTTCATCAGAGCGAGATTCGCCACTCGGGAGAGCTCATCTCATTTCAAGGGGACCTCACATTGTTGGCGAGGTTTGCCACTTGGGCGAGGTTCGTCATGTTTCAGCGGACTTAGTAATGCGTTGTCGAGGTTAGCCACTTTGGAGGCTCATCCCTTTGGAGGGGACCTCACATGGCGAGGTTAGCCATGTGGGCGAGTTAGCGGTGGGGCGGCGTTAGTCTTGTTTTAAATGAACCCCGATGATGGCGAGGTTCGTTGTTTGAGCGAGTTCATCTTGTTTAGAATGGACCTCATGTTGTTGGGTAGGTTCATAATGGCGAGGTTCGTCATTGGCGCTTCCTCTGACGAGATTAGATCCCGGCGAGCCGTCTTGATTTGATGACACCCATGTGAGGTTCATGATGGCGAGGTTCATCACTTTGGCGATGCGATGGCGAAGTTAGATCAGCAGGCGAGATTAGCCACTCGGGCGAGGCTCATCTCTTTCAAGGGGACCTCACATTGTTGGCGAGGTTAGCCACTTGGGCGAGTTCGTCATGTTTCAAGCGGACCGTGTCGTTGTCGAGGTTAGCCAATTGGGCGAGGCTCATCCCTTTGGAGGGGACCTCACATTGGCGAGTTAGCCATGGGCGGGGTTGCGGTGGGCGACGTTAGTCTTGTTTTAACCCACGATGATGGCGAGGTTCGTTGTTTGAGCGAGTTCATCTTGTTTAGAATGGACCTCATGTTGTTGGGTAGGTTCATAATGGCGAGGTTCGATTACGATGAGATTAGATCCAGCGGCGAGCCGTCTTGATTTGATGACACCCCATGTCGAGGTTCATGATGGCGAGGTTCATCACTTTGGCGATTGCGATGAAGTTAGATCCAGAGGGTCGCCACTCGGGCGAGGCTCATCTCATTTCAAGGGGACCTCACATTGTTGGCGAGGTTTGCCACTTGGGCGAGGTTCGTCATGTTTCAAGCGGACTTCGTGTCGTTGTCGAGATCGCCACTTTGTGAGGCTCATCCCTTTGGAGGGGACCTCACATTGTGAGGTTAGCCATGTGGGCCGAGTTAGCGGTTGGGCGGCGTTAGTCTTGTTTTTAAATGAACCCCGATGATGGCGAGGTTCGTTGAGTTCATCTTGTTTAGAAGGGACCTCATGTTGTTGGGTAGGTTCATAATGGCGAGGTTCGTCATTACGCGCTTCCTCGGCGAGATTAGATCAGCGAGCGAGCCGTCTTGATTTGATGACACCCCATGTCGAGGTTCATGATGGCGAGGTTCATCACATTGGCGATGCGATGGCAGTTCGTCAACAGAGCGAATTCACCACTCGAGGCGAGGCTCATCTCTTTCAAGGGGACCTCACATTGTTGGCGAGGTTAAGCCACTTGGACGAGTTCGTCATGTTTCAAGCGGACTTAATGCGTGTCGAGGTTCGCCACTTTGTGAGGCTCATCCCTTTGGAGGGGACCTCACATTGTGGCGAGGTTAGCCATGTGGGCGAGTTAGCGGTAGGCGGCGTTCGTCTTGTTTTTAAATGAACCCACGATGATGGCGAGGTTCGTTGTTTGAGCGAGGTTCATCTTGTTTAGAATGGACCTCATGTTGTTGGGTAGGTTCATAATGGCGAGGTTCGTCATTCGGCGCTTCCTGACGAGATCCCTTCGGCGAGCCGTCTTGATTTGATGACACCCCATGTCGAGGTTCATGATGGCGAGGTTCATCACTTTGGCGATTCGCGATGGCGGTTAGTCAGCAAGCGAGATTGCCACTTTCGGGCGAGGCTCATCTCATTTCAAGGGGACCTCACATTGTTGGCGAGGTTAGCCACTTGGCGAGTTCGTCATGTTTCAAGTGGACTTAGTGCGTTGTCGAGGTTAGCCACTTTGGCGAGCTCATCCCTTTGGAGGGGACCTCACATTGTGGCGAGCCGCCATGTGGGCGGAGTTAGCGGTAGGCGGCGTTGTCTTGTTTTTAAATGAACCCCTGATGATGAGGTTCGTTGTTTGAGCGAGGTTCATCTTGTTTAGAATGGACCTCATGTTGTTGGGTAGGTTCATAATGGCGAGGTTCGTCATTACGGCGCTTCCTCTGACGAGATTAGATCCCTTGGCGAGCCGTCTTGATTTGATGACACCCCATGTCGAGGTTCATGATGGCGAGGTTCATCACTTTGCGATTCGCGATGGAAGTTAGATCCAGGAGCGAATTCGCCACTCGGGCAGGCTCATCTCTTTCAAGGGGACCTCACATTGTTGGCGAGGTTAAGCCACTTGGGCGAGTTCGTCATGTTTCAGCGGACTTAATGTCGTTGTCGAGGTTAGCCAATTTGTGAGCTCATCCCTTTGGAGGGGACCTCACATTGGCCGGAGTTATGTGTGGAGTTACGGTTAGGGCGGCGTTAGTCTTGTTTTTAAATGAACGATGATGGCGAGGTTCGTTGTTTGAGCGAGTTCATCTTGTTTAGAATGGACCTCATGTTGTTGGGTAGGTTCATAATGGCGAGGTTCGTCATTACGCTTCCCTGACGAGATTCATCCAGGCGAGCTTCGTCTTGATTTGATGACACCCGTGTGAGGTTCATGATGGCGAGGTTCATCACTTTGGCGATTCGCGATGGCGAAGTTAGATCAGCAGGCGAGATTAAGCCACTCGAGCGAGCTCATCTCATTTCAAGGGGACCTCACATTGTTGGCGAGGTTAGCCACGGGCGAGTTCGTCATGTTTCAAGCGGACCGTGTCGTTGTCGAGGTTAGCCACTTTGTGAGCTCATCCCTTTGGAGGGGACCTCACATTGGCGAGTTAAATGTGGGCCGAGTTAGCGGTAGGCGGCGTTCGTCTTGTTTTTAAATGAACCCCGATGATGGCGAGGTTCGTTGTTTGAGCGAGGTTCATCTTGTTTAGAATGGACCTCATGTTGTTGGGTAGGTTCATAATGGCGAGGTTCGTCGTCGGCGCTTCCTGACGAGATTAGATCGCGGCGAGCCGTCTTGATTTGATGACACCCGTGTCGAGGTTCATGATGGCGAGGTTCATCACTTTGGCGATGCGATGGCGAAGTTGATCAGCGAGGCGAATTCGCCACTCGGGCGAGCTCATCTCATTTCAAGGGGACCTCACATTGTTGGCGAGGTTAGCCACTTGGGCGAGTTCGTCATGTTTCAAGCGGACTTCGTGTCGTTGTCGAGGTTAGCCACTTTGTGAGCTCATCCCTTTGGAGGGGACCTCACATTGTGGCGAGGTTAGCCATGTGGGCGGAGTTGGGGCGGCGTTAGTCTTGTTTTAAATGAACCCCGATGATGGCGAGGTTCGTTGTTTGAGCGAGGTTCATCTTGTTTAGAATGGACCTCATGTTGTTGGGTAGGTTCATAATGGCGAGGTTCGTCATTCGGCGCTCCCTGACGAGATTAGTCCAGCGGCGAGCTTCGTCTTGATTTGATGACACCCATGTGAGGTTCATGATGACGAGGTTCATCACTTTGGCGATTGCGATGGCGAAGTTCATCAGCGAGGCGAGATTAGCCCTCGAGCGAGGCTCATCTCATTTCAAGGGGACCTCACATTGTTGGCGAGGTTTGCCACTGGGCGAGGTTCGTCATGTTTCAAGCGGACTTGATGTCGTTGTCGAGGTTCGCCACTTTGGCGAGGCTCATCCCTTTGGAGGGGACCTCACATTGGGCGAGGGTTGCCATGTGCCGAGGTTCGCGGTGGCGGCGTTCGTCTTGTTTTAAATGAACCCCGATGATGGCGAGGTTCGTTGTTTGAGCGAGGTTCATCTTGTTTAGAATGGACCTCATGTTGTTGGGTAGGTTCATAATGGCGAGGTTCGTCATTCGACGCGCTCTGACGAGATTAGTCCAGCGGCGAGCCGTCTTGATTTGATGACACCCCATGTCGAGGTTCATGATGCCGAGGTTCATCACTTTGGCGATTCGCGATGAAGTTCGTCAGCGAGCCGGATCGCCACTCGAGCGAGCTCATCTCTTTCAAGGGGACCTCACATTGTTGGCGAGGTTAAGCCACTTGGGCGAGTTCGTCATGTTTCAGCGGACCGTAATGGTTGTCGAGGTTCGCCCTTGGGCGAGCTCATCCCTTTGGAGGACCTCACATTGTGGCGGGTTAGCCATGTGGGCGAGGTTGCGGTGGGGCGACGTTAGTCTTGTTTTAAATGAACCCCGATGATGGCGAGGTTCGTTGTTTGAGCGAGGTTCATCTTGTTTAGAATGGACCTCATGTTGTTGGGTAGGTTCATAATGGCGGTTGTCATTCGGCGCTTCTACGATGAGATTAATCAGCGGCGAGCCGTTTGATTGACACCCCATGTCGAGGTTCATGATGGCGAGGTTCATCACTTTGGCGATGCGATGGAAGTTAGATCAACAGGCGAGATCGCCACTCGAGCGAGGCTCATCTCATTTCAAGGGGACCTCACATTGTTGGCGAGGTTTGCCACTTGGGCGAGTTGTCATGTTTCAAGCGGACTTAATGTCGTTGTCGAGTTCGCCACTTTGGCGAGGCTCATCCCTTTGGAGGGGACCTCACATTGGCGAGGTTAGCCATGTGGGCGAGTTAGCGGTTGGGCGACGTCTTGTTTTAAATGAACCCCGATGATGGCGAGGTTCGTTGTTTGAGCGAGTTCATCTTGTTTAGAAGGACCTCATGTTGTTGGGTAGGTTCATAATGGCGAGGTTCGTCATTCGGCGCTTCCCTACGGCGAGATTCGTCCAGCGGCGAGCCGTCTTGATTTGACACCCCATGTCGAGGTTCATGATGGCGAGGTTCATCACATTGGCGATTCGATGTGAAGTTCAGATCAATGACGAGATTCACCACTCGGGCGAGGCTCATCTCTTTCAAGGGGACCTCACATTGTTGGCGAGGTTCGCCACTTGGGCGAGTTCGTCATGTTTCAAGCGGACTTCGTGTGCGTTGTCGAGTTCGCCACTTTGTGAGGCTCATCCCTTTGGAGGGGACCTCACATTGGCGAGGTTAGCCATGTGGGCCGAGTTAGCGTGCGGACGTTCGTCTTGTTTTTAAATGAACCCCGATGATGGCGAGGTTCGTTGTTTGAGCGAGGTTCATCTTGTTTAGAATGGACCTCATGTTGTTGGGTAGGTTCATAATGGCGAGGTTCGTCATTCGGCGCTTCCTGACGAGATCGTCCAGCGGCGAGCCGTCTTGATTTGATGACACCCGTGTCGAGGTTCATGATGGCGAGGTTCATCACTTTGGCGATTGCGATGGCGAAGTTCGTCAGCAGGCGAGATTTGCCACTCGGGCGAGGCTCATCTCATTTCGGGGACCTCACATTGTTGGCGAGGTTCGCCACTTGGGCGAGTTGCGTCATGTTTCAAGTGGACTTCGTGTATGCGTTGTCGAGTTCGCCACTTTGTGAGGCTCATCCCTTTGGAGGGGACCTCACATTGGCGAGCTTAGCCATGTGGGCCGAGGTTCGCGGTAGGCGACGTTAGTCTTGTTTTTAAATGAACCCCGATGATGGCGAGGTTCGTTGTTTGAGCGAGGTTCATCTTGTTTAGAATGGACCTCATGTTGTTGGGTAGGTTCATAAGGTTGATCGCCGGCGCTTCCCTCTGACGAGATTAGATCCAGTGGCGAGCCGTCTTGATTTGATGACACCCCATGTCGAGGTTCATGATGGCGAGGTTCATCACTGGCGATTCGATGGCGAAGTTAGATCAGCGAGGCGAGATTAGCCACTCAGGCGAGGCTCATCTCTTTCAAGGGGACCTCACATTGTTGGCGAGGTTGCCACTTGGGCGAGTTCGTCATGTTTCAAGCGGACTTCGTGTCGTTGTCGAGGTTCGCCAATTTGTGAGGCTCATCCCTTTGGAGGGGACCTCACATTGGCGAGGTTAAGCCATGTGGGCGAGTTAGCGGTAGGCGGCGTTAGTCTTGTTTTTAAATGAACCCCGATGATGGCGAGGTTCGTTGTTTGAGCGAGGTTCATCTTGTTTAGAATGGACCTCATGTTGTTGGGTAGGTTCATAATGGCGAGGTTCGTCATTCGGCGCTTCTGACGAGATTCATCCAGCGAGCGACCGTCTTGATTTGATGACACCCCATGTCGAGGTTCATGATGACGAGGTTCATCACTTTGGCGATTGCGATGACGAAGTTCGTCAACAGAGCGAGATTCGCCACTCAGACGAGGCTCATCTCATTTCAAGGGGACCTCACATTGTTGGCGAGGTTCGCCACTTGGACGAGGTTCGTCATGTTTCAAGCGGACTTCGTGTCGTTGTCGAGGTTCGCCACTTTGTGAGCTCATCCCTTTGGAGGGGACCTCACATTGGCGGGTTAGCCATGTGGGCCGAGGTTAGCAGGTGGGCGGCGTTCGTCTTGTTTTTAAATGAACCCCGATGATGGCGAGGTTCGTTGTTTGAGCGAGGTTCATCTTGTTTAGAATGGACCTCATGTTGTTGGGTAGGTTCATAATGGCGAGGTTCGTCATTCGGCGCTTCTACGACGAGATTCGTCCAGCGGCGAGCCGTCTTGATTTGATGACACCCCATGTCGAGGTTCATGATGGCGAGGTTCATCACTTTGGCGATTCGCGATGGCGAAGTTCGTCAGCAGGCGAGATTCGCCACTCAGGCAGGCTCATCTCATTTCAAGGGGACCTCACATTGTTGGCGAGGTTCGCCACGGGCGAGTTCGTCATGTTTCAAGCGGACTTCGTGTCGTTGTCGAGGTTCGCCACTTGGCGAGGCTCATCCCTTTGGAGGGGACCTCACATGGCAGGTTAGCCATGTGGGCGAGGTTGCGGTAGGGCGGCGTTAGTCTTGTTTTTAAATGAACCCCGATGATGGCGGGTTCGTTGTTTGAGCGAGGTTCATCTTGTTTAGAAGGACCTCATGTTGTTGGGTAGGTTCATAATGACGAGGTTCGTCATTCTGACGCTTCCTACGACGAGATTCGTCCACTGAGCGAGCTTCGTCTTGATTTGATGACACCCCATGTCGAGGTTCATGATGACGAGGTTCATCACTTTGGCGATTGCGATGACGAAGTTCGTCAACGGCGAATCGCCACTCGACGAGGCTCATCTCTTTCAAGGGGACCTCACATTGTTGGCGAGGTTAAGCCACTTGGGCGAGGTTCGTCATGTTTCAAGCGGACTTCGTGTCGTTGTCGAGGTTCGCCACTTTGAGGAGGCTCATCCCTTTGGAGGGGACCTCACATTGGCGGCGAGGTTAAGCTATGTGGGCCGAGGTTCGCGGTAGGGCGGCGTTAGTCTTGTTTTTAAATGAACCCCGATGATGGCGAGGTTCGTTGTTTGAGCGAGGTTCATCTTGTTTAGAATGGACCTCATGTTGTTGGGTAGGTTCATAATGGCGAGGTTCGTCATTCGGCTTCCTCTGACGAGATTAGTCCACTAAGCGAGCCGTCTTGATTTGATGACACCCCATGTCGAGGTTCATGATGACGAGGTTCATCACTTTGGCGATGCGATGGCGATTCGTCAACGAGGCGAATCGCCACTCGGGCGAGGCTCATCTCATTTCAAGGGGACCTCACATTGTTGGCGAGGTTAGCCACTTGGGCGAGGTTCGTCATGTTTCAAGCGGACTTCGTGTCGTTGTCGAGGTTCGCCACTTTGTGAGGCTCATCCCTTTGGAGGGGACCTCATTGTGGCGAGGTTAGCCATGTGGGCGAGGTTAGCGGTAGGCGATGTTAGTCTTGTTTTTAAATGAACCCCGATGATGCGAGGTTCGTTGTTTGAGCGAGGTTCATCTTGTTTAGAAGGGACCTCATGTTGTTGGGTAGGTTCATAATGGCGAGGTTCGTCATTCGGCTTCTCGCGGCGAGATTAGATCAGCGAGCTTCGTCTTGATTTGATGACACCCCATGTCGAGGTTCATGATGCGAGGTTCATCACTTTGGCGATTGCGATGGCGAAGTTGATCATGAGCGAGATTAGCCTCGAGCGAGCTCATCTCTTTTCAGGGGACCTCACATTGTTGGCGAGGTTCGCCACTGGCGAGGTTCGTCATGTTTCAAGCGGACTTCGTGTGGTTGTCGAGGTTCGCCACTTTGTGAGCTCATCCCTTTGGAGGGGACCTCACATGGCGAGGTTAGCCATGTGGGCCGAGTTGTTTGGGCGGCGTTAGTCTTGTTTTTAAATGAACCCCGATGATGGCGAGGTTCGTTGTTTGAGCGAGGTTCATCTTGTTTAGAAGGGACCTCATGTTGTTGGGTAGGTTCATAATGGCGAGGTTCGTCATTCGGCGCTTCTACGGCGAGATTAGTCCAGCGGCGAGCCGTCTTGATTTGATGACACCCCATGTCGAGGTTCATGATGCGAGGTTCATCACTTTGGCGATTGCGATGAAGTTCGTCCAGCAGGCGAATTCGCCACTCGGTGAGCTCATCTCTTTCAAGGGGACCTCACATTGTTGGCGAGGTTCGCCACTTGGGCGAGTTCGTCATGTTTCAAGCGGACTTCGTGTCGTTGTCGAGGTTCGCCACTTTGACAAGGCTCATCCCTTTGGAGGGGACCTCACATTGGCGAGGTTCGCCATGTGGGGAGTTGCGGTGGCGATGTTAGTCTTGTTTTTAAATGAACCCATGATGGCGAGGTTCGTTGTTTGAGCGAGGTTCATCTTGTTTAGAATGGACCTCATGTTGTTGGGTAGGTTCATAATGGCGAGGTTCGTCATTCGGCGCTTCCTCTGACGAGATTAGATCCAAGCGAGCCGTCTTGATTTGATGACACCCGTGTCGAGGTTCATGATGGCGAGGTTCATCACTTTTAGTGCGATGGCGAAGTTCGTCAACGGCGGATCGCCACTCGGGCGAGGCTCATCTCATTTCAAGGGGACCTCACATTGTTGGCGAGGTTCGCCACTTGGGCGAGGTTCGTCATGTTTGCGGACTTCGTTATGCGTTGTCGAGGTTTGCCACTTTGGCGAGGCTCATCCCTTTGGAGGGGACCTCACATTGTGGCGAGTTCGCCATGTGGGCGGGTTCGCGGTAGGCGACGCTCGCCTTGTTTTAAATGAACCCCGATGATGACGAGGTTCGTTGTTTGAACGAGGTTCATCTTGTTTAGAAGGGACCTCATGTTGTTGGGTAGGTTCATAATGACGCAGGTTCGCCATTCGACGCTTCCTACGACGCAGATTCGGCCCACCGAGCGAAGCTTCGCCTTGATTTGATGACACCCCATGTCGAGGTTCATGATGACGAGGTTCATCACTTTGGCGACATGCATGACGGTTCGTCAATGAGCGAGATTCGCCACCGACGAGGCTCATCTCATTTCAAGGGGACTCACATTGTTGGCGCAGGTTCGCCACTTGGACGAGGTTCGCCATGTTTCAAGCGACTTCGCGGTCGCTGTCGAGGTTTGCCACTTTGACGCAGGCTCATCCCTTTGGAGGGGACTCACATTGACGGGCGCAGGTTCGCCATGTGGACAGGTTCGACTGGGCGACGCTCGCCTTGTTTTAAATGAACCCCGATGATGACGAGGTTCGTTGTTTGAACGAGGTTCATCTTGTTTAGAAGGGACCTCATGTTGTTGGGTAGGTTCATAATGACGAGGTTCGCCATTCTCGACGCTTCCACGACGAGATTCGGCCCACCGAGCGAAGCCGCCTTGATTTGATGACACCCCATGTCGAGGTTCATGATGACGAGGTTCATCACTTTGGCGATTGCGATGACGGTTCGTCAATCAGAGCCAGATTCGCCACCGCACGCAGGCTCATCTCTTTCAAGGGGACCTCACATTGTTGGCAGGTTCGCCACTCTGGACGAGGTTCGCCATGTTTCAAGCGACTGTGTCGCTGTCGAGGTTCGCCACTTTGACAAGGCTCATCCCTTTGAGGGGACTCACATTGACGCGCAGGTTCGCCATGTGGACGCAGGTTCGCACCGGGCGATGTTCGCCTTGTTTTAAATGAACCCCGATGATGACGAGGTTCGTTGTTTGAACGAGGTTCATCTTGTTTAGAATGGACCTCATGTTGTTGGTAGGTTCATAATGACGAGGTTCGCCATTCTCGACGCTTCCTACCACGCAGATTCGGCCCACCGAGCGAAGCCGCCTTGATTTGATGACACCCCATGTCGAGGTTCATGATGACGCAGGTTCATCACTTTGGCGACATGCATGACGGTTCGCCATCAGAGCGAGATTCGCCACTGCACGAGGCTCATCTCATTTCAAGGGGACCTCACATTGTTGGCGCAGGTTCGCCACTCTGGACGAGGTTCGCCATGTTTCAAGCGGACTTCGTGTCGCTGTCGAGGTTTGCCACTTTGACGCAGGCTCATCCCTTTGGAGGGGACTCACATTGACGCGCAGGTTCGCCATGTGGACGAGGTTCGCACCGGGACGACGCTCGCCTTGTTTTAAATGAACCCCGATGATGACGAGGTTCGTTGTTTGAACGAGGTTCATCTTGTTTAGAAGGGACCTCATGTTGTTGGTAGGTTCATAATGACGAGGTTCGCCATTCTCGACGCTTCCTACCACGCAGATTCGGCCCACCGAGCGAAGCCGCCTTGATTTGATGACACCCCATGTCGAGGTTCATGATGACGCAGGTTCATCACTTTGGCGACATGCATGACGGTTCGTCAATCAGAGCCAGATTCGCCACCGCACGCAGGCTCATCTCTTTCAAGGGGACCTCACATTGTTGGCGCAGGTTCGCCACTGGACGAGGTTCGCCATGTTTCAAGCGGACTACGGTCGTTGTCGAGGTTCGCCACTTTGACGAGGCTCATCCCTTTTGGAGGGGACCTCACATTGACGGCGAGGTTCGCCATGTGGACGAGGTTCGCAGCTGGGACGACGTTCGTCTTGTTTTAAATGAACCCCCTGATGATGACGAGGTTCGTTGTTTGAACGAGGTTCATCTTGTTTAGAATGAATGTGTTACAATCAAATTCTCTCGATTACAGAGGAAGAGGAGATTGATTTGACTCCTCTTTTGTATGGGTTCTTGGTGGCGAGAGGATGCTTCACTCGATGCTCAAGTCGAGGTTGCTTCCCGTTGATGATCAGATCAAAGCTGCGGATGATCTAGAGGTTGCTGACGAAGAGCTCGATCTCACTTGTGCGCAAGTGTTAAATTCTCCAAAAGTTTTCCAAAAGCTCCAAAAAAAAAGCCAGAGCCCCCCCTCATGTGGAGATGGTGGCTTATAAATAGGCAAGGAGAGGCATTGCCACTTCCTTGATTTGTGGGATATGGCCATGCTCAGTTGAGGAGAGCCATGCCCCCGCTGGATGTGACCACTATGGGATGTGACATCTCCCATGCTTCAAGTGGGCGGTCTTGTTGAAGGTGAGCTTCACCGAGGCTTAACCTCTTATGAGAGTCGAAGCCAGTAAATGGGCTTAACCCTGATGAAAGCGTAAATCACCGCTATGGCTTAACCTCGCCGCACCATCGACGCCGCAGCGCAGCCTTGTCACACTTTGATGCTCATGTAAAGATCGAACTCCGCCCACGCGCGTAACCTCAGATTGAGGTCGAGCCTCGCCTTGAGCATGTCTCGCTTTGAAGCGCAATCGGGTCTAGCCTCTGCTGAATGTCGAGATCCACCGCTGTAGGTGAACCTCGTTGAATGTCGAGGTTCACCGCTGTAGGCTAACCTCGGTAGGCGTCGAGGTTCACCGCCGTAGGCTAACCTCGGTTGAATGTGGAGGTTCACCGCCGTAGGCTAACCCTGCTGAATGTGGAGGTTCACCGCCGAGGCTAACCTCGTTGAATGAAGAGCTACGCTGGCTAACCTCGCTCGAGTGAAGAGCTTCACGCTGGCTTAACCTCGCCGAAAGTGAAGAGCTTCGCCGCTGGCTAACCTCGCCTCAATGTCGAGATTCACCGCTGGCGAACCTCGCCGAGTGAAGAGCTGCCGCTGGCTAACCTCGCCGAAAGTGAAGAGCTGCCGCTGGCTAACCTCGCCTCAATGTCGAGATTCACCGCTGGCTAACCTCGCTCAATGAAGAGTCGCCGCTGGCTTAACCTCGCCGAGTGACGAGGTTCGCCCCACACGCTGATTCGCCATCCGAGGTTCGCCCATTTAACGGCTCGACTTCATAAGAGGTTCGCCTGGCCAAGCTCACCTTCCAACCAAGACCGCCCCACTTGAAGCATGGGAGATGTCACATCCCATAGTGGTCACATCCTGTGGGGGCATGGCTCTCCTCAACCGAAAGCATGGCCATATCCCACAAATCAAGGAAGTGGCAATGCCTCTCCTGCCTATTTATAAGCCACCATCTCCACATGAGGGGGCTCGCTTTTTGGAGCTTTGGAAAACTTTTGAGAATTTAACACTTGCGACAAGTGAGATCGAAGCTCGTCAGAACCTCTAGATCATCCGCAGCCTTTGATCCGATCATCAACGGAAGCAACTCGACTTGAGCATCGAGTGAAGCATCCTCTCGCCACCAAGAACCCATACAAAGAGGAGTCAAATCAATCTCCTCTTCCTAATCGAGAGAATTTGATTGTAACACATTCATTCTAAACAAGATGAACCTCGCTCAAACAACGAACCTCGCCATCATCGGGGTTCATTTAAAACAAGACTAACGCCGCCCCACTAACTCGGCCCACATGGCTAACCTCGCCACAATGTGAGGTCCCTCCAAAAGGGATGAGCCTCACAAAGTGGCTAACCTCGACAACGACACGTAGTCCGCTTGAAACATGACGAACTCGCCCAAGTGGCTTAACCTCGCCAACAATGTGAGGTCCCCTTGAAAAGAGATGAGCTCGCCCGAAAGTGGCTAATTCGCTGCTGGATCTAACTTCGCCATCGCAATCGCCAAAGTGATGAACCTCGCCATCATGAACCTCTACATGGGGTGTCATCAAATCAAGACGGCTCGCCTGGATCTAATCTCGTCAGAGGAAGCGCCAATGACTAACCTCGCCATTATGAACCTACCCAACAACATGAGGTCCCTCTAAACAAGATGAACTCGCTCAAACAACGAACCTCGCCATCATCGGGTTCATTTAAAACAAGACTAACGCCGCCTACCGCTAACTCGGCCCACATGGCTAACCTCGCCACAATGTGAGGTCCCTCCAAAGGGATGAGCTCTCCAAAGTGGCAAACCCTCGACAACGACACTAAGTCCGCTTGAAACATGACTAACTCGCCCAAGTGGCTTAACCTCGCCAACAATGTGAGGTCCCTTGAAATGAGATGAGCTCTCCCGAAAGTGGCTAATTCGCCTGCTGGACGAACTTCGCCATCGCATCGCCAAAGTGATGAACCTCGCCATCATGAACCTCGACATGGGTGTCATCAAATCAAGACGGCGCCGCCTGGATCTAATCTCGTCAGAGGAAGGCCGAATGACGAACCTCGCCATTATGAACCTACCCAACAACATGAGGTCCATTCTAAACAAGATGAACTCGCTCAAACAACGAACCTCGCCATCATCGTGGGTTCATTTAAAACAAGACTAACATCGCCCCACCGCAACTCGGCCCACATGGCTAACCTCGCCAATGTGAGGTCCCTCCAAAAGGGATGAGCTTGTCAGTGGCTAACCTCGACAACGACATCTAAGTCCGCTTGAAACATGACGAACTCGCCCAAGTGGCTTAACCTCGCCAACAATGTGAGGTCCCTTGAAAAGAGATGAGCCTCGCCCGAGTGGCTAATTCGCCTGCTGACTAACTTCACATCGCGAATCGCCAAAGTGATGAACCTCGCCATCATGAACCTCGACATGGGGTGTCATCAAATCAAGACGAAGCTCGCCAAGGATCTAATCTCGCCGAGGAAGCGCCGTAATGACGAACCTCGCCATTATGAACCTACCCAACAACATGAGGTCCCTTCTAAACAAGATGAACTCGCTCAAACAACTAACCTCGCCATCATCGGGGTTCATTTAAAACAAGACTAACGCCGCCTACCAACTAACTCGCCCACATGGCTAACCTCGGCCAATGTGAGGTCCCTCCAAAGGGATGAGCTCCAAAGTGGCTTAACCTCGACAACCATTAACAAGTCCGCTTGAAACATGACGAACTCGCCCTGGCTTAACCTCGCCAACAATGTGAGGTCCCTTGAAAAGAGATGAGCTCGCCCGAGTGGCGAATCTCGCCTGCTGACTAACTTCGCCATCGCATCGCCAAAGTGATGAACCTCGCCATCATGAACCCTCATACGGTGTCATCAAATCAAGACGGCTCGCCTGATCTAATCTCGTCGCAGAAGCGCCGAATGACGAACCTCGCCATTATGAACCTACCCAACAACATGAGGTCCTTCTAAACAAGATGAACTCGCTCAAACAACGAACCTCGCCATCATCGTGGGGTTCATTTAAAACAAGACTAACATCGCCTACCGCTAACTCGCCCACATGGCTTAACCTCACAATGTGAGGTCCCTCCAAAAGGGATGAGCTCACAAAGTGGCTAACCTCGACAACGCACACTAAGTCCGCTGAAACATGACGAACTCGCCCAAGTGGCTAACCTCGCCAACAATGTGAGGTCCCCTTGAAATGAGATGAGCTCGCTCGAGTGGCGAATTCGCCTCGCTGATCTAACTTCGCCATCGCAATCGCCAAAGTGATGAACCTCGCCATCATGAACCTCGACATGGGGTGTCATCAAATCAAGACGGCTCGCTTAGTGGATCTAATTCGTCCGAGGAAGCGCCGTAATGACTAACCTCGCCATTATGAACCTACCCAACAACATGAGGTCCATTCTAAACAAGATGAACCTCGCTCAAACAACGAACCTCGCCATCATCGGGTTCATTTAAAACAAGACTAACGTCGCCCCTACCGCTAACTCGCCCACATAGCTTAACTCGCCAATGTGAGGTCCCTCCAAAAGGGATGAGCTCTCAAAGTGGCTAACCTCGACAACGCATTAAGTCCGCTTGAAACATGACGAACTCGCCCAAGTGGCTTAACCTCGCCAACAATGTGAGGTCCCTTGAAAAGAGATGAGCTCGCCCGAGTGGCGAATTCGCCTGCTGACTAACTTCGCCATCGCGAATCGCCAAAGTGATGAACCTCGCCATCATGAACCTCGACATGGGTGTCATCAAATCAAGACGGCTTGCTCGCTGGACTAATCTCGTCAGGAAGCGCCATGACGAACCTCGCCATTATGAACCTACCCAACAACATGAGGTCCCTTCTAAACAAGATGAACCTCGCTCAAACAACGAACCTCGCCATCATCGGGTTCATTTAAAACAAGACTAACGCCGCCCCAACCGCTAACCTCGGCCCACATGGCTAACCACAATGTGAGGTCCCTCCAAAAGGGATGAGCCTCACAAAGTGGCTAACCTCGACAACGACATCTAAGTCCGCTTGAAACATGACGAACTCGCCCAAGTGGCTTAACCTCGCCAACAATGTGAGGTCCCCTTGAAATGAGATGAGCTTCCCGAGTGGCGATCTCGCCTGCTGAACTTCGCCATCGAATCGCCAAAGTGATGAACCTCGCCATCATGAACCTCGACATGGGTGTCATCAAATCAAGACGGCTCGCCGCTGGATCTAATCTCGCCGAGGAAGCGCCGTAATGACTAACCCGCCATTATGAACCTACCCAACAACATGAGGTCCATTCTAAACAAGATGAACCTCGCTCAAACAACGAACCTCGCCATCATCGGGTTCATTTAAAACAAGACTAACGCCGCCCCACCGCAACTCGGCCCACATGGCTTAACCTCGCCAATGTGAGGTCCCTCCAAAAGGGATGAGCTCACAAAGTGGCTAACCTCGACAACGACACGGTCCGCTTGAAACATGACGAACTCGCCCAAGTGGCTAACCTCGCCAACAATGTGAGGTCCCCTTGAAATGAGATGAGCTCGCCTCGAGTGGCTTAATCTCGCCTGCTGACTAACTTCGCCATCGCGAATCGCCAAAGTGATGAACCTCGCCATCATGAACCTCGACATGGGTGTCATCAAATCAAGACGGCTCGCCGCTGGATGAATCTCGTCAGAAGCGCCAATGACGAACCTCGCCATTATGAACCTACCCAACAACATGAGGTCCATTCTAAACAAGATGAACTCGCTCAAACAACGAACCTCGCCATCATCGGGGTTCATTTAAAACAAGACTAACGCCGCCTACCGCTAACTCACATGGCTAACTCGCCACAATGTGAGGTCCTCCAAAAGGGATGAGCTCACAAATTGGCAACCTCGACAACCACACTAAGTCCGCTTGAAACATGACGAACTCGCCCAAGTGGCTTAACCTCGCCAACAATGTGAGGTCCCCTTGAAAAGAGATGAGCTCGCCCGAAAGTGGCTAATTCGCCGCTGACTAACTTCGCCATCGCAATCGCCAAAGTGATGAACCTCGCCATCATGAACCTCGACATGGGTGTCATCAAATCAAGACGGCTCGCCGCTGGATCTAATCTCGTCGAAGCCGTAATGACGAACCTCGCCATTATGAACCTACCCAACAACATGAGGTCCATTCTAAACAAGATGAACTCGCTCAAACAACGAACCTCGCCATCATCGGGGTTCATTTAAAACAAGACTAACGTCGCCTCAACCGCTAACTCGGCCCACATGGCTAAGCTCGCCACAATGTGAGGTCCCTCCAAAAGGGATGAGCTCACAAAGTGGCTAACCTCGACAACCACATTAAGTCCACTTGAAACATGACGAACTCGCCCAAGTGGCTAACCTCGCCAACAATGTGAGGTCCCCTTGAAATGAGATGAGCCTCGCTCGAGTGGCAAATCTCGCCTGCTGATCTAACTTCGCCATCGCGAATCGCCAAAGTGATGAACCTCGCCATCATGAACCCGACATGGGTGTCATCAAATCAAGCTCGCCAAGGGATCTAATCTCGTCAGAAGCGCCGTATGACTAACCTCATTATGAACCTACCCAACAACATGAGGTCCATTCTAAACAAGATGAACTCGCTCAAACAACGAACCTCGCCATCATCGGGTTCATTTAAAACAAGACGAACGCCGCCTACCGCTAACTCGGCCCACATGGCTTAACCTCGCCACAATGTGAGGTCCCTCCAAAAGGGATGAGCCTCACAAAGTGGCTAACCTCGACAACGACATTAAGTCCGCTTGAAACATGACGAACTCGCCCAAGTGGCTTAACCTCGCCAACAATGTGAGGTCCCTTGAAAAGAGATGAGCCTCGCTCGAGTGGTGAATTCGCTCGTTGACTAACTTCGCATCGCATCGCCAATGTGATGAACCTCGCCATCATGAACCCCATGGGGTGTCATCAAATCAAGACAAGCTCGCTCAGGGATCTAATCTCGTCGAAGCCGTATCGAACCTCGCCATTATGAACCTACCCAACAACATGAGGTCCCTTCTAAACAAGATGAACCTCGCTCAAACAACGAACCTCGCCATCATCGGGGTTCATTTAAAACAAGACTAACGCCGCCTACCGCTAACTCGCCCACATGGCTTAACCGCCACAATGTGAGGTCCCTCCAAAAGGGATGAGCCTCACAAAGTGGCGAATCTCGACAACGACATAAGTCCGCTTGAAACATGACGAACTCGCCCAAGTGGCAAACCTCGCCAACAATGTGAGGTCCCTTGAAATGAGATGAGCTCGCCCGAGTGGCGATCTCGCCTGTTGACTAACTTCCATCGCATCGCCAAAGTGATGAACCTCGCCATCATGAACCCCATGGGGTGTCATCAAATCAAGACGGCTCGCCGCTGATCTAATCTCATCGAGGAAGCGCCGTAATGACGAACCTCGCCATTATGAACCTACCCAACAACATGAGGTCCATTCTAAACAAGATGAACTCGCTCAAACAACTAACCTCGCCATCATCGGGGTTCATTTAAAACAAGACTAACGCCGCCTCCGCAACTCGGCCCACATGGCTAACTCGCCACATGTGAGGTCCCTCCAAAAGGGATGAGCTCGCCCAATTGGCTAACCTCGACAACGACATCGAAGTCCGCTTTGAAACATGACTAACTCGCCCAAGTGGCTTAACCTCGCCAACAATGTGAGGTCCCTTGAAAAGAGATGAGCTCGCTCGAGTGGCTAATTCGCCTCTGATCTAACTTCGCCATCGCATCGCCAAAGTGATGAACCTCGCCATCATGAACCTCGACATGGGTGTCATCAAATCAAGACGGCTCGCCAGGGATCTAATCTCAGGGAAGCCCGATGACTAACCTCGCCATTATGAACCTACCCAACAACATGAGGTCCATTCTAAACAAGATGAACTCGCTCAAACAACTAACCTCGCCATCATCGTGGGTTCATTTAAAACAAGACTAACGCCGCCTACCGCTAACTCCGCCCACATGGCTAACCTCGCCATGTGAGGTCCCTCCAAAAGGGATGAGCTCACAAAGTGGCTAACCTCGACAACGCACATCTAAGTCCGCTGAAACATGACGAACCTCGCCCAAGTGGCAAACCTCGCCAACAATGTGAGGTCCCCTTGAAATGAGATGAGCCTCGCTCGAGTGGCTTAATCTCGCCTGCTGATGAACTTCGCCATCGCAATCGCCAAAGTGATGAACCTCGCCATCATGAATCTCACATGGGTGTCATCAAATCAAGACGGCTCGCCGCTGATCTAATCTCGTCAGGAAAGCGCCGAATGACGAACCTCGCCATTATGAACCTACCCAACAACATGAGGTCCATTCTAAACAAGATGAACTCGCTCAAACAACGAACCTCGCCATCATCGGGTTCATTTAAAACAAGACTAACGCCGCTACCAAATAACTCGGCCCACATGGCTAACCTCGCGCCAATGTGAGGTCCCTCCAAAAGGGATGAGCCTCACAAAGTGGCTAACCTCGACAACGCATACACGGTCCTTGAAACATGACGAACTCGCCCAAGTGGCTTAACCTCGCCAACAATGTGAGGTCCCCTTGAAAAGAGATGAGCTCGCCCGAGTGGCGATCTCGCCCGCTGACTAAACATCGCAATCGCGCAAAGTGATGAACCTCGCCATCATGAACTCTCATGGGTGTCATCAAATCAAGACGGCTCGCCTGGATCTAATCTCGCTAGGAAGCGCCGAATGACGAACCTCGCCATTATGAACCTACCCAACAACATGAGGTCCCTTCTAAACAAGATGAACCTCGCTCAAACAACTAACCTCATCATCATGGGGTTCATTTAAAACAAGACGAACGCCGCCTCACCAACCCTTCCCACATGGCTAACCTCGGCCAATGTGAGGTCCCTCCAAAAGGGATGAGCCTCACAAAGTGGCTAATCTCGACAACCACACTAAGTCCGCTGAAAACGACGAACTCCTCGCCCAAGTGGCTTAACCTCGCCAACAATGTGAGGTCCCTTGAAATGAGATGAGCTCGCTCGAGTGGCTAATCTCGCCTCGCTGACTAACTTCGCCATCGCATCGCCAAAGTGATGAACCTCGCCATCATGAACCTCGACACGGGTGTCATCAAATCAAGACGGCTCGCCTGGATCTAATCTCGTCAGGAAGCGCCAATGACGAACCTCGCCATTATGAACCTACCCAACAACATGAGGTTCTAAACAAGATGAACCTCGCTCAAACAACGAACCTCGCCATCATCGGGTTCATTTAAAACAAGACTAACGCCGCCTACCGCTAACTCGCCCACATGGCTAACCTCGCCAATGTGAGGTCCCTCCAAAAGGGATGAGCCTCGCCAAAGTGGCGAACCTCGACAACCACATCTAAGTCCGCTGAAACATGACGAACCTCGCCCAAGTGGCTAACCTCGCCAACAATGTGAGGTCCCTTGAAATGAGATGAGCTCGCCCGAGTGGCGACTCGCCGCTGACTAACTTCGCCATCGCGAATCGCCAAAGTGATGAACCTCGCCATCATGAACCTACATGGGGTGTCATCAAATCAAGACGGCTCGCCGATCTAATCTCGTCAGAGAGCGCCGTAATGACGAACCTCGCCATTATGAACCTACCCAACAACATGAGGTCCATTCTAAACAAGATGAACCTCGCTCAAACAACGAACCTCGCCATCATGGGGTTCATTTAAAACAAGACTAACATCGCCCCACCGCAACCTCTTCCACATGGCTAACCTCGCCACAATGAGGTCCCTCCAAAAGGGATGAGCCTGCCAAAGTGGCTAACCTCGACAACGACACGAAGTCCGCTTGAAACATGACGAACTCGCCCAAGTGGCTAACCTCGCCAACAATGTGAGGTCCCTTGAAAAGAGATGAGCTTCCCGAGTGGCGACCTCGCCTGCTGATCTAACTTCGCCATCGCAATCGCCAAAGTGATGAACCTCGCCATCATGAACCTCGGACGGGTGTCATCAAATCAAGACGAAGCCATTGGATCTAATCTCGTCAGAGGAAGCGCCGAATGACGAACCTCGCCATTATGAACCTACCCAACAACATGAGGTCCCTTCTAAACAAGATGAACCTCGCTCAAACAACGAACCTCGCCATCATCGTGGGTTCATTTAAAACAAGACTAACGCTCAGCCTAAGCTAACCTCGCCCACATGGCTAACTCGCGGCCAATGTGAGGTCCCTCCAAAAGGGATGAGCTCACAAAGTGGCTAACCTCGACAACGCACACGAAGTCCGCTGAAACATGACGAACTCGCCCAAGTGGCTAACCTCGCCAACAATGTGAGGTC
The DNA here is from genome assembly GCA_012295165.1 of Asparagus setaceus. Taxonomy (NCBI): domain Eukaryota; kingdom Viridiplantae; phylum Streptophyta; class Magnoliopsida; order Asparagales; family Asparagaceae; genus Asparagus; species Asparagus setaceus. Next base: position 69,329,218 of record CM022706.1, read on the forward strand.
CCTTGAAAAGAGATGAGCCTCGCCCGAGTGGCGATCCGCTCGCTGACTAACTTCGCCATCGAATCGCCAAAGTGATGAACCTCGCCATCATGAACCTCGACATGGGTGTCATCAAATCAAGACGGCTCGCCGCTGATCTAATCTCGTCAGAAGCGCCGTAATGACGAACCTCGCCATTATGAACCTACCCAACAACATGAGGTCCCTTCTAAACAAGATGAACTCGCTCAAACAACGAACCTCGCCATCATCGGGTTCATTTAAAACAAGACGAATATCGCCCGCTAACTCGGCCCACATGGCTAACTCGCACAATGTGAGGTCCCTCCAAAAGGGATGAGCTCACAAAGTGGCGAACCTCGACAACGCACATCTAAGTCCGCTGAAACATGACGAACTCCGCCCAAGTGGCTAACCTCGCCAACAATGTGAGGTCCCCTTGAAATGAGAGCCTCGCCCGAGTGGCGAATCTCGCCGCTGATCTAACTTCGCCATCGCAATCGCTAAAGTGATGAACCTCGCCATCATGAACCTCGACATGGGTGTCATCAAATCAAGACGGCTCGCTGGATCTAATCTCGTCAGAAGCGCCGTAATGACGAACCTCGCCATTATGAACCTACCCAACAACATGAGGTCCATTCTAAACAAGATGAACTCGCTCAAACAACGAACCTCGCCATCATCGGGGTTCATTTAAAACAAGACTAACGCCGCCTACCGCTAACTCGGCCCACATGGCTAACCTCGCCAATGTGAGGTCCCTCCAAAAGGGATGAGCTCGCCAAAGTGGCTTAACCTCGACAACGCATAATAAGTCCGCTTGAAACGACTAACCTCGCCCAAGTGGCTAACCTCGCCAACAATGTGAGGTCCCCTTGAAATGAGATGAGCTCGCCTCGAGTGGCTAATCTCGCCAACAACATGAGGTTCCATCAAAACCATACAAACATCGCCTGCTGATCTAACTTCGCCATCGCAGCGCCAAAGTGATGAACCTCGCCATCATGAACCTCACATGGGGTGTCATCAAATCAAGACGGCTCGCTTCGGACTAATCTCGCCAGAAGCGCCGAATGACGAACCTCGCCATTATGAACCTACCCAACAACATGAGGTCCCTTCTAAACAAGATGAACCTCGCTCAAACAACGAACCTCGCCATCATCGGGTTCATTTAAACAAGACAATGTCGCCTACCGTAACCACGCCCACAAGGCTTAACGCCGCTAACTCGCTTCCAATCTAACTCGCCCAAGTGGCTAACCTCGCCACAACGGAGATCCCTCAAATGGGATAAGCTCGCCGCAGGTCCCCTGAAGGATGAGCCTCGCTTGAGTGGCTTAATCTCAGAACATGAGGTCCCTCTAAAAGGGATGAACCTCGCCCAAGTCAAGTAGGAATCTTGACCCCAAGATATGATTGTTTTGATGATAACAAATATTACATATTGTGTGTATTATGTGCTAACATTTGTTTTGCAAGATAGAGCTAAATCAACAATAATATTCAAAGAGATACTCAAGACATAAGATGAGTTCAAGGCAATATGAAGCAAAGAAGAAGATATATGTGAATTGTCAAAATGTAATTTTACATTTTCTTTGCTTAGAATTATTGTACAAGCTTTGATCACTCACAACACATTCACACACATTAGAGTTTAACAATATAAATCCCCATGTTAACCATTAAAGTTTATAGATAAAGAATAAGTCTTAAATAGTTCATATATCTCATATTGATCCTTTAGTAGCTCCATCAATAGGTTTTATAGTCCACTACATGCACAATGTGTCAAAAATATAAGTTTCTCAGATTTTACGAGTAGTAGACTAATAGTCGAGTAGTAGACTAATAGTCATAGTAGTCCACTAATGACCAAAGTAGTCGATTACTAAGAAATTATCCGACTTCACGTAACTGCTTTGATTCTCAGAGTAGTCGAATTACTATGAGTTATAGTCGACTACAAAGACAGCTTTTCCGACCGCTTGAAATTTGAATACTTGACAGCTTTATAGTCATTGTGTATGTTTTTAGGGTTTGAAAACTTGTCTTTCAAGAGCTATAAATAGAGAAAACGCCGAAAACAAAGAAGAAGTTTTGCACTTATAAGATCAAACTTTGTGCAAATTCAAGAGGCCAAAAATTCAGATTTTGCCTAAGAGTTAGAGTTCAAATAGCCTATGTTCTTGATCATTTCCTACTAATTATTTAGGCATATTTCAGAGAGTAAAACCTATAGCCATAGTGAGAATCACATTCACATCCACTCCAAGGCTTATAGGAGTTTTGGAATTTCTGGGTTTGAGAGGTGCGATCTCGTGAAGAGATTATTTACAATTGGCATGGTGTCATGGTGTTGCAATTTGCATGGGCTTGCAAATTGACAGTTTGCCTTTGATTTTGTAAGGTTTCAAAATCATAGTGGAAACTCTCAAGCGGATTTGCTTGGGGACCTGATGTACACCGGGAGGTGGAACCAAGATAAATCTCTTTGTGTTTGTGATGTTCAATTTCTGAGATTGTTGCTATTCTTTCCTTGCAATTTATAATCTACTTTGTAATTTTTATAAAACACTATTCACCCCTTCTAGTGTTTAGTGTGTTTCATTGAGTTAGATCAACGATCCTACATTTGGTATCGAGCAAGGTTGAAAGATGGCATCGCTAAATACATCACAATTCAAGGAAGGACATTCCACACAACGACCACCACTATTCGATGGCACGAATTACAACCATCGAAGTGCCGAATGAAGATCTACCTTCAATCTTGGATATGAATTATGGAATGTAGTCGAAGTCCGAAATTCCTAGACCAACCACTCCATACCGAATGGACAATTGTTGAAAAGGCAAATGTGAATCTCAACTCAAAGGCCATGAATGCTTTATTTTGTGCCTGGACAAGAACGATTCAATCGAAAGTGTCTACCGCTACATCGCATAATAATCACCTTTGGCATACATTGTTAAAGAATCAAATAATTATGTTTGAGTTATTCAAAATGAAAGAACATGAGACGATCACTGAATGATCGACATCACCAACAATTGATGGAAAACATATAATTGAGAGATGGCATCAGAGAACAATGATCCTCAACACCACTCTAGAAGATCCTGGGAATCTAAAGGCATAGAAGTACAACTTCAAGATAGAAGAGAAATAGAATGAGGCCTTGTCTTCAATACATCTGACAGAATGAAGAATTGATGGAGATGATGAAGACATTGACTCTCTAGTTCAAAATTATAAAGTAGAAAAAGATTAAAGATTACAATAATTTTAACATGAATGTAATAAGAAGACATTTGAAAGTCAAAGTCTTCAAGTAAAAGATTAAGAAGAAAGAAGGCTTTGCATTGAATGATGATCTGAAGCCCTCTAGAAGAAGAACAAAAAGAGGAATCGCCACATGTGCTTCATGGCACAAGAAGATGAGGTATGCAATAATATTAATAATGAAGAATTATTAGAAGCATTCAATAAATTTTATGTTAATTTTAAGGATTTGAAGTCTAATTATAAGTTATTGAAAAATGAAAATGAAAAATTAAACTTAGAATTAGTGACTTCAAATTCTTCACAAGTTGAAAATGTAAATGAACTAAATAATAATTTATTTTCTCAAAATAAATCATTGACTAGTATTTATCTAAAACTGATGTAATAATTTGATAACTCAGATTTCAGATTTAGATAAAGAAATAGGTTCATTTAAAGTTAAAATGAAGAGTTATCTTTAAATATTAACAAATTTAACAAAGGTAAAGAAGACTTGACTCATTTATTATATTTTCAAAAGTCTTCTAATCAAAAGTTTGGATTAGGATATGTTCATAAGAAAAATGAATATGATAATAGGACACATTATGCATCATGTCATAAAATATCTTTACATATGAAATCTATGTTCATTTGGGTACCTAAAGATACTTGCTTACATGATAGAAATGTGTATATTACAAATTTTAAGAAAAACATATGCAATACTAAAAATTATGTTTATATTAATAGATGGAAACCAAATTCTTCGTATTTGGATTCCTAAAGGCTAATCTTTTGAATCTAAATAAAAGGGTACCTATACTTACATGATTATTTTTCAGTAACTCTAAAAATGAAAAGGATACAAGATATGCATATATTATTTTTGCTAATGACAAAGGGGAGATATATAGAAAAATTTTAAATTTAAATTTTACTAATGCTTTGATGCGGGGAGTAAAAGATTTTTAATGCTTTGATGCGTGGGGAGTAAAAGATTTTTAATTAATAATTTCATATGGGGATTAAAAGTTTTTCATATATATATTATCAAAATATATTTGTCATCATCAAAAGGGGAGAATGTTAGAATCTTGACCCCAAGATATGATTGTTTTGATGATAACAAATATTACATATTGTGTGTATTATGTGCTAACATTTGTTTTGGCATTAGAGCTAAATCAACAATAATATTCAAAGAGATACTCAAGACATAAGATGAGTTCAAGGCAATATGAAGCAAAGAAGAAGATATATGAATTGTCAAAATGTAATTTTACATTTTCTTTGCTTAGAATTATTGTACAAGCCTTGATCACTCACAACACATTCACACACATTAGAGTTTAACAATATAAATCCCTATGTTAACCATTAAAGTTTATAGATAAAGAATAAGTCTTAAATAGTTCATATATCTCATATTGACTTTAGTAGTCAATCAATAGGTTTTATAGTCCCATGCACACGTCAAAAATATAAGTTTCTCAGATTTTACGAGTAGTAGACTAATAGTCGAGTAGTAGACTAATAGTCATAGTAATTAACTAATGACCAAAGTAGTCGATTACTAAGAAATTATCCGACTTCACAATGCTTTTTGACTCGTAGTAGTCGACTACTATGAGTTATAGTCGACTACAAAGACAGCTTTTCCGATCGCTTGAAATTTGAATACTTGACAGCTTTATAGCTGTTGTGTATGTTTTAGGGTTTGAAAACTTGTCTTTCAAGAGCTATAAATAGAGAAAAACGCCGAAAACAAAGAAGAAGTTTTGCACTTATAAGATCAAACTTTGTGCAAATTCAAGAGGCCAAAAATTCAGATTTTGCCTAAGAGTTAGAGTCTCAAATAGCCTATGTTCTTGATCATTTCCTACCAATTATTTAGGCATATTTCAGAGAGTAAAACCTATAGCCATAGTGAGAATCACATTCACATCCACTTCAAGGCTTATAGGAGTTTTGTACTTTTATTTAAAGGAAGTTTCTCTCTGTTTGAGAGGTGCGATCTTTGGTGAAGAGATTATTTACAATTGGCATGGTCTTGTCAATTGGTGTTGCAATTTGCATGGGCTTGCAAATTGGACAGTTTGCCTTTGATTTTGTAAGGTTTCAAAATCATAGTGGAAACTCTCGCGGGATTTGCTTGGGACTGGATGTACACCGGGAGGTGGAACCAAGATAAATCTCTTTGTGTTTGTGATGTTCAATTTCGAGATTGTTGCTATTCTTTCCTTGCAATTTATAATCTACTTTGCAATTTTTATAAAACACTATTCACCCCCCTTCTAGTGTTTAGTGTGTTTCATTGAGTTAGATCAACGATCCTACACAAGCAACGAACTTCGCCAACATGAGGTCTCCTCTAAATAGGACGAACCTCTACAGGCAAATAACCTCGCCGCCAATATGAACCTCGCCGTAACCAAAGGAAGCGGCAACCTCGCCAGTTCGCCAAACTCGATTCAAAGAGTCTCTCTCATATGAGGCTCGTTTTTCAGAATCAACTGGGGGTACACCCACTTCTGATCTCCGTGATTATCTCACTCGCAAGCATGATGCCACTCAAATGTAATCTCATTGTTGCCGTGAGAAACTCATACGATCACGCGTTCGCGATCGATTTCCGACACTCTCATCGAGATGTGTCTAATAATCTCCATCAACATTCTGTTTAATATGGGCGCCAGAAGCTCGCCGTGGAAAGACTTAACCCGCCAAGGAGAACAAGTCGAGAGCTGCTCGCCGCATGGAGGTTGAAGAGTTATTTGAATTTCGAGAAGTCGACACCAAGATACCTTGGTGGTGGCGAACTTCTTCATCAAAACTCTTTTCAAGTAAGCCCCCGATGGCATCCGCCGCTCGCCAACGCGAACCAGCTATGGGACCGACAAAGGCGCACTGGCTACACCGGCCAAAGATGATCGCTGATGCTTATATGCATCAATCGCCAGAGGACCAAAGATCCGACGGTAAATTTTAAAGAAGTACTACCCGTAGTCTTTTTCAAACTCCCACTAAGTTATCATGTTAACAAATACATCCGATAACTAATTTCTCCAAATTCCTTCGCCAATCCTCCTCAACAGATGGCGCCATTAAACTATCATGTTAACAATCACCTCTCGATAGTTCCCCTCAGATACTCCGGCCGCATCCTTCTATAGATGACGGACCATTCCCACGTTAGTTAACATTACCTTCGACAAATTAACTTGTTGTCCTCTTCAATGGGATGGTGAGTTCAAAGCAGCTCAATCAACAAATAATACCGTTTTGACAAATTCTTCATCTCTTATCAACAGATGATGCTCATTAACGTCATGTTAACAATCACCGATAGTCCGCATCGCCATTCGCAAGATGACTTGTCCAACAAGTCGTTACCCCTCATTCATCATAGCTGTTAAGTTTCGAACAACTTGATTGTTTTCTATCACAGCCGCCATACCTCTGTCACACGAACCACTTTATCATTTCATATCGCCACGTCCGAAAGTGACTTTGCAGATAGTGCCAACAGCAATATTATCACTTCATCGTAATAGTCCTAACATGCATGCCTTCGTCGTTATATTCATTAAAACATCGACCATTCTCGCCATCCTCATTGATGATCATTCCTTTCAAATGATTTGTTCGCATCAACGCCTGACAGCTTTTGATCGTCGCCATCGCTTTTTATGTCATTCTGTCCATCGATCATTTCAATAGCCTGGCATTTGCCCTTATCTTTGTTCAACGCTTGAACGCTGGGGATAGAGGGAGATTTTAGCACTGCTCAAAGAAACTCAAGAAATATACGAGTAGGCTAGCCCGATTCAAATCCGTAACGGTAATCAAACCGCTAATAGTCTAAGTTTGCTGCGAGGAGTTGTCGCGAAGTGAAGAATTCGTTCTCGCCACGCCGCCGCTTAGTTCCAAAGCGCGAAGTTCATATCCGCACAATCATTATTCAAGTCCTAAAACTTTGGAGGTTTGTGGTATAAAAACGCTTAATCCTGATAAATCTCAGAAGCAAAGAGCCTAAGGGTTCGTCGGTGTCAGCCCGCCCAGGGGTTGTTCACCAATGCTAACTTAAATAGACAGAAAGTGTTGATTCTCAAACCGAAGGAATTGGCAATGACCGACGCAAACCTTCAGGTGGGTTTGGTTGGCCTCGCCGATAGCTCATTTTCATATATTCGGCCCACCACGCACGGCTTCGGTGTTACGCACCGCTCTTCGTAGCATATGAGGAAGGTCGCAAAGCGCAAGGCTTCCATTAAAGAGGAGGGTCGCCCGGCAATGGTGTTCTACATTCAACCGGTGTTCGCCAGCAGCTTAAACTTCCATTCGCACGAGGTTCGCCAGTAGCGAGCCCTTCATTCGCACGGTGTTCGCCAGCACGGCTCTTCATTCGCACGCAGGTTCGCAAGCGTCGGGCCTTCACCATCGGGTTCGCCAAGCGCCGAAGTTTTCCTCGCACGGGTTCACCCGCGGCTAAGCTCTTCATTCGCACGAGGTTCGCCAAGTAGTGAATTCTTATCCAGACGAGGTTCGCTAAGCAAACGGTTTGCCGACGAGGTTGCCAGCAAATGAAGTTTTTCATTCAGAGGCCGAGGCTCGCCGCAGTTTAAGTTATTTCGCCAAGAGCGTCGGGTTTCAGTTCGACGCAGGTGTTCGCCACGGTTAAGTTCTTCATTCGTGACGAGGTTCGCCAGCAGCAAATCTTGATGCTCAGGACGAGCCGCTAGTGGTTTTCGCCGACGAGAATCGCCGCGTCGTAAGCTTCATCGTGACGAAGCTTCGCAGCAAATGGTTTCACCGACGAAGGAAATGGCTTCATTCGCATCGGCGGTTCGCCGCAGTGACTTATCACGCGCCGGTTGCCGCAAGAAGGTCGACGAGTTCGCTGAAGCAGCCACCGACGAGAAATTCGCCAGCGTCAAGTTTTTCACTGACGAAAGCTGCCAGCCAAGCTTCATCCGCATCGCAGGTTCGCCAGCAGTGAATTCGACATTCGATGAGGTTCGCCAGCGGGTTGCCGACGAGGTTCGCTAAACAGCGAAGTTTTTCATCTTCGGTGTTACAAATAAGTTTTCACTCGACGAAATGCCGTTAGCGTCTTCCAGACGGTTCGCCAGCGCCGAATCTCGACCAGATCGCCGGCAAAATGAAGCTCACTGACGAAACCGGGCCAAGCGCCGGTTTTCATTCGTGACGAAAGCCAGCGAATCTCAACATTTGACGATTCAGCCGAAGCAGCCGCTCACCGTTCGAAGAAGCGCCATTCCCATCGGTTTTAAGCAACGAAGCTTCATCAACAGGTTCGCTTACAAGAGGAATCAACGTTTACAGCGCTGAACCTCGACATAATTCCGGAGCCTGCTACAGCAAGGTCGAGAAATTGTTTAGCAGCGATTCGATACCACCGAGCAGATAGCAGTTCGCCAATACAGATAGGTCGCCAATAGCGAGCCAGACGTGAGCCGAGTTCACTTCACATGAGCATCGTGCGCGGCTCGCCGCAGCAAAATGTCCGCTTCCCGACGAAAGCCGCCGTTGATTTTCATTCGCCTAACGCTTCATTTAACTAAAGCCCATTTCATAAGAGCCACACTTAGAAGCATGGGAGATGTCACATCCCATAGTGGTCACTGGCATTACGGTCATAAGTCCCACAAATGAAGTGGCCATGCCTCTCCTTACCTATTTATAAGCCACCATCTCCACATGAGGAGGGGCTTTTTGGAGCTTTTGAAAACTTTGAGAATTCAACACTTGCTACGTGAGATCGAAGCTCTTCATCAAGAATCTCAAGAGCTTCCCATCGTGGTCGCCATCTTCCGTAGGGTCAAAAGTTTATTGATTGAATGGATGGGTTTACAATCAAATTTTCTCGACACAGAGGAAGAGGAGATTGATTTGACCTCTTTGTATGGGTTCTTGGTGGCAGAGGATGCTTCACTCGATGCTCAAGTCGAGGTTGCTTCGCTGACGCATCGATCAAAGTCATGGATGATCTAGAGGTTGCCGATTTAAGAGCTCGATCTCACTTGTGCGCAAGTGTTGAATTCTCCAAAAGTTTTCCAAAAGCTCCAAAAGCTGTGAGCCCCCTCATGGAGATGGTGGCTTATAAATAGGCAAGGAGAGGTATGGCCACTTCCTGATTTGTGGGATATGGCCATGCTCGCTGAGGAGAGCCATGCCCCCGTAGGGATGTGACCACTACGGGATGTGACATCTCCCATGCTTCAAGTGGGCGGTCTTGTTGATGGTGAGCTTCACACAGTAGGCTAACCTCTTATGAGAGTCGAAGCCAGTAAATGGGCTTAACCCTGATGAAAGCGTAAATCACCATGGCTAACCTCGCCGACCATCGACGCCGCAGCGCAGCCTTGTCACACTTTGATGCTCATGTAAAGATCGAACTCCGCCCACGCATAACCTCGTGATTGAGGTCGAGCCCGCCTTGAGCATGTCTCGCTTTGAAGCGCAACCGTCTAGCCTCGCTTGAATGTCGAGATCCACCGCCGTAGGTGAACCTCGGCTGAATGTCGAGGTTCACCGCCAGAGGTAACCTCGGTTGTATGTCGAGGTTCACCGCCGTAGGCTAACTCGGTTGAATGTGGAGGTTCACCGCCGGGCTAACCTCGTTGAATGAAGAGCTTGCGCTTGAACCTCGATGCAGTGAAAAGCCCTTGCTTGGCGAACCTCGGTCAGTGAAAGCTGGCGCTTGGCGAACCTCGTCGAATGTCGAGATTCCTGCTTGGCGAACCTCGTCACGAATGAAGAGCCATTTGCTTGGCGAACCTCGTCAGTGAAGAGCCGGCGCTTGGCGAACCTCGTGCGAATGTCGAGATTCCTGCTTGGCGAACCTCGTGCGAATGAAGAGCCATTTGCTTGGCGAACCTCGTCAGTGAAGAGCTTATTTGCTTGGCGAACCTCGATGCGAATGAAGGCCATGGCGAACCTCGTCGGCGAAACCCATTTGCTTGGCGAACCTCGTCGAATGTGAGATTCACTACTTGGCGAACCTGATGCGAATGAAAGCTTATTTGCTTGGCGAACCTCGTCGAGTGAAGAGCCATTTGGCGAACCTCCGTCAGTGAAGAGCCGCTACTTGGCGAACCTCGTGCGAGATGAAGAGCCATTTGCTTGGCGAACCTCGTCGGCGAAGAGCTTATTGCTTGAACCTCGTCACGAGATGTGAGATTCACTACTTGGCGAACCTCGTCAGATGAAGAGCCATTGCTGTGAACCTCGTCGGTGAAGAGCCGGCGCTTGGCGAGCCTCGTCGGATGAAGAGCCATTTGCTTGGCGAACCTCGTCGGCGAAGAGCCATTTGCTTGGCGAACCTCGTCTGAGATGTCGAGATTCACTACTGGCGAACCTCGTCGAGATGAAGGCTTAGCGGCAGCGAACCTCGTGCGAAGGAAGAGCCATTTGCTTGGCGAACCTCGTCGGTGAAGAGCCATTGCTTGGCGAGCCTCGTCGAATGAAGAGCCGGCTTGGCGAACCTCGTCGGCGAAGAGCCATTTGCTTGGCGAGGCTCGCCAAGCGTGACTCTTCACTTTCGGCGAGGTTAAGCCAGCGTGAGCTCTTCGTTGAGCGAGGTTGCCAGCGCTAAGCTCTTCATTGAGCGAGGTTAGCCAAGTAGTGAATCTCGACATTGGGCGAGGTTCGCCATGCGTGAAACTCTTCGCTCGGCGAGTTCGCAAGCGTGAAGCTCTTCATTGAGCGAGGCTATGGCGTGACTCTTCACTCGGCGAGGTTACGCCAGCGTAGCTCTTCATTGAGCGAGGTTAGCCAGTAGTGAATCTCGACATTGAGGCGAGGTTGCGCAGCAAGCTCTTCGGCTCGGCGAGGTTAGCCAGCGGCGAAGCTCTTCATTTAGGCGAGGTTGCCAGCGTGAAGCTCTTCACTCGGCGAGGTTAGCCCAGCGTAGCTCTTCACTTTCGGCGAGGTTAGCCAGCGGCGAAGCTCTTCATTGAGCGAGGTTAGCCAAGTAGTGAATCTCGACATTGGGCGAGGTTAAGCCGCGGCAAGCTCTTAACCGGCGAGGTTAGCCAGCGTAGCTCTTCATTGAGCGAGGTTAGCCAAGCGTAGCTCTTCACTCGGCGAGGTTAGCCAGCGTAGCTCTTCATTGAGCGAGGTTAAGTAGCGGTGAATCTCGACATTGGGCGAGGTTTGCCAGCGGCAGCTCTTCACTCGGCGAGGTTAAGCCAGCGTAGCTCTTCATTGAGCGAGGTTAGCCAGCGGTGAATCTCGACATTGGGCGAGGTTACCAGCGGCGAGCTCTTCACTTTCGGCCAGGGGTTAGCCCAGCGTGAGCTCTTCACTTTCGAGCGAGGTTAAGCCAAGCGGCGAAGCTCTTCATTCAACGAGGTTAGCCCGGCGGTGAACCTCCACATTCAACAGGGGTTAGCCTACGGTGAACCTCGACATACAACCGAGGTTACCTCTGGCGGTGAACCTCGACATTCAGCCGAGGTTCACCTACGGCGGTGGATCTCGACATTCCAGCGAGGCTAGACCGGTGCGCTTCAAAGCGAGACATGCTCAAGGCGGGCTCGACCTCAATCACGAGGTTATGCGTGGGCGGAGTTCGATCTTTACATGAGCATCAAAGTGTGACAAGGCTGCGCTGCGGCGTCGATGGTCGGCGAGGTTAGCCATGGTGATTTACGCTTTCATCAGGGTTAAGCCCATTTAGCAGACTCGACTCTCATAAGAGGTTAGCCTACTGTGTGAAGCTCACCATCCAACCAAGACCGCCCACTTGAAGCATGGGAGATGTCACATCCCATAGTGGTCACATCCTACAGGGGGGGCATGGCTCTCCTCAACTGAGCATGGCCATATCCCACAAATCAAGGAAGTGGCCATACCTCTCCTTGCCTATTTATAAGCCACCATCTCCACATGAGGGGGGGCTCTGGCTTTTTTTTTGGAGCTTTTGGAAAACTTTTGGAGAATTCAACACTTGCGCACAAGTGAGATCGAGCTCTTCGTCAGCAACCTCTAGATCATCCGCAGCTTTGATCTGATCGTCAACGGGAAGCAACCTCGACTTGAGCATCGAGTGAAGCATCCTCTCGCCACCAAGAACCCATACAAAAGAGGAGTCAAATCAATCTCCTCTTCCTCTGTAATCGAGAAAATTTGATTGTAAACCCATCCATTCAATCAATAAACTTTTTCGACCCTACAGAAGATGGCGACCACAGTGGGAAGCTCTTGAGATTACTGATGAAGAGCTCGATCTCACTTGTGCGCAAGTGTTGAATTCTCCAAAAGTTTTCCAAAAGCTCCAAAAAAAAGCCCCTCCTCATGTGGAGATGGTGGCTTATAAATAGGTAAGGAGAGGCATGGCCACTTCCTTGATTTGTGGGATATGACCATGCTCAGTTGAGGAGAGCCATGCCCCCCCCTGTGGGATGTGACCACTATGGGATGTGACATCTCCCATGCTTCAAGTGGGCGGTCTTGTTGATGGTGAGCTTCGCCACCGTAGGCTTAACCTCTTATGAGAATCGAAGCCTAAATGGGCTAACCCTGATGAAAGCGTAAATCATCAAGTGGGCACCTCGCCGCATCACGGACGCCGCAGCGCAGCCTTGTCACACTTTGATGCTCATGTAAAGATTGAACTCCGCCCACGCATAACCTCAGATTGAGGTCGAGCCTCTTGAGCATGTCTCGCTTTGAAGCGCAATCGGTTCATTCTGCTGAATGTCGAGATCCACCGCCAGAGGTGAACCTCGTTGAATGTCGAGGTTCACCGCCAGAGGCTAACCTCGTTGAATGTCGAGGTTCACCGCCAGAGGCTAACCTCGTTGAATGTGGAGGTTCACCGCCAGAGGCTAACCTCGTTGAATGAAGAGCTTCACGCTAGCTTAACCTCGCTCGAGTGAAGAGCTTCACGCTTGGCAACCTCGCCGAGTGAAGAGCTTCGCCGCTGCAACCTCGCCGAATGTTGAGATTCACCGCTGGCTTAACCTCGCTCGAATGAAGAGCTTCGCCGCTTGGCTAACCTCGTCAATGAAGAGCTTCGCCACTTGGTGAACCTCGCTCAATGTCGAGATTCACCGCTGGCTAACCTCGTCAATGAAGAGCTACGCTGGCTAACCTCGCTCAATGAAGAGCTTCACGCTGGCTAACCTCGCTCGAGTGAAGAGCTGCCGCTGGCTAACCTCGCTCAATGTCGAGATTCACCGCTGGCTAACCTCGCTCAATGTCGATTCACTACTTGGCTAACCTCGTCAATGAAGAGCTACGCTGGCTTAACCTCGCTCAATGAAGGGCTCCGCTACTTGGCTAACCTCGCCGAGTGAAGAGCTGCCGCTGGCTAACCTCGCTCAATGTCGAGATTCACCGCTGGCTAACCTCGCCTCAATGAAGAGCTACGCTGGCTTAACCTCGCCGAGTGAAGAGCTACGCTGGCTAACCTCGCCCAATGTCGAGATTCACCGCTGGCTAACCTCGCTCAATGAAGAGCTTACCGCTGGCGAACCTCGCCGAGTGAAGAGCTACCGCTGGCAACCTCGCCTCAATGAAGAGCTTCGCCGCTTGGCTAACCTCGCCGGTTTAAGAGCTTCGCCGCTGGCTTAACCTCGCCTCAATGTCGATTCACTACTTGGCTTAACCTCGCTCAATGAAGAGCTTCGCCGCCGCTAACCTCGCCGAGTGAAGAGCCACGCTGGCTAACCTCGCCGAAAGTGAAGAGCTACGCCATAACCTCGCTCAATGAAGAGCTACGCTGGCTTAACCTCGCCGAGTGAAGAGCTACGCTGGCTAACCTCGTCAATGTCGATTCACTACTTGGCTAACCTCGTCAATGAAGAGCTTCGCCGCTTGGCTAACCTCGCCGAAAGTGAAGAGCTACGCTGGCGAACCTCGCCTCAATGAAGAGCTTCACGCTGGCTAACCTCGCCGAGTGAAGAGCCACGCTGGCTTAACCTCGCCTCAATGTCGATTCACTACTTGGCTAACCTCGTCAATGAAGAGCTACGCTGGCTTAACCTCGCTCGAGTGAAGAGCTACCGCTTGGCTAACCTCGCCGAAAGTGAAGAGCCACGCTGGCGAAGCCTCGCTCGAATGAAGAGCTTCACGCTGGCTAACCTCGCTCAATGAAGGGCTCCGCTACTTGGCTTAACCTCGCTCAATGGAGAGTTTCGCTACTTGGCTAACCTCGTTGAATGTCGAGCCTCACGCTGCATGCACTCCTCCCTTTAATGGGGCTTGCCGCTTTGCACCTTCCTCATATGCTACTAAGAACGGTCGTAACTTTCAAACCGTGACGTCGAATTGGACGAATTATATATGAAAATCGACTATCTCGACGAGACGGAGCCAACCAAACCCACCTGAAGGGTTCGGTTTGTTCTGGCCATTTTGCCCAATTCCTTCCGGTTTGAGAGATATCAACACTTTGTCTATTTTGTAAAGTTAAGCATTCAGTGAACTTAACCCTCGTGTGGGCCTCGACTTCACTCGCACGAACCCTTAGGCTCTTTTGTTTATCCCGAAGTTGTCGTAGGTGGATTAAGGCATTTTATTGCCTACAAACCCTCCAAAGTTTTCGACTTGAATGTGGTTGAATGGAGTCCGAACACTTTGGATATGAAGACTTGCAACACCTGGCCGCCGTGCATCGAGCGAGGAACCCTCTAACTAACTTGGTAAAGTTGAATTCTTCACTGCAGCCTAATGATCGCCTCTAGGATTTTTAGCAAACCCCCGCCTATTAACGGATTTGATGTGCCTTTACCGACACCGCTTGAATCGGCTAGCCATACTTTTCCCTCAAGATGGTGAGTTTGCGAGGAGTTTCTTTTAGGCTTAGTGCTAAAATCTCCTCTATCCTTAGCCGCTCAAGGCGCTGGATTAAAAGATAAGGGCAAATCGCCCGGTAGGCCATCATGTGGAAATGATCAATCGCTCAGCTGACATAAAAGTATAACGATCGCGATCAAAAAGCAATCAAGTTGTTCGCTGACGGAGAGTATAACAACAAGGATTACGAACAAAATCATTTAGAGGAATGATCATGTGGGTTAGCCGAGTCGCTCAAAGGACATGGGAGTATAACGACTATGGTTGAAATAGAGGCACATCGCATGGTAGGCCACTATTCGGTGAGGGAGTTGATAGGGGTATATTGCTTGGTTAACCACTATCTAACCCAAAGTCACTCGGACAAGTGACGATATGGAAATGATCAGGTCGTTCAGTGACATAGAGGTATGACGACTGTGATCGGAAACAATCAAGTTGTTCAGTAACTCGGAAGTGTAACAACTATGATGGGAATAGGGGTATGACGACTTGATTGGACAACGTCATCTGCGGGAATGACGGTGCGGACTATCAGAGGTGATTGTTAACATGACAGTTATGTGGGCCCGCCATCCTGTTGATAAGGATTGGAAGGGGAATTTGTCAAAGGTGATTGTTAACCCGACAAGAATTTGTTGCGATTGGGGCAACTTTGAGGACTCACCATCCCATTGAAGAGGATTAGCAAGTTAATTTGTCAGAGGTGTAATGTTAACCTAACAGTGGGAGTGGTCCCGTCATCCTATTAGAGAGGATCGACGGAGGTAATCTGGGGGGAACTATCAGAGGTGATTGTTAACATGATAGTTTTGTAGGCCCGCCATCCTGTTGAGGAGGATTGGCGAAGGAATTTGAGGAAATTAGTTATCGATGTGACTGCTAACATGATAACTTAGTGGGAGTTTGAAAAAGACTACGGTAGTACTTCTTTAAAAATTTACCGTCGGATGTCGGTCCTTCCGCATTGATGCATATAAGCATCAACGATCATCTTTGGCCGATTGTAGCCAGTCCGACCGCCGGTCCCATAGCTTGGTTCCGCTATGCAGCCCTACAGATGCCATCGTGGGCTTACTTGAAAAGAGTTTTGATGAAGAAGCGTCGCCACCACCAAGGTATCTTGGTCGCCGCCTTCTCGAATTCAAATAACTCTTCAACCTCCATACGCTTGAGCACGCCTCGACTTGTTCTCCTTGGCGGTTAAGTCTTTCCACGGCGAGCTTCTGGCGCCCATATTAAACAGAATGTTGATGGAGAGATTATTCACACATCTCGATGAGAGTGGCTCTAAATCGATCACGCACGCAATGATCGTATGAGTTTCACGGCAACAATGAGATTACATTTGACCGGCATCATGCTTGCGAGTGAGATAATCACGAGATCGGCGGGTGTACCCCGCTGATTCAAAAACGAGCCTCATATGAGAGAGACTCTTTGAATCGAAGTTTGGCTTAACTCGGCGAGGTTGCCGCCTTTGGTTCTCGGGCGGCGAGGTTCATATTGGCGACGCAGGTTCGCCGCCTCACGAGGTTCGCCCTATTTAGAGGAGACCTCATGTTGGCGGTTCGTTGTTTGTGTAGGATCGCTGATCTAACTCAATGAAACACACTAAACACTAGAAGGGGTGAATAGTGTTTTATAAAAATTGCAAAGTAGATTATAAATTGCAAGGAAAGAATAGCAACAATCTCGAAATTGAACATCACAAACACAAGAGATTTATATCGGTTCCACCTCCCTGTACATCCAAATTCCCAAGCAAATCCCGCTTGAGAGTTTCCACTATGATTTTGAAACCTTACAAAATCAAAGGTAACCTGTCCAATTTGCAAGCCCATGCAAATTGCAACACCAATTGACAAGACCATGCCAATTGTAAATAATCTCTTCACCAAGAGATCGCACCTCTCAAACCCGAGAGAAACTTCCTTTAAATAAAAGTACAAAACTCCTATAAGCCTTGAAGTGGATGTGAATGTGATTCTCACTATGGCTATAGGTTTTACTCTCTGAAATATGCCTAAATAATTAGTAGGAAATGATCAAGAACATAGGCTATTTCAGAACTCTAACTCTTAGGCAAAATCAATTTTGGCCTCTTGAATTTGCACAAAGTTTGATCTTATAAGTGCAAAACTTCTTCTTTGTTTTCTCGACGTTTTCTATTTATAGCTCTTGAAAAGACAAGTTTTCAAACCCTAAAACATACACAACAGCTATAAACTGCCAAGTATTCAAATTTCAAACAAATAAAACTGCCTTTGTAGTCGACTATAACTCATAGTAGTCGACTACTCGAGTCAAAACAGATTCTCGTGAAGTCGATAATTTCTTAGTAGTCGACTACTTTGGTCATTAGTCGACTACTATGACTATTAGTCTACTACTCGACTATTAGTCTACTACTCAGAAAATACGTAAACTTATATTTTTGACTCAGGTGCATGTAGTCGACTATAAAACCTATTGGTCGACTACTAAGGGGTCAATATGAGATATATGAACTATTTAAGACTTATTCTTTATCTATAAACTTTAATGGTTAACATAGGGATTTATATTGTTAAACTCTAATGTGTGTGAATGTGTTGTGAGTGATCAAGGCTTGTACAATAATTCTAAGCAAAGAAAATGTAAAATTACATTTTGACAATTACGATATCTTCTTCTTTGCTTCATATTGCCTTGAACTCATCTTATGTCTTGAGTATCTCTTTGAATATTATTGTTGATTTAGCTCTAATATCGCAAAACAAATGTTAGCACATAATACACACAATATGTAATATTTGTTATCATCAAAACAATCATATCTTGGGGTCAAGATTCCTAACATTCTCCCCTTTTGATGATGACAAATATATTTTGATAATATATATATGAAAACTTTTAATCCCCCGTATGAAATTATTAATTAAAAATCTTTTACTCCCCAGATCAAAGCATTAAAAATCTTTTACTCCCCAGATCAAAGCATTAGTAAAATTTAAATTTAAAATTTTTCTATATATCTCCCTTTGTCATTAGCAAAAATAATATATGCATATCTTGTATCCTTTTCATTTTAGAGTACCAAAAATAATCATGTAAGTATAGGTACCCTTTTATTTAGATTCAAAAGATTAGCCTTTAGGAATCCAAATACACGAGGAATTTGGTTTCCATCTATTAATATAAACATAATTTTTAGTATTGCATATGTTTTTCTTAAAATTTGTAATATACACATTTCTATCATGTAAGCAAGTATCTTTAGGTACCCAAATGAACATAGATTTCATATGTAAAGATATTTTATGACATGATGCATAATGTGTCCTATTATCATATTCATTTTTCTTATGAACATATCCTAATCCAAACTTTTGATTAGAAGACTTTTGAAAATATAATAAATGAGTCAAGTCTTCTTTACCTTTGTTAAATTTGTTAATATTTAAAGATAACTCTTCATTTTTAACTTTAAATGAACCTATTTCTTTATCTAAATCAAATAATGAAGTTATCAAATTATTACATCCAGATTTTAGATAAATACTAGTCAATGATTTATTTTCAGAAAATAAATTATTATTTAGTTCATTTACATTTTCAACTTGTGAAGAATTTGAAGTCACTAATTCTAAGTTTAATTTTTCATTTTCATTTTTCAATAACTTATAATTAGACTTCAAATCCTTAAAATTAACATAAAATTTATTGAATGCTTCTAATAATTCTTCATTATTAATATTATTGCATACCTCATCTTCTTGTGCCATGAAGCACATGTGAGCGGATTCCTCTTTTTGTTCTTCTTCTTCTTCAAAGAGGATGCATCGCTATCATTCCATGTCAATGCCAAAGCCTTCTTCTTCTTATCTTTTAACTTGTTGAACTTTGACTTTGACTTTAGAAGAGGACAACTTTTTCATGTGTCCCGCTTATTACATTCATAACATATAAAATTATTGTTAGTATCTTTAATCTTTTTATACTTACTTTGTATGAGGAACTTTTGAATTTTCTTGAGAGAGCATCAATGTCTTCATCATCTCCATCCGATTCTTCATTGTCGAAGATGTATTGAAGACAAGAATTTTCTTCTCCGGTTGTTCTATTTCTCTTCTATCTTGAAGTTGTACTTCATATGCCTTTAGATTCCCAACGAGATCTTCTAGAGTAAGTGTTGAGAGATCATTGGCTTCTTCAATTGCGGTCATCTTTTTCTCCCATTCCTGTGAGTGCACGAAGAACTTTTCTCACCATCTCCAATTGTGTATATTCTTTTCCATGTCCAATTAATGAGTTGGTGATGTCGCTGAATCTTGTGATCATTTCTGATCGCCTCATGTTCTTTCATTTTGAATAACTCAAACCTCGCACAAGAACGTAGATTTTAGATTCTTTAACTTTATTTTTACCTTCGTGGTGTTACCTCTAATGTATGCCAAATTTGATGTGCTGATGTAGCGTAGACACTGATTGAATTCGCTCTTGTCCAAGGCACAAAATAAAGCATTCATGGCCTTTGAGTTGAGATTCACATTTGCCTTTTCAACAATTGTCCATTCAGAGTATGGAGTGGTTGGTCTAGGAATTTCGACTCGACTACATTCCATAATTCATATCCAAGAGATTGAAGGTAGATCTTCATCTCGCACTTCCAAGAATTGTAATTCGTACATCGAATAGTGGTGGTCGCAGTGGAATGTCCTTCCTTGAATTGTGATGTATTTAACGATGCCATCTTTCAACCTTGCTCGATACCAAATGTAGGATCGTTGATCTAACTCAATGAAACACACTAAACACTAGAAGGGGGTGAATAGTGTTTTATAAAAATTGCAAAGTAGATTATAAATTGCAAGGAAAGAATAGCAACAATCTCTAAATTGAACATCACAAACACAAGAGATTTATATCGGTTCCACCTCCCTGTACATCCAAATTCCCAAGCAAATCCCGCTTGAGAGTTTCCACTATGATTTTGAAACCTTACAAAATCAAAGGCAAACCTGTCCAATTTGCAAGCCCATGCAATTGCAACACCAATTGACAAGACCATGCCAATTGTAAATAATCTCTTCACCAAGAGATCGCACCTCTCAAACCCGAGAAACTTCCTTTAAATAAAAGTACAAAACTCCTATAAGCCTTGAAGTGGATGTGAATGTGATTCTCACTATGGCTATAGGTTTTACTCTCTGAAATATGCCTAAATAATTAGTAGGAAATGATCAAGAACATAGGCTATTTCGAACTCTAACTCTTAGGCAAAATCAATTTTGGCCTCTTGAATTTGCACAAAGTTTGATCTTATAAGTGCAAAACTTCTTCTTTGTTTTCTCGACGCTTTTCTCTATTTATAGCTCTTGAAAAGACAAGTTTTCAAACCCTAAAACATACACAACAGCTATAAACTGCCAAGTATTCAAATTTCAAGCGGTCGGAAAAGCTGTCTTTGTAGTCGACTATAACTCATAGTAGTCGACTACTCGAGTCAAAACAGATTCGTGAAGTCGATAATTTCTTAGTAGTCGACTACTTTGGTCATTAGTCGACTACTATGACTATTAGTCTACTACTCGACTATTAGTCTACTACTCAGAAAATACGTAAACTTATATTTTGACTCAGGTGCATGTAGTCGACTATAAAACCTATTGGTCGACTACTAAGGGTCAATATGAGATATATGAACTATTTAAGACTTATTCTTTATCTATAAACTTTAATGGTTAACATAGGGATTTATATTGTTAAACTCTAATGTGTGTGAATGTGTTGTGAGTGATCAAAGCTTGTACAATAATTCTAAGCAAAGAAAATGTAAAATTACATTTTGACAATTACGATATCTTCTTCTTTGCTTCATATTGCCTTGAACTCATCTTATGTCTTGAGTATCTCTTTGAATATTATTGTTGATTTAGCTCTAATATCGCGAAAACAAATGTTAGCACATAATACACACAATATGTAATATTTGTTATCATCAAAACAATCATATCTTGGGGTCAAGATTCCTAATGCCTGGACGAGGTTCGCCACTTGGACGAGGTTCATCCCTTTAGAGGGGACCTCATGTTGTTGGCAGATTCGCCACTCAAACGAGGCTCATCCTTCAAGGGGACCTCACATTGACGGCGCAGGTTCGCCACTTTGACGAGGCTCATCCCTTTGGAGGGACCTCACATTGTTGGCGAGGTTCGCCACTTGGACGAGGTTCGCCACTTGGACGAGGTTCGCAGCTGGGGCGCAGGTTCGCCATGTGGACGAGGTTCGCACCGGGCGACGCTCGCCTTGTTTTAAATGAACCCCGATGATGGCGAGGTTCGTTGTTTGAGCGAGGTTCATCTTGTTTAGAAGGGACCTCATGTTGTTGGGTAGGTTCATAATGACGAGGTTCGCCATTCGACGCTTCCTACGACGCAGATTCGGCCCACCGAGCGAAGCCGCCTTGATTTGATGACACCCCATGTCGAGGTTCATGATGGCGAGGTTCATCACTTTGGCGATGCGATGGCGAAGTTAGATCAGCAGGCGATGTTTGTATGGTTTTGATGGAACCTCATGTTGTTGGCAGATTCGCCACTCGGGCGAGCTCATCTCATTTCAAGGGGACCTCACATTGTTGGCGAGGTTAGCCACTTGGGCGAGGTTCGTCATGTTTCAAGCGGACTTCGTGTCGTTGTCGAGGTTCGCCACTTTGACGAGGCTCATCCCTTTGGAGGGACCTCACATTGGCGAGGTTAGCCATGTGGGCGAGGTTAGCGGTAGGCGGCGTTAGTCTTGTTTTAAATGAACCCCGATGATGGCGAGGTTCGTTGTTTGAGCGAGGTTCATCTTGTTTAGAATGGACCTCATGTTGTTGGGTAGGTTCATAATGACGAGGTTCGCCATTCGACGCTTCCTACGACGCAGATTCGGCCCACCGAGCGAAGCCGCCTTGATTTGATGACACCCCATGTCGAGGTTCATGATGGCGAGGTTCATCACTTTGGCGATTGCGATGGCGAAGTTAGATCAGCGAGGCGAGATTCGCCACTGCACGCAGGCTCATCTCATTTCAAGGGGACCTCACATTGTTGGCGAGGTTAGCCACTTGGGCGAGGTTCGTCATGTTTCAAGCGGACTTCGTGTCGTTGTCGAGGTTCGCCACTTTGTGAGGCTCATCCCTTTGGAGGGACCTCACATTGTTGGCGAGGTTCGCCATGTGGACGAGGTTCGCACCGGGCTTATATTCGCCTTGTTTTAAATGAACCCCGATGATGGCGAGGTTCGTTGTTTGAGCGAGGTTCATCTTGTTTAGAAGGGACCTCATGTTGTTGGGTAGGTTCATAATGGCGAGGTTCGTCATTCGGCGCTTCTGACGAGATTAGATCCCTTGGCGAGCCGTCTTGATTTGATGACACCCCATGTCGAGGTTCATGATGGCGAGGTTCATCACTTTGGCGACATGGCGACGGTTCGTCATCAGAGCAGATTCGCCACTCGGGCGAGGCTCATCTCTTTCAAGGGGACCTCACATTGTTGGCGAGGTTAGCCACTTGGGCGAGGTTCGTCATGTTTCAAGCGGACTTCGTGTCGTTGTCGAGGTTAGCCACTTTGTGAGGCTCATCCCTTTGGAGGGACCTCACATTGTTGGCGAGGTTAGCCATGTGGAAGAGGTTAGCGGTAGGCGGCGTTAGTCTTGTTTTAAATGAACCCCGATGATGGCGAGGTTCGTTGTTTGAGCGAGGTTCATCTTGTTTAGAAGGGACCTCATGTTGTTGGGTAGGTTCATAATGACGAGGTTCGCCATTCGACGCTTCCTACGACGCAGATTCGGCCCACCGAGCGAAGCTTCGCCTTGATTTGATGACACCCCATGTCGAGGTTCATGATGGCGAGGTTCATCACTTTGGCGATTGCGATGGCGAAGTTAGATCAGCGAGGCGAGATTAGCCACTCGGGCGAGGCTCATCTCTTTCAAGGGGACCTCACATTGTTGGCGAGGTTAGCCACTTGGGCGAGGTTCGTCATGTTTCAAGCGGACTTCGTGTCGTTGTCGAGGTTCGCCACTTTGACGCAGGCTCATCCCTTTGGAGGGACCTCACATTGTTGGCGAGGTTCGCCATGTGGACGAGGTTCGCCACTGGACGAGGTTCGCACCGGGCGATGTTCGCCTTGTTTTAAATGAACCCCGATGATGGCGAGGTTCGTTGTTTGAGCGAGGTTCATCTTGTTTAGAATGGACCTCATGTTGTTGGGTAGGTTCATAATGACGAGGTTCGCCATTCGACGCTTCCTACGACGCAGATTCGGCCCACCGAGCGAAGCCGCCTTGATTTGATGACACCCCATGTCGAGGTTCATGATGGCGAGGTTCATCACTTTGGCGATTGCGATGGCGAAGTTAGATCAGCGAGGCGAGATTAGCCACTCGGGCGAGGCTCATCTCATTTCAAGGGGACCTCACATTGTTGGCGAGGTTAAGCCACTTGGGCGAGGTTCGTCATGTTTCAAGCGGACTTCGTGTCGTTGTCGAGGTTAAGCCACTTTGTGAGGCTCATCCCTTTGGAGGGACCTCACATTGTTGGCGAGGTTCGCCATGTGGACGAGGTTCGCACCGGGCGGCGTTAGTCTTGTTTTAAATGAACCCCGATGATGATGAGGTTCGTTGTTTGAACGAGGTTCATCTTGTTTAGAAGGGACCTCATGTTGTTGGGTAGGTTCATAATGACGAGGTTCGCCATTCGACGCTTCCTACAACGAGATTCGGCCCACCGAGCGAAGCTTCGCCTTGATTTGATGACACCCCATGTCGAGGTTCATGATGGCGAGGTTCATCACTTTGGCGACACGATGACGGTTCGTCATCAGAGCGCAGATTCGCCACTCGGGCGAGGCTCATCTCTTTCAAGGGGACCTCACATTGTTGGCGAGGTTAAGCCACTTGGGCGAGGTTCGTCATGTTTCAAGCGGACTTCGTGTCGTTGTCGAGGTTAGCCACTTTGTGAGGCTCATCCCTTTGGAGGGACCTCACATTGTGGCGAGGTTAGCCATGTGGGCGAGTTAGCGGTAGGCGGCGTTAGTCTTGTTTTAAATGAACCCCGATGATGATGAGGTTCGTTGTTTGAGCGAGGTTCATCTTGTTTAGAATGGACCTCATGTTGTTGGGTAGGTTCATAATGACGAGGTTCGCCATTCGACGCTTCCTACAACGAGATTCGGCCCACCGAGCGAAGCCGCCTTGATTTGATGACACCCCATGTCGAGATTCATGATGGCGAGGTTCATCACTTTGGCGACACGATGACGGTTCGTCATCAGAGCGCAGATTCGCCACTCGGGCGAGGCTCATCTCATTTCAAGGGGACCTCACATTGTTGGCGAGGTTTGCCACTTGGGCGAGTTCGTCATGTTTCAAGCGGACTTCGTGTCGTTGTCGAGGTTAGCCACTTTGTGAGGCTCATCCCTTTGGAGGGACCTCACATTGGCGAGGTTAGCCATGTGGGCCGAGTTAGCGGTAGGCGGCGTTAGTCTTGTTTTAAATGAACCCCGATGATGGCGAGGTTCGTTGTTTGAGCGAGGTTCATCTTGTTTAGAATGGACCTCATGTTGTTGGGTAGGTTCATAATGACGAGGTTCGCCATTCCGACGCTTCCTACAACGAGATTCGGCCCACCGAGCGAAGCTTCGCCTTGATTTGATGACACCCCATGTCGAGGTTCATGATGACGCAGGTTCGCCACTTTGGCGAGGCTCATCCCTTTGGAGGGGACTCACATTGACGCGCAGGTTCGCCATGTTTCAAGCGGACTTCGTGTCGCTGTCGAGGTTCGCCACTTTGACGAGGCTCATCTCATTTCAAGGGGACCTCACATTGTTGGCGAGGTTAAGCCACTTGGGCGAGGTTCGTCATGTTTCAAGCGGACTTCGTGTCGTTGTCGAGGTTCGCCACTTGGACGCAGGTTCGCCACTTTGACGAGGCTCATCCCTTTGGAGGGACCTCACATTGGCGAGGTTAGCCATGTGGGCGAGTTAGCGGTAGGCGGCGTTAGTCTTGTTTTAAATGAACCCCGATGATGGCGAGGTTCGTTGTTTGAGCGAGGTTCATCTTGTTTAGAAGGACCTCATGTTGTTGGGTAGGTTCATAATGACGAGGTTCGCCATTCGACGCTTCCTACGACGCAGATTCGGCCCACCGAGCGAAGCCGCCTTGATTTGATGACACCCCATGTCGAGGTTCATGATGGCGAGGTTCATCACTTTGGCGACACGATGACGGTTCGTCATCAGAGCGCAGATTCGCCACTTTGACGAGGCTCATCTCATTTCAAGGGGACCTCACATTGTTGGCGAGGTTAAGCCACTTGGGCGAGGTTCGTCATGTTTCAAGCGGACTTCGTGTCGTTGTCGAGGTTAGCCACTTTGTGAGCTCATCCCTTTGGAGGGACCTCACATTGGCGAGGTTAGCCATGTGGGCCGAGTTAGCGGTAGGCGGCGTTAGTCTTGTTTTAAATGAACCCACGATGATGGCGAGGTTCGTTGTTTGAGCGAGTTCATCTTGTTTAGAATGGACCTCATGTTGTTGGGTAGGTTCATAATGGCGAGGTTAGTCATTCGGCGCTTCTGACGAGATTAGATCCCTTGGCGAGCCGTCTTGATTTGATGACACCCCATGTCGAGGTTCATGATGGCGAGGTTCATCACTTTGGCGATGCGATGGCGAAGTTAGATCAGCAGGCGAGATCGCCACTCGGGCGAGGCTCATCTCTTTCAAGGGGACCTCACATTGTTGGCGAGGTTAAGCCACTTGGGCGAGTTCGTCATGTTTCAAGCGGACTTCGTGTCGTTGTCGAGGTTCGCCAATTGGACGAGGCTCATCCCTTTGGAGGGACCTCACATTGTGGCGAGGTTAGCCATGTGGGCCGAGTTAGCGGTAGGCGGCGTTAGTCTTGTTTTAAATGAACCCCGATGATGGCGAGGTTCGTTGTTTGAGCGAGTTCATCTTGTTTAGAATGGACCTCATGTTGTTGGGTAGGTTCATAATGGCGAGGTTCGTCATTCGGCGCTTCTGACGAGATTAGATCAGCGGCGAGCCGTCTTGATTTGATGACACCCCATGTCGAGGTTCATGATGGCGAGGTTCATCACTTTGGCGATGCGATGGCGAAGTTAGATCAGCAGGCGAGATCGCCACTCGGGCGAGGCTCATCTCATTTCAAGGGGACCTCACATTGTTGGCAGGTTTGCCACTTGGGCGAGTTCGTCATGTTTCAAGTGGACTTCGTGTCGTTGTCGAGGTTCGCCACTTTGTGAGGCTCATCCCTTTGGAGGGACCTCACATTGTGGCGAGGTTAGCCATGTGGGCGAGGTTAGCCATGTGGGCGAGTTAGCGGTAGGCGGCGTTAGTCTTGTTTTAAATGAACCCACGATGATGGCGAGGTTCGTTGTTTGAGCGAGGTTCATCTTGTTTAGAATGGACCTCATGTTGTTGGGTAGGTTCATAATGGCGAGGTTCGTCATTCGGCGCTTCCTCTGACGAGATTAGATCCCTTGGCGAGCCGTCTTGATTTGATGACACCCGTGTCGAGGTTCATGATGGCGAGGTTCATCACTTTGGCGATGCGATGGCGAAGTTAGATCAGCAGGCGAGATCGCCACTCGGGCGAGGCTCATCTCATTTCAAGGGGACCTCACATTGTTGGCGAGGTTTGCCACTTGGGCGAGTTCGTCATGTTTCAAGCGGACTTCGTGTCGTTGTCGAGATTCGCCACTTTGTGAGGCTCATCCCTTTGGAGGGACCTCACATTGTTGGCGAGGTTAAGCCATGTGGGCGAGTTAGCGGTAGGCGGCGTTAGTCTTGTTTTAAATGAACCCCCTGATGATGACGAGGTTCGTTGTTTGAACGAGGTTCATCTTGTTTAGAAGGGACCTCATGTTGTTGGGTAGGTTCATAATGACGAGGTTCGTCATTCTGACGCTTCCTACGACGAGATTCGTCCACTGAGCGAGCTTCGTCTTGATTTGATGACACCCCATGTCGAGGTTCATGATGACGAGGTTCATCACTTTGGCGATTGCGATGACGAAGTTCGTCAACAGAGCGAGATTCGCCACTCAGACGAGGCTCATCTCTTTTCAAGGGGACCTCACATTGTTGGCGAGGTTCGCCACTTGGACGAGGTTCGTCATGTTTCAAGCGGACTTCGTGTCGTTGTCGAGGTTCGCCACTTTGTCGAGGCTCATCCCTTTGGAGGGACCTCACATTGTGGCGAGGTTAAGCCATGTGGGCCGAGTTAGCGGTAGGCGGCGTTCGTCTTGTTTTAAATGAACCCCGATGATGGCGAGGTTCGTTGTTTGAGCGAGTTCATCTTGTTTAGAATGGACCTCATGTTGTTGGGTAGGTTCATAATGGCGAGGTTCGTCATTCGGCGCTTCCTCTGACGAGATTAGATCCCTTGGCGAGCTTCGTCTTGATTTGATGACACCCGTGTCGAGGTTCATGATGGCGAGGTTCATCACTTTGGCGATTCGCGATGGCGAAGTTAGATCAGCAGGCGAGATTCGCCACTCGGGCGAGGCTCATCTCATTTCAAGGGGACCTCACATTGTTGGCGAGGTTAAGCCACTTGGGCGAGTTCGTCATGTTTCAAGTGGACTTCGTGTCGTTGTCGAGGTTCGCCACTTTGTGAGGCTCATCCCTTTGGAGGGACCTCACATTGGCGAGGTTAGCCATGTGGGCCGAGTTAGCGGTAGGCGGCGTTAGTCTTGTTTTAAATGAACCCCGATGATGGCGAGGTTCGTTGTTTGAGCGAGGTTCATCTTGTTTAGAATGGACCTCATGTTGTTGGGTAGGTTCATAATGGCGAGGTTCGTCATTCGGCGCTTCCTCTGACGAGATTAGATCCCTTGGCGAGCCGTCTTGATTTGATGACACCCCATGTCGAGGTTCATGATGGCGAGGTTCATCACTTTGGCGATTCGATGGCGAAGTTAGATCAGCAGGCGAGATTAGCCACTCGGGCGAGGCTCATCTCTTTCAAGGGGACCTCACATTGTTGGCGAGGTTCGCCACTTGGGCGAGTTCGTCATGTTTCAAGCGGACTTCGTGTCGTTGTCGAGGTTCGCCACTTTGTGAGGCTCATCCCTTTGGAGGGACCTCACATTGGCGAGGTTAAGCCATGTGGGCGAGTTAGCGGTAGGCGGCGTTAGTCTTGTTTTAAATGAACCCCGATGATGGCGAGGTTCGTTGTTTGAGCGAGGTTCATCTTGTTTAGAATGGACCTCATGTTGTTGGGTAGGTTCATAATGGCGAGGTTCGTCATTCGGCGCTTCTGACGAGATTCATCCACCGAGCGAAGCCGCCTTGATTTGATGACACCCCATGTCGAGGTTCATGATGGCGAGGTTCATCACTTTGGCGATGCGATGGCGAAGTTAGATCAGCAGGCGAGATCGCCACTCGGGCGAGGCTCATCTCATTTCAAGGGGACCTCACATTGTTGGCGAGGTTCGCCACTTGGGCGAGGTTCGTCATGTTTCAAGCGGACTTCGTGTCGTTGTCGAGGTTCGCCACTTTGTGAGGCTCATCCCTTTGGAGGGACCTCACATTGTGGCGAGGTTAAGCCATGTGGGCCGAGTTAGCGGTAGGCGGCGTTCGTCTTGTTTTAAATGAACCCCGATGATGGCGAGGTTCGTTGTTTGAGCGAGGTTCATCTTGTTTAGAATGGACCTCATGTTGTTGGGTAGGTTCATAATGGCGAGGTTCGTCATTCGGCGCTTCCTCTGACGAGATTAGATCCCTTGGCGAGCCGTCTTGATTTGATGACACCCCATGTCGAGGTTCATGATGGCGAGGTTCATCACTTTGGCGATTCGCGATGGCGAAGTTAGATCAGCAGGCGAGATTCGCCACTCGGGCGAGGCTCATCTCATTTCAAGGGGACCTCACATTGTTGGCGAGGTTCGCCACTTGGGCGAGGTTCGTCATGTTTCAAGCGGACCGTGTCGTTGTCGAGGTTCGCCACTTTGTGAGGCTCATCCCTTTGGAGGGACCTCACATTGTGGCGAGGTTAAGCCATGTGGGCCGAGTTAGCGGTAGGCGGCGTTCGTCTTGTTTTAAATGAACCCCGATGATGGCGAGGTTCGTTGTTTGAGCGAGGTTCATCTTGTTTAGAATGGACCTCATGTTGTTGGGTAGGTTCATAATGGCGAGGTTCGTCATTCGGCGCTTCCTCTGACGAGATTAGATCCCTTGGCGAGCCGTCTTGATTTGATGACACCCCATGTCGAGGTTCATGATGGCGAGGTTCATCACTTTGGCGATTCGCGATGGCGAAGTTAGTCAGCAGGCGAGATTAGCCACTCGGGCGAGGCTCATCTCATTTCAAGGGGACCTCACATTGTTGGCGAGGTTAGCCACTTGGGCGAGTTCGTCATGTTTCAAGCGGACTTCGTCGTTGTCGAGGTTAGCCACTTTGTGAGGCTCATCCCTTTGGAGGGACCTCACATTGGCGAGGTTAAGCCATGTGGGCGAGTTAGCGGTAGGCGGCGTTCGTCTTGTTTTAAATGAACCCCGATGATGGCGAGGTTCGTTGTTTGAGCGAGGTTCATCTTGTTTAGAAGGACCTCATGTTGTTGGGTAGGTTCATAATGACGAGGTTCGCCATTCCGACGCTTCCTACGACGAGATTCGGCCCACCGAGCAAGCTTCGCCTTGATTTGATGACACCCCATGTCGAGGTTCATGATGGCGAGGTTCATCACTTTGGCGATTCGCGATGGCGAAGTTAGTCAGCAGGCGAGATTCGCCACTCGGGCGAGCTCATCTCTTTCAAGGGGACCTCACATTGTTGGCGAGGTTAAGCCACTTGGGCGAGTTCGTCATGTTTCAAGCGGACTTCGTGTCGTTGTCGAGGTTAGCCACTTTGTGAGCTCATCCCTTTGGAGGGACCTCACATTGGCGAGGTTAAGCCATGTGGGCGAGTTAGCGGTAGGCGGCGTTAGTCTTGTTTTAAATGAACCCCGATGATGGCGAGGTTCGTTGTTTGAGCGAGGTTCATCTTGTTTAGAATGGACCTCATGTTGTTGGGTAGGTTCATAATGACGAGGTTCGCCATTCGACGCTTCCTACGACGAGATTCGGCCCACCGAGCGAAGCCGCCTTGATTTGATGACACCCCATGTCGAGGTTCATGATGGCGAGGTTCATCACTTTGGCGATTGCGATGGCGAAGTTAGATCAGCAGGCGAGATTCGCCACTCGGGCGAGCTCATCTCATTTCAAGGGGACCTCACATTGTTGGCGAGGTTAGCCACTTGGGCGAGTTCGTCATGTTTCAAGCGGACTTCGTGTCGTTGTCGAGGTTAGCCACTTTGTGAGCTCATCCCTTTGGAGGGACCTCACATTGTGGCGAGGTTAAGCCATGTGGGCCGAGGTTAGCGGTAGGCGGCGTTAGTCTTGTTTTAAATGAACCCCGATGATGGCGAGGTTCGTTGTTTGAGCGAGTTCATCTTGTTTAGAATGGACCTCATGTTGTTGGGTAGGTTCATAATGGCGAGGTTCGTCATTCGGCGCTTCCTCTGACGAGATTAGATCCTTGGCGAGCCGTCTTGATTTGATGACACCCGTGTCGAGGTTCATGATGGCGAGGTTCATCACTTTGGCGATTGCGATGGCGAAGTTAGATCAGCAGGCGAGATCGCCACTCGGGCGAGCTCATCTCATTTCAAGGGGACCTCATTGTTGGCGAGGTTAGCCACTTGGGCGAGTTCGTCATGTTTCAAGCGGACTTAAATTATGCGTTGTCGAGGTTCGCCACTTTGTGAGGCTCATCCCTTTGGAGGGACCTCACATTGTGGCGAGGTTAGCCATGTGGGCCGAGTTAGCGGTAGGCGATGTTAGTCTTGTTTTAAATGAACCCACGATGATGGCGAGGTTCGTTGTTTGAGCGAGTTCATCTTGTTTAGAAGGACCTCATGTTGTTGGGTAGGTTCATAATGGCGAGGTTCGTCATTCGGCGCTTCCTCTGACGAGATTAGATCCAGCGGCGAGCCGTCTTGATTTGATGACACCCCATGTCGAGGTTCATGATGGCGAGGTTCATCACTTTGGCGATTGCGATGGCGAAGTTAGATCAGCAGGCGAGATTCGCCACTCGGGCGAGGCTCATCTCTTTCAAGGGGACCTCACATTGTTGGCGAGGTTAGCCACTTGGGCGAGTTCGTCATGTTTCAAGCGGACTTCGTGTCGTTGTCGAGGTTCGCCACTTTGACAAGGCTCATCCCTTTGGAGGGACCTCACATTGTGGCGAGGTTAGCCATGTGGGCCGAGTTAGCGGTGGGGCGATGTTAGTCTTGTTTTAAATGAACCCACGATGATGGCGAGGTTCGTTGTTTGAGCGAGTTCATCTTGTTTAGAATGGACCTCATGTTGTTGGGTAGGTTCATAATGGCGAGGTTCGTCATTCGGCGCTTCTGACGAGATTAGATCCTTGGCGAGCCGTCTTGATTTGATGACACCCCATGTCGAGGTTCATGATGGCGAGGTTCATCACTTTGGCGACATGCATGACGGTTCGCCATCAGAGCGAGATTCGCCACTCGGGCGAGGCTCATCTCATTTCAAGGGGACCTCACATTGTTGGCGAGGTTAGCCACTTGGGCGAGGTTCGTCATGTTTCAAGCGGACTTCGTGTCGTTGTCGAGGTTCGCCACTTTGAGGAGGCTCATCCCTTTGGAGGGACCTCACATTGGCGAGGTTAGCCATGTGGGCGAGTTAGCGGTAGGCGGCGTTAGTCTTGTTTTAAATGAACCCCGATGATGGCGAGGTTCGTTGTTTGAGCGAGTTCATCTTGTTTAGAAGGGACCTCATGTTGTTGGGTAGGTTCATAATGGCGAGGTTCGTCATTACGGCGCTTCCTGACGAGATTAGATCCAGCGGCGAGCCGTCTTGATTTGATGACACCCCATGTCGAGGTTCATGATGGCGAGGTTCATCACTTTGGCGATTGCGATGGCGAAGTTAGTCAGCAGGCGAGATTCGCCACTCGGGCGAGGCTCATCTCTTTCAAGGGGACCTCACATTGTTGGCGAGGTTAAGCCACTTGGGCGAGTTCGTCATGTTTCAAGCGGACTTCGTGTCGTTGTCGAGGTTCGCCACTTTGACAAGGCTCATCCCTTTGGAGGGACCTCACATTGGCGAGGTTAGCCATGTGGGCCGAGTTAGCGGTAGGCGGCGTTAGTCTTGTTTTAAATGAACCCACGATGATGGCGAGGTTCGTTGTTTGAGCGAGTTCATCTTGTTTAGAATGGACCTCATGTTGTTGGGTAGGTTCATAATGGCGAGGTTCGTCATTCGGCGCTTCCTCTGACGAGATTAGATCCAGCGGCGAGCCGTCTTGATTTGATGACACCCCATGTCGAGGTTCATGATGGCGAGGTTCATCACTTTGGCGACATGCATGACGGTTCGCCATCAGAGCGAGATTCGCCACTCGGGCGAGGCTCATCTCATTTCAAGGGGACCTCACATTGTTGGCGAGGTTAAGCCACTTGGGCGAGTTCGTCATGTTTCAAGCGGACTTCGTGTCGTTGTCGAGGTTAGCCACTTTGGCGAGGCTCATCCCTTTGGAGGGACCTCACATTGTGGCGAGGTTAGCCATGTGGGCGAGTTAGCGGTAGGCGGCGTTAGTCTTGTTTTAAATGAACCCCGATGATGGCGAGGTTCGTTGTTTGAGCGAGGTTCATCTTGTTTAGAAGGGACCTCATGTTGTTGGGTAGGTTCATAATGGCGAGGTTCGTCATTACGGCGCTTCTGACGAGATTAGATCCAGCGGCGAGCCGTCTTGATTTGATGACACCCCATGTCGAGGTTCATGATGGCGAGGTTCATCACTTTGGCGATTGCGATGGCGAAGTTAGATCAGCAGGCGAGATTAGCCACTCGGGCGAGGCTCATCTCTTTCAAGGGGACCTCACATTGTTGGCGAGGTTAAGCCACTTGGGCGAGGTTCGTCATGTTTCAAGCGGACTTCGTGTCGTTGTCGAGGTTAGCCACTTTGTGAGGCTCATCCCTTTGGAGGGACCTCACATTGTGGCGAGGTTAGCCATGTGGGCCGAGTTAGCGGTAGGCGGCGTTAGTCTTGTTTTAAATGAACCCCGATGATGGCGAGGTTCGTTGTTTGAGCGAGGTTCATCTTGTTTAGAATGAATGTGTTACAATCAAATTCTCTCGACATGAGGAAGAGGAGATTGATTTGACTCCTCTTTGTATGGGTTCTTGGTGGCGAGAGGATGCTTCACTCGATGCTCAAGTCGAGTTGCTTCCGTTGATGATCGGATCAAAGGCTGCGGATGATCTAGAGGTTGCCGACGAAGAGCTCGATCTCACTTGTGCAAGTGTTAAATTCTCAAAAGTTTTCCAAAAGCTCCAAAAAGCGAGCCCCCTCATGTGGAGATGGTGGCTTATAAATAGGCAAGGAGAGGCATTGCCACTTCCTTGATTTGTGGGATATGGCCATGCTCGCTGAGGAGAGCCATGCCCCCGCTGGATGTGACCACTATGGGATGTGACATCTCCCATGCTTCAAGTGGGCGGTCTTGGTTGGAAGGTGAGCTTCACGCTGGCGAACCTCGTCTGAATGAAGAGCCATTTGCTTGGCGAACCTCGTCAATGAAGAGCTACGCTGGCGAACCTCGTCGAGTGAAGAGCTACGCTGGCGAACCTCGTCGGCGAAGAGCCATTTGCTGGCGAACCTCGTCAATGTCGAGATTCACTACTTGGCTAACCTCGCTCAATGTCGAGATTCACTACTTGGCGAACCTCGTCGAGTGAAGAGCTGCCGCTGGCGAACCTCGTCGAGTGAAGAGCTACGCTGGCGAACCTCGTCTGAATGAAGAGCCATTTGCTTGGCGAACCTCGGTTGAATGAAGAGCTACGCTTGGCGAACCTCGGTTGAATGTCGAGATCCACCGCTGTAGGTGAACCTCGGTTGAATGAAGAGCTTCGCCGCTTGGCGAACCTCGGTTGAATGTCGAGATTCACCGCTGGCTAACCTCGTCAATGAAGAGCTACGCTTGGCGAACCTCGGTTGAATGTCGAGATTCACCGCTGGCTAACCTCGTCAATGAAGAGCTACGCTTGGCGAACCTCGGTTGAATGAAGAGCTACGCTGGCTAACCTCGCTCGAGTGAAGAGCTTCGCCGCTGGCTAACCTCGCCGAGTGAAGAGCCACGCTTGGCGAACCTCGCCCGAATGTCGAGATTCACCGCTGGCGAACCTCGCTCAATGAAGAGCTACGCTGGCGAACCTCGCCGAGTGAAGAGCTTCACGCTGGCTTAACCTCGCCTCAATGTCGAGATTCACCGCTGGCTAACCTCGCTCAATGAAGAGCTTCACGCTTGGCGAACCTCGCCGAAAGTGAAGAGCTTCACGCTGGCTTAACCTCGCTCAATGAAGAGCTTCGCCGCTGGCGAACCTCGCCGGCGAAGAGCTTCGCCGCTGGCTTAACCTCGCCTCAATGTCGATTCACTACTGGCTAACCTCGTCAATGAAGAGCTTCGCTACTTGGCTAACCTCGCCGAAAGTGAAGAGCTACGCTGGCTAACCTCGCCGAAAGTGAAGAGCTTCGCTACTTGGCTAACCTCGCTCAATGAAGAGCTACGCTGGCTAACCTCGCCGAGTGAAGAGCTGCCGCTGGCGAACCTCGCCCAATGTCGAGATTCACTACTGGCTAACCTCGCTCAATGAAGAGCTTCACGCTGGCTAACCTCGCCGAGTGAAGAGCTTCACGCTGGCGAACCTCGTCAATGAAGAGCTTCGCCGCTTGGCGAACCTCGCCGAGTGAAGAGCTTCGCCGCTGGCTTAACCTCGCCTCAATGTCGAGATTCACTACTTGGCTAACCTCGCTCAATGAAGGGCTCCGCTACTTGGCTAACCTCGCTCAAGGAAGAGCTTCGCCGCTGGCTAACCTCGTCGAGTGAAGAGCTTCGCTGCTTGGCGAGCCTCGTCTGAATGAAGAGCTTCGCTGCTTGGCGAACCTCGTCGAGCGAAGAGCTTCGCTGCTTGGCGAACCTCGTCTGAATGTCGAGATTCACTACTTGGCGAACCTCGTCTGAATGAAGAGCTTCACCTCTTGGCGAACCTCGTCTGAAGGAAGAGCTTCGCCGCTGGCTTAACCTCGCCGAGTGAAGAGCCACGCTTGGCTAACCTCGCTCAATGAAGAGCCACGCTGGCGAACCTCGTCTGAATGAAGGGCTCCGCTACTTGGCGAACCTCGTCTGAATGGAGAGTTTCTCTACTTGGGCGAACCTCAGTTGAATGTCGAGCCTCGCTGCCAGGGCGACCCTCCTCTTTTAATGGGGCGCCTTGCCGCTTTGCGACCTTCCTCATATGCTACGAAGAACGGGTCGTAACTTTCAAACCGTACGTCGGAATTGGACGAATTATATATGAAAATCGACTATCTCGACGAGACGGAGCCAACCAAACCCACCCAAAGGGTTCGGTTTGCTCTGGTCATTTTGCCCAATTCCTTCCGGTTTGAGAGATATCAGCACTTTTGTCTATTTTGTAAAGTTAAGCATTCAGGTGAACTTAACCCTCAGGTGGGCCTGACTTCACTCAGACGAACCCTTAGGCTCTTTTGCTTGTCTTGAGTTGCTGTGCAGGGATTAAGGCAATTTTTATTGCCTACAACACTAGGCTGCTTGGGAATACTATTATCAGCATCCGCTACTTTGGCTGCTGTTTCTTGCTGTGATGAGACAATACCACACATACGGGGTGGCGTCAGAAAAGCGGGTGATTAACACGCTCAACTATTTAGGGCTAGAAGAAGATTGATTGACATGTCTCCTGGTTACATTGCATGCGCAACTCCTATTTACGCTAGGGGAAAGGTTTTAAGAGTGCAATGAATCGAGTGCAGATTCAGGTGTTCATGTACACTTCTTCGAGGTATCGAAGGTACTTGAGCAGACATGGTTGATCAGATCTAGGATATGAGATATCGCATACTTACATTTTTGTTTGTGTATTTTTTTATTTCTTTAGGTAGATCCTTGTGTCGGTCCTAACGGATCTGGCTACAAGGCTACCCGCTTGTAGGTTCTCAATGGTCCACGTACACTAACGATGTATGGGCATAGTATTGATAAGGAAGATGAATCTCAAGGAGATTCTGACTCGGAGAGTCAATGGCTCAGGGAGTCGGCTCAGGGAGCGATAGATGACACCCACTCGTTTGTGCGAGTGGGAGTATGTCAGTAATTGGTGGGGTCTACCCAATTGAGTGGGTGGATCCTACATGCTGTTAAACTAGTTCTTTAGTGAACTGGTTCCTAATCCTGAAGGGTTAGGGTTTTATTCTCTACTCTCTATATATGCACTTATGCAGAGATTAAATAGAGAGATAGAGAGAGAAAACATATATTATTGTCATCTCCTTCCTCTTCATCAATCCTATAATTTATGTGTTAGTCGAGGGGTGATATGCGGGGGCTTCTCATCTTATCGGTGTGATCATCCTCCGGTCGTTAACCGTAGATCAAGATTAGATGTGTTGCGATCCTTCCAAAAGATCCTAGAAAGATAATCTCTAATCAAGATATTTAAATTCTTTTTTTTTATGTGTGGTTCACAAATTCCCTCCCTGAATTGCTATTATTATATGTTTTCGGAAAGCTCAGTAGGTGCTCTACGCCAAGAACGGTATAGACGTTCCAACCAAGTTTCAGGGTCAAAAGAATTCATCTTCAGGCTTAACCTGTACGTCGAAGAGTTTTGGTCTCTTTTAGTTTCTAGTTTTTATGGAAAGTATTTTCTATTTTTGGAAGTTTATTTCTTTTAGGAAAGACTAGTTTGGTACTTTGCCATTATTTTATGCCCTATTTAAAGGGGACGGATTTATATGGACTTTTTATGTTAACTTTTATATTATTTTGAAGTGTATTATCTTAGGTGCTATTTGAAAAGGGGTTAAAGGAGAAGGGTAAAGGAGAAGGACTAACAGAGTTAACCCTTTATGAGAGGTTAAAAATTATTTAATTCATTTTGGATTTGATAGTTAAGAAGTTTTTGTGTTTGGCAAATAAAGAAGGGCTAATGAGGTTAGTTGCTATAAATATCTTAAAGTATATTCTTTTTAATGTTTCATTTCCTATTTTCAGAGAGAGTAATTCTTAACCCTCCTCTTTATGCGGATTTGTAACCCCTGTAAATGAAGGGTTAACTAACTTTAACCCTTGTAAAGGGTTTGTTAGCCCTTTGACCAAATTAGCCCATTTGGATGGTTAAGGAAGGGTTAAACTCTCTTAACTCTTCTCTTAACCCCTTGCCAAATGAGGCCCTAGGGTTTTTAAGGTTTGTGTCGTTTTGCTCGTATGAGAATGAGTAATTTCTTTGATTACGCTTTCTGCTGCATTAATGGGATATAAGATAGGTCAGGTTAAAGAATCAAGTAGCACTGTGGCAGGTATAAGAGAATGAGTTGTTATTGGGATGATTATATAATTAGTCCACACTAATTTCTTTTCACTATTTCTTTAAGAGGGTTTTCTCGATTATTATTTGTCTGTTAAACCTTTCGTATATTGAGATTACCCCCTCACATATTGTAACTGCTATTAGGTTATCCATTTCTTAAGTTGTTCTAAAATTAGTCCCTCAATTTATTGAATTTGCTATTAGGCCCCCTAATTATTATATGTTGTTTTAAATGACTCCTCCAATTGCTACTTCGATCTACTCATGATTAGAGGAACTAATTTGAAACAACTATGAGAATTGGGGGACTTTAATAGCAATTTCAATGAATCGAGGGACTAATTTGGAAATAATTTAAGAAGTTGGGACTTAATGGTCAATAATTTCAGGGTCCAATCTCAGAACATTAAAAATCTAAGGGACTAATAAATGGAAAAGAACCTTCGTATAATTAGTATTAATTAGGTTCAAGATGTTCCATCAACAAGCATAGATTTCTATATTATGATTAAACTCAATGACACTGCCCCAGTCTGTAGTATAATATGAGAAAACGCATAATAGAGATTGATTGGCAGCCTAGTAATATTTTTTTGTGAGTCCGGATTGCTTAGTTTAAGCATATTTTCTTCTTCCACGGACGTAATGACATAACAACTAAACTTCTCCTGGGCTTTAGCCCATCAAACTTGCCGGGAAAAAGAAAATCGGACGAGGAGGCTGCAAGTATTTAACTATGAATAAAAAAACTCACTCGATACCAAAAAAAAAAAAAGTCAATATAACCGTCTAAATTCTTACTTTCATGGTGAATGATTTTCTATAAAGGATTTTCATTTGATTTTTCTAACTTCGATTCCGGATGCTAAGTTAGTTTTAT
Organism: Asparagus setaceus; assembly: GCA_012295165.1. NCBI lineage: Eukaryota > Viridiplantae > Streptophyta > Magnoliopsida > Asparagales > Asparagaceae > Asparagus > Asparagus setaceus. Next base: position 69,367,666 of record CM022706.1, read on the forward strand.
TTCTTATATCATATCTTATATCATATCTTATACTTATACTTACTATTATAAAAGTGTGTCGGATGTTAAAATATTTTTTTCCGAAATATCCTTCAAAATACCTTCATGCATCCGTTAAACATATACATGTATACATAAACATATATGTATACATAAATCATAATGCCATGCATGCATAATCCTCATTGAATAGATTATTCATAATCCCCAAATAATTTTACCATGAATTAAATTGATTATATTTTCGTAATTTTCCATAACACATTCAATTTACTGCAATTAGATGTATTCATTAGAATGATTGTGAGAACATTGTTCGAACAAATATCTTTTTGTTTGATTAATAACAAACTCTCATTTACTATTGATATGTTTTGTGAGAAGATATATTTCAGGTATAAACAGGTACGAGCAAGATGCAATATGAAACGATGCAAAAATCAACACAAACGTTGATTTCAGCCTTCGAACCATCGATGATCAAGAGGCACTCATCAATGGTCAAGCATCTCACGATGGTTATAGGAACCAATCGGAGAAAAATAGAAATAGAAGTTAGCACCATCGATGGTCAACAGTGACCCATCGATGGTCATAGGGAACCATCGATGATTAGAGGAAACAATCGAAGAAATCTAGAAACCAAAATTAGCACCATCAATGACTATAGTGGAACCATCGATGATCACTAAGGGACCATCGATGGTTGTGATCCACCATCGATGGTTATGACGAATTTTGGCAGTTTTCAAGATTTAATCTCAGTCGTTCGTCGATCCGTTTGATCTCCTATTTGCACTCAGATTTGGGTATGTCTTTCCTGTTCTATCAAAGTCTATTTAAAGGGAGTTGGAGATCATAATTAAGAGAAGTTTTAGGGAGGCAAATATACAAAAAGAGAGATCTTTGTTTTAGGGTTTGAGAGAGAGAGAGAGAGAGAGAGAGAGAGAGAGAGAGAGAGAGAGAGAGAGAGAGAGAGAGAGAGAGAGAGTTGATCATATCCTCTGAGCCTCGTTCAACTTCTTCTCGGTGCACTTTTTCATCGGAGTTTGATTCAATGAGAAGGAGTACCCTATGCTTACACAACCACACCGCTTCTTCACGGATCTTCATCTTCATTGATTTGAAGAACGATTGATAAAGGGCTGTAAGATTTTTTTTGTGCTTTAATTATTTTGGTTGTGTCACGCCCTGGTAACAATTGGGAACGTGACTCGGCCGGCAATGCAACCATTCGGTCACATTCACGCCTCTAGATCATCCTGTATACAGATATACATCCAAACTACACCACCGAGCAGGTAATTAAGAACTTTATAGATGAAGAAATCTCTATAAAGATAGAGTTTAAGTACAAGTCCACAATGAAAGGAGCAAGAAATAAAGTACATCATAGTCTAAAAGACTACCTAATCACTGAAACTGAGAACGGATGTGATACAAGGTATTTACTATTGCTGGACCTGCTCCTGGAAATTCTCTTGATCCTGCAAAGGAAATAATAGCCCACGAAGTCCGGGTATGTAAACCCTGTGGGAGTCGAAAACTCCCAAAGAAGCATGTAAAATGAAGGAATGATAGATATAAATGAAATCTCAATTATAACTGAAATACTAAGCAAAATAAAGTCTACCTTATTACTATTTTAGATGTTATTTGAATTGAAGAAAAATATTTCATGTATATAAAACGGTTTCCCGTAAACCGTCTCGGGAACACGGCTACATGTCAAGTATTGGCCCTTGGCCTTCAAGATATCAATAATGCGATTAACCCGCTTATATACATTTGATATTATTCATTCAATCCCCTTTATTAAACCCCATTTCGATTTATATTAAATGGTACATGAAATGTTGTGCACTAACCACAGTCTCTTGTGGAACAACTTCAGAAACTATAAAAATAACCGTGACCGAATATGTCCAATCAAGATGGGTGCATTGTCTAGTCAATGCTATTATATTAGCGGTAATAATCCAAAGAATCCTCACAGGGATATCGATGTCGAGGGTATAGCCATGCTATGATAGCAGCTTATGAATCATATTTTGACGTAAATCGTCTTCATGTACAGTTCATCCTAACAGGTATCACTAGGTGAATCAACACATCACATCACACATAAACTTCATAGCAAAAATAAAGACAAGAAAAGAAGTAAATAACTTTCATAATTGTTTAGTATGGGTTAAACAGGTTTTGGGTTGATAACTTAAAGATCCACACATCTAGTTTTAGTGAAAAAAGGCCCAAACTAGTCTGAAAAATGGGAATAATAAATAAATCGGGTCTGATTTCTGATATCGAACTTTAATCAAAAATTTCTTTAGTGACCCGATTGAACTATACTCGGTCAGTTAGCCAGGTAAGGATAGTACTAGAGGTTGGTCAAAGACCGATTAAGTATCCCGTTCCTTGAAGAGTGCCGTAAGCAACCCCTAAACCTTGCCTTAGACACCAACGGATTCGAGTAAACTTAAACCGGTTCACTGAAAAACTATTTTTTATGAACAGTAACCGTAGTTGTGAATAGTACCGTATGTGAATAATATCGTACGGGTAAATAGTACCAAACGTGAATAGCACCATACGTGAATAGTGTCCAGTGCCTTTTATAGGGTAAATGATAATCTAGCTTATTTTCTGATGTGAAGGATCCACCTTTTGTGACAGCCACAGAGCATACGATAAGCAGATACGCGCACCCTACGCCAGGCTCTGATACTACTTGTTTGGACAAACCCAGGGCCCGATAGAGCAGATATAAAATTTTGCGATGAAAATTTAAATACTTGCATAAAGGTACAAAGAAAAGATTTAGAAAAAAATGCTTGCCGAGTTTTCTGAGAAAAGTCCCCGAATCCCAATAACCAGCAATTTCTCCTCTCCCATTCTTTATCTCTCTTTCGTCTCTTTCTCTTCCTTTTTCTCTTCTCTCTCTCCCTGTCTCTCACTCCCTGTCTCTTCTCTTCCTCTTACTCTGTCTCTTTCTCTTCCTCTTACTATCTCTCTCTCTCTCTTTCGTCTCTTTCTCTTCTTTTATTTTTTTTCTTGCTGTTGGTGTGAGGAAACGAGAGAGGGAGGTGGGGTATTTATAGGAGGGATGGGGGGTTTAGAGGGTTAGGGTTGGTGAGTAGAGGGTTAGGGTTGGTGGAAAAATGGGATTAGGGGAGGAAAATTAGAGGGTTAGGGAGTAGGGTTAGGATTAGGTTAGGATTAGGTTAGGCCTTACATCTGACCCACCAAAATAAAAAATTTCATCCTCAAAATTTAATCCAAGCACAAGAAAGAGCAAATGGTAACATATCTATAACTCTCCATAGGCAATACATACAGACAATGCCACATACAATAGTAAATGAGGTCACTCGTATACACTTTAAAACTTCATCATTAATTTCTCCCTACCCCTTATGAATTTCATTTTTTCTATTCCATTACATGGTATGTTATATTCAAATCTAGATTGTCGTAGTATGTATCTCATACCATATACTATACACCTATTGGAATGACTTTCCCTAGTATGAATTCCCTGCGAGATCAGTCAAGACATGATACATGTAACCCAATTCTTTCCCAAGTTTGGTCTCAAAGGCGACGTCCTCGTCGCGACATGACAATTAGCATATCCCAGTATAGCCAGGCGATGTGAACTCTAGAGGTGGCTCCTACGGGCTTCTAGAGGTGGCTCCCACTGCACTCACGCGGTGTAGCACTTAGTCCCGCATAGCACTTAGCTCCACATTTCCGGCTAGCTCTTTGCTTTTTTTTTTAGATATTACTTGTAGCAGAATAATATTGGTATGAACTTGATCACTTGTCCAAATCATAAATATTTCCAAATCAAATAGGAGAGTTTAAAAGTCATCACATCTGTAAAACAGTTTATGAAATTCACATTGAATCCGTCAAATTGTTGAATTACATTTAAAATATTTCTTTCTTCAATAGCAATATTATTTTATTTGAGATCGCATGAGAACCAAAATTATTTGTCATATTCTGTATGAAATTTAATTTTTACTTTCCTTATCTCATCTGAAATCAAAATCATACGATTGAGGTAGGTTACCATACTATAGGTCAAATCACATTTAATTTTATATGCATGAAAATAGCACAAAAGCAATCAAATATAGTACTCATGCAATTTCATATTATAAAAATACTAGTGAGAAATGAACTCACTCTCCATAAGTTTATGCATGTTTTGAACCCTCATCTATAGGTCGACAATCCAATGCACATGCATTACTAGATGAATTTACTATATATGCATATCTACATCGAGTTACGTTGAAAACGTTCCTCTTATTTGAACAGTGCTAAGATACTAGCCTAACTGGAGGTAACTGAAAGTTTTCAAGTCTACTAATCTCCTAATTTTGCGAGCACATAAAGAACATCCAAGTTCAGCCACATGAACTAGCTGAAGCTAAATGGCTTAATTTAGATGATCCAGGTTGGTCAAATAACTTCAAAAGATACAATAATAAACTTTTGTAGATTATTACTTCCTTGAAAATGATTGATCAAAAATTTTTCAAAGAAATACTTTTAATGAAGAATCTTTTTTAAATATTCAAACAATAAATTTTTTATAACTTCGATCATATTTCTAAAGAGAAGAAAATTAACTTGTGATTGCCACTAAATTAGTTTTAAATCAAGTTCCTTTTACAATACTTATTTTCTAAAAACTTAATCACCAAGAAAAACACTTTGTGCTCAAATAAAGCTACTACATTGAAGATTTGAATCTGTACTTTGGGCAGAAAATATTATAAAAACTACATTAAAATTTTCATCCTTTATGAAAATAAAATTTTCTACTAACATAAATATCTTGTCAATAATCTTTCTAAAAAAATAATTTATATGATTAGTAAAAACATAGTCAAGCCTCAGCTCAAGTTCACGAACTCGTCTAAACTTCACCCGCAAAAAGAGGCAGCCATGAAAGTGTAGTTGTTGCTTAAGGTGAGGGCTAGTGGTCAAACAAACTTCCATAGTAGCTTAACTTACTACTCAAGCTTGGGACCAGTTTACAAAAGCTTATTTGTGCTCATTGACTGAGTCCATATATACTTTGCTAGACAAAGACAAAAAGAATAACTGTTAGGATCGGAATAGATTTGGATGCGGAATCAAAGAAGTAAGGAAAGGAATTGCAAAGGTGAACGAACTTAATATTATACATGCTCAGACCCCTATTCCTATCTTGAAAGCTCCAAAAGTTATGTGCAGGATGAAATTCTAGTTATCTAACCTAGGCTCTGATACCAATAAAACCTTGTCACGCCCCGGTAACAATTGGGAACGTGGCTCGGCAGGCAATGCAACCATCCGGTCACATTCACGCCTCTAGATCATCCTGTATACAGATATACATCCAAACTACACCACCGAGCAGGTAATTAAGAACTTTATAGATGAAGAAATCTCTATAAAGATAGAGTTTAAGTACAAGTCCACAATGAAAGGAGCAAGAAATAAAGTACATCATAGTCTAAAAGACTACCTAATCACTGAAACTGAGAACGGATGTGATACAAGGTATTTACTATTGCTGGACCTGCTCCTGGAAATTCTCTTGATCCTGCAAAGGAAATAACAGTCCACGAGTCTGGGGTATGCAAACCCCAGGGGAGTCAGAAAACTCCCAGCAAGCATGTAAAATGAAGGAATGATAGATATAAATGAAATCTCAATTATAACTGAAATACTAAGCAAAATAAAGTCTACCTTATTACTATTTTAGATGTTATTTGAATTGAAGAAAAATATTTCATGTATATAAAACGGTTTCCCGTAAACCGTCTCGGGAACACGGCTACATGTCAAGTATTGGCCCTTGGCCTTCAGTATATCAATAATGCGCATTAACCCGTTTATATACATTTGATATTATTCATTCAATCCCCCTTTTATTAAACCCCATTTCTGATTTATATTAAATGACTGTACATGAAATGTTGTGCACTAACCACAGGTCTACTGTGGAACAACTTCTGTAAAACTATGAAAAATAACCGTGACCCAAAACATGTCCAATCAAGATGGGTGCATTGTCTAATCAATGCTATTATATTAGCGGTAATAATCCAAAGAATCCTCACACCGGGATATCGATGTCGAGGGTATAGCCATGCTATGATAGCACGCTTATGAATCATATTTTTGACAGAAATCGTCTTCATGTACAGTTCATCCTAACAGGTATCACTAGGTGAATCAACACATCACATCACACATAAACTTCATAGCAAAAATAAAGGCAAGGAAAGAAGTAAATAACTTTCATAATTGTTAGTATGGGTTAAACAGGTTTTGGGTTGATAACTTAAAGATCCACACATCTAGTTTTAGTGAAAAAAGGCCCAAACTGGTCTGAAAAATGGGAATAATAAATAAATCGGGTCTGATTTCTGATATCGGACTTTAATCAAAAATTTCTTTAGTGACCCGATTGAACTATACTCGGTCAGTTAGCCAGGTAAGGATAGTACTAGAGGTTGGTCAAAGACCGATTAAGTACCCTCGTTCCTTGCAGAGTGTCGTAAGCAACCCCTAAACCTTACCTTAGACACCAACGGATTCGAGTAAACTTAAACCGGTTCACTGAAAAACTATTTTTCATGAACAGTAACCGCAGTTGTGAATAGTACCGTATGTGTGAATAGTACCATACGTGAATAGTATCGTACGGGTAAATAGTACCGAACGTGAATAGCACCATACGTGAATAGTGCCCAGTGCCTTTTATAGGGTAAATGCTAATCTATCTTATTTTCTGATGTGAAGGATCGATCTTTGGTGGCAGCCACAGAGCTTACGATAAGCAGATACGCACACCCTAAGCCAGGCTCCGATACTACTTGTTTGGACAAACCCAGGGCCCGATAGAGCACATAAAAATTTTGCTACGAAAATTTAAATACTTGCATAAAGGTACAAAGAAAAGATTTAGAAAGAAATGCTTGCCGAGTTTTCTGAGAAAAGTCCCCGAATCCCAATAACCAGCAATTTCTCCTCTCCCATTCTTTATCTCTCTTTTGTCTCTTTCTCTTCCTTTTTCTCTTCTCTCTCTCCCTGTCTCTCACTCCATGTCTCTTCTCTTCCTCTTACTCCCTGTCTCTTTCTCTTCCTCTCTCCCTTTCTCTTCCTCTCACTATCTCTCTCTCTCTCTCTCTCTCTCTCTCTCTCTCTCTCTCGTCTCTTTCTCTTCTTTTATTTTTTTTCCTGCTGTTGGTGTGAGGAAACGAGAGAGGGAGGTGGGGGTATTTATAGGAACGATGGGGGGTTTAGAGGGTTAGGGTTGGTGAGTATAGGGTTAGGGTTGGTGGAAAAATGGGATGAGGGGAGGAAAATTAGAGGTTTAGGGAGTAGGGTTAGGATTAGGCTAGGCCTTACAGGTTGGTTGTATTCAAACTTGTAAATTTGACGGCGTACTCAAGTCGGGGTAATTGAGGATTGGCTGACTCAAGCCAAGTTAATTGAGGGTTAGGCCAGCTAGGGCTAGGTTTCTTTTGGTCATTATGAAGAGTTAGGTTAGACGACTGGTTTTTGGTAGATTCCAAGGTGTGGTCTTTAAAGCCTATTGAATCGGGTTGTGATTCATGTGAACTCTGGTCATAGTGACAAAGGCCTTTCGAGAGAAGAAAGAGTGGGTGTAGAATTTTGATCCGAACCACCATAAAAATCTTGTGTGTTCCTGTGTTGGTTTGCTTTTAGTTTTTCATTTTTGTTTCCGCTGCAATTTCTTAGCCTTGTCAAAAAACTATAGCAATTATATTCACCCCCTCCCCCCTCTAGGCTTGCATCCCAATTTTAACAAGTAGTATCAGAGCCTCATTACCCATCTATAAGTATCACAACCTAGGGTAGAGATGTCAAGCCTTACCACCGCTTTAGCTTTTCTAGAAGGACACGCCGTCAACCGATCCCCTTTTTTCGATGGCACCAACTACACGTATTGGAAAGTGCTTATGGGAGTTTTTCTGTTGTCCACTAGTTTTGACATTTGGGAAAGTATAGAACATGGGTATAAGGAACCTACCGCCGAGGTAGAAGGTGTTACTGTTGTTCTAACTAAGGACAAGTGATCTCCACAGTACAAACAAATTCATTCTTATAATTCAAAAGTCATGAATGCTTTATATTACTCTCCTACTACTAAAGAATTTAACCATGTTTCTAATTGTAATACTACACAAGAAATTTGGAAGACACTGGAAGTCACCCATGAGGGAACTTCACAGGTAAAGGAGGCAAAGCTTGCAATGCTTGAGCAAATAAGAAAACTTCAAGATGAAGGCATCGGAGAGCATACAGGGCATGTTCACGCGATTCACTGACATTTTGAACAAATTGAAAACCTTAGGGAAGGAATATAAAAATAAGGACATGTGCAGAAAGATACTCTGTTCTCTATCTCGTGATTGGGAACCTAAGGTAACAGCTATTGAAGAGCTTTAAATTTTTCTAATCTATCTCTTGATGATCTTGTAGGCAATCTCATCACATAAGAAGTTTGACTTAAAGAGAGAGAAGATGCCTCAGAAGAAGACTCAAAGAGAAAGTCATTGGCCGTAAGAGTAAAAAAAGAAAAATTCTAATCAAAGAAGAAGAAGGAGTCAAGCTCGAGTTCTGAAGACGAGGATGATCAATCTGTGCTTATAGTAAAAGGATTCAAGTCTTTTCTTAAATTAAAAAATGGATAGAAATATCTTCAGAAAAAATAGAATCAATTCACTAAACAGGTAAGCAATAATTCCTCAAGTGATTCTGAAACTGAACCCATCAGCTATCGTTGCAGGAAACCAGATCACTACAAGAACCGGTGTCCTCAGAATAAAAAGGAAAATAAGATGGAGGGTAAGAGTCTCAAAGTTACAACCTGGGATTTGATAGATGAGGATGAATCTGAAGTGAGCCAAGTGGAAACGACAAACAGGTGCACAAGTGTCTCATGGGAAGAAATGCATTAACTTTAGATTTAGATCTTGGTAACTCGAGTGACTCTGATGGTGAGTATTCGAACGAAGTGGTATATTCTTCTTATGATGAGTGTTATTCTAAGTATAAGGAGATGTTAATTTATTTGGAAAATATAGCTAAAAAATATGAAGAGTCTAAAAAGATGAATACAAACTTGAAGAAAGAAAATAAATTTTTATCAAAGAAAGTTGAATTTTCCTCTTCAAATTTGAATTCAGAAAATACAATCTCTTTTGAGTGCACATAGTGTTCTGAGCTTCAAAATTAAATCTCTTGTTTATCTAAGCAACTCGAAAATAATCGGTGTTAAAAGAAAAACTTCTTGCTAAGGTAAATAAGTTATTTTGTGAGTCGTCTTCTAAACATATAAAGTTTAAAACTCAATGCACTACAATTATTTTTGAAAATAAATAACTAAAGTCCAAAAATAGTGATTTGGAAAAGGCCGTGAAGAATTTTTCATTGGACTTAAAAGGTCTTAACACAGTCCTTTCCAATCAACGGTTTACAAAAGTTAAAACTGAACTTGGTTATTCATATTCTGAAAAATATAAAAAGTTTCAACATTCTTTTGTAAAGGGTAATAATAATCTTGGGCGTTTTGATCCTATTCCCAATGGTACTTACCATTCTATATGCTCATTATGTGAAAAAATTGGTCATGTTTCGATGAGCTGTCGGTTGAGATATAGGATCAAAATAGTCAAACAAATTTAGGTACTGAAAGGCCTTATTCCTAACAATGTGGATCTATGTAGATATCTAGATCACAATTATCTGCCTTTCTGTAGACTTACAGGTCGACCGAGGATTGAGGCAATACACGGTGGTTGCTTACAGATTCAGGTTATCAAAATCCAATCATTGGTCTACATTATGAGAAGATACAGGTTTGATATATTTTTATATATTATCTCCTCATACAGGTAAGTTTGCTATATTATATGTGCGCACGCGTGCGCGTGCATGTGTGTGTATTTATGAGTTTATAAAACAAATTGGATCATCGATGGTCTCGATGAAACCATCGATGGTTCATCATCGATTTGCAGAGATAAAAGGGTTGTTTTTGTTTTTACTTTTCATTTTTACCCCTTTTACCTCTCCTCTACAAAATTCTCTGAATTATTTTCATTTTTCGGTGGATTTGACTTGGTTATGTTGCTTTATCATCACCATCATCTTCTATTTGTTGATTTTGAATAGAATCAAATCAAAAGGTTACTTTCAAAACCCTAGATCCTCTTTTTGATTAAATCTGTGGGTTTTACATGTTTTTTGTTGATAGATCTTGTGTGAATGGATGATAAGTGAGTAGTATTGTTGTTTAGAACATGGATTATTGAGTTATGTATAAAAATTTGGATGATCTGGGGCAAAAACTCGTCAGGTTTAGTTCATCAACCATCGATGGGCGAAGAACGCCATCGATGGTGCTTCAACCATCAAGCACCATCGATGGTTGTCAGTAACTTATCGATGGTTTGTTAGCTAAAACTGATGTTTTTATCTCTATTTCACATTTTTGTCAATTCTCTTTAGTTCTAAACTATTCTATGTGTATCCTCTATACTAATACATGTATATTTGACTTTGTAGAGGATGTCGTCAAGCAAGAGAGCCCGAACTTCACAACCATCAACCCGAGAGACCCTCTAAAATATGAAAAACTTTTAGTTATATACGAGAGAGGGATTGATGAGGGACACTTATAGGAGTATGGTGATGTCCTGAGGCTCTTGAGAGCAATGGGTTTGGGTCCTATGAAGGACAAAGGGGGTGATAGAGCAAATGTATCGTGGGTTCGAGAGTTTTATATGAACTACTCACGACCCCATGTTTCCCCTGAGGCTAAGACCTCCATCAGAGGAAAGGATATCAGGATCACCCCAGCTTACTATTTCAGGTTCTTTTATAATTGCAATTAACTCAGATTACAATTTGAGAGACAACAATGAAACTAAGGAAAATTTATATTTCCTGGGGGTTCTTGTCTGCGTGCCGATGGAGCATCGATCTTATACTCCGTTGACGAACCGACTAAGACGATGGGTCTTTTGCTGATTGTGGATTGCTTAGAAGCTAGCACAGTCTTCTCTTAGTAATATCTCTCGAGGAGCTCACGAATGCGTGTGTAGTTGCTCTATTTTTCCGAACCTCTTTGAATGGATGATCCTCCCCCCTTTTATAGGGTAAAAGAGAGAGTTAATGGTTCCCCTTAATTATGGATTAAGTGGCCATTAAAGTAGGAGATAATGGGGGAGCAGTTATCCCCTAAAAATAGCTCTGAAATGGCTATTAGGCGGACTTCGTGGTCTTGGCGAAGTTCGCTGAAGACGTGGGCGAAGGTCGCTGCGGGTGTGGGTGAGAGTCGCTGTGGACGTGGGTGTGCCTTCTTCAGAGGTGGATGACTTAGTCCACTTGAGCTGACGTGGGCGGAGTTCATTAATTAGCGAGCTTCACCTACGAGTTCGAATTTGACATAGAATTCGACTCTTAGGCTTGGCCGACTTGATGACGCCTTTCAAGTCAGTTTTGGTAATTCACGGTGCACTTCGTGCGATTTGGTTGGGTCGAGTCGACGTGGGCTTTTTAGCGAGGTTCGGCTTCAATCATTGGGCGACCTTCGCTATAACTTGTTGTGGGCTTTACTTTGGGCCCATTCGAAGTGTTTAGCCCGTGGGTGTTCACTTCTTGGATCCAAGTCGATCATCAGCCTAAAATACATTTTGACCGTCTACACTTACATCCACCATATTCTTTGATTATCACCCCCACCGAAGGGATGTCATGATCCTTTCATCTATTCTGAGAATGACCTTGTTGGTTCGGAGGAGTACACCCACATGACCAAGCTCCTTGTTGATAGATCCATTACGGGTGTATTCAACTTAGGTTATCTGAAGCCTGAGTATATTCTTCTCAACTTTTTCTGAAGTTTGACTTATATCCTATTGCTGCATATACTACTTTATCTATTCGAGATGTCATCCTCTTATATTGGATTGCTAGGGGTCAGCCTTTTGATCCTACACAGGTGATTTTCACATGGATGTCTACAATTGCTTATGGTGCTAGTGAGGTTGTTGAGAAGAAGAAGAAGCAGAACACTCAGCTAGTCTACCCCTTGCTGATCACTCGCATCTGCAAGGATCAGAAGATTTCTATTTTACCTTCTGATCAGATGGAGAAGGGGAGAGCTGCATTGTGTGACGAGACAGTCAGGAAGAGCTTAGGGGCGAGGGGAAAGGAAGAGTCCTCAGCTAGTCAACCATCTGGGTCCCAGCCTACAGGAGATGATGTTCCCGGCTCTTCAGGAGGTAGTGATTCTCGGTGGACTCTGGATTCACTGAGAGAGAGGATGGAGCAGATGCACATGGAGATGAGGACTCAGCACCAGTATTATGATGCATTTCTTCAGTATCTGACGAGGGCTGCTCGCCGGTCTGATACTTCACTTCCCACACCACTGGTCTACGAAGATTTTGTGCCTGAGGCAACCTGTGGATATGGCCGAGAGGAGACGGAGAGAGAGGACTGATGATAATTTTTTTCTTTTATTTTCTTGGTCCAGGTCTAATTTTCCTTCTTTATTTATTTTTTACTTATTTTTCTTTATTTTCTTATTTTTCTAGACTTGTATATTCAGTTGATGCATGAGATACTCTGCTATGTACTAACTGTTATTTCCTTTTATTGCTTATCAGGCTAGTTAGTACTATTATGCATGTTCACCTGACCTGTTGTATGTACAAAATTATTTTTGATTTTATTTGATTTTTCTCTTAATTTTTGGTTATTTTCTATATATTGAAAACAAAATAAAATTTCTCTTTCTTTCTTTTGTTTTCTTATGAAAATAAAAACAAAATTAAAATTTCTTTTTTCTTCTTTTTATAAAAATAAAAGAAAATTTGAGCATGCCTATGTATATGCTTTTACAAGATATATTCAAAAGATTATCTGTTGGTATATAGGCATGAGTATATCATATTGGTTCACATATTTTACACATCTATATATGCTATATGTGCACACAAAGTTATACATATATGATTGATAGACACGATGGTTCACGATATGTTTCATATTACTTTTCACACCTTAGCATTATACTTATCATGTTTAGTATTGTGAAAATAAGAATAAATATTTTTATATGTTGTTCATAAAGTATTTTTGATATATCAAAAGTTTGAGCTCAATCTATCGTTGAATACAAGACAAAATTTTCTATACATGTACAAAGTACATATGTGCTATAAGATATCAATCAAAAAGAGTGTATTTGTGAAAAAGCTTATCAAAGATCCACACTCTTTAAATCCATGGTAAAATTGAGTGTATTTATTAAAAGATGGTCAAAGATCCACACTCGTGGATAAATGTGTAATATCTCAAGGGTATCCATCCCTTACTAAATATTCCCATATTTAGAGATGGTGTACATCGTCCTCCAAACACTATTGTTTTTCCTCTTAAAATTTTCTATATGGTGAGGTGATAGGGCGATATTTTGTACCTATTCTAAAGGTTGGGATATTTTAAGTTGTGTAACAAAAGAAAAAGCTCAAACTAGATAAGATATATCTGAATTCATTTTATGAACTAATATAATTACTTTTCTTGTTGTTTTTACAAACTTTTCATCGATATATTTATAGTTTGTGTGTGAATTTTAATATGACTTATCATCGTTTTCAGTTGTTTTGAGGTTATATATGTATCTCGTGTAATTTTCTACAAATTTCTTTATAAACCTATGTGTATTTCTCTTCCTTTCACCTTTGGATAATTTTTATCTGAATTCTTAAGTATATTGTATATCCTTGGTGCGTTTTCTTTTATTAATAACAAAAGGGGAGAAATGTGAAATTTTGAAATATTTCATGAGTGTTTGTGCTTTATAAAAGTTTTTCAAATTGATTTCATTATTGATTTTGGATTTGAAAACTTTTGAACACTGATGCTTTGTTTCGTGGGGAGTTTCGAAAACCATGTACACTTTTATATTTTCATGTATGCATATTTGTAGGGGCAGCTTTGCATATCATATATAGTTTGCATGAAACATATTATTTACTTATTTTGTACTGAATATATATCTCACTATGGTTTACATTCTGTATTTTAAATTTTGAGTTTTGTTATTATCAAAAGGGAAAGATTGTTAGAACGATTGTGAGAACGTTGTTCAAATAAATATCTTTTATTTGATTAATAACAAGCTCTCATTTGCTACTGCTATGTTTTGTGAGAAGATATATTTCAGGTATAAACATTTACGAGCAAGATGCGGTTCGAAATGATGTAAAAATCAACACGAACGTTAATTTCAGCCTTCACACTATCGATGGTTAAGAGGCACCCATCGATAGTCAAGTATCTCATCGATGGTTACAGGAACCAATCGGAGAAAAATAGAAACATGAGTTGGCACCATCGATTGTCAACAGTGACCAATTGATGGTCATAGGGAACCATAGATGGTTAGAGGAAACAATCAAAGAAATTTAGAAATAAGAATCAGCATCATCGATGGCTACTGTAAAATCATCGATGATCACCAAAGAACCATCGATGATCGTGATCCACCACCGATGGTTATGATGAATTTTGGTAGTTTTCAAGATTTAATCTCAGCCGTATCCGTTTGATCTCCTATTTGCACTCAAATTTGGGTATTTCTTTCCTGTTCTATTAAGGTCTATTTAAGGGGAGTCGGAGATCATAATTGAGAGAAGTTTTAGGGAGGCAAATATACAAAAAGAGAGATCTTTGTTCAAGGGTTTGAGAGAGAGAGAGAGAGAGTTGATCATATCTCCTGAGCCTCGTTCAAATTCTTCCCGGTGCACTTTTTCATCGGAGTTTGATTAAATGAGAAGGAGTGCCCTATGCTTACACCGTCACACCGCTTCTTCACGGATCTTCATCTTCATTGATTTGAAGAACGGTTTGATAAAGGGTTGTAAGATTGTTCTTTTTGTGCTTTAATTATTTTGGTTGGTTATATTCAAACTTGTAAGTTTGATGGCGTACTCAAGCCGTGGTAATTGAGGGTTGGCAAACTCAAGCCAGGTGAATTGAGGGTTGGCAAACTCAAGCCAGGTGAATTGAGGGTTAGGCCAGCTAGGACTAGGTTTCTTTCGGCCATTGTGAAGAGTTAGGTTAGACAACTGGTTTTGGGTAGATTTCAAGGTGTGGTCTTTGAATCCTACTGAATCGGATTGTGATTTAGGTGAACTGTGGTCATAGTGAGGAAGACCCTTCGCGAGAAGGAAGAGTGGACGTAGGATTTTGATCCTAATCACTATAAAAATCTCGTATGTTTCTGTGCTGGTTTGCTTTTAGTTTTTTATTTTTTTTATTTCCTCTGCAATTTCTGAGCCTTGTCAAAAAACTATAGCAATCCTATTCACCCCCCCCCCCTCTCTCTCTCTCTCTTAGGCTTGCATCCTAGTTCCAACAATATCTAGATTATACCTATAGATATGTCTTATTATACTTTATACTATATAGAATATACGATATATAAAATATGTATAATATTATATAATGTTATTTTGTATAGTACATCCTATGTTAACAGAATTTTCCATTTGCCCTCTAAATTTCATCGAAATTCCATCTAACCTTCATCCAAGTTTTCATTCAACGTTTTTATTATTTCCCCATCAATATCAGTTATTATCTTTTCTTAAAGATAACAATTCCATAATTTCCATTTCTATTAAAAGGACAATGTGATGATAATAAGAAACACCTATAGAAAGGAAGAGATGAGTTGAATAGAAATATGGTAGAGACTAAAAATTAACAAAAAGAGGAACCCAAAGGAAAAGAGAAAAGAGCATCACCTTTGAGCACTTTGTGAGAGAGAGAGAGAATGAGAGAGAGAGAGAGAGAGAGAGAGATACCAAATAGAAGGCTTAGATTGAGAGAGAGAGGAGAGAGAGAGAGAGAGAGAGAGATACCAAATAGAAGGCTCAGATTGGAGAATGAGAGAGCAGCTTTTGCAAAGAAAATATTATCTGATCCACATAATAACAAATTAAATATCCCCATGTATAGCTAATGGTTTGAGAACCTGCAAATAAATGAAGTTAAAAAACACAGTAAATTATATAGAAAAAATACATTAAAATAAAAGATTCATGCATGGTGTTGGTACCCCAAAAAGATTTTTTATTAATCCCTGTATGAAAATCGACACGAACCCAATCTCATGCCAAAGTAAGCGAACTCAGGGCCGAAGGGGATCTCTCTGCTCTCACAAGTGTTCGGCTATTACAAAGAGTCGCCCTACATGCTAAGTCAACTACCGCTGTTACAAGAGGACCGACCGCTACAAGAATGCCGACTGAACGGGTCCCCACGCCCACGGTGTTCGCCTTCTATCGGTCGCTCGCTACAAGACGGACGATCAAGCATAAAGAACGGGTGCTACGGTGTTCGGCCGACGCGAAGGCATTGCACGTCGTCTGCTTCTGATCCCTCGGACGACTTGTTACAAGAACTCGGCCGATCGCATAAAGGTTGCCTCGCTATGTGATTCACCGACGCTGAAGCAGGTGCCTGCTGGCCCCGCATAGCCTTCGACGATGACATAGATTCCGGCCAAGCATATTGCCGCTGCAGATTCGCCGACGTGGGGCGGTGCCTGCCGCCTCTGCTACCTTCTGGACGACTTGTTACAGACCGGCCGATCAGCATAAGATTCACCGACGCGAAGGCATTGCTCGTCGCCCCGCTGATCCCTCGGACGACTTGCTACAAGAACTCGGCCGATCGCATAAAGGTTGCCGCTACAAGATTCACCGACGCGAAGGCATTGCTGTCGTCTGCTTCTGATCCCTCGGACGACTTGTTACAGACCGGCCGATCAGCATAAGATTCACCGACGCGAAGGTGGTGCACGTGTCTGCTTCTGATCCCTCGGACGACTTGCTACGATAACTTCGGCCGGCCTTTCACGGTCGCGTCTGCTGCGATATTCGGTAGGCGTGGCGGTGCACATGCCACCGCTCACGACCCTCGGGCGACTTGCTACGGTAACTTCGGCCGATCGCTACAAGATTCACCGACGCGAAGGCATTGCACGTCGTCTGCTTCTGATCCCTCGGACGACTTGCTTTCTGATAACTTCGGCGAGAACGCTGGGTGCCGTCACTCTGAGAATTGACGGCGAAGGCGGTGTACGTAGATCTGCTCTGATTCCTCGGACGACTTGCTACAGTATTCGGCCGACGAAGGCGTCGTGCTGCGTCTGCCTCTGATGGCCGACTAGCTGCTTCTGATCCCTCGGACGACTTGTTACAAGAATCGCTGGTCAAGCATAAAGGCTGCCGCTACAGAATTGACCGACGCGGCTGCAGGTTCCGCCGCCCTGCCATAGCCTCTGACGACTTGTTACAGATTCGCCGACCAAAGGCCGCTGTCGTCTCCTCTCGCTACGGGTCGACTAGCCCGCCACAGCCCTCGACGATTTGTTACAAGATTCTACCGACTGCTATAGTATTTCCTACTTTAGTGGTTGGCCTTGAGCCCCGCGCCAACAACAAGTCAACATCACAATTAATGGCGTTGTGCTGGCCACATGACTTTTGTAGCCATTCCCCATACCTCACATCAAGTCAATGGTGACTCTTTCCACACATAAGCTGACATGTGTAAAACTAATGCTGAAATGACCAAACTGCCCTCTCTCATTCCTACAAAGAAAATGAACTATTCTCAATACAGAGGTAAGCCATTTTTTTTCTCTCCCCCTGCACTCTTCAATTAAGAAAGCTTACTGTTCATCTTCTTCTCCACTCAAGCTCAAAACACTGACTTGATCGTCGGAGGTACAACGGGGGAGCCAAGCCCCGTTTTCTCACGAGCTTCTACCTGTGCAAAGGGGGAAGAACAGCCCAACTCAGAGCTAGGTATTCGGGGGAGTGAGCGGATCCCTGTCATCTTCAACCTCAAGCTAAGCTCACACCGAGATTAGTGACTGTGACTATATAGATCAACACATGGCAAACCTAGTAATAACTGAGGATGAAAAAAAATGAAAACACTATAACTTAAAAATTAAATATAAAAAATAATTTTAGAAAAAATAATAATTGTATAATTATATGGATTTTTTTCATAATTTTTCATTTAAACTTACCTAATTTAGTCTATGACCTTTGATCATAAACCACATGTGCATGTATCTAATGCTTCCTGCACAATACAAATAAGAGTTTCAAAACACACCAACAACAATAATAATGCATTAAAATTGGCCATTTCAATCTTTTGATATTGCATAGTTCGACAAAGAGTAGATTTGCAAAATCCTCTAGCAAATCATTGATGAAAGGTACCTGAAATATCTTTATATGTGCAACAGAAGTCTGATGTTGCATGCCTCAACTCCACCTTGCTTCCTCTCCAGCATCGCCTCCTCTAACAAAACTCTTCGGTGCCAGAAACATCTTTATTAGAAATAAAATTCATTTACATGGAAGATGAAAAGCCATATTAGTAAGGAAAGTTAAAAGGTTGGTCCTCTAAATTAATTAGAAGATTTTAATTAGTTGGGACCTGAAAGAGGAATTCTTTTAGAGGATACAATTATGAGGCAAGGCGGTGGGTTGAGATGAGTGGCGGAGCTAGAAATTTTACATTGTAGGGGGCAAAAATATGAGATATATATTACTTATTTATTTCACAAAAAAGGGTTTTTTTTTATGTTAATCTTATTTTGAAATCAGTCTTTCATATTGTTCTATTAGATCCCCTAATTTTCATGATTATTAATAGAAAAGTGCTAATGAGAATTGGGGGTCCTAATAGCAAAATCAATGATTTGATGGGCTGATATTAGAATAACTTAAAGATTTAGTGGGACCTTATAGCAATTTTGATGATTGAGGGTCCCATATCAAATATTATATAGAGTTAAAGGACTGCTATGCATAAAAACTCAAAGTTCAAATAATAAACTTTTTTTGGGGCGGGGGCAGGGTCGGGGCAGGCCCCCCCCAAATTATGACTTAGCTTAGCCCTGGGTTGAGATAGTCATTTGAGTTTTTCTTGTAATATATGGTAATAAATGGTAATTAGTATTATCTTTAATACAAAAGATTGATTTTCACGTCAAGTTGTACCTCATTTGATCAAATCGGTTTCCCTACAGTTTTCAAGGAGTAGATGCTTTTGTTCTAGAAGAAAACTCTCTCAATTACTATACAAATATACCCACATCAAGAGGACATGTACTTTATTTTCCTTTTTTTTATTTTTGGTTGAATTATGAAAATAGAGTGCTTTAGTTTAACGGACAGCTAATTTTAATTAATAAATTTTTGTAGTTGAATTATTGGTCAATTGTCAATCATATTGATACTTATGTTGATGATTCAATCTAATATCCTTTCAATTTTTTAATGAATGATTTTCTATAGTCTGAATCTATACTTGGGATGATGATTTTGATTTATTGTTGATGGTTGTAATTGAATTATTAGTCAACTCTCAATTAGATTGATGTGTATGATGGTTGCACATGATATTTTTTAGAATTCTTTTACAAAAGATGTCTATAGTCTGAATCTGTATTGCTTGCAATGAAGATTTTATTGTTATTGCAGTTTTTTTGCAAGTCATTCTTAAAGACGAGTACATAGATAAAAGCATTAAATATGTAAGAAAATATTATAATTCTCATATATTTTGAACATATGCATTCAAATCCTCATAAACTTTATCATAGCCTTTAATATGTTAGTTTAGCAGACAATAACTGAAATGAAAGGCTAATACTAATTTATTTTCATTTCACTTTTAAAATTTCATATTATTATATGTAAACACTCAAAACATCTTTTAAATGCTTGATCTAAATCTTTATATTTTTTTCTTTAGATCACTTTCTCATTTTGTATTTATGAAAAAATTAGAAAATAAAACAAATATATCTATGTACAACGACGTGCATTATCCTAATAAGTATAAAAGTGTATCCACGCCAAGATATAAGTATATATAGTGTTTAATCAATAGAAATTATTCTTGAAATTAGAAAGCAATGGTGACATGATAATATTATTATGTTTCTTTATTTAAATTATATAAATTTGTGAAAACACATTCTTCCTGAAAAGAACTCACCTTTCAGTCATTAACGTTAAAAAATAAAAAAAACTCAAATCACCAAATAAAGTTTCCTAATATCCTCTTTATAATTTTTGAATGGGAGAAATTACTTTCAAACTTTCGAATGCGAGAAAGCTCTTAGAAGTGCACGCAAACACCGGCTTCAGTCCAACTGCACTTTCTCCCCTCCACGTGAGCACTGACACAAGAGATAACTTCCTATTGGGCATGAGCTCATCAAACATGTCCAGATCCAATGAACCCACAAAACAAATTAAATAATAATCTTCATTAAAAATCCAACAACTACTATAATCACACCCACTTTCCTTAGACTTAGTTTGATGGGGCGGCTTTAAGACGTCGGAAGGTGAGATGACGGGAGGTACAATAAGATAGAGGGATGGAAATTCCTTTAAGATTTTATGGTTGGTTGGATGGAAGGGGAGGAGAAATGCATGCTTTTATAGTTTATTTTTTCTCTCCTCTGAAGTCTTTCCAATTTAGAGGGATTCTTCTCCCTTTAACATTTTAGTTCATTTTGTGTTGTCTCCTCCCTCCCCTTCCCTTCCCTCGCGCTGTCTTCCCCTCTAAAAATTACCTATCAAATATAAATCTAATTTTTATCCCTCCTCTCACATTCCCTCCTACCGAACCAAACCTTAATAGCACCCCTTAACCACAAATTCTAGATCTATTACTTCCTCTTTTTTTTTTAGCACAAATATGAAGATTTTTGGGTCGAATTTAAAAAATATGGCGATTTCAGGGTGGAATATAGAATCAACAAAGAGTTAGGGTCTAATATGAAAAAATATCGTCCAAATATTCCGTTAAGATCGCGTGAAAATATCAAGCCCAGCTCGTGTGGCCGCCGCTCTTTTTTAAGTTGCAGCATCAGGAAAAAAGAAACCTGGCGACCGCGAATTTTCCTATCTCCATCACTCAAAAAGAGAGAATCCCCTTTTTTGCTCTCTCTCTCTCTCGCTCAAACCCTAGCTAGCGATGGCGGCGACAGCAGCCACGGCGACGTCGATGATCGGAGCGACGAAGGATCCGAAGGTCCGGATTCTCGGGTACGGATTCCAAGGGCTGAGATCGGCCGGATCGATCCCGATCGGGAGATCGGCTAGGGTTTCGCCGGTGCCCTCTTCGTCCTCGAGCGTCATCACCGCTGTTGCCACTGTAAGGTTTTTGATAACTTCGTTTAATTTGTTTAATTTGGTAATTTTTGTTGTTACTTTATTGAGTTTGTTATTGTAGGATTTGGGAGTGTGTTCTGATTTAATTGTTTGGTGCACGTGAATAAAACATTACATTTTCTAAATAAAGTAAGCTTGTCTTGGAAATGATGCCCTACCTAAAATTTATTTTTTGCTTGCATATGGAAGCTAATTGTTGTGTTTTCGCAACCAAATTTGTACCTTTCATCTATTTGATTTGATTGTGACTTCATATATTTTTACTACAAAAAGAAATAAATAAAAAATAGTGTTTTGAGTTAATATTACTAAGTCCTCAGTTTAAAGTTTCTATGCTTTATTTAGTTTAGTGATTATTTTATTCTTTTACTGAAAAAATTATAACCCAAGTGATATACTTGTTATGGAATTTTTAGGTTGCTATTATATTTGTCTTACCTGATCGAGGGCCGGTTTGGTATTGCTGTAGTGTATAATAAGTTGCTTATATAAACAACTTATAGAAGCAACTTATGTAAGTTGCTAAAAATAGTTGTTTGGTAGTCATATATTGAAAACAACTTCCAAAAGTTGTTAAGGTGTTTTGGTAAAATTGTGCTTAATGATTACTATATGTGAAAATTACCAAAATGCATATAATTTTATTTTCATGTTTATTGGTAGTGAAAACATTGCCAAAAACTAAAGTGTATATATGGTATATAAACCACAAAAAGCAGAAGCTGCTTTTAAAAGCATCGTCAGGTACCATTTGGTATATTTGCTTCTGCTTTAAAGCAGAAGCTGCTTTTAAAAGCATCGTCAGGTACCATTTGGTATATTTGCTTCTGCTTTAAAGCAGAAGCTGCTTTTAAAAGCATCGTTAGGTACTATTTGGTATATTTGCTTCTGCTTGTAGGGACATGTTTGAAAAAAATTTACATGTTTATTGAAAGCAGAAGCAAACTGTCTCCAAAATTTTACATGTTTATTTAGGAGCTGATGTAGAAAACTACCAAAATATCATTCCAAACTCAAATATGTACCCAGGGAATGGGAGTGTATCTGCAACATAGAATGAAATAATTGTTGTTTTGTGGGGAAAAGCTGGAAGCTTAAAAAAAAAAAGTTAAATGTGGTCCCCACCTTTTCACTTTCACGACTTCTGCACTTTTTTTAGGGGAAGTTGAAAATGCATTAAAGCTGATGTGGCAAACATTTTGCATTTCACATTCACATACTCTTTCAATGAAACAAACACCTAAACTGAAAAATGTGAGTCACTTTCACACTTTCATTTTTCACTTTCATGAATGTAAACAAACACCTCCTAAAGTAAATACATTTTAAATGATTATTTGTGTGGTTAGAAAAACAAGCTATCCAAACAATGTGTTGTATCTCCATCTACCATAGTTGGCATGTAGTTGGAAATCGGCTAGGGTTTCTCCGGCGTCATCTTCTTCTTCTTCGTCTTTGAGCGTCATCACCATTGTCGCCACAGTAAGATTTTTGTTAACTTTGCCCTTTTTGTTAGTATGTGATTATTTGAAGTGAGGTTTCCTTGAAAGTCTGTTTAATTTGGTAATTTTGTTGGTACTATATTGAAATGCATTGCGTTGATCTATTTTGTTAAGGTTAGCGTGTTTCTCGCCATTTGTTTAGGATTTGAGAGGTATTCTGATTTAATTGTTTGGGGATGGTGATTACTAGAAAAGGCATGTGTGTATTAAATATTTTCTATTTAAAGTAGGGCTTGTCTTGGAAATGATGCAAATATTTGTGTATTGAGGTGCTTGTTTTGCATTAGCAACCAAATTAGCACCTTTCGTCCATTTGATTTGATTGTGACTTCACATGTTTTACTATAAAAAGAAAAAGTATAAAGTTTTTATAATAGTTAATATTAATAAATTTTCAGTTAAATTTCTATACCTTATTTAGTTTATTGATTTGTTTATTCTTTTTAGTGAAAAAAAGTTATAAATATGTCTTTTAGTGATATTCTTATTTTGGAATTTTTAGGTTATTATTCTATCTGTGCCTTACCTTTTTTTTTTTTTGATAAATATCTGTGCCTTACCTGATTGAGTATTCTGTCTCCCCTTACTAATGTTCTTACATATTTAATGATTGAAGAATTGTACTTTCTTTCTCCTGTTTTCTGTCTCCCCCTTCTCTTTCTCACTAAAAATCCACACTAAAAGGAAAATATGACCTCAATTAAAATTTTGACTGAAAGGTTCTTAGAAACAGTGGGATGAAAGTAAGAACATGTTAAAGTGATTATTTGTGTGGTTTAGAAAAACTTGTTATCCAAACAATGTCTTGTATCTCCGACTACCTCGTTTGGAATTCATGTCGTTGGAAATGTATTGTGTACTGATAGGTACAACCAAACATGTCCTGTTTGATGTCTTTCCATTCTTGTGATGCTGATTGAATTTAGATCCTAATCTAATGTGTTTTCTTGCTATATATTGTAGTTTAGTTTGGTGGTTCTCTAGTATTTAGTTTTTATTGAAATTATTTGCTCCATATAGTTTTCTAGCCATCTTTAAGTGTAAATACTCTCGTTATGATGGTAGAATAAAATGAAAAACATAGTGGAGTACTGATGACTGGATGATTATTCATTATAGACAGATTTGACTAAATTTCCGTAAGATTTAAATACAAATAGAGTCATATAAATTCTTTCAAATAGATACTATGATTGAACATTTTGAAAAGATTAGTAGTAGAAAGTTGATAGTTACTTTTATTTAAATTATGTATTTGAGACAACTTAATAAAGATCTTTCTAATGTGCTTATAAAGATATTTTTCATCTACCAAAAAAAAAAAAAGGATGCGTTACCCCTAGAATCACATCAACTGATCTACATCGAATGCCACAAGGAACAAGATAGAGGATGCATGCTGTGCATATGGAAAGACTTTGTACATGTTTGACGATTTGCATGAGGAGAAACAAGCTAAACTCATGAAAGTTTTCATTGTTGTTCTAAGGTCCTTGTTTCATCTTTTATCTGCTATGGATTGAAACAACAACCTGAAGGTCCTTCTGCCTTGTCCTTAGCTTTCACTTTCCCTCCAAGGTGAAGAGTGGAATTTTCATCATCCATTGGGCCATTAGTCATTCCTTCCTACCTTTGTTGAATAGATTGCATAGTTCCTGCAGAAAGGTCGGAGACTCAGACATTCTGTTACTCGGGTATTTGATTTGCACTTTGAGTTTTTTGCATTCAAAAATATCCTAGAGGTATAGAATTCCCCATGATCACCAGATTCTTTGTTGATCCAACACATTAGACGGTTCACATTTCTAAACAAAATAAGACTAGCAGCGTTATCTTGCATAGAATCTGTATGTTGTTTAGTCTAGGTTTCACTTGACTGTATCTTTTTGCAAGCTGCTATGAGAATCAGCTCTAAGTTTTGAGAAACTGCTGGAGTTTCTGAAGAAAGACCAAAATATACTCTTTTCCCATGTGAATATTCTTATATGAGGATTGTGATATTGAAGGGCAATTTTATCAAAGTACATCTAATAAGCAGCAGCTACTTTTAGAAGCTAACTTTTACTTAGCTTTTAAAACATCTAACTTTAAGTTGAAGCTGTTTTAGCTAAATACTTTTAGTTTACAGACACCTAAGTTGGTATAAAGCTGAAGTTGAAATTTGAAGATGAGGAAAAAAAGGCAACTTCTGCGTTATTATTGTAGTATCAATCTTCTAGGCACCGGGAACTATTTTCGTAGTTTTCATGAAGAAACTATTCGTTGAGAATTGGACATTTCATACTGTGTCCATGAAGGCCTTTGAGGACTGTGATGTAATAATATATCATATGGACAGAGGTTTGGATTAATAGCTTGCCACCTGTCTAGTTGATAAGCATGAGTTGCATAGCTACCGGTGGAAACTACAAAACAATGACCTTTTTTTCCTTCTGTTTTTTTGAAAAGGATTAGAGTGCTTAATGAACGACCACAAGTTACCCAAGCACAAAGGGTAACATCAAACTCCATGAAGGCATCCTTTTGCAATAAACAGGTCAAAAAACACAGAAGCAAAAAGGTCCATATTATAATATTAACATGAATGAATTTCCAGCACATAACTGGAACCACAAGATAAGATAATAACCTCCACATTGTGACTTAGACAGAAGAGTGTTCCTTATCACACACCTGGGATGAATCAAGCCTTCAGTGCCTTCGGTGTGAATGCTCTGTCCTCATTCTCCACAAGTGAAACCACCTGTTGTAGATTTGACCCTGTGCCACTTAAAAAGAACTTGTGATACTATCTCTAATCTGACATGAAAACATATG
Organism: Asparagus setaceus; assembly: GCA_012295165.1. NCBI lineage: Eukaryota > Viridiplantae > Streptophyta > Magnoliopsida > Asparagales > Asparagaceae > Asparagus > Asparagus setaceus. The sequence continues at coordinate 69,393,323 of CM022706.1, forward strand.
TTTTTTTGGGTATCGGAGTAGTTTTAATGTTTTTGGGTCTCGTAGTACCCATGGAAACATGTGTTTCTGGCTTCACAGTATCTACAAATACGATCAAACTCCCCAACAAGGTTAATGCTTTGTTCTCATCCGCCACCAATGAGTCCACCTGTTGTGGCTTTTGACCTTTTTCACTGCAAGAATTTGTGATCATCTTCTGACATGAAAATATGTGCTTTCGTTTCATAGGTTCTAGATGATGGGATCATAATTCAAGGTCATCAAAATGGATAAACATCAATTTGGATTAATCAAATGAGCTATGGGTTGAAATCTCTCCATTCAGTGGCAATAGATTCGATTTAGATGATTGTTGAGTGAAAATGCAGGATGCATTTTTGCAAGTTGTACATTTTTAAATTCATCATGCAATGACTTTGTTTGATGATAAACAGAGGTCAAAATCCATTCATACACAATCTTTGCGAATCATATGCACACTAGACAGGCTAAGTAGACTTACTGAAATATAATTCACTCCCTTCAGGGGGTGTTGTTCTCCATTGATGATAGCTTTCTTCCTTGATATAATATACAGGACCTTCTCTTTTTTTTGGTTCCTTCCTTCCCTTTGTAGTTTTCTCCTCTCTCATGGTGGACACCAAACTCAAACAAAAATAAAAACCAATTTGCATTTATACTATTGAATGCAAATCCATATCTGTGTGTGGGTCGGCGAGTATGTGCATTTGTGGATTGTTGAGGTGGTGCGGGGGTGTTAGCATGTGCCTCATTAGGATATTTTTATTTTCATAGATGACTTCATTTTAGCCTTTCCCCACTTTTTCTTGTTTATAAATAGGGAAACCGATTACCTTCTTCCTATTTGGACTATATCATTCTTCGGAGGTGAGAATTTATATCATCTCCTTATTTGAACAGAAACTTGCTCTGTTTGGTAAAATTATCATCGCTGCTTTCTTGCATTAGCTTAAATCGTGTGGAAAATGACCAATAATACAGTTATGGAAGACATTAACCTTTTTGCACCTTATATATATCCTTAATTATAACATCAGTCAATTACACAAATGCTATATTTTAATAAATATTGTGATGCATGCAGCATCTAGAACTTAATTACTGGTTGGTTGATTATAGAAGAATAATAACATTTGGTGTTTGATATCAGATATATGACACAATAAAGAATTTACTATTGCTGAACACTAACATCTTAACACGTAACCAAAAAACAATACAATCATGATGATGATAAAACCAAACTTTTAGTTTGAACTTGTCTAGGTCCTAAACGGTGTCCACACCATGTCCATATGCCATGGAGTTTCAATGTGTGACATGCGTCTAACATGGTATGGGCAAGGTTTTAAATATTGGATATCGGGGAAATATCGGATATATGACACAATAAAGAATTTACTATTACTGAACACTAACATCTTAACACGTAACAAAAAAACAATACAATCATGATGATGATAAAACCAAACTTTTAGTTTGAACATGTCTGGGTCCTAAATGGTGTCCACACCATGTCCATAGACCAGGGAGTTTCAGTGTGTGACATGTATCTAACATGGTATGGGCAAGGTTTTAAGTATCGGATATCGGGGAAATATCGAACGCCCAAAATTCATATCAGATTGCAGGATATTGGGGAAATTGGGGACATGTAGTAAATATCGGATGATGTGCATATGTAACACAATGTCCTAAAATGTAATCTAAACATACTTAATGAAATCTAAGCATACAAAATTGTATATAATATATGTTCAGGATCACTAATCAATTGTACAAATTTAGGCAAAAGAGAATACTAAAACATGCTACAAAGCTTCATAGGGCTGAAATTTTTGATGAAAAACATCAAAGAAGTTTACAGAACTATATTGTTTAGCGATAAGCTACATAGAAGGATATTTCGGCCTACATATTGGCTAATATATCGGCCATGTGGGGACATATTCGCCCAAACATTGCCAAAAAGCGGTGAAAGATTTGAGAGAATATCGTTTTGCGGCAAGTCTCATAAAAGGATATATCGGCTGGATATATCGGCTATATCGAGGAAATTAAGAACAATGGGTATGGGAAACCCAAACAAGTATCTGAACTTTATAGCTTGACATGGATAATGGAATATCCACTTTGTCCATTCAAATCATAATAGATGTTAGCTTGACAGGTTATTCGACATTAATTAAGACTTGTGGAAGTCAATGGATCGCAAAAATAGATCATTTTTTTTAATCTTTAGGACAGATTTTAAATCTACCTAGTGAAGCTTAATACGATCTTGGTCACTCTTCTGTCTAAAAGTAACCTGTGCATGTATTCTTTTTCTCTTTTGTACATGGCCAAAAGAACTACAAAATGCATATCAACAGTTTCTCAACTGACAATTCTTCTGACCATTTATAAGATCGGGATTCCTTTTGAGAATTTGCATTTTGTGTGCACTCACTTGAAATCTCTAATATCTGGGACTGTTTGTTGCCGATAGATGGCACTTTATTCATTAGAGACGTGTATGTTTCTTGCAAGGATTAGAATGAAGTGGCTATCTTTCTCATTTCTACTCTTTCTTTTTTCAGCCTGAGGTAAAGAGAAGCAAGGTTGAATTGATTAAAGAGAAAAGCAACTTTCTTAGATATCCATTGAATGAGGAATTGGTATCAGAGGCACCAAATATAAACGAAAATGCGACCCAGCTGATAAAGTTTCATGGCAGTTATCAGCAGTACAACAGAGAGGAACGTCATACTAGATCCTACTCTTTTATGCTGCGAACAAAGAATCCATGTGGAAAGGTTCCAAACAAGCTCTACTTGGCTATGGATGATCTTGCTGATGAGTTTGGCATTGGCACTCTCCGATTAACCACCAGACAAACATTTCAGCTACATGGTGTCCTGAAAAAGAACCTTAAAACCGTAATGAGTACTATTATTCGAAACATGGGTTCAACTCTTGGTGCATGTGGTGATCTAAACAGGAATGTTCTTGCCCCTGCTGCACCATATACCAAGAAAGAGTATGTTTTTGCTCAGGAAACTGCAGAAAATATCGCTTCCCTTCTTACACCTCAATCCGGTGCTTATTATGACTTGTGGGTAGATGGCGAGAAAATCATGTCAGCAGAGCCGCCTGAAGTAGTGGAGGCTCGTAATGACAATTCACATGGTACAAACTTTCCTGATTCCCCAGAGCCAATTTATGGCACTCAGTTTCTACCTCGGAAGTTCAAAATTGCAGTTACAGTTCCCACGGACAACTCTGTTGATATTTTGACTAATGACATCGGTGTTGTTGTAGTTTCTGATAGTGACGGAGAGCCTCAGGGCTTTAACATTTATGTAAGGAGAATTCTTTTATCCTTTTCTTGACATGCATTTTAATCAGTTTTTTCCCTTAATATCCAGCCTGTATTTCAATCCTATCTGACAACAATTTCAAATTTAGGTGGGTGGTGGAATGGGAAGAACACACAGGGTGAACACCACCTTCCCTCGTTTGGGTGAACCACTGGGTTATGTACCAAAAGAAGACATATTGTATGCTATTAAAGCAATTGTTGTCACACAAAGAGACAATGGGAGAAGGGATGATCGAAGATATAGTCGAATGAAGTACTTGATCAGTGAATGGGGAATTGATAAGTTCCGCAGTGTTGTTGAGCAGTATTATGGGAGGAAGTTTGAGGCCTTCCGTGAGTTACCTGAATGGGAATTTAAGAGCTATCTCGGTTGGCATGAACAGGTTTGGCTAAAATAATACTCATGTGATATGCAAATAAATAATTTCCCCTTGTGAAGTTGATATCAATGGCATGATTTGCACCCTGCATTTCCCTGCTCCCCTAACTTTCCCTTTACCACTATACCAAGCGCCTGTTGTTGTAGATGTACTAATTCCATAACATGTTACAAACGTTTTTTGTAATATCATTTGTTCAATTGAAAGTAAATGTATAGATGCATGTAGTTGAAAGATGTACTTCTCAAATTTCTTCTGTATTAATTATGTTTAAACTTATCAGATTTTTCTTACAGGACAATGGTACCTTGTTTTGTGGGGTGCATGTTGATAATGGTCGTATTGGAGGCACAAAGAAGAAAACATTGAGGGAAATAATTGAGAAGTATAACCTGAGTGTGCGCATTACACCAAACCAGAACCTAATCTTGTGTGACATACATCAATCCTTGAGAGAACCGATCACCACAGCTCTTGATCAAGCTGGTCTTCTGGTAAACTTGATTCTCTTTTGTATGATATGTCTGAAGTCCCTCATTTAGCCTTTAAAGAAAATGTGCCGAGTTAATTCTGAGTCTTAACTCAAGACCAATGCAAAGACTTGACTTCAAAAGTCTTGCAATTTTACGAAGTTGACTTGTCTGTAGGTTATGGCAGCACACATTATGTCGGCAATAGATGGATGAAATCATCACTTGTCATTTTTTTCTCTTTTAGTTACAACTATTATTGCATTGTTTTACAGCAACCTAGCTATGTTGATCCTCTCAATCTTACGGCAATGGCCTGTCCTGCTTTTCCACTCTGTCCATTAGCGATTACAGAAGCTGAGAGAGGGATACCTGATATGCTCAAGCGGGTTCGAGCTGTTTTTGATAAGGTAACTACTTGAAACTTGGTATTTATTTGAGTAAAGAATTCCATTAAAAGAGATGCTTTGGATTCTTACAATTGAACCCATAATTATTTCAGATAGGGATTAAAGACAGTGAATCTGTGGTGATTAGGGTAACTGGTTGCCCTAATGGCTGCGCCAGACCATACATGGCTGAACTGGGATTTGTTGGGGATGGCCCAAATAGCTACCAGGTATTTGGGAAATTCTCGATTCTCTTCTCTACTTAGTGACCATTGACGAATAATACTGGGCATGGTGGATGGGCTGAACCTTCATACGAAAATATGATTTAATTACCTGTGAAGGTGTAATGACTCTCCTTGCCCAAAAAAAATGAGAACACTGCTTTTGAGTTAAACAGCGAGACGAGAGTTTCATCAATATGGACATAGCTTATGCGCTTTGTTTATTGTTTATTGTTTAAACAGATTTGGCTTGGGGGAACACCTAACCAGACTACATTGGCAGAGTGCTTTATGAATAAGGTGAAGATCCAAGCTCTCGAAAACGTTCTGGAGCCATTATTCTACAATTGGAAAGTAGAACGCCAGCAGGGTGAATCATTTGGACAGTTCACAAACCGAATCGTAAGTATTATATAATCTTTTGTGTTCCACAAGTTCTGTCGTTATGACATTGTATTCTAATAACACCACATAATTTGCTGTAATAACAGACTATAAAAAACATAAATTACCATGGTCATTTGCATCTGCATGCATATCACTATTAAAAAAAAACTTTTTTTTTTCCTTACCACAGATTACGGCAATAAATGAAACTTGAGTAGGCTCTTACCTAATAAGTTGGTTGAATGTAGTCATATATTAATAATCCATGAAGTTTAGCAAAAAGAAAATTTAATTATACATGAAAGAAAGGTAAAGGGAAAAAAAGGTTAGTACAGTTTTGTGCTAGCAGTAGTGCGTGGAGTGCAGCATTTTTTTGTTGATTCTAGAAATTTTTTTAAGTTTGGTTTCTGATGGAGTAATTGATGGTGTTTTCGACAGGGTTTTGACAAGCTGAAGGAGGTGGTAGATAAGTGGGATGTCCAGGTAGAGACACCATCACCTGTATGAAGTTGAATTAGTAAGTGATTTGTCTCAGTTTTGTTGGCGCACAGCAGAAAGGTTCTGTTTGTTTGTATCTTGATCTGTTGTGAGCGCAAGTTTTATGGAGAATGTATGAAACAGTACATGTTGAGTATCGATCTATTTAAATATTTACCCTGAGTAGTAAGTTTACTTGTATCATCTAGTGTAATATAGTTATCCTCCTATCAAATAAAGAACGAAGATATTTGCTAAGTTGAGTGTTCTTGTATCCAGCTGAAGTGCCTCTTTGTGCCAGAAATGCAGGAATGCATAGCAAGTATCTCTGGATTGTATTCGATTTGTTAATCTGTTATTGATTATGTGGTTTTATAATGCTCATCTTTTATTATTCGCTTGTTGGTTTGGCTTGATAGACACTCTAAATATTTTCGCAGATTATACTCATGCGTGTTTCCAGTTATACAATGAGAAAATATTGGACTTTTACCTGCAAACACTGCTGAAGACTTGAATTTTCTTATATTTATACTTGTTATTCTTCTGATGATGTGATCTCTGTTAGCCTAACTTAAGTCATTTTCTCCAGATATGGTGTGGAATCTGCTTGGTTTCAGGTTGTTTTTACTAAAGTGATTATTGTTTATAGGGATTTTTGCTTTTAGACCCAAAATTTTAGTTGTTTTTGCAAATGACTACTGTAATTGTAGTTAAGTTTCTGCAAAGCTGAAAATAGTCATCCAGTCGGCGCATCTAAAGTTAGGCTAATGATGGTCTTAAACTAATATTTCCATTTTGATGGCTCCAACCATTTCTTCATCTAGAGATCAAGTTCTTCTAAAAGTTGTATTTACTATCATATAAAAAAATATATATATACTTATATATATTCTAATTAGTGAATTGCTTGGTCCAGATCCATCGGATTCATGCAACTCTATCTTTTTCTAGTGTTTATTGTCTAAATCCAGACGAATGTTGAAGAGGATGGATCTGTTGCCTGTTAAGCAATGGAATTAAGAATAGGATCTCTTTAGATAAGACATATCTCTTAGCAATTTATAAGATTCTATAGGACTTTATATTTAAAAAGAATTACATGTGGTCAGGTTGATGAAATGGAGTTATCCTCAATACATGCGATTGGTTGATTATTATTTATTTACGGTGGTGTGATAATTTTGACCTACCAATCCCACTTAGCAATTGGCATACAACTTTTATTCTTCTTACTTTTGCACTCGTTTTCTTTTCAACAGAGAAAAAAGGATCGTAGATGTGAGTCCACTTGGTTTGATCCTTTGCGTATGGTTGTTAATTTAAAAAAAAAATAAAAACCTTATAGAAGTAGAAGAACATAAGAATTGGTGACAATACACAGATATGTGGCTTCATTATAAGTAAATTTTATTTTATTATTATTATTTTTTTTTTTTTTGACAAGGGAACTTTAGCTAGCACATTGGGCTAACAGGAGGAACCCACTCGGAAGAACCCACCTTAAGAGGGACGCTGGGATGGTTCACCCTATTACCCGTGGCTTCAAAGATTCCGAAAGGGGCTTCATTCCAGAAGGGGGAGGGGGCGTCACCTTATTACCAGGGGCCCATAATCTTGGGTATTTCAAGGAGGCCCAAATCGTGCTCACACTCCCGGCCTAGTAGTCAAGGTTGGGTCAAACACATACAATATTCAAATCTAGCTGCTCCACTTGTGTGCCGCTGATATGTCACTGATCTAAATCCCAATAGTCCACGTCATTACTATAGAGGGTTACTCTTTTATTATTCCTTGACATTTTTATCTGCACTTAGATTTCATGATGTTCAAATAAATTTCTTTTTGTTATTTGTACATACAAGGTTGTATATTCTACACCTATGAGTGAACAAGGGGTCTCTTATAACACGTTGAAATATCAGGAGATCTCTTGCACCATAATGAATTCATTTTCTTTCCATATGGAAAGTATAAACAACGAAGAAAAGTTTAATACAAGTGATAAATAAAAAATTTAGGTATCATAAGCTGCTAACCCCTATAGGTTATTGTGTATATCTGCAATTAACTCTTGGCAATATAGTGAAAATCTAATCACATATTGATGAAATAATTAACGAAAGAACTAGAGAAATGCAACAACACATAGACATGACTTTAACAAGGTTCTGCACTGTGATTACCCAAATCCACGGAGTATAGGCAGGTCCGATACCACTAATAATCAACAAAGGATTGCAATTAATAGTGTATAGTATATGAGGGTGTATATATAATTGTATATGAGGGTTTATATGCAAATATGTAACCTAGAATGAGATATAAATATAGATGATCACTCCCATGAAGGGTATGTCGATCCTATTTGTCGAAATCCCCTCTCTTCTCTTCTCATAATATTTCTCATGGTATCAGAGCGGGTCTGAAACCCTAGAAATTTATCCTTAAAGAGTCATGACGATCTCCTCGACGATCTCAAGCTCTTCGAACCCCTCATCCTTGGTGGCTTCGACCTTGGTAACTTCGGCCACCATCCCTGAGATCTCAACTCTAACTTCAGCCTCCTTGATGATCTCGATTCCAACCTCGATCCTTGTTATCTCGACTCAAATCTCCTCGGCACATCCTACACCCTCAATTTGAAGAATCCAATCTTCTTAATTTTAATCATCATCAACAATTGTTCTCTTCCTTGCAACAGCAACAAAGGTTTCCAACATCAACGTTGTTGATATGGACTTCATATTAACCAGTGGTAACTCGAGCCTTGTTCCCAAACACCACATATCCAATTGGTATCAATCAGATAGCTTCTAGTTTGCATGGATTTAATTTATCAGGTGGATTTAATTTCAATGCCCTGAACAATGGTGGTTTTATTTCCTCGCTACCTCAAAGCTCCTATTTTCCTTCTCCTCTAACCGCACTAAATGTCACGAACCTCGTCACCATGAAGTTAACCAATGTGGAAGATTATTTAACTTGGAAAATGCAGGTCACGGTGTTGTTAATATCCCATAATTTACTTGGATTTGTTGACGGTTCGTACCGTCCTCCACAGATGTACATTGACAATGTTGTGCACAATCCCCACTATGTTTTATGGATTTGAATCGATATAAAACTTCGCTCTTGGTTGTTTGCTACCTTGGCTCAAGAGGTATTGGTTGAAGTTCATGATTTGGCACACTCCTTTTAAATTTGGGATCGATTGTAGAATCGTTTCTTTACGAGTAGTCTTGCTCGAGTTATGGAATTGAAATGAAGCATCACATCTATCATAAAGGCTGAAAATCAGTCTATGGAGGTTTATTTACGGGAGATCAAAGTTGTTGCTAATTCTCTTGCTGCAATTAATTCTCCTCTCAGTGATCAAGAACTCGTACAACACACACTTTTGGACTTGAACCATGATTATGTCTCTGATAATGGCGGTGATATACTTTGGCGGTGGAATTACCTTCGATGACCTGAGATCAAAGTTAATCCTGCATGAACAACGAGTTCGACACCTGAAGGAGAGAGATCCAGAAGGTACTCCGCATCAGGCCCTTGTCGTCGGCACCAATGCACCAGGAGGTGGTGCTAGTTCTACACTTGCTGCCACGCTTAATCAGACTTGCACACAGAAGGGAAACTAGCAACAACGGTTGCTCTTGGCCGAGGCACCTAGCAGTTGGCATGGTTGGGGCAGCCGAGGCGCATGGCACGGTTGAGGCCGTGGTTATCGCAGAGGCAGAGGTCAAAATACTTATGGTGGATGAGGCAATTATGGAAATCAATAGTATCGTGCACAAAATTGGGGTCCCCTAATGAATCAAGCAAATGATAATATCCCTTTTAATTGTTTTGATACTGTTGACACTCAAATTCCTAATTCTCAGAAATTTACTTATAATTCGGCATCTAATGGGATATTGGGATCTTATCCATCAATAGTTATTTGTCAGCTCTATTTTAGTCCAGGTCACACAGCTCAATCTTGTTCACGATATATTTCTCAAGGGGGTGCTAACAATTCAGCTTCCAACACTCCACTGCTTCATCATTTGCTGCTATGTCGCATGGTGAAGCTAATGAGGCCTTGTGGTATCCGGATTCAGCTGCGTCATCTCACATGATATTGTTTGGGGGGTATATTACATTGTTCATCTTCTTATACTAGTCAAACTAAAGTACTAGTAGGAAACAATAACCTTTTGCCTATTGTTAATATTGGTGACGTACAATTAAATTATTCTGCCAAAACAATTTGTCTCGGTTCCATTTTTCATGTTCCTAATTTGAAACACAATTTAATATCTGTTAAATGGTTATGTGAGATAATATTGTGTCGTTAACTTTGACTCCTCTTCTGTGCATGTTAAGGACAAAACCACGGGGAACGTTCTTCTTTAGGGTATCAGTAGGAATGGTGTCTATCCTCTTTACTCTTCCATTGTGTCTAAGTCTGCACCAGCTTTAGTTTCTTTGATAGATAGAGCAGATACATGGCATGGTTGATTAGGTCATTGTGGTAGTCATGTCTTTGATAGGCTTAGGTCAAATAAAGCCATTATGACGGCTGTTAAATTTGAGAATAAATGTGTTTCTTATAAACTTGGAAAATCGCCATTGATTACCCTTTTCTAATGTTGAGCATTACTACAACACGCCTTTATTTTTAATACATTCTGATGTTTGGCAATCGCCGGTTATATCTAATTTGGGTTTGAGATACGATGTTTGCTTTGTTGATTATTGCACTTGTTTCACTTGGATATATCCTATGAAAAACAAAGCTGAGGTGTTTGATCATTTTTGTAACTTTCAAAAATTGGTTGAGAACATGTTTAATCACAAAATTTGGATTTTTCAGAGTGATGGTGGAAAAGAATTTGATTACAAAGTTTTCAAACAACATTTTCTGGATAATGGTGTATATTTTTGCAAATCATGTCCCGACACACCACAACAAAATTGTGTGGCCTAGAGGAAACATCGACACATTATTGAAACGGTATGGACTTTTTTTTGATTGATGCTAATATGTAATCTCAATTTTGGGTTGATGCTGTGTATACGGTTATTTTTGTGATTAATAGATTACCTACGCCAATTTTAGATGGTACCTCTCCATATGAAAAACTTTTCAAAAATAACATTGAATATGATTTTCTCCGTGTTTTTTGAATGCGAATGCTTTCCTAACCTGTCGGTTCAAATACACAACAAACTTCAAGCACAATCAAAATGATGCATTTTATTAGGCTATGCTCCTCATTATAAAGGGTATCGATATTTTGATCCAATCATGGGTCGTGTGTATGTTAGTAGACACGTTCAATTTCATGAAAACATCTTCCCCTATTTAGACATTAACATGATTCTTCTCCCCTTCTTTTTGTCACGAATTCCTCTCTCAGTCCCACAAGTCATAGTCTATCGAACGTCTCGACATCTTCTTTCCCTTCTTTATCAGTTGGTGGCTCGTCATCTTGTGTTAGTCAGACTCTTCCTATAACTATGCCAGCATCTCCTACTTCAATGTCCTCTGTTAACTCAATCCATGCGACCCAGAATCCCATCAATCACACCGTCTCGGTAGTGGCAGCCACCGACCTTGATCCATCGGTTGTGGCTGTCGTGGCCCGCGCCCAATCTTTGGCCCGGTGCCGATCTCGGCGACCAGCGCTGGCCAAGTCTTCGGCCGCGGCCGTATCGGTTGAGACAGCGACCAGTCAGTTGCGGTCTACTTAGGACATCATTTCTTTGGCTATTCCGACACAAAATCAACATCACACCCCCTCCACTACTAATTTAGCAGCATATACATCTCTTGGGGTTCCTTCTTTTTGTGTTTTATCTCAGCCACCCGATGTCAATCTTCATCCCATGCAAACTAGGTCTAAGTTGGCATTGTCAAACCGAAAAATATCTTGTCCTTCAACACCACTCTCATTGAAGCCGAACCAACGAGTTTCACACAAGCTTCCAAAGATCATAAATGGCAAAAAACAATAGCAGAAAAATTTAATGCACTCATTAATAATAATACGTGGAAATTGGTTCCGTTTGATGAACGTAAAAATTTAGTTGGTTCTAAATAGATGTATAAGATAAAATACAATTCAGATGGTTCTATTGAGCGGTATAAAACTCGTCTGGTTGCTTAAGGTTTTCATCAGTAAGCTGGAATTGATTTTCATAAGACTATTGTAGGCATCAAAAATTGCTGAAGAACCCCAAGTATGACTTAATCATGAGAAGATCGAAGAACGACGTCGTCCAGATCTAAGGAAGTCAACCACAGGGTGAAACCAATGCCCAAGACACTTTCTTGTGTCGCTCCATTGGCGCGACACCTTATTGTGTCTCGCCAATGGAGAAACACTTTCTTGTGTCGCGCCATTGGCGCGACACCTTGTTATGTCTCGCTATTGGCGAGACACCAAAAGGCGTCTGAAGTGTGCTCTTGAAGCGTTCCATTGATGCTCGTGGGGCCCACTTGACTTTTTCAACGCAAAGAGACGTTCAGCCACGTTAGTGGGCGGTTACATGCTGAAAATGCGCCCGCTAAGCGTGAAATTAGGGCATTTAATCGTGCTTAAAATGGAGGAAAGCTGTTACAACAGCGGGAGACATCTCCTCTTGAGCGCGGACGATCAACAACTGTCGGCGCCCGGCATCTGTAACGATTCGGTCTTGTGGCGATCAACCTTGTCGCGCCCACTACGGATTTTGGACACTTGACGACTTGTGTTCTTTTCAGATGTGACGCCTCCCAAAGGCTATAAATACCCCCTACGTCCACTTGGATGGGGGATCAGATTTTTAGAGATTGAGAGAGCATCAGAAATCGGGGAATAGAGCTTTTACACATACCAGATCTTGAGTTAGAGATTTGAGGAGGAGATTTCAAGCTTCAAGAGTTCAAGAACATCATCCACGTAGAGATCCCTCAAGTTTAAGCTTAGACTTATTCTTGGAAAGAGTAGATATCTTACCTTGCTAAGATATTTGCTTAAGTTCTTATTTCCTTTGCGAAGCATCAACTCAACCCTGTCGATTCGACGATCGTTGCTTAGGTGGTCCACGGACGACGCGTCCCCGGCACAGGCTAAGAATCCATGCAAGCAGGAGATCCACACGTGTAGTGTCTTCTGTTCGTGTTTGTGAGAAAGCGACTCAAATTACTTTGTAATAGAGAGTTACACGTGTAATTTTCTCTTGTTTTCATTGTCAGAACGTTTTGAAATGGAAATAACAAAGAAACCAGCTTTCGACCGAAACACGATGGCGACCACAGTGGGAGCCAATAGTCTCAACGTTGAGACTATCGTGTCGCAGCCTTGCAGCGATCAAGCCGACCTCATGGTCGATGGGTTGGATTACGTCTTCGACCAAGCCAAGTTCGAAGAGTATCTCTCCTCCTCATCATCGAAGTCCTCCTCGCCTCACAAGCAACGGAGGATCTCGTCTCCAAGAAGGGAGGTCCGTTCTGTCGTGGTGCACAACGAATCTCGTTCGCTCATGACGGAGGCGGTTTCCCCTCACAACAACACCCGACAAATCTCAAAGCCGGGAGCTCTGCTCATGGTGGCTCTATTCAGAAGGAGTCATCTTACAAAGTCTCCACCGCTCTGACGAAGAGGGCTCGTCAGAGACAGCGTCAAAAGTTGGCCCGTCAGTTTGCCAAGGCTATGGAGTCAACGGACGGAGTTCACTATCACACAAACTCACGTGATCGAGGCGCCAATGCACTACAAAGACCTCGGCCTCAACCCACAAGACTCGCCAAGGAAGAATGGGTCCTCGTCAAGAGAACTCGTTTGACGAAGAAAGAGCGTGCCCAAAAGCATCGCGCGACGTGTTGCTCGAGCACGTGCCATCATACGCAAGGCACAAGAGTCGAAATCAATCAAGGGGTCGACTCAAAATTGCCAAGTCTGGAGCCCGAAATCTGCATGCGGCAGTGCAAATTATCTCGGCGGCCTTCTGATCCGAGCTACCGCGCAAGCTGCGAGATAGTCTAAGCCGCCGCCACCACGCCGCAAGAGGAACTGCCGCCAAAGACCCGTGACCGACACTCCTAACTGTCTCGGCCAAGGGGGCTCTTCTCCGCCTACTCCATCCACCTCTCCTGTTGATGTACCAACGGCGAATCCTCCAACTTCGGTGTTCAGTCGCCTTGGTCCAAAGTCGGGAGCCAAAGACAAGGCACCCGTGATGGAACGTTTGGGTCATCCAATCTGCACACAACGGTGTCCCGAGCAAACTGGGATATCTCAAGATTCAAGAGTTCCTATTGCTTCTCGTTTGAGCATCCCTCAGAGGGTCCGTGAGTCTGCTGAGAAGAAGAAGTTGAGGCATGTGACTCGCAAAGTCACGAGAGATGACCAGACCCTGGTGATTCATATAGAAGCAACTTCAGATGACGAAGCCAAGCGACGAAAGTTGTCTCCCAAGTCAAATGGCCGATATCCCCAAAAGAAGACGTGTCCTCCAATTAAGGACAACATTACACTTGGGGGTGGAAATGCAATTTGTGATAAACCACACCAACCACACCATCAGGCTGGGGGTGGCAACACACGAAAAAGAGCAATCGATGAAATAAGTTGTTCTTGCTCGTGTGCGCAGCTGATTAAGACGTTGTTATCAGGATGTGCCTGCTCTGAATCGAACGCTCAGTCACAAAGAGCTTCAGTATTCGAGAGGCTTTCCCTGCCAGCAATGAAAGATTCGAAGCCGAATTCAAGACATTTCTGGAGAAGAAGAAGATCCGCCATTCGGCAGGATGAATTCCCCAAAGTCACCATTAATATGGTGAACAAAGGAAAAGGGCCAGCAACGGATGCGGACCCAGACTTCACTCCTGCAGGAAAAGTCAGCATCCGGGTTTCCCAGAATATGTCTCGATTGCAACTATGAGCCACAAAACGCGTAGATTATAGAAGGATGCATGAAGGAGACTCATCTGAAGACGAGACTTCTGATGCGTGCTCGGCAGTGGCGTCCGATGACACAATATCAAACGTGAGTCATCAAGCTAGAGAGGCTTATACCATTACTCCTGAGACCTTGGCCCAAATGCTGCAAGAAGCCTTAGCTAAGCAGAGAGAAGAGCTTAAGGCTGAGATGAAAATGGAGATGGAGCTAGCTATGCAGCAGATGAGGGAGTTACAAACCCAGAAAGCTGCACAGCGCGATTTCAGTCAACAAGGTGGATCCAATCACCGTATCGTACATGCTATAGAAGACAGCGATACGGAAGTGGATGAACACATCCTTGCCGACCAACCTCCGAAGAAAACTATATCCGGTGCTCAAAGTGGAGATGGCCTAGTCCCTCCCACTGCGAGTAATCCAAAGCAAGGGGAGGACGACGGCGAAAAAATAAAGGAGCTTGAAGGCAAGATCAATGCTCTAATGTCCGCGCAGGAAGTCAAGAAGACCGGCATCCCGTGTCCATACCCGAGAGAGTGGGACTCAATTCCCTACCCGCCGAAATTCAATTCGATTAACTTTACGCCATTCGACGGAAGAGGCTCGCCCACACAACACTTGATCTATTTCAAGTCGCACTTAGGCGTGATCTCGGGGAATAAGCCTTTGATGGTTCGGTTATTCGTTGGCACCCTTTCATGGGGCTGCCTTCGATTAGTATCGAAGACTCAAGGCTGGGAGTATTAACTGCTGGGATGACATGGAGAGTTCCTTTCTCAACAACTTTTTCGATGATGATACAGAGGTTTCGATAAGAACCCTCTTAGACGAGAAACAGAAGAACGGAGAGACGATGGACGCCTTCGTCAAGCGCTTCCGTAATAAAGCCGTGAACTGCAGGGATCCGGTCACGAAGAATTCATATTGCAAACATGCCATAGCAATCTTTCTCTGGATTTGTTGGAAGTCATGGGGGTTGTAGCCCCGACTACATGGAAGGATTTGAAGCCCCATGGAGAACAAGCTGAGCGGTTCCTCAAGAGGAAGAAGAGCGAGAGAGGCGAGCCAACGGCGGCTCCTGCAAAGTCAAATTTTGTGCCCCGTGGCAAAGGAAAGGCGCCAGCCACTGCTGTTAATGCGAACCAGACATTCTAGCAGCAACACTAGCAATCGCCACAGCAGCAACAACCGCAATTGAGGTTTCAACAAAAATCTCAAGAATCGCAGAAGGCTCCGGATGCTAGGTTCCTGAGAACATACGCCTTCAAGGAAGATGAAGTTCAGGTCCTCTTCAAATACCTCTTGGATAACAACAAGATTAAGTTACCTCCAATCACAAATCAAGAGGAGGCTAACAAGACTTCGGACCCCAAGTATTGTGCATATCATAGGAGGGTCCATCATCCTACCAAGAACTGCTTTGTACTCAAGGACAAGATCCAGACTTTGATCGATGCCGGTATCATCACAGCGAAGAAAGAGAAGAAAGTTGGCTCGAACATGGTAGCTATCAACTTCGGGTCCATGCTACCCATGCCATACCAGCAGAAGATTGTTCCAGGGGTTAAAGTCAAGACAGTCAAGATGATCCGCATGGGCAACGCCAGAAGGGGTTGATATCATATACAGCCCCTAATAACGAAGTACTTTGGGT
The DNA here is from genome assembly GCA_012295165.1 of Asparagus setaceus. Classification (NCBI taxonomy): domain Eukaryota; kingdom Viridiplantae; phylum Streptophyta; class Magnoliopsida; order Asparagales; family Asparagaceae; genus Asparagus; species Asparagus setaceus. Next base: position 69,409,617 of record CM022706.1, read on the forward strand.
TCATCCAGACCTTCTTCTAGACGAGCAGTGGACTGGGTCATCCTCAGCACGAAGAGCCAGGCGCAAAGGCAAGTCATGCCGTCACATTTCAGCAATTTCGGAGGAAGGTGACGAAAAAGTCCCAACTCTTTCGTCATCTGAAAATGAACATGAAGTTCTTACGACGGAAGGAAATCCAGCTTATGCCATTAGGAGCGGACACGAGTTTAGTTATAAGTATCCTGAAGCCTCCAATCCGAACGCCAAAACGTTAACGGAGCTGGGGGTGATGATAACTCCACCTGCGCGACCTGAAAAGTCACAGCAGCAGGAAGTAGCCAAAGAAGATATGACCAAGCGAAAGGACAAGCAACCCCAAGAGGTTCAAGCCCCGAGGCAGTCCCGATTCAATCGTCCGATTGTAAGGGATAAACCGGGAAGTTCAGGCTCCTCGTACCGCTTCGATGTCATGACTCAGTTGGCCAACATCCCTGCGAGAATAACTCTTTACGAGTTGCTACGTCTCTCTAAGGAAACCAGAGAGGCTCTACAGGAAGCTTTGGCTGACTCGGAAGCTTTCATCACACAAGTCAAGCAGGTTCCAGAGAAGCCCGAACACTGTAACTTGGCAGCCACGCAATTCCCGTGCATAACCTTCACCCGAGATGATATGCAAGTGAGAAATTCGAAGCACGACAGGCCCTTATACTTTACTGGGTATATTGGCTCAGTTGCTGTTAACCGAATTCAAGTCGATCCTGGGTCTGCAGTCAGCATCATGCCACTCCAATTGATGTATCATCTCGGAATTCCGACAAGTAAATTGGCTTCTACAGGCACTGTCATTTATGGGTTCAATACCAGCGGGTCCAGACCTTTGGGTAAAATCCGAATAAAGTGCCAGCTCGGAGATCTCAAGTCCGAAGTCACGTGTTATGTCATCGACGCAGAGACTTCGTACAATCTACTATTGGGTCGACCTTGGATCCATGGCAGCCTTATAATCCCATCCACGTTACATCAGTGTTTGAAGTATGTCGACACTGATAATGTGGTCATGACGGTGGTCATGGATAAGCAGCCATTCAAGGGGTTAGAAAATTATTTTACTGACTCTCTTTGTACGGCTGAATCGATCTTTGAACCATCGGCCCGAGTGCGGATAGCGGAAACGGCCGATATCGAGGTCGGCTCGACACGATGGAAACTTTGTACTTAATGACATTGAACCCCTTGTAATCGATCTTGACGGATCTGAATCATCAGAAGGAAGTTGTAATTGGCAGCTTGCCGATGAACATATAATAAATGGCGATTTAGAGTATGTACCTAGTGTTGATACTATAATGCAGGTACTGTATAAGGACCATGGTGCCCATGTACCACTCCTGTCATCAAGCCAGGTGAAGAAATGCCTTCAAAGCTCGATTGGGTCAACTTTCATTCTCCCTTCAAAAGACGCAAAGCAAACAATCTTTGGGAAATGGAGAGTATCTCCACCACGAGACTCTTGTTGGGAATCTGATGATATCAATGAAGGCCCTTGTAAATATTTTTCCAACTATAGTCCGCAAGTGCACTATTATATGGAGAAATGGGGATACGATCTCGCGCACGGACCAGGTCTTTGTTTCGGACGCGGGGTTCGGGTTCCACCTAGACCTTCTCACGTCCCGAAGGGAAAACCCGATCGCTATTATGAACACAAGAGAGGTCTGGGTTACGCCTCTTCATCTTCCGACGAGTGTTGTTGGCAAATCGATGATCATGATGATTCATCAGATTCTTCAGCATGGGATTCGGACGTTAGTCTTGGTAAATTGTTCAAAGGACTAATGTCTAATATGATCACAGTAAGCCCGGTAGAACCCGAAGAGGATGATCACTCACCAACTTGGGAAGACCCTTGGACTTCCCATTTGAACATCCAATACGGTGACAAGTTTGAACAGAGAGAATCGCCGACTGAAGATGTAGTGGTCCAAGTCAATATGGGCGACGAAGCCAATCCGAAGCTCATATTCATGAGTGGCAGTCTTTCTCCGGAGGAGAAAGAGGAATTGGTTGCTCTGGTCCGGGAGTATATCGATATTTTCTCTTGAAATTATGAAGATATGCCAGGACTCGACCCAGATGTGGCAGTACACCATCTTAATATTAAATCGGAAGCCAAACCCGTAAAATAACAACAGCGGCGGTTTCGTCCACAAATTATGGAAGCGATTGTAACTGAAGTAAAGAAACTTATACAATCGAGCTTCATCAGAGAAGAACAACATCCAGATTGGGTGGCAAATATTGTCCCTGTTCTAAAAAAGAATGGGACAATTAGAATCTGCATTGACTTCAGAGATCTGAACCTTGCATGCCCAAAGGATGATTTTCCACTACCCATCACAGATGTCATTATAGACAACACTTGTGGGTTTGAAAGAATGTCGTTTATGGATGGATTCTCTGGATACAATCAAATCAAGATGCATCCCGACGATGAGAAGCACACCTCATTTCGGACGCCTCTGGGCATCTTTTGCTACACTGTCATACCCTTCGGCTTGAAGAACGCAGGCGCTACGTATCAACGAGCGATGACGAAGATCTTTCAAGAGCATCTCCGAAAGACCGTTGAGTGTTACGTCGATGACTTAGTGGTAAAAAGCCGCAACAAAAGTGATCACATCAAAGATCTCAAAACGGTATTTGACCTCATGCGGAGTCATCAATTGAAGATGAATGCAACTAAATCCTTTCTAGGAATGGCCAGTGGTAAATTCCTTGGTTTCGTCGTCACATCAAAGGAAATTCATATTGATCCTGACAAAGTAAAGGCAATCAATGAATTACAACCCCTGAATAACCTCAAAGAACTCAGGGGGTTGCAAGAAAGATTGGCTTATATTAGACGGTTCATTTCAAACCTTGCAGGCAAATGTCAACCGTTCTCCAAGCTTGCAAAAAAGGGCGTCTCGTTCGTATGGGACGATGCTTGCCAAAAGGCTTTTGATGAGATCAAAGCATATTTATCAAATCCTCCGCTCGCTGTAATCAAATCGGGAAGCCGTTCTTGATTTACGTCAGAGCGACCAACCATTCATTAAGTGCATTGTTGGCACAGGATGATGATAACGGTCATGAACAGGCAATCTATTATCTGAGTCGGACGATGGTGGGTGCTGAATCCCGATATCTAGATATTGAAAAGGAATGCCTGGCCTTGGTATTCGCGGTCTAGAAAATACGCCATTATCTGGTTGGACAGACGATACATGTCATCTCGGATGTTAACCCAATTCGAGTATTTATGACGCAACCGACCTCTTTGAACTGGCGATTAGCAAGATGGGCATTACTCCTTTCACAATACGACATTCACTTTAAGCAGCAGAAGTCGGTGAAGGGACAGGCAATATGTGATCTTCTAGCAGTCCGACCCAGCAAGGATAAAGCTACACTGCATGAAGATTTATCTGATGAAACCTACGAGGTCAACCACACTTCCCACAAGCGCGTGTGGTAATTATATTTTGATGGCGCTTCTCGCGCAACCAATGTGGCAAGTGCTCCTGGATGTTCTAAGATTTCTGTCGGAGCCGGAGTAGTCTTAGTTTCCCCAGAAAAGCATGTGATGCCTTGGGCTTATTCGCTGATCGAATCGTGCTCTAATAATGTGGCCAAATACAACGCGCTATTTATTGGGCTCAGTTTTGCCAAAGAGCTGGGGGTCGAATATCTCGAAGCCTTCGGAGACTCTCAACTCATAGTCAGACAGATCCGCGGAGACTACGAAGTCAGAAATCCGGATTTGGTCCCATATCATGAAGTGGCAATAGAGATGGCGGAATCATTTGAAAGTTTCTTCATCGAATATATACCGCCTTAACGCTTATGCATGCGCCGGCAAATAAGTAGCTATTTCGTTGGCACAACCCCCGAAAACGGAGCAGTTCATCACTGTGAGGACGCATCAGCTCTTTATACCGGAATGCGCCGTGGACATCAAGGAAGCGCATGCCACTCTAACCAGACTCGAGCCCCGAGATTGGCGCTTTCCCATCATAGATTACGTCTTACACGGTATTCTACCGGAAGATGTGAAAGAAAGAGAATCAGTCCGAAGAAGGGCACCGAGATTTTACTATAACGCCGCGTCCCAAACGCTCTATCGTCGTACGTACGATGGGTTGCTACTCCGATGTCTTTCAACTGAGAAAGTAGAGGAAGCCCTCAAAGAGGCGCATGATGGTACTTGCGGTGCTCATCATCCAGGTTCTAAACTAGGAGATAGGCTGAGAAGATTGGGCTATTACTGGCCGACCATGATCAAAGATGCAGTTGAATACGCGAGACATTGTCACGAGTGCCAAATACATGCTAACTACAGGCATCAGCTGCCAGAAGATCTACATACGTCAGCTACTTCTTGGCCGATTGAAACCTGGGGAATGGATGTAGTAGGACCCATCTTCCCCCCGTCGGCAAAAGGTGACCGTTTTATTTTAGTAATCACCGATTACTTCTCCAAATGGGCTGAAGCAATTCCGCTCAAAGAAGTCAAGGCAAGTAATGTCATCAAGTTTATCAAACATCACATCATCTATCAATATGGTGTCCCGAGATGAACTGTGCATGACAACGGCCCCCAATTTATCAACAACGCCTTTGTCAGATTCTGCAGCAAGTTCAGAATCCAAGACGTTTCATCTACAGCGTATAATCCCACTGCAAATGGTTTAGCCGAAGCCTTTAATAAGACCATCACCAAGATCTTGGCGAAGCTAGTGAGGACCAATAAGCGGGATTGGGACGACAAGCTCGGTGACGCTCTTTGGGCTTATCGCACCACAATCCGAACACCAACCGGGGCCACCCCGTATTCCTTAGTATACGGATGTGAAGCCGTCCTGCCGTTGGAAATACAAATCCCGTCCCTTCGTGTCGCACTTGCGACGAGAATGACGGATGACGAGCAACATCAGAAGCGTCTCGAAGAGCTTGAGATGTTAGACGAAAAACGCTTGGAAGCTCAACAGCAAATTGAGTTATACCAGGCGAGTATTTCCAAAGCCTTTAATAAGAAAGTCCGGCATCGGGTTTTTAAGGAGGGAGACCTAGTGCTCGCCGTCCGGCGACCAATGATCCTTAATTCCAAGAAGAAAGGCAAATTTCAGTCCAAATGGGAAGGACCGTTCGTAATCGACACAGTCTACTCAAATGGAGTATATCGCCTGATCACTCAAGACGGCGATAAGTTAATGATGCCAATCAACGAGAAGTTCCTGAAGAAATATTACCCCTAATATAACTCAGGATAACTCGTTCCTACAGTTTTAGATGATCAGACTTTTGAATAGTCACATTCACTAAACTCCCATTTGGTCAAACCTTCGAACAGTTAGGACCAAAATCAAAATGTCTTTGTCATTACTCCCAGTCGACCAAACCTTTGAACAGTTAGGGTCATTATTCGTTCTTCACTTGACCAAACCTTTAAACAGTTAGGGTCATTTTAAATTTTCACTCCCACTTGGTCAAAGCTTTGAATAGCTAGGGCCAAACCATGTAAATTGGGTAATCAGACCTTCATGCAGTTAGGGTTTGTAGGCGTTGAAAAAATACTTACAAGATCCCGAAACCTGCGCCATTTGGCGAGCCTCGTGTTCACTTGGCGAAGCCTCGGCTCATTCGGCGAACCTCATCTTTTGGCGGACCTGCGCCATTTGGCGAGCCTCGTGTTCACTTGGCGAAGCCTCGGCTCATTCGGCGAACCTCGGTTCATTTTGGCGAACCTCATCTTTTGGCGGACCTGCGCCATTTGGCGAGCCTCGTGTTCACTTGGCGAAGCCTCGGCTCATTCGGCGAACCTCGGTTCCTTGTGGCGAACCTCGCGGTTTGGCGAACCTCATCTTTTGGCGGACCTGCGCCATTTGGCGAGCCTCGTGTTCACTTGGCGAAGCCTCGGCTCATTCGGCGAACCTCGGTTCATTTTGGCGAACCTCACCTTCGGCGAACCTCGGTTCATTTTGGCGAACCTCATCTTTTGGCGGACCTGCGCCATTTGGCGAGCCTCGTGTTCACTTGGCGAAGCCTCGGCTCATTCGGCGAACCTCGCGGTTTGGCGAACCTCGGTTCATTTTGGCGAACCTCGCGGTTTGGCGAACCTCATCTTTTGGCGGACCTGCGCCATTTGGCGAGCCTCGTGTTCACTTGGCGAAGCCTCGGCTCATTCGGCGAACCTCGGTTCATTTTGGCGAACCTCGGTTCATTTTGGCGAACCTCATCTTTTGGCGGACCTGCGCCATTTGGCGAGCCTCGTGTTCACTTGGCGAAGCCTCGGCTCATTCGGCGAACCTCGGTTCCTTGTGGCGAACCTCGCGGTTTGGCGAACCTCGGTTCCTTCGGCGAACCTCATCTTTTGGCGGACCTGCGCCATTTGGCGAGCCTCGTGTTCACTTGGCGAAGCCTCGGCTCATTCGGCGAACCTCATCTTTTGGCGGACCTGCGCCATTTGGCGAGCCTCGTGTTCACTTGGCGAAGCCTCGGCTCATTCGGCGAACCTCGGTTCATTTTGGCGAACCTCGGTTCATTTTGGCGAACCTCATCTTTTGGCGGACCTGCGCCATTTGGCGAGCCTCGTGTTCACTTGGCGAAGCCTCGGCTCATTCGGCGAACCTCGGTTCATTTTGGCGAACCTCACCTTCGGCGAACCTCGCGGTTTGGCGAACCTCACCTTCGGCGAACCTCGGTTCATTTTGGCGAACCTCACCTTCGGCGAACCTCGGTTCATTTTGGCGAACCTCGGTTCATTTTGGCGAACCTCATCTTTTGGCGGACCTGCGCCATTTGGCGAGCCTCGTGTTCACTTGGCGAAGCCTCGGCTCATTCGGCGAACCTCGCGGTTTGGCGAACCTCGCGGTTTGGCGAACCTCACCTTCGGCGAACCTCGGTTCATTTTGGCGAACCTCATCTTTTGGCGGACCTGCGCCATTTGGCGAGCCTCGTGTTCACTTGGCGAAGCCTCGGCTCATTCGGCGAACCTCATCTTTTGGCGGACCTGCGCCATTTGGCGAGCCTCGTGTTCACTTGGCGAAGCCTCGGCTCATTCGGCGAACCTCATCTTTTGGCGGACCTGCGCCATTTGGCGAGCCTCGTGTTCACTTGGCGAAGCCTCGGCTCATTCGGCGAACCTCATCTTTTGGCGGACCTGCGCCATTTGGCGAGCCTCGTGTTCACTTGGCGAAGCCTCGGCTCATTCGGCGAACCTCGGTTCATTTTGGCGAACCTCACCTTCGGCGAACCTCGGTTCATTTTGGCGAACCTCATCTTTTGGCGGACCTGCGCCATTTGGCGAGCCTCGTGTTCACTTGGCGAAGCCTCGGCTCATTCGGCGAACCTCGGTTCATTTTGGCGAACCTCGGTTCCTTGTGGCGAACCTCGCGGTTTGGCGAACCTCATCTTTTGGCGGACCTGCGCCATTTGGCGAGCCTCGTGTTCACTTGGCGAAGCCTCGGCTCATTCGGCGAACCTCGCGGTTTGGCGAACCTCGCGGTTTGGCGAACCTCGGTTCATTTTGGCGAACCTCGCGGTTTGGCGAACCTCGCTTTCGGGCGAACGCCGACTTCGGCGGACTCGCCATTTGGCGAGCCTCGTGTTCACTTGGCGAAGCCTCGGCTCATTCGGCGAACCTCGGTTCATTTTGGCGAACCTCGCGGTTTGGCGAACCTCGGTTCCTTGTGGCGAACCTCGCTTTCGGGCGAACGCCGTGACTTCGGCGGACTCGCCATTTGGCGAGCCTCGTGTTCACTTGGCGAAGCCTCAGCTCATTTCGGCGAACCTTGGTTCCTTCTGGCGAACCTCGCGGTTTGGCGAACCTCACCTTCGGCGAACCTCGGTTCCTTGTGGCGAACCTCGCGGTTTGGCGAACCTCATCTTTTGGCGGACCTGCGCCATTTGGCGAGCCTCGTGTTCACTTGGCGAAGCCTCGGCTCATTCGGCGAACCTCGGTTCATTTTGGCGAACCTCATCTTTTGGCGGACCTGCGCCATTTGGCGAGCCTCGTGTTCACTTGGCGAAGCCTCGGCTCATTCGGCGAACCTCGGTTCCTTCGGCGAACCTCGCGGTTTGGCGAACCTCACCTTCGGCGAACCTCGGTTCATTTTGGCGAACCTCACCTTCGGCGAACCTCGGTTCATTTTGGCGAACCTCACCTTCGGCGAACCTCATCTTTTGGCGGACCTGCGCCATTTGGCGAGCCTCGTGTTCACTTGGCGAAGCCTCGGCTCATTCGGCGAACCTCGGTTCCTTCGGCGAACCTCGGTTCATTTTGGCGAACCTCACCTTCGGCGAACCTCGCGGTTTGGCGAACCTCGGTTCATTTTGGCGAACCTCACCTTCGGCGAACCTCATCTTTTGGCGGACCTGCGCCATTTGGCGAGCCTCGTGTTCACTTGGCGAAGCCTCGGCTCATTCGGCGAACCTCGGTTCCTTCGGCGAACCTCATCTTTTACGGACTCGCCATTTGGCGAAGCCTTGTGTTCACTTGGAAGCCCCGCTCATTTTGGTGAACCTCGGTTCCTTGTGGCTAACTCAAGACGGGCTAACCTCTTCATTTTGGCTAACCTCGCCTTCAATTTAACTTCAGATTCGCTTGAACCTCGTGCCGAGGCACCTCGCCAACTTGGCCGAGGCACCTCGCCAACTTGGCCGAGGCACCTCGCCAACTTGGCCGAGGCACCTCGCCAACTTGGCCGAGGCACCTCGCCAACTTGGCCGAGGCACCTCGCCAACTTGGCCGAGGCACCTCGCCAACTAAGCCAAGGCACCTCGGCCAACTTGGTAGAGCACCTCGACCAACCCCGACTTGTATAAATAGGGGATTGGAGGGGAACCTCCGATTTTGGGGAGCTATTTTCAGAGGCTGGATTTTGTGGACTTCGGGGCTGGATCTTTTTGACTTTAGGCGACAAATGAGCTTGACTTGGGCTTGGACTTTGGAGAGCTTGATTTTGGACTTTAGCCCTCGCAAGATCTACGAGCCGCCGACACAGCCCGAGCACCGGCGAGCACAAACCCAGTCGACGTAAGATCTACAAGCGCAAGGTAACTGAATTCGGGTCGAACTACAGATACCCTCTAGATTAAGCTTCGTCTTAATCTCAGGGATAGCGCTGTAATTTCTCCTAGTAGATCTCACCCGCTCCGGCGATCCTCTCCTTCGTGAGTGTGATCCCCGGCGATCCTCTCCTTCGTGAGTGTGATCCCCTTAGAGCCGTTTCCTTCGTGAAGCGAGCCCACCTGCGTCTGTAGTTCGAACCCGGTCTCTACCGATCGAATTGCGCGGTGGTTCCACGAACACAAAAGTCCCCAAGACAGAAAAGAACTCCACGCAAGCCGGTGATCCCGATATAACAGATCCTCGTGTTTGTTCATACAGAAAAGTTGTAATCTTTTTGATTTTCATTGTAAGCCTTATAAAAGGCGATATTTTTCTTTGAATTTGTTTGGTGAAGTTTGTAGCAGTTCAAATCAATGACAATCAAACCGACTTTTACCGTGAACAAGGCTGGCGACCACGATGGGAGACACCGCCTCGATCGGAGGTCGTCGTACGCAACCAGCGGATCCCTATCGGTGGAGGAAGAGGTCGAAGTTCGAAGTTCGACCAGCCAGGCACGAGGAGTATCTTTCCTCGTCCTCGGATCGGCTCTCCCGCCCGCTCCAAGAAGGACTCACGCAAGGAGAACCCGATGGGCCTCCGATGTAGAGCCCCAAGACGGCGAAGTCCAACCCCGCCGTAGGTAGCGAAATCCCTTCGGCCAAGTCCAGATGGTGCCCGAGATGAACGCCGATGATGCGCCGCACTCTCCAAGCGAGCCCGCCAAAGGCGACGACAAAGCATGGCGCAAACATGCCAAGGCCATGCAATCCGTGGATGGGGTCCGCTACGGCGGATCTAAGATCGAACTTCTGAGAGGCTTGACCTCAAGTGATCGACGGTCTATCCAAGCCGCCAACCGACGAGTGGGTCCGGTCAAACGGAACCGCTTCCACACTTCAGAGCGATCCGAAGCGCCAAGACTCTGCGCAGCACGAAGCTGGTGCAAAGCAGCTCGTGGAATTGAAGAAGGAGGTGGTAAAGAAGCCACCAACGATCACCGTGTTTGAGGCCCAAGTCTAACGGTGCCCCAACCCCGCTTGCCCACGCCCTGCTCTAAGACTTAAACCGGCTATAGCGCCTCAAGTTCAACACCAAAGCCCAAGACCGACGACGCCAAGGTCAAAGGTGCTCGCGACTCGAACCAATGAATTGCCGAGGTCACCAACAATATGACCGCAAGGAACCGCCATCGCGCTTATTCCTAGCGATCGCAACGGTTAACTCGCTTATGGTCCGACTATCCGACGGTCCGTGATACGACAAACTTCAAAGGGATACCCGCGAGGATGACGCGTCGGATATTGGCTCGCAATCGCCTCGATCATCTTGTGTCTAGTGAAGGAGCCCCAAGAAATGCTTATGATCGCATGCATCAAGTGGCTAAGATGCTAGGCGAAGCGTTGGCTAAACAACGAAAACTTCAATCTAGAGATGGATTTGGCCATGCACGATGAGAGAAATGCATGACCAACAGATCCAAGCCTTGACAAAACATCGGGTGAATCGAGTCACGATCAACGCTGATCAAGATGACACGATTCGACCGTGAGGAAATACAAGAGGATGATAACCTCCCGAACCACGCAATGCCGGGCGTAACGTAGATGTTGTTGCTCGTGAAAGCGAAGATCAAAGACTCGAGAGCAAAATCAACTCATTGATTTCCGCCAAGAGGTGAAGAAGACAGTATTCCTTGCCCATACCCGAGGGAGTGGGAATCAATCCCATACCCGCCTAAGTTTAACTTAATAAACTTCACGCCACATAAGTGGAAGTCAAGGCGAAGTTACTTTCAGAGTTTGGGCCATTCTCGAAGAAGACGCCTCGCCCGATGACGACGACGCTATACCCGAGATCGCGCCAACACACGGCGGTGCCGGTACACCAGGCGAGCACGTACTACCGTGCAAAGTGCGAGAAAATCTCGAAGGGATTCCCCTAAATTGACGCGATCATGCTTGTGCTCCAAGCTCATCAAGACGGTGCTTTCGGAGTGCAATTGCCATCAAGAAGTTCCAGAAAGGGTGTCAGTCTTCCAGAGACTCACCACGGAAACGCCGAGACCTAGGTCAAGGCGATTCCGAAGATCGACACCTCGAACCAATGAATTGCCGAGGTCACCAACAATATGACCGGCAAGGAACCGTCATCGCGGCTTATTCCTAGCGCATCGCAACGGTTAACTCGTTTGCGGTCCGGGACTATCCGACGGTCCAGATACGACAAACTTCTGAAAGGGATACCCGCGGAGGATGACGCGTCGGATATTGGCTCCGCAATCGCCTCTGATCATACTGTGTCTAGTGAAGGGAGCCCCCAAGAAATGCTTATGATCAGTACAGATCAAGTGGCTAAGATGCTAGACGAAGCGTTGGCTAAACAACGAGAAAACTTCAATCTAGAGATGGATTTGGCCATGCAGACGATGAGAGAAATGCATGACCAACAGATCCAAGCCTTGACAAAACATCGGGTGAATCGAGTCACGATCAACGCTGATCAAGATGACAGCCGATTCGACCGTGAGGAAATACAAGAGGATGATAACCCTCACGAACCGCAATCTTTGGGCGAGCGTAGATGTTGTTGCTCGTGAAAGCGAAGATCAAAGACACGGAGAGCAAAATCAACTCATTGATTTCCGCCAAGAGGTGAAGAAGACAGTATTCCTTGCCCATACCCGAGGGAGTGGGAATCAATCCCATACCCGCCTAAGTTTAACTTAATAAACTTCACGCCGCTTGATCGGAAGGGTTCCCCGACGCAAAGACTTGATTTATTTCAAGTCGCACTCTGAGTTATTTCCTAACGAGCCCCCGATGGTTCGATCATTCGCTGGCACCCTTCGGGCCGCCGATTGGTACCGCCTCAAGCCGGAGCATTCATACCGGGACGACATGGAATTTAGTTTCCTCACCAATTTCTTCGGCGGCGATACGAAGTATCGATCGGGGCGTTACTCGGCGAAGCGAAGGGCGGAGCTGTAGATATCTTCGCCAAACGATTTCGAACAAGGCAATGAACCGCCGATCCGATAACAGAGGAGTTCATCCTCCGCACTGCCATAACAACTTGTCGATAGACGCATTTAGAGGCAATGGGGACCGCACCATCCATAACGTGGAAGGATTTGAAGGTTCGTGGAGAGCAAGTCAAAGATTCCTCAAGAGGAAAAAGGCGAAAGAGGCCACCGACAAATGAAGTTCAACTCGGCGGTCTCGATTCGGTCGCCCGATTGGAAGAGATAAGCGGGAACCGAACTCTCCATACCGCTTTGATGTAATGGCACAATTGGCCAATATCCCGGCCAGGATAACTCTCTACGAGTTGCTCCGGTTGTCAAAGGAAACCCGGGAAGCTCTACAAGAAGCTCTGGCTAACTCTGAAGTGTTTCTCACTCAGATCAAGCCGATTCCGGAAGAATCTGCCCAACAATGCAACCTTGCGGCGAAACACTTCCCCTGCATCACTTTTACAAAGGAGGATATGCAGACAAGGAATTCCAAGCACGATATGCCGCTTTACTTCACCGGGTATATTGGCTCGGTGAAGTTAGCAGGATCCAAGTTGATCCGGTTCCACAGGAGCATCATGCCCTAGCCTCATGTATCACCTTGAATCCCCGCCAGTTAGCGCCAACAGCACGATGATCTACGGATTTAACACCAGCGGGTCTCGGCGCTTGGTAAAATCGGATAAAGTGCCAAATGGGGACTTGAAGTCCAAGTCACCGCTATGTGATTGACGCAGACTTCCTATAACTTATTGTTGGAGTGGACCTTGGATCCACAAGAACGCTATAGTCCCATCCACTCTTCATCGATGTCTCAAATATGTAGACACGTAATAATGAAGTCAAGGCGGTGGTGCGGACAAACAACCGTTTAAGGGGATGGAGAATTATTTCACCGATTCTCTCCTCTACGGTAATGAGTCTGGCGAATCATCTTGAGAGCCGCAGGCGGTGATTGAAGAAAGGCGTCTGAAGCGGGCTTGGTTATAGTGGTGGTTTTGTTTTAAATGACATTGTAACCCTTGTAATCAATCTTGGCGATGAAGAATCGCCGATGAACATTGTAATTGGCAAATTGCCGATGAATCAATAAATGACGATTTAGAGTACCCTTTGTCTTTGAATGATGTAATGACAGGTTTATACAACGATCCGGAGTTGCACCTACCAATTCGGTCATTTTGCTTTACACAAAAGCAGTTCCGAGACTCCTTTGGGACAACACTTGTCATCCCACGAAGATCAAGTAGTGAGAAAGACTTGGTTTACGGAAAAGGAGATGCAGTTCCAACGCCGAATCATTTCTTTGAAGAAGACGAAGATGACAATGGGCCTATCCTCCACACATTCAGATATAGTCCAGAAATACTGGGTATCATGAAGAAGTGGGGGTACAACTTGACACAAGGGGAAGGTCTATGTTTTGGGCGAGGTCCTCGAGTCCCTCCTAAAGCGGCATATGTCCCAAGAGGGAAGCCGGATAACTACTATGCATTCAGAAGGGGATTGGGATACGAATCCTCCTCAGAAGATGAATGCTCATGGCTGATTGATGATAATCCACCCAATGAGGGAGACGGACATTCGTCTGATTCTTCGGCTTGGGATTTCGACACCAGCCTCGGAGAAGCTTTCAAGGCTTTGATGTCAAATATGGCTACGGTCGATCCTGCTACTATTGAGAGTGATGAAGATATACCAACATGGGAAGACCCATGGATCCATCAACTTCGAAGCGGTTTGGGGATAGATTCAACAAAGAGAACCCCCACTAAGGACGAGGTAGTCCAAAGTTAATATGAGTGATGAAGAGCATCCTAAGCTCATAAACATCAGCAATACTCTTCCCTCAGAAGAAAAGGAAGAGTTAATTGCCTTGATCAGGGAGTATATCGATGTATTCGCCTGGAGTAACGAGGACATGCCAGGACTCGACCCTAATGTGGCGACACATCGCCTCAACATCAAGATGGATGTCAAACCTGTCAAGCAACAGCAAAGACGGTTTCGTCCACAAATATTGCAAGCAATCGTTGACGAAGTGAAGAAACTCATAGAATCGGGATTCATCGAGGAAATTCAACATCCGGATTGGGTGGCGAATATAGTCCCGGTCATGAAGAAGAATGGCTCGATTAGGATCTGTGTCGATTACAGAGATCTGAACGCTGCTTGCCCAAAAGATGACTTCCCTCTTCCAATCACTGATGTCATAGTCGACAATACGTGTGGATTTGAAAGAATGTCATTCATGGATGGTTTCTCGGGTTACAATCAGATCAAGATGCACCCCAATGACGCCAAGCACACGGCGTTCAGAACGCCCATCGGTATATATTGCTACACGGTCATGCCGTTTGGCCTCAAAAATACCGGCGCCACATACCAGCGAGCGATGACCAAAATTTTCCAGGATCATCTCCGGAAAACGGTCGAATGCTACGTTGACGACTTGGTTGTGAAAAGCCGTGACAAAGGAGATCACATCAAAGATCTTAGAACGGTATTCGAGCTCATGCGAACCCATCAGTTAAAGATGAATCCTGCCAAATCCTTCCTTGGGATGTCCAGTGGCAAGTTCCTTGGCTTCGTCGTCACCGACAAAGGAATCCACGTCGATCCTGACAAAGTGAAGGCGATTCAAGAGTTGCAACCTCTGAGAAATCTGAGAGAACTCAGGGGGTTACAAGGACGATTGGCGTACATCCGACGGTTCATATCGAACCTATCTGGGAAGTGCCAACCGTTCTCAAAGTTGAATAAGAAGGGCGTGTCATTTATTTGGGGCGGCCTTTGCTAAGCGTTGAAGAGATCAAATCATATCTCTCTAAACCTCTGTTCTTGTCGCACGCGATGGAAAGCCATTCCCGACTTACATCAAGGCAACCGACCATTCGCTGAGCCTTTACTGCGCAAGATGGCGGCGGCGGTCCGCGAGCGGCGATGTATTACGAGCGAACATTAGTGGTGAGTCTCGATACCCAATGGTGAAGCGGTGCCTTGCATTAGTGTTCGCGATTCAAGATGCGGCACTATTTAGTCGGACGGGCGATTTATGTTATCTCTAACGTGAATCGGTCCGAATATTTATGACCGGCCGGCCTCAATGAGTTGGCGTTTGGCGAAATGGGCCTTGCTCTTGTCCCAATATGACTTGCACTTCAAACAAAGAAAAGTCGGTAAAAGGACAAGCGATTTGCGATCTCTTGGTCGCCAACCCGACAACGGACGCAGCTTGAGCTATATGATGATCTTCTGGATGAAGTCCAAGAAGTCAACACTACATCGCACCAACAAATATGGCGTTTGTATTTTAGCGGGGCTTCTCGAGCTACCAGCGTGGCAAGTGCCCGGATGTTCTAAGATTTCCACGGAGTCGGGTTATCTTAGTTTCAGAGAGAGAGAGAGAGAGAGAGAGAGAGAGAGAGAGAGAGAGAGAGAGAGAGAGAGAGAGAGAGAGAGAGAGAGAGAGAGAGAGAGAGAGAGAGAGAGAGAGAGAGAGAGAGAGAGAGAGAGAGAGAGAGAGAGAGAGAGAGAGAGAGAGAGAGAGAGAGAGAGAGAGAGAGAGAGAGAGAGAGAGAGAGAGAGAGAGAGAGAGAGAGAGAGAGAGAGAGAGAGAGAGAGAGAGAGAGAGAGAGAGAGAGAGAGAGAGAGAGAGAGAGAGAGAGAGAGAGAGAGAGAGAGAGAGAGAGAGAGAGAGAGAGAGAGAGAGAGAGAGAGAGAGAGAGAGAGAGAGAGAGAGAGAGAGAGAGAGAGAGAGAGAGAGAGAGAGAGAGAGAGAGAGAGAGAGAGAGAGAGAGAGAGAGAGAGAGAGAGAGAGAGAGAGAGAGAGAGAGAGAGAGAGAGAGAGAGAGAGAGAGAGAGAGAGAGAGAGAGAGAGAGAGAGAGAGAGAGAGAGAGAGAGAGAGAGAGAGAGAGAGAGAGAGAGAGAGAGAGAGAGAGAGAGAGAGAGAGAGAGAGAGAGAGAGAGAGAGAGAGAGAGAGAGAGAGAGAGAGAGAGAGAGAGAGAGAGAGAGAGAGAGAGAGAGAGAGAGAGAGAGAGAGAGAGAGAGAGAGAGAGAGAGAGAGAGAGAGAGAGAGAGAGAGAGAGAGAGAGAGAGAGAGAGAGAGAGAGAGAGAGAGAGAGAGAGAGAGAGAGAGAGAGAGAGAGAGAGAGAGAGAGAGAGAGAGAGAGAGAGAGAGAGAGAGAGAGAGAGAGAGAGAGAGAGAGAGAGAGAGAGAGAGAGAGAGAGAGAGAGAGAGAGAGAGAGAGAGAGAGAGAGAGAGAGAGAGAGAGAGAGAGAGAGAGAGAGAGAGAGAGAGAGAGAGAGAGAGAGAGAGAGAGAGAGAGAGAGAGAGAGAGAGAGAGAGAGAGAGAGAGAGAGAGAGAGAGAGAGAGAGAGAGAGAGAGAGAGAGAGAGAGAGAGAGAGAGAGAGAGAGAGAGAGAGAGAGAGAGAGAGAGAGAGAGAGAGAGAGAGAGAGAGAGAGAGAGAGAGAGAGAGAGAGAGAGAGAGAGAGAGAGAGAGAGAGAGAGAGAGAGAGAGAGAGAGAGAGAGAGAGAGAGAGAGAGAGAGAGAGAGAGAGAGAGAGAGAGAGAGAGAGAGAGAGAGAGAGAGAGAGAGAGAGAGAGAGAGAGAGAGAGAGAGAGAGAGAGAGAGAGAGAGAGAGAGAGAGAGAGAGAGAGAGAGAGAGAGAGAGAGAGAGAGAGAGAGAGAGAGAGAGAGAGAGAGAGAGAGAGAGAGAGAGAGAGAGAGAGAGAGAGAGAGAGAGAGAGAGAGAGAGAGAGAGAGAGAGAGAGAGAGAGAGAGAGAGAGAGAGAGAGAGAGAGAGAGAGAGAGAGAGAGAGAGAGAGAGAGAGAGAGAGAGAGAGAGAGAGAGAGAGAGAGAGAGAGAGAGAGAGAGAGAGAGAGAGAGAGAGAGAGAGAGAGAGAGAGAGAGAGAGAGAGAGAGAGAGAGAGAGAGAGAGAGAGAGAGAGAGAGAGAGAGAGAGAGAGAGAGAGAGAGAGAGAGAGAGAGAGAGAGAGAGAGAGAGAGAGAGAGTCAATCCCGAAAGAGCTCCAAGATTCTTTTACGCACACGTAAACCCGATGTTATATCGCCAGGGTACGATGGTCTTTACTCCGATGCCTTTCAAACAAGGAGGCAGAAGAGGTCCTTCGGGAAGCACACGAAGGTGAATGTGGAGCACACCAGCCTGGTCCCAAGCTCTATGATCGAATCAGGAGAATGGGCTACTTTTGGCCCACGATGATTAATGACGCAATGAGCACGCCGAAATGCCACGCGGTCAAATTCACGCTAATTATATGCATCGACCTCTGGCGGTTGCATCCTTCGCCACATCCCGCCATTCGAGACATGGGGAATGGACGTTGTAGGTCCCATTTTTTCTCCGTCAGTCAAAGGCGATCGGTTCATTCTAGCGATCACCGATTACTTCTCTAAGTGGGCTGAAGCAATCCCGTTGAAAGAAGTAAAGGCGAGTACCGTCATCAAATTTATCAAACATCATGTCATCTACCGACACGGTGTTCCAAGACGGGTCGTGCATGACAACGGTCCCCAATTCATCAGCAATTCCTTCATCAGGTTTTGCGAAAAGTTCAAGATACAAGACGTCTCGTCAATAGCCTATAATCCAGCAGCAAACGGATTAGCTGAGGCGTTTAACAAGACGATTATCAAGATCTTGTCGAAACTTATGAAGAACAACAAGCGAGACTGGGACGATAAGCTCGAGAAGCACTCGGGCATATCGCTGGCGGTACCTGCCCGGTAGGCGACCCGTACTCCTTGGTTTCACGGGTGCGGCGATTCTCCGTTAAATCGATTCCGTCGCCGCGCCAGCCCTTTCAGCAGAGATGGCGACGAAGAACAACATCAAAAGCGTCTCGAAGAGCTTGAGATGTTAGATGAGAAGCTCGAAGCTCAACAACGCATTGAGTTCTACCAAGCTAGGATGTCGAGCTTTCAACAAGAAAGTACGACAACGGAGTTTCAAAGAAGGAGATTTGGTCCTCGCTTTCGGCGACCAATAATCCTCACTTCCAAAAGAAAGGTAAATTCGAACCTAAATGGGAGGGACCGTTTGTAATAGAGGCGGTCTACTCTAGCAGTGCGTATCGCCTAATTACCCAAAATGGCGGCCGGCAATTAATCTTAGATAAATGGGAAGTTCTGAAGAAATACTACCCTTAGTATCTTGGGATAACCCGTTCGACGGAAGTTCCTCGTGGGATGTTGCACCCACTTTTCTTGAGGATAACCCTAAATTTATCCTCCATCATAATTTCCCCACCGATCAAATTCCTTGTGGTAGGTCTACAAAATTTTACGGTACATTACCAAAATCCCTCTTGATTCCTTCTATGAACAAGAGGCCCACTCAAAATTCCTTTCAGGAGCGAGAATATAAAGTTCTTCCTCTCCAAGCGTAAGATCTCTTCGTGATAAGCGAAGGGTTCTATCCACCCTATTCCTAGGTAGCGCCGGTGAAGGTATCTTGTAGGGATTTTCGAACCGGGTTGTCCGTGAAGGTCGCTGAGTCTCTTCGGTTCTCGGAGTGGAGATCCCACTCTTAGTTCCATCTTTCATCTTAGGTAGCGCCGGTGAAGGTATCTTGTAGGGATTTTCGAACCGGGTTGTCCGTGAAGGTCGCTGAGTCTCTTCGGTTCTCGGAGTGGAGATCCCACTCTTAGTTCCATCTTTCATCTTAGGTAGCGCCGGTGAAGGTATCTTGTAGGGATTTTCGAACCGGGTTGTCCGTGAAGGTCGCTGAGTCTCTTCGGTTCTCGGAGTGGAGATCCCACTCTTAGTTCCATCTCTCTCCTAGGTAGCTCCGGTGAAGGTATCTTGTAGGGATTTTCGAACCGGGTTGTCCGTGAAGGTCGCTGAGTCTCTTCGGTTCTCGGTGGAGATCCCACTCTTAGTTCCACCTTTCATCTTAGGTAGCCGACCAAGGTATGCGCCGAGATTTTCGCACTGTGTTGTCCGGATCAAGGTCACCCGAAGTCTTTTCGATTCCTACGGCAAGGAATCACTGTTAGCCTCATCCCTGAAATAGAACACATTCTTCCTTTCCCACCTCAATCAATCTTACTGTTCAGTCATTCTCGGTCAAAGAAGACACCAAGATTCATCTTGGGGCATTTTATCGAAGCCTAAGAAGGGATAAAGCCAGCGCCTCACCGCAGCGTTGCGGTTTAGTCTTTCTCCGATTGAAGAAGACACGAGTTAGATTACGGGGCATTTTATCGAAGCCTAAGAAGGGATAAAGCTAACGCCTACCAGCGTTCTTTGGGTTAGTCTTCAGTGAAAAAGGCGAAGCCTACATTATTCAACATCGTAGCATTAAGTCTAAGAGAGTTTTATTCTTTTAGCACAACGCTGTGTGCGTAACGGATTTAGATAATCTACATGCTAGCCCAACTCAAGCGGTAGTTGGTAAAGGCTCATCAAACCCGTTGAAGGTGGGGTTGGCCAATAACCCTAAAGTCGGCGCCTAACAGCGTTGCGGTTTAGTCTTTTTCCGATTGAAGAAGACACGGAGATTCATCTTGGGGCATTTTATCCGAAGCCTAAGAAGGGATAAAGCCAGCGCCTCACCGCAGCGTTGCGGTTTAGTCTTTCTCCAAAGAAGACACCAAGATTCATCTTGGGGCATTTTATCCGAAGCCTAAGAAGGGATAAAGCCAGCGCCTCACCGCAGCGTTGCGGGTGGTCTCTTGCGTAAAGAGTATAAAGCCTATGTATTCAATATCATAGCAACAAGTCTAGAAGAGTTTCATTCTTTTAGCACAACGCTGTGTGCGTAACGGATTTAGATAATCTACATGCTAGCCCAACTCAAACGGTAGTTGGTAAAGGCTCATCAAACCCGTTGATGGTGAGGGTTTGCCAAAATCCTATAAGTATTATGGTTAATTATTTACGGCCAGTAAAAGAATCATAATAAACAATGAAAGGAATAAATCTTATTCATTTGAAGCAAATATAAAAGGAGCTACAATTGTCGAGACAATCGATTCAAGCAAAGTTGTGATAATCACAACGACGTGGCTGAACAAAAAAAACAGAGAAGTCTCGAGACCAAAGCAACACATCAGACTTCATTGGCGCAATCCAGTAATGTGAAGGAAGCAAGGTCAGCTTTGACAGCGGCTAGTTTTTCCTCCTGTTTTGCTTTCGAACCCGAGCTTTGGCTTCCTTCTCAAGTTCCTCTTGAGTCGCGGCAATAGCGACCACATGTTCGGCCATCGCCTCGAGGACTTGCTTCTCCGCGTTGATGGCATACGGACTCTGGTGCACTCACGCGTGAAATCCTTCAAAGTCTTCTCCCCTTGAACGGTCCTGATTCCTGTGCGACTGACATGGGTGTGGTACCAGTCTATCTGACGCCGCAGTGACGCCGCCATATGAGTTCGCTAAAATAACCTCTTGCTCGATATTCTCCTCTCGCGAAATGCTGCTCACGAAGTTTTAATCCGAGCCTCGCCGATGAGTCGCCTCACCTCATTGCATGAATCAAAAAAGGCTAAACTCTCCACACGATACGCAAGAGTTAGCCAGCTGGTGAGCCTTTGCTCACAACGGTTAGCCAGCTGAGGGCCACCGACACGCTGAATTTCCCCCAATCTACTCAATATGAATGGGTAGAAGACCATAAAGGTCGCCCATCTAACCTCGATAATAGAGATCACCTGTTTCAAACCATTCTCCAACAGCTGAAGGAGACCCATCCGCAGGCTGGAATCGAGGAGCGGATTTTGGCGGGGCAATCTCGTGATAGGTTGAATCCGGGAAGTGGTCCGTCAAGATTAACACGAGGCCTCCACCAGCCCTATACTGAAGGGTGGAAATCTGATTCGGCCAAAGTACGTGGGAAGCGGATCGGATGATGGAAGCGATCCTCAAACTTCGTCATCGAAATTATGATGGTAGGCTCGAGCTTTCTTTGGTTTCTTCTGCGGGTGTTAAGCCTGGCTGCGGTTCGCTTCCTCGGTGGAAAGAGGTGTTCTCCTGATGACCTTAAGAATCGGACTTGACATTTGGAGCCTTCAAAGTAGACGAAGTAATCGCCGGAGCATCCGCCTACCACAAGAGAACAAAGAGTTAACAGATCATTTAGGAGGAATATCTTAAAAAGCGGCGTAAAGGCGTAGAACTACGCTTTCGAAGCCTATGAGATTGAGTCACGACCTTATAACGGTATGACGATTTCATCCGTATTGAATACCAAGAACGATAAATATAGTCGGCGTAAAAGCGGCAATATATCCGTTCCACGGGGCAAAGTGCGGCATGAAATCGCCCCGCTAAAGATATCGAGACGGTGATCATGAAGCCCCAATCCTCACGAAGGAGAATTTTGACTCTTCCCAATAGCCTCACAAAGGAGAACGAAGCGGGGTCGTAACGAGTGTACACGATCTGAAGCGTCGATCCTCACGAAGGAGGAATCAAGGCTATATGAGCGTTGTTCCCCACGAAGGAGGAATCAAGGCCGTGCAATTCATGAATGCAAGTTGTGAATGAGCAATTTAACATAAAAATCTCACCAGTAAATGATGGTGGTACGTCATCACGAGACGGAGTAGACGGTCGGCTCCTCGAAGCACGTGATCTTCCCGACGACATTGGAAGCTGCAAAAAAAAACACGACGAAGAGTCAGACGCATGGCTAAGAATCGGCAAATACAACAGCAAGAAGTCCCATTTGGTCGGGTCATGGTCTATCAATCATGACTGGAGCATCAACGGGCATGTCAACAAGAACAACGGACGACCGCACCCGTCGAGGGTGCTCTGATGGCGAGCAGACTCGATGGCCCGGATTTCGGTCGCGAGCCTTAAACGCCAGGCCTTCGATCATGACAAAGCATCAGATGACGAGGCTCGGTCGCGGCCAGCGGCGCTGGCGCTGACCGCCGCTGGCCATGCTCCTTTGACCACCGCCGCCGCCCGTGGCCGCCTTCGCCCGGCCGCCACCGCCTGTCCGCCGCCGCCCGTGGCCGCCGCCGCCACCTATTCATGGCCACGACGGGTTCTTCTCCTCCCATGCATGCATGCAACAAAAAAAGAGAGAAAAGAAAAGAGAAGAGGAGGAAATATAAAACCCTCATCATACCTCGTTGTTCAGAGAAGATGAGACGACACGAGGCGGGAAGAAAATGAAAGAAAAAGTGCATAGAGAAGGGGGCCGGCCTAGGTCAAGAGGAAGGAGGGTTTATGGGTATTTATAACAATCCCATATGGACCCAATTCTCTTTGAATAAGGAGTCCTATTTGACGATGGGTAGGAATTCTAATTGGAGCCCAATTGGATATCTAAAAGGAATCCAAAACAGCCCAATAATTTATCCATCCTCTTTCCTAAATATTTGGAAAGATTTTGGAGATGCTACCCGGCTCAATTCTCCAAATATTCTCCCATGTGGTCTAATCCTACTCAACTAGGATTACGAGTATAAACCGCTTCCCAATTTATCGAGGAGTTAGGCAAGAATATCTTAAAAAGCGGTAAAGTAGAACTACCTTTCGAAGCCTATGAGATTGAGTCACGACCTTATAACGGTATGACGATTTCATCCGTATTGAATACAGAAGAGCGATAAATATAGTCGGCGTAAAAAAGCGGCAATATATCCGTTCCACGGGGCAAAGTGCGGCATGAAATCGCTCCCGTTAAAGATATCGAGACGGGTGATCATCGAAGCCCCAATCCTCACGAAGGAGAATTTTGACTCTTCCCAATAGCCTCACAAAGGAGAACGAAGCGGGGTCGTAACGAGTGTACACGATCTGAAGCGTCGATCCTCACGAAGGAGGAATCAAGGCTATATGAGCGTTGTTCCCCACGAAGGAGGAATCAAGGCCGTGCAATTCATGAATGCAAGTTGTGAATGAGCAATTTAACATAAAATCTCACGGTAAATGATGGTGAGTGCGTCATCCGCGAGGCGGAGTAGGCGGTCGGCTCCTCGAAGCCGCGTGATCTTCCGGCGACATTGGAAGCCGCAAAAACACGACGAAGAGTCGACGCATGGCTAAGAATCGCAAATACAACAGCAAGAAGTCCCATTTGGTCGGGTCATGGTCTATCAATCATGGCTGGAGCATCAGCGGGCATGTCAACAGAACAGGGCGACCGCGTCAAAGAGGTTATAGGTGGCGAATGGTGGCAGTTCGGTGGCGACAACGAAACCCCAGCGGTATTTCGATTAACCGGCCTTAGCGGCTTTCGGGCCAGGCTGACCGCCCGCTTTACGCCGCTAACCATGCCGCCGCCATAACGCTGCGTGGCCGACCGCTGGGCCGCGTACGCCACCATCGCGCCGCAGCCGTGGTACAGCGCTATTCATAGCACGGTTCTTCTCCTCCCATGCATGCATGCAACAAAAAAAGAGAGAAAAGAAAAGAGAAGAGGAGGAAATATAAAACTCTCATCATACCTCGTTGTTCAAAGAAGATGAGACGACACGAGGCGGGAAGAAAATGAAAGAAAAAGTGCATAGAGAAGGGGGCCGGCCTAGGTCAAGAGGAAGGAGGGTTTATGGGTATTTATAACAATCCCATATGGACCCAATTCTCTTTGAATAAGGAGTCCTATTTGACGATGGGTAGGAATTCTAATTGGAGCCCAATTGGATATCTAAAAGGAATCCAAAACAGCCCAATAATTTATCCATCCTCTTTCCTAAATATTTAGAAAGATTTTGGAGATGCTACCCGGCTCAATTCTCCAAATATTCTCCCATGTGGTCTAATCCTACTCCAACAAGGAACACGAGTATAAACTGTTTCCCAATTTATCGAGGAGTTCCGGCAAGAATATTTTCACAAAAAAATATTCTTAGGGATAACTCGATCATGCGGATTGCATCGACGCCGATCAACGCGTTGCCCAATCCTACTCCAACTAGGATTACGAGTATAAACTGTTCCCTAATTTGTCGAGAAGTTCCCGGAAGAATGTTTTCAAAAAATATTCTTAGGGATAACTCGATCATGCGGATTGCATCGGCCCGATCAGCGTTGCCCAATCCTACTCCAACTAGGATTACGAGTATAAACCGCTTCCTAATTTGTCGAGAAGTTCGGAAGAATATTTCCATAAAAATATTCTTAGGGATAACTCGATCATGCGGATTGCATCGGCCCGATCAGCGTTGCCCAATCCTACTCAACTAGGATTATGAGTATATCTTGTTCCCCAATTTGTCGAGAAGTTCGGAAGAATATTCTCACAAAAATATTCTTAGGGATAACTTCGATAACCCTTAATTTCCTCCACCATAATATCCAAGAGAGGAACAACGACGAGGCATGTAAGTCGTGTTGACAGGACAACGTGTCTAGTCGGAGGAACTTCTCCCACTATGAATAATCATATCCCAACAAAGGCAAAAGCGTGCATTCCCGTAGGCGAAGGCAACCGCGATGGTTGAAAGCCAAATGGTCTCTTGTTTCGACAAGGAATCCTTGGAGGATATTGTAGGCATAAAAATTGCTTGTCAATACCGAGCAAGACTTCGTAGCGGTGGGTTGACAACCGGCGATCCATTCGACAAACCGGCCCGCATAGCAGCGTAAAGCGGTGATGAACTCATGAAGTGGGTCAGCAAGGCGCATTTAATCAACGAGGCTACGTGTTATGGAATGAATCCAACAAGCAAAGCTTCAACGAGATCGTCAGTTCAAGCGTTAGCGAGATCGGATTTGAACATCGACCGTCGTCACTTAAACCGTTGGCGGGATGAAACCAATCAAGTGAACCAGCGGACTCATAGCGACAATGACAAGATCGGAGCGAGCGTCGTGGAAAAGTCAGAAACCAAACCAAACCGAAGAGCGGCGTTGGCGAAACCGGACACCGTTTGGTGTCGATGATAGCGGACACCAAATGGTGTCCGCCAAGGTCGACACCATTGGTGTCGGTTAAGGCGGACACCATAGGTGTCGCCGGACACCAAATGGTGTCCGCCAACAAACCCCTCTCCCTCTTGTTTTCCTATAAATAGTGGGGGTGCTTTCGATTTCAAGAAATGGATTTTTGGAGATTGGATTTTACGATATTCTTGAGAGAGCCCTCGCGAGATCCGAGCCGTCGGCATGCCGTCGAGCACCCGGCGAGCGCGACGGATCTACAAACAGCGAGTAGCGAACTTCGGGTTGACTCTGGTCAGTGGCTGTGATTTCTCCTAGTAGATCTCACCGCTCCGTGATCCTCTCCTTCGTGAGTGTGATCCCCGGCGATCCTCTCGCCGTGAGTGTGATCCCCTCGGTCGTCATTTCCCTCGTGAAGCGAGCCCCTTCCGTCTGTAGTTCGAACCGGGTTTCCACGGATCGAATTGCGGTGGTCCGCGGACGAATAAAAGTCCCGACACGGGCAAAGAACCCATAGCGAGGATCGTAAAATAGAGATCCTCGTGTTTGTTCACAAAAGGAAGAAGTTGTAATTTTGTTTTCATTTATGCGCCCTAAAATAAAAGGCATTTCTTTTGTTTTGAATTTTGTTGTAGGCCAGCGAAGGCGTAAACAAGTTCAAGCGAGCAATGAATAACAAGTCTACTTTACCGTAACAAGCCGGGCGACCACAAGAGCCAACGGCTTCAACAAAGCGTCGTTATGCTAACCGCGGTTGGATCCGGTCATTGAGGAGGTCGAGTTGAGTTGAGTTCGACCAAAAGAAGTACGAGGAGTACCTCTCTTCCTCGTCGAGATCCGACTCCCTCGCAAGTCCAAGATGGTCTCCGCCGCAAGGAAGACCCAATCGGCCTCGAATCGCGGGCGAGAAATCCACCACCACCGCCGTCAAGACTACGAACGCGGTGGTTCTTGGCGACAATGCGGCCAAAATTTCGAACCCTTATCTTTGGAAGGGTCGATTCCGCCAATGGCGTTGTGACTCTCTAAGAGAGCGTCGGCGGCGTCGGCGCTGGCGAAACAATTAGCCGGGCAAAGAGTCAATGGATGGTGTTCGCTATGAAGCGGATCTAAGATCCAGGTTAGCTCAGAGGTTGAAGTCTGAGATTGTAGCCGACTCCTACAGGCCGGCGACAAATGAATGGGTCCAAGTCAAACGGAACCGTTCTACGCTTCAGGAGCGTATCCGGAAGCGCCGCGCACTCCTCGCGCAAGCACGGGCTTTGGTGCAACAAGCCCGCAAGTTGAAGAAGGAGGCGGCCAAGAAGTCGTCAACAAATCGGTTAGTTTGGAAACCCAAGTCCGTCGAAGCTTCAACTCCGACGAACCCAGCATCCAAGCATAGCTCTGCCAGCAGGCCAATTCCTGTGCTCAAATCAGAAATTGTGAGCACCTCAACAAAGGTGGTGTTGGCGCCAAAGTTACCTCCGTGCGCACTTGAACTCCCGGCGAAGCCAACTCCTGTCGCGACCAGCAGGCTTACCATCAAGGATCGCCTGGGTCCGCTAAAGGAATCGCGGGTCACTCCTAATACAGGGGGTAGCACCCACAAAGACAAGAAGATTTCTACGGCTTTGCATACCGGATTAAAAATCGAAGTCCGAGAGTCCCCTGAAACTTCAAGCTCACATAGCGGAAGTCAAGGCGAAGTTACTTTCGTAGTTTTGACCATTCTCGAAGGAGACGCCTCGCCCGATGACGACGACGCTATACCCGAGATCACACCAACCTCGGCGGTGCTCGGTACACACCGGCCGAGCTGTACTACCGTGCAAAGTGCGAGAAAATCTCGAAGGGATTCCCCTAAATTAACGCAGTCATGCTTGTGCTCCAAGCTCATCAAGACGGTACTCTCGGAGTGTAATTGTTGTCGAGGAACTCCGTAAAGAGTCTCGGCCTTTCGAGACTTAGCACCAACACGCCAAAACCTAGGTCAAGGAGATTCCGAAGGATGGCGTCGAGAAAATGAATTGCCGAGGTCACTAATAATATGGCGGCAAGAACCATCGTCAAAGGCTATTCGGCGCATCTAGCGGTTAACTTCGTTTGCGGTCGGGACTATTCGGCGGTCAATTACGATAAGCTCTTGAGAGGGCTACCTTCGAGGATGAAGTATCGGTATTTGGATCGGCAATGGCATCCGACAATACAGCTTCTAGTGATGGACAGCCCCGAAAAGCGCTTATGATCAGTACAGATCAGGTGGCCAAGATGCTGGATGAAGCGTTGAATAAGCAACGGGAAAACTTCAAACTAGAGATGGAGTTGGCCATGCAGACGATGAGAGAAATGCATGACCAACAGATCCAAGCCTTAACAAAGCATCGAGGGGAATCAAGTCAACACATCGACGTTGATCAAGATGACAGCGACTCAGATCAGGAGGAAGCACCAGAAGATGATAACCCTCCTGAACCACGCGACGCTGCTGTTGCTCATGAGAACGAGAAGATTAAAGACCTCGAAAGCAAAATTAACTCGTTGATTTCCGCCCAAGAGGTGAAGAAGACGGGTATCCCTTGCCCATACCCGAGGGGGTGGGAATCAATCCCATACCCTTCAAAGTTTAACTTAATAAACTTTACACCGTTTGTGATAGGGTTCCCGACACAACACTTGATTTACTTCAAGTCGCACCTCGGGGTTATTTCTGGCAATGAGCCCCTGATGGTTCGGTCATTCGTTGGCACCCTTCGTGGAGCTGCCTTTGATTGGTACCGCCGTCTTAAACAGGGGAGCATCAACAGCTGGGACGATATGGAGTCCTTGTTTCTCTCCAACTTCTTTGATGACGATACCGAGGTATCCATTGGAACATTACCGACGAAGCGTAAGAATGGAGAAACGGTGGATACCTTTGTCAGCGATTAGTAACAAGGCAATGAATTGCCGGATCCGATAACGAGGAGTTCATCCTCGGACACCTACGATAATTTGTCGATAGGCGTGCTTTCGAAGCAATGGGGGCGGCACCATCACAGCGTGGAAGGATTTGAAAGTTCGTGGAGAGCAAGCCGAAAGGTTCCTTAAAAGGAAGAAAGCAGAAAGAGGCCACCGGCGACAAACACTAACAAACGTAATTTTGTGCCACGCTGCAGAGGAAAGGCGCCAAAGAAAGGTCAGACGCCAATCAAACCTTGGCTGCAACCACAGCAGCCGATGCCGCAATCGCGTACGGCAATCGCGGCCTCAATGGCGCCGACAAACTTCGAGAATCAAAACCTTCGGTTCGAGATTTCCCAAGACTTACTCGCTCAAAGATGAGGAAGTTCGGCATTTTCAAGTACCTTCGAGAACAATAAATCCAGCTTGCCTCCAATCGTGAACCAAGAGGAGGCAAGCAAAGTTCTGAATCTAAATCTGCGCTTATCAGGCATTACATCACCCTCTGAGTACGCTACCATCTCGTGGATAAGATTCAAGCCTTGATCGATGTTGGAGTCATCACCCCAAAACCTTCTAAAGAGAAGAAGGTGGGGCTAATGCGCCTCTATAAGCTTCGGATCAGTTCCTTTGGATTGGTTTCAACCGACCCCAATTGTGAAGGTAGGAGTAAAGATGGTGAATGAAGATCCTCACGGCAACGGAGAAGGGACTCGTACCACACGGCGGCAAGCGGAGAAATCCTTTGGGTCTACGACTTGCTTTCGAAGGCGATCGGTGGACTACATCCTCGCCAAAAGAAGTCTAAGGGAAAAGGCAAACTATGCCATGTTGCTTGACAATTCGAGAGAAGGATGATGAAGTCTTTGCCACAAGGAGTGGACCGCGAATCGACTACAAATATCAGGAGACCCCGGATCAAGCGAGGCATCCGGCAGGGTGGCCCGCGAATCCTCTCACTCGTGCGAGAGAAAGGGCAACGACAAGCGGCGCTAAAAGCGGTAGAAGCAAAAGAGAAACAACCTCAGTCCAGAAGCTCAATTCCGGCGGTCGATTCAATCACCCGACAGAGGGATAAACCGAACATCGAACACTCCATACCGCCGATGTCATGGCCCAATTGGCAAACATCCGGCTAGAATAACTCTCTGAGTTACTCCGATTGTCAAAGGAAACCCGAAGCTCTACAAGAAGCTCGGCCGACTCAAGTCTTTCTCACCCGAGATTGAAGGAGTCAGAATCATTTAACAATGCAACCTTGCGACTAAACATTTACCTGCATCACCTTTGCAAAGAGGATATGCACCAAGAATTCCAAGCACGATAGGCCGCTATACTTCACCGTATATTGGTTCTAGCGGTCAACCGATCCAAGTCGATCCGGGTTCATTTGTGAGCATCATGCCCTAGCCTCATGTATCACCTTGGAATCCACGCCCGATGAAAGGCGTCAAGCGGCACAATGATTTCTGGATTTAATACCGGTGGGTCCGCCCACTTGGTAAAATCGGATTAAATGCCAAATGGGGGACTTAAAGTCCGAAGTCACCTGCTATGTAATTGACGCAGAGACTTCCTATAACTTATTGTTGGGTCGGCCTTGGATCCACAATAATATTATAGTCCCATCTACTCTTCATCAGTGTCTCAAATATGTAGACACAAATAATGAGGTCAAGACGGTGGTCGCGGACAAACAACCGTTTAAGGGGATGGAGAATTATTTCACCGATTCTCTCCTCTACTGTAATGAGTCCAAATCAATCATCGCCCAAGGCACGGACAGCGGTGAAGAAGCTGATACCGAAGCCGGGCTTGGTTATAGTGGTGGTTTTGTTTTAAACGACATTGTACCCCTTGTAATCAATCTTGACGATGAAGAATCGTCAGATGAACATTGTAATTGGCAAATTGCAGATGAATCAATAAATGACGATTTAGAGTATCCTTTGTCTTTAAATGATGTAATAGCGAGGTTTATCTGAAGATCGGTACTGCCAACTCGGCCATCTTGCTTTACACAAAAGCGGTTCGAGACTCCTTTGGGACAAAGACTCGCCATCCCACCTAAGATCGAATAGTGAAAAGACTTGGTTTCACGGTAAAATCGGTTCGGCACGAATCATTTCTTAGAAAACGATGAAGATGGCAATGAGCCTATCCTCCACACATTCAGATATAGTCCAGAAACACTGGGTATCATGAAGAAGTGGGGGTACAACTTGACACAAGGAGAAGGCCTATGTTTCAGGCGAGGTCCTCGAGTCCCTCCTAAAGCGCATATGTCCCAAGGGGAAGCCGGATAACTACTATGCATTTAGAAGGGATTGGGGTACTAATCCTCCTCGAAGATGAATGCTCATGGATGATTGATAATAATCCACCCGATGAGAGGGCGGACATTAGTGCGATTCTTGACTTGGGATTAGACACCGGCCTCGGAGAAGCTTTCAAGGCTTTGATGTCGAATATGGCTACGGTCGATCCTGCTACTATTGAGGATGATGAAGATATGCCAACATGGGAAGACCCATGGATCCATCAACTCAAAGAGCAGTTTGGGGATAGATTCGAGCAAAGAGAACCCCCACTAAGGGCGAGGTAGTCGAGGTTAATATGGGTGATGAAGAGCATCCTAAGCTCATAAACATCAGCAATACTCTTCCCTCTAAGAGAAGGAAGAGTTAATTGCCTTGATCGTGAGTATATCGATGTATTCGCTGGAGCTACGAGGATATGCCAGACTCGACCCTAATGTGGCGACACATCGCCTCAACATCAACGTGGATGTCAAACCCGCCAAGCAATCGCAAAGACGGTTTCACCACAAATCTTATAAGCATCGCTGATGAAGTAAAGAAACTCATAGAATCGGATTCATCGAGGAAATTCAACATCCGGATTGGGTGGCTAATATAGTCCCTGGCCATGAAGAAGAATGGTTCGATTAGGATCCGTGGTCACTACGCAGACCTAAACGCCGCTGCCCAAAGGATGATTTCCTCGCCAACCACCGACGCCATAGTTGACAATACATGTGGATTCGAGGATGTCCTTTATGGATGGTTTTTCTGTACAACCAAATCAAGATGCACCCCGATGACGCCAAACACACGGCGTTGAGCGCCCATCGGTATATATTGCTACACGGTCATGCCGCTCGCCTCAAAATGCCGCCACATATCGAGCAATGACTAAAATTTTCCAGATCATCTACGAAAACGGTCGAATGCTACGTCGGCGACTTGGTGGTGAAAAGCCGACAAAGGAGATCACATTAAAGATCTTAGAACGGTATTCGAGCTCATGCGACTCATCAACTAAAGATGAACCCCGCCAAATCCTTCCTTGGGATGTCGGTGGCAAGTTCCCGGCTTTGTCGTCACCGACAAAGGAATCCACGCCGATCCCGACAAAGTGAAGGTAATTCAAGAGTTGCAACCTCCAAGAAATCGAGAGAACTTCGAGGGGTTACAAGAGGCGATTGGCGTACATCCGGCGGTTCATATCGAACCTATCCGGGAAGTGCCAACCATTCTCTAAATTGAACAAGAAGAGTGTCGTTTATTTGGGGCGGCCTTTGTCGGCGTTTGAAGAGATCAAATCGTATCTCGCTAAACCTCCCCGCTCGCCGCACCGCAGCCGGAAAACCGCCTCGATCTACGCCAAGGCAACGGATCACTCGTTAAGCGCCTTACTCGCGGGGCGGCAATGATCCGCGAAACGAGCGATGTATTACGGCGAACATTAGTGGTCTTTGAGTCTCGATATCCAATGGTCGAAGCGGTGCCTTGCATTAGTGTTCGCAATTCAAAATGCGACACTATTTAGTCGGACGAGGCGATTTATGTTATCTCTAGCGTAAATCCGGTCGAATATTTATGACCCACCGCTTCAATGAGTTGGTGTTTGGCGAAATGGGCCTTGCTCTTGTCCCAATATGACTTGCACTTCAAACAACAAAAGTCGGTCAAAGGACAAGCGATTTGCGATCTCTTGGTCGCCAACCCGACAACGGACGCAGTTGAAGCTATATGATGATCTCCTGATGAAGTTCGTGAAGTCAACACTACATCGCACCAACAAATATGGCGATTGTATTTTGATGGAGCTTCTCGGGCCACCAATGGCAGTACCCCGGAATGTTCTAAAATCTCATTTGGAGTCGGAGTTGTCTTGATTTCCGGAAATCATGTCATGCCCGTGCTTATTCACTCACGAACCTGTTCCAATAGCGTTGCGAATACAACGCTACTTATCGGACTTAGCTTCGCCAAAGAGCCGGGGTCAATATCTCGCCGCATGGAGATTCACAACCGATAGTTAAGCAGTTCGTGGTGACTCTGAAGTCGAGAATCGGATCTAATCCCCTATCATCAGATAGCCGTTGAAATGGCGGACTCATTCGAAGAGTTTTTCATCGAATATATTCCACGCCTCCAAAACGCTCACGCGGATGCACTGGTGGCGTTAGCTGTGTCGTTAGCACAACCTTCCGAGACCGAGCAACTAGTTACGGTCAGGACTCACCAACTCTTCGTACCATTATACGATGAGGCACAAGAAGGTAAGGGGATAGTTACCAAAGAAGTACATGCAACCCAAACCAAGTTGGAGCCCCGAGATTGGCGCTTTCCTATCATCGATTACGTCTTACATGGTATTCTACCAGAAGACGTGAAGGAGAGAGAGTCAATCCGCTAAGAGCTCCAAGATTCTTTACGACACGAGACCCGGATGTTATATCGCCGGGTACGATGGTCTTTACTCCGATGCCTTTCAAACAAGGAGGCGAAGAGGTCCTTCGAAGCACACGAAGGTGAATGTGGTGCGATCACCGGTCCCAAGCTCTGGCGAATCGGAGAATGGGCTACTTTGGCCCACGATGATTAATGACGCAATGAGCACGCCGAAATGCCACGGTCAAATTCACGCAAATTATATGCATCGACCTCTGGCGGTTGCATCGCCGGCCACATCACGGCCATTGAGACATGGGGAATGGACGCCGAGGTCCCATTTTTCCTCCGTCGGTCAAAGCGTCGGTTTATTCTAGCGATCACCGATTACTTCTCCAAGTGGGCGAAGCAATCCCGCTAAAAGAAGTCAAAGCGATACCGTCATCAAGTTTATCAAACACCATGTCATCTATCGACATGGTGTTCGGCGGATCGTGCATGACAGCGGTCCCCAATTCATCGGCAATTCCTTCATCGTTTTGCGAAAAGTTCAAGATACAAGATGTCTCGTCGGCTGACCTATAATCCGGCGGCAAATGGATTAGGCGTTCAACAAGACGATTATCAAGATTTTGTCGGCTTGTGAAGAATAACAAGCGAGACCGACGATAAACTCGAGAAGCACTCGGGCATATCGCTGTGATGCATCGCCTGAGGAGGCGACCCGTACTCCACGGTTTCACGGATGTGAAGCAATTCTCCGCTAGAAATCCAGATTCGCCACTTCGCCGCCTTGCAACAGATGACGACCAAGAACAACATCAAAACGCCTCAAGAGCTTGAGATGTTAGATGAGAAGCTGAGGCTCAACAATGCATTGAGTTCTATCAAGCTAGGATGTCGAGGGCTTTCAACAAGAAAGTTCGACAGAGAACCTTTAAGGAGGGAGATCTCGCCCTCGCCGCTAGCGACCGATAATCCTCACCTCTAAAAGAAAGGTAAATTCAACCCAATGGGAAGGACCGCTCATAATAGACACGGTCTATTCAAGCGGTGCATATCGCTATCACCTGAGAATGGCGGCCGGATTAATCTTAGATAAATGGGAAGTTTCAAAAGTATTATCCTTAATACATTCAGATAACCCGCTTTGATGGGAAGTTCCTCGAGAATATCTCACTCATATTCATGAGGATAACCCTAAATTATCGTGTTTTCCTCCAAAATTCTCTCACCGATCAAATTCATTGGCGGTGGGCCCACTAAAATTTCCCGTCCAACCACCAAGAAATTCCCCTCTCGATTCCTTCCACTAACGAGGTCCACTTTCAAATTCTCGTTAGCAATCCTACAAAAGCCAAAGCTATCCATACCCTTCCAAGATTCTGAGTGGAGACCCCACTCTTAGTTTCTCATCGGAAATAGAATACATTCTTCCTTTCCCACCTTCACCGAGATAGGACACATCCTTCCTCTTGAAGCAAGAGATAGAATACATTCTTCCTCTCTTGTCTTAGATTCTGAGTGGAGACCCCACTCTTAGTTTCTCATCGGAAATAGAATACATTCTTCCTCTCTTGTCTTAGATTCTGAGTGGAGACCCCACTCTTAGTTTCTCATCGGAAATAGAATACATTCTTCCTTTCCCACCTTCACCGAGATAGGAGACAAGATCCTCCTTCCTCTCCATCAATAAGAGATAGGATACAAAACCTTCCTCTCTTATCTCAAATTAGTGAGCACCGGAGATAGGAGACAAGATCCTCCTTCCTCTCCATCAATAAGAGATAGGATACAAAACCTTCCTCTCTTGTTCATCCTTCGCCCGGAGATAGGAGACAAGATCCTCCTTCCTCTCCATCAATAAGAGATAGGATACAAAACCTTCCTCTCTTGTTCCTCATTTCACCCCGGAGATAGGAGACAATATCCTCCTTCCTCTCCACCTTCGGGAAATAGAATACCTTCTTCCTTTCCCACCTCAATCAATCTTACTCCGGTTCAGTCATTCTCCGGTCAAAAGAGGACACCAAGGTTCATCTTGGGGCATTTTATCCCGAAGCCTAAGAAGGGATAAAGCCAGCGCCTCACAGCGTTGCGGTTTAGTCTTTCTCCGATTGAAGAAGACACCGAGTTCGATTCGGGCATTTTATCCGAAGCCTAAGAAGGGATAAAGCCAGCGCCTCCTGCAGCGTTGCGGTTTAGTCTTTCTCCGATTGAAGAAGACACCGAGTTCGATTCGGGCATTTTATCCGAAGCCTAAGAAGGGATAAAGCCAGCGCCTCCTGCAGCGTTGCGGTTTAGTCTTTCTCCGATTGAAGAAGACACCGAGTTCGATTCGGGCATTTTATCCGAAGCCTAAGAAGGGATAAAGCCAGCGCCTCCTGCAGCGTTGCGGTTTAGTCTTTCTCCGATTGAAGAAGACACCGAGTTCGATTCGGGCATTTTATCCGAAGCCTAAGAAGGGATGAGTCTACGTAACACGCCGGATTAGTCTTCCCGTGAAAAGACGGCTTCACGATTCAACATCGTAGCATTAAGTCTAAGAGAGTCTCATTCTTTTAGCACAGCGTCATGTGCGGAGCGGATCGAGATAATCCATGCGCTAGCCCAACTCAAACGGTAGTTGGTAAAGGCTCATCAAACCCGTTGAAGGTCGGGGTTGGCCAATAACCTTAAAGTCAGCGCCTCACCGCAGCGTTGCGGTTTAGTCTTTCTCCGATTGAAGAAGACACCGAGTTCGATTCGGGGCATTTTATCCGAAGCCTAAGAAGGGATAAAGTCAGCGCCTCACCGCAGCGTTGCGGTTTAGTCTTTTTCCGATTGAAGAAGACACCGAGTTCGATTCGGGGCATTTTATCCGAAGCCTAAGAAGGGATAAAGCCAGCGCCTCCTGCAGCGTTGCGGTTTAGTCTTTCTCCGATTGAAGAAGACACCGAGTTCGATTCGGGGCATTTTATCCCGAAGCCTAAGAAGGGATGAGTCTACGTAACACGCCGGATTAGTCTTCCCGTGAAAAGACGGCTTCACGATTCAACATCGTAGCATTAAGTCTAAGAGAGTCTCATTCTTTTAGCACAGCGTCATGTGCGGAGCGGATCGAGATAATCCATGCGCTAGCCCAACTCAAACGGTAGTTGGTAAAGGCTCATCAAACCCGTTGAAGGTCGGGGTTGGCCAATAACCTTAAAGTCAGCGCCTCACCGCAGCGTTGCGGTTTAGTCTTTTTCCGATTGAAGAAGACACCGAGTTCGATTCGGGGCATTTTATCCGAAGCCTAAGAAGGGATAAAGCCAGCGCCTCTGCAGCGTTGCGGTTTAGTCTTTTTCCGATTGAAGAAGACACCGAGTTCGATTCGGGGCATTTTATCCGAAGCCTAAGAAGGGATAAAGTCAGCGCCTCACCGCAGCGTTGCGGGTTAGTCTTCCCGTGAAAAGACGGCTTCACGATTCAACATCGTAGCATTAAGTCTAGAAGAGTTTCATTCTTTTAGCACAGCGTCATGTGCGGAGCGGATCGAGATAATCCATGCGCTAGCCCAACTCAAACGGTAGTTGGTAAAGGCTCATCAAACCCGCTGAGGGTCGGGGTTGGCCAATAACCTTAAAGTCAGCGCCTCACCGCAGCGTTGCGGTTTAGTCTTTCTCCGATTGAAGAAGACACCGAGTTCGATTCGGGGCATTTTATCCCGAAGCCTAAGAAGGGATAAAGCCAGCGCCTCTGCAGCGTTGCGGTTTAGTCTTTCTCCGATTGAAGAAGACACCGAGTTCGATTCGGGGCATTTTATCCGAAGCCTAAGAAGGGATAAAGTCAGCGCCTCACCGCAGCGTTGCGGGTGGTCTCTTGCGGTAAAAGTCTGAAGCCTATGTATTCAATATCATAGCAACAAGTCTAGAAGAGTTTCATTCTTTTAGCACAGCGTCATGTCTTGAGCGGATCCAGATAATCCGCGCGCTAGCCCAACTCAAACGGTAGTTGGTAAAGGCTAATCAAACCCATTGATGGCTGAGGATTCGCCAAAAATCCTATAAGTATTATGGTTAATTATTTCAGACGAAATAAAAGAATCATAATAAGCAATGAAGGGAATAAATCTTATTCATTTGAAGCAAATATAAAAGGAGCTACAATTGTCGAGACAATCGATTCAAGCAAAGTTGTGATAATCACAACGACGTGGCTGAACAAAGAAAACAAAGAAGTCTCGAGACCAAAGCAACACGTCAGACTTCATTGGCGCAATCTAGTAATGTGAAGGAAGCGAGGTCAACTTTGACGGCGGCTAGTTTTTCCTCCTGGTTCGCTCAAACCCGAGCTTTGGCTTCCTTCTCAAGTTCCTCTTCAGAGTTCGCGGCAATAGCAGCCGCATGTTCCCGACGCATCGCCTCGAGGAACAACGCCTAATCCTACTCCAACTAGGATTACGAGTATAAACCGCTTCCTAATTTATCGAGAAGTTCGGAAGAATATTTTCACAAAAATATTCTCGTGGATAACTCGATTGTACGGATTGCATCGACGCCAATCAACGCCGCCTAATCCTACCCAACTAGGATTACGAGTATAAACCGCTTCCTAATTTATCGAGAAGTTCGGAAGAATATTTTCACAAAAATATTCTCGTGGATAACTCGATTGTACGGATTGCATCGACGCCAATCAACGCCTAATCCTACTCCAACTAGGATTACGAGTATAAACCGCTTCCTAATTTATCGAGAAGTTCGGAAGAATATTTTCACAAAAATATTCTCGTGGATAACTCGATTGTACGGATTGCATCGACGCCAATCAACGCCTAATCCTACTCCAACTAGGATTACGAGTATAAACCGCTTCCTAATTTATCGAGAAGTTCGGAAGAATATTTTCACAAAAATATTCTCGTGGATAACTCGATTGTACGGATTGCATCGACGCCAATCAACGCCGCCTAATCCTACTCCAACTAGGATTATGAGTATAAAATGTTTCCTAATTTATCGAGAAGTTCCCTAAGAATATTTTCACAAAAATATTCTCGTGGATAACTCGATTGTACGGATTGCATCGACGCCAATCAACGCCTAATCCTACTCAACTAGGATTATGAGTATAAAATGTTTCCTAATTTATCGAGAAGTTCCCTAAGAATATTTTCACAAAAATATTCTCGTGGATAACTCGATTGTACGGATTGCATCGACGCCAATCAACGCCTAATCCTACTCAACTAGGATTATGAGTATAAAATGTTTCCTAATTTATCGAGAAGTTCGGAAGAATATTTTCACAAAAAAAATATTCTCAGGGATAACTCGATTGTACGGATTGCATCGGCGCCAATCAACGCGTCACCTAATCCTACTCCAACTAGGATTATGAGTATAAAATGTTTCCTAATTTATCGAGAAGTTCCCTAAGAATATTTTCACAAAAATATTCTCGTGGATAACTCGATTGTACGGATTGCATCGACGCCAATCAACGCCGCCTAATCCTACCCAACTAGGATTACGAGTATAAACCGCTTCCTAATTTATCGAGAAGTTCCCTAAGAATATTTTCACAAAAATATTCTCGTGGATAACTCGATTGTACGGATTGCATCGACGCCAATCAACGCCGCCTAATCCTACTCAACTAGGATTATGAGTATAAACCGCTTCCTAATTTATCGAGAAGTTCCCTAAGAATATTTTCACAAAAATATTCTCGTGGATAACTCGATTGTACGGATTGCATCGACGCCAATCAACGCCTAATCCTACTCAACTAGGATTATGAGTATAAAATGTTTCCTAATTTATCGAGAAGTTCGGAAGAATATTTTCACAAAAATATTCTCGTGGATAACTCGATTGTACGGATTGCATCGACGCCAATCAACGCCGCCTAATCCTACTCAACTAGGATTACGAGTATAAACCGCTTCCTAATTTATCGAGAAGTTCCCTAAGAATATTTTCACAAAAATATTCTCGTGGATAACTCGATTGTACGGATTGCATCGGCGCCAATCAATGCGTCGCCTAATCCTACTCCAACTAGGATTATGAGTATAAAATGTTTCCTAATTTATCGAGAAGTTCCCGGAAGAATATTTTCACAAAAAATATTCTCAGGGATAACTCGATTGTACGGATTGCATCGACGCCAATCAACGCCGCCTAATCCTACTCAACTAGGATTATGAGTATAAAATGTTTCCTAATTTATCGAGAAGTTCGGAAGAATATTTTCACAAAAATATTCTCGTGGATAACTCGATTGTACGGATTGCATCGACGCCAATCAACGCCGCCTAATCCTACTCCAACTAGGATTATGAGTATAAAGCTGTTTCCTAATTTATCGAGAAGTTCGGAAGAATATTTTCACAAAAATATTCTCGGGGATAACTTCGATTATGCGGATTGCATCGGCCAATCAACGCCGCCTAATCCTACTCCAACTAGGATTATGAGTATAAAATGTTTCCTAATTTATCGAGAAGTTCGGAAGAATATTTTCACAAAAATATTCTCGGGGATAACTTCGATTATGCGGATTGCATCGGCGCCAATCAACGCCGCCTAATCCTACTCCAACTAGGATTACAGTATAAACTATTTCCTAATTTATCGAGAAGTTCGGAAGAATATCTTCACAAAAATATTCTCGTGGATAACTCGATTGTACGGATTGCATCGACGCCAATCAACGCCGCCTAATCCTACTCAACTAGGATTATGAGTATAAAATGTTTCCTAATTTATCGAGAAGTTCGGAAGAATATTTTCACAAAAATATTCTCGGGGATAACTTCGATTATGCGGATTGCATCGGCCAATCAACGCCGCCTAATCCTACTCAACTAGGATTACAGTATAAACTATTTCCTAATTTATCGAGAAGTTCGGAAGAATATTTTCACAAAAATATTCTTAGGGATAACTTCGATTATGCGGATTGCATCGGCCAATCAACGCCGCCTAATCCTACTCCAACTAGGATTATGAGTATAAAATGTTTCCTAATTTATCGAGAAGTTCGGAAGAATATTTTCACAAAAATATTCTCGGGGATAACTTCGATTATGCGGATTGCATCGGCCAATCAACGCCGCCTAATCCTACTCAACTAGGATTACAGTATAAACTATTTCCTAATTTATCGAGAAGTTCCCGGAAGAATATTTTCACAAAAAATATTCTCAGGGATAACTCGATTGTACGGATTGCATCGGCGCCAATCAACGCGTCGCCTAATCCTACTCCAACTAGGATTATGAGAAGTTCCTAGAGAATATTACCATGTTCTTAAGGATAACTCGATAATCTTCAATTTCCTCCCGCTGTGGAAAAAGTTAATGAATCCTGCCGAGACTTATATGGGCACCGAACAACGTGCTCTACTTGAAAGAACCCCAGCGTATGGGGCGATTAGATGCGTCGCCGCCCGAGGGCCTACCAAGCAATAATTAAGGCGCATTTAATCAAATCCCGTGAAGAATACCTCCCACCGTGGATGAATACACTCCAGCGAGGAATACGATGCGGCGCTTGACCGAGCGTCGTCGGCGAAGGATTAAGCCGATCAGCGGTTGGATCCGCGTAAGATGCTTGCCGATCAGCAGCGTTACACTGCCCGATTGAAAGCCAAACCCATATAGTTTGAAGTCAATTAACGCGTCAGAGTGAAGAATTCCCGATCAATGGAGGAATCTCGATGGTCAATTGGACGACAATTCACCGACGAGTCAACAACAAATGAACTCAATTAGCTACAATTCGAATTCCAACAACGGTCAAGCAATAAATGCAGCAACACCCCGGTATCCTACAAAGCAATGGAGAACCCGAGAATTGGAGGAATCAAATACTGGAGCCAATCTCAAAAGAAATTTATCTACCGACTTCTGGTCAAGATCTCACAACGGTCGGACAAAAATGCAAGATCGTAATACCTTCAAAGAATCCTACAAAGCACCGGAAAGACCGAAGGAGTGGAGAGATCAAACGCCAAGGTCATTCACAAGACCCATCACGCCGATCGAAGGGTGAAGGGCTCATCATGTCCAAAGCATCCCAGACTCATCAAGAATCGAGACTGAGACGCTTTGGAGGGGGTATCTGTAGGCATAAAAATTGCTTGTCAATACCGAGCAAGACTTCGTAGCGGTGGGTTGACAACCGACGATCCATTCGACAAGGCCGCGCCGCTTGGCGCGGTGATGAACTCATGAAGTGGGTCGCAAGGCGCATTTAATCAAATCCCGTGAAGAATACCTCCCACCGTGGATGAATACACTCCAACGAGGAGTAATACAAGAGCGACGCTAACCGACGCCGCCGACGAAGGATTCACATCAACGGTTCGATCCACGAAGATCGCGACGCCACCAACGCTACACTCGCCGATTGAAAGCCAAACCCATATAGTTTGAAGTCAATTAACGCGTCAGAGTGAAGAATTCCCGATCAATGGAGGAATCTCGATGGTCAATTGGACGACAATTCACCGACGAGTCAACAACAAATGAACTCAATTAGCTACAATTCGAATTCCAACAACGGTCAAGCAATAAATGCGACGCACTGCACCCCAGGTATCCTACAAAGCAATGGAGAACCCGAGAATTGGAGGAATCAAATCTGGAGCCAATCTCAAAAGAAATTTATCTACCGACTTCGGTCAAGATCTCACAACGGTCGGACAAAAATGCAAGATCGTAATACCTTCAAAGAATCCTACAAAGCACCGGAAAGACCGAAGGAGTGGAGAGATCAAACGCCAAGGTCATTCACAAGACCCATCACGCCGATCGAAGGGTGAAGGGCTCATCATGTCAAAGCATCCTGCACTCATCAAGAATCGAGACCGAGACGCTTTGGAGGGGTATCTGTAGGCATAAAAATTGCTTGTCAATACCGAGCAAGACTTCGTAGCGGTGGGTTGACAACCGACGATCCATTCGACAAACCGGCCGCATAGCAGCGTAAAGCGGTGATGAACTCATGAAGTGGGTCGCAAGGCGCATTTAATCAACGAGGCTACGGTTATGGAATGAATCCAACAAGCAAAGCTTCAACGAGATCGATCGGATTCAAACGCTAACGATCGGATTTGAACATCGACCGATCGCCACTTAAACCGCTGACGGATGAAACCAATCAAGTGAACCAAGCTGACTCATAACGACAATGACAAGATCGGAGCGAGCGTCGCGGAAAAGTCAGAAACCAAACCAAACCGAAGAGCCAAGCGGCGTTCGGCGAAACCGGACACCGTTTGGTGTCCGTGTCTTGGGACACCAAATGGTGTCCGGCCAACGGACACTATTTGGTGTCCGTTAAGGCCGACACCATAGGTCCGCCGGACACCAAATGGTGTCCGGCCAACAAACCCCTCTCCCTCTTGTTTTCCTATAAATAGTGGGGGTGCTTTCGATTTCAAGGGGCTGGATTTTTGGAGATTGGATTTTCGATATTCTTGAGAGAGCCCTCGCGAGATCCACGAGCCGTCGGCCTTACCGATCCGAGGCCGAGCAAGGCAGATCTACAAACCGCGAGGTAAGCGAACTTCGAATTGACTCTGGTCGGCTGTGATTTCTCCTAGTAGATCTCACCGCTCGGCGATCCTCTCGCCGTGAGTGTGATCCCGGCGATCCTCTCGCCGTGAGTGTGATCCCCTCGTGCGTCGCTTCCCTCGTAAAACGAGCCCCTTCACGCCTCAGAGTTCCAACCCGGTTTCCACTGATCGGAATTGCGCGGTGGTCCACCGGACGAATAAAAGTCCGACACGGGCAAAGAACCCATGGCGAGGATCCGTAAAATAGAGATCCTCGGTTCATTTTGGCGAACCTCGGTTCATTTTGGCGAACCTCGGTTCATTTTGGCGAACCTCGGTTCATTTTGGCGAACCTCGGTTCATTTTGGCGAACCTCGGTTCATTTTGGCGAACCTCGGTTCATTTTGGCGAACCTCGGTTCATTTTGGCGAACCTCGGTTCATTTTGGCGAACCTCGGTTCATTTTGGCGAACCTCGGTTCATTTTGGCGAACCTCGGTTCATTTTGGCGAACCTCGGTTCATTTTGGCGAACCTCGGTTCATTTTGGCGAACCTCGGTTCATTTTGGCGAACCTCGGTTCATTTTGGCGAACCTCGGTTCATTTTGGCGAACCTCGGTTCATTTTGGCGAACCTCGGTTCATTTTGGCGAACCTCGGTTCATTTTGGCGAACCTCGGTTCATTTTGGCGAACCTCGGTTCATTTTGGCGAACCTCGGTTCATTTTGGCGAACCTCGGTTCATTTTGGCGAACCTCGGTTCATTTTGGCGAACCTCGGTTCATTTTGGCGAACCTCGGTTCATTTTGGCGAACCTCGGTTCATTTTGGCGAACCTCGGTTCATTTTGGCGAACCTCGGTTCATTTTGGCGAACCTCGGTTCATTTTGGCGAACCTCGGTTCATTTTGGCGAACCTCGGTTCATTTTGGCGAACCTCGGTTCATTTTGGCGAACCTCGGTTCATTTTGGCGAACCTCGGTTCATTTTGGCGAACCTCGGTTCATTTTGGCGAACCTCGGTTCATTTTGGCGAACCTCGGTTCATTTTGGCGAACCTCGGTTCATTTTGGCGAACCTCGGTTCATTTTGGCGAACCTCGGTTCATTTTGGCGAACCTCGGTTCATTTTGGCGAACCTCGGTTCATTTTGGCGAACCTCGGTTCATTTTGGCGAACCTCGGTTCATTTTGGCGAACCTCGGTTCATTTTGGCGAACCTCGGTTCATTTTGGCGAACCTCGGTTCATTTTGGCGAACCTCGGTTCATTTTGGCGAACCTCGGTTCATTTTGGCGAACCTCGGTTCATTTTGGCGAACCTCGGTTCATTTTGGCGAACCTCGGTTCATTTTGGCGAACCTCGGTTCATTTTGGCGAACCTCGGTTCATTTTGGCGAACCTCGGTTCATTTTGGCGAACCTCGGTTCATTTTGGCGAACCTCGGTTCATTTTGGCGAACCTCGGTTCATTTTGGCGAACCTCGGTTCATTTTGGCGAACCTCGGTTCATTTTGGCGAACCTCGGTTCATTTTGGCGAACCTCGGTTCATTTTGGCGAACCTCGGTTCATTTTGGCGAACCTCGGTTCATTTTGGCGAACCTCGGTTCATTTTGGCGAACCTCGGTTCATTTTGGCGAACCTCGGTTCATTTTGGCGAACCTCGGTTCATTTTGGCGAACCTCGGTTCATTTTGGCGAACCTCGGTTCATTTTGGCGAACCTCGGTTCATTTTGGCGAACCTCGGTTCATTTTGGCGAACCTCGGTTCATTTTGGCGAACCTCGGTTCATTTTGGCGAACCTCGGTTCATTTTGGCGAACCTCGGTTCATTTTGGCGAACCTCGGTTCATTTTGGCGAACCTCGGTTCATTTTGGCGAACCTCGGTTCATTTTGGCGAACCTCGGTTCATTTTGGCGAACCTCGGTTCATTTTGGCGAACCTCGGTTCATTTTGGCGAACCTCGGTTCATTTTGGCGAACCTCGGTTCATTTTGGCGAACCTCGGTTCATTTTGGCGAACCTCGGTTCATTTTGGCGAACCTCGGTTCATTTTGGCGAACCTCGGTTCATTTTGGCGAACCTCGGTTCATTTTGGCGAACCTCGGTTCATTTTGGCGAACCTCGGTTCATTTTGGCGAACCTCGGTTCATTTTGGCGAACCTCGGTTCATTTTGGCGAACCTCGGTTCATTTTGGCGAACCTCGGTTCATTTTGGCGAACCTCGGTTCATTTTGGCGAACCTCGGTTCATTTTGGCGAACCTCGGTTCATTTTGGCGAACCTCGGTTCATTTTGGCGAACCTCGGTTCATTTTGGCGAACCTCGGTTCATTTTGGCGAACCTCGGTTCATTTTGGCGAACCTCGGTTCATTTTGGCGAACCTCGGTTCATTTTGGCGAACCTCGGTTCATTTTGGCGAACCTCGGTTCATTTTGGCGAACCTCGGTTCATTTTGGCGAACCTCGGTTCATTTTGGCGAACCTCGGTTCATTTTGGCGAACCTCGGTTCATTTTGGCGAACCTCGGTTCATTTTGGCGAACCTCGGTTCATTTTGGCGAACCTCGGTTCATTTTGGCGAACCTCGGTTCATTTTGGCGAACCTCGGTTCATTTTGGCGAACCTCGGTTCATTTTGGCGAACCTCGGTTCATTTTGGCGAACCTCGGTTCATTTTGGCGAACCTCGGTTCATTTTGGCGAACCTCGGTTCATTTTGGCGAACCTCGGTTCATTTTGGCGAACCTCGGTTCATTTTGGCGAACCTCGGTTCATTTTGGCGAACCTCGGTTCATTTTGGCGAACCTCGGTTCATTTTGG
Organism: Asparagus setaceus; assembly: GCA_012295165.1. NCBI lineage: Eukaryota > Viridiplantae > Streptophyta > Magnoliopsida > Asparagales > Asparagaceae > Asparagus > Asparagus setaceus. The sequence continues at coordinate 69,454,568 of CM022706.1, forward strand.
CGAACCTCGGTTCATTTTGGCGAACCTCGGTTCATTTTGGCGAACCTCGGTTCATTTTGGCGAACCTCGGTTCATTTTGGCGAACCTCGGTTCATTTTGGCGAACCTCGGTTCATTTTGGCGAACCTCGGTTCATTTTGGCGAACCTCGGTTCATTTTGGCGAACCTCGGTTCATTTTGGCGAACCTCGGTTCATTTTGGCGAACCTCGGTTCATTTTGGCGAACCTCGGTTCATTTTGGCGAACCTCGGTTCATTTTGGCGAACCTCGGTTCATTTTGGCGAACCTCGGTTCATTTTGGCGAACCTCGGTTCATTTTGGCGAACCTCGGTTCATTTTGGCGAACCTCGGTTCATTTTGGCGAACCTCGGTTCATTTTGGCGAACCTCGGTTCATTTTGGCGAACCTCGGTTCATTTTGGCGAACCTCGGTTCATTTTGGCGAACCTCGGTTCATTTTGGCGAACCTCGGTTCATTTTGGCGAACCTCGGTTCATTTTGGCGAACCTCGGTTCATTTTGGCGAACCTCGGTTCATTTTGGCGAACCTCGGTTCATTTTGGCGAACCTCGGTTCATTTTGGCGAACCTCGGTTCATTTTGGCGAACCTCGGTTCATTTTGGCGAACCTCGGTTCATTTTGGCGAACCTCGGTTCATTTTGGCGAACCTCGGTTCATTTTGGCGAACCTCGGTTCATTTTGGCGAACCTCGGTTCATTTTGGCGAACCTCGGTTCATTTTGGCGAACCTCGGTTCATTTTGGCGAACCTCGGTTCATTTTGGCGAACCTCGGTTCATTTTGGCGAACCTCGGTTCATTTTGGCGAACCTCGGTTCATTTTGGCGAACCTCGGTTCATTTTGGCGAACCTCGGTTCATTTTGGCGAACCTCGGTTCATTTTGGCGAACCTCGGTTCATTTTGGCGAACCTCGGTTCATTTTGGCGAACCTCGGTTCATTTTGGCGAACCTCGGTTCATTTTGGCGAACCTCGGTTCATTTTGGCGAACCTCGGTTCATTTTGGCGAACCTCGGTTCATTTTGGCGAACCTCGGTTCATTTTGGCGAACCTCGGTTCATTTTGGCGAACCTCGGTTCATTTTGGCGAACCTCGGTTCATTTTGGCGAACCTCGGTTCATTTTGGCGAACCTCGGTTCATTTTGGCGAACCTCGGTTCATTTTGGCGAACCTCGGTTCATTTTGGCGAACCTCGGTTCATTTTGGCGAACCTCGGTTCATTTTGGCGAACCTCGGTTCATTTTGGCGAACCTCGGTTCATTTTGGCGAACCTCGGTTCATTTTGGCGAACCTCGGTTCATTTTGGCGAACCTCGGTTCATTTTGGCGAACCTCGGTTCATTTTGGCGAACCTCGGTTCATTTTGGCGAACCTCGGTTCATTTTGGCGAACCTCGGTTCATTTTGGCGAACCTCGGTTCATTTTGGCGAACCTCGGTTCATTTTGGCGAACCTCGGTTCATTTTGGCGAACCTCGGTTCATTTTGGCGAACCTCGGTTCATTTTGGCGAACCTCGGTTCATTTTGGCGAACCTCGGTTCATTTTGGCGAACCTCGGTTCATTTTGGCGAACCTCGGTTCATTTTGGCGAACCTCGGTTCATTTTGGCGAACCTCGGTTCATTTTGGCGAACCTCGGTTCATTTTGGCGAACCTCGGTTCATTTTGGCGAACCTCGGTTCATTTTGGCGAACCTCGGTTCATTTTGGCGAACCTCGGTTCATTTTGGCGAACCTCGGTTCATTTTGGCGAACCTCGGTTCATTTTGGCGAACCTCGGTTCATTTTGGCGAACCTCGGTTCATTTTGGCGAACCTCGGTTCATTTTGGCGAACCTCGGTTCATTTTGGCGAACCTCGGTTCATTTTGGCGAACCTCGGTTCATTTTGGCGAACCTCGGTTCATTTTGGCGAACCTCGGTTCATTTTGGCGAACCTCGGTTCATTTTGGCGAACCTCGGTTCATTTTGGCGAACCTCGGTTCATTTTGGCGAACCTCGGTTCATTTTGGCGAACCTCGGTTCATTTTGGCGAACCTCGGTTCATTTTGGCGAACCTCGGTTCATTTTGGCGAACCTCGGTTCATTTTGGCGAACCTCGGTTCATTTTGGCGAACCTCGGTTCATTTTGGCGAACCTCGGTTCATTTTGGCGAACCTCGGTTCATTTTGGCGAACCTCGGTTCATTTTGGCGAACCTCGGTTCATTTTGGCGAACCTCGGTTCATTTTGGCGAACCTCGGTTCATTTTGGCGAACCTCGGTTCATTTTGGCGAACCTCGGTTCATTTTGGCGAACCTCGGTTCATTTTGGCGAACCTCGGTTCATTTTGGCGAACCTCGGTTCATTTTGGCGAACCTCGGTTCATTTTGGCGAACCTCGGTTCATTTTGGCGAACCTCGGTTCATTTTGGCGAACCTCGGTTCATTTTGGCGAACCTGCGCCGGCGAACCGTATTCGTTTGAACCTCGTGCGAGGCACCTCGGCAAGTTCGGTAGAGCACCTCGGCTGGTTAGCGAGGCACCTCGGCCAACCCGACTTGTATAAATAGGGATTGGAGGAACCTCTGAATTTTGGGGAGCTATTTTGGTGGATTTTGTGGACTTGGTGGATCTTTTGACTTTAGGCGACAATGAGCTTGACTTGGGCTTGGACTTTGGAGAGCTTGATTTTGGACTTTAGCCCTCGCAAGATCTACGAGCCGCTGACACACGCCCGAAAGCACCGGCGAGCACAAACCCGGCCGACGCCGATCTACAAGCGCAAGGTAATCAATTCGGTCGAACTACAGATACCCTCTAGATTAAGCTTCGCCTTAATCTCGTGGATAGCTGTGATTTCTCCTAGTAGATCTCACCCGCCCGCGATCCTCTCCTTCGTGAGTGTGATCCCCGGCGATCCTCTCCTTCGTGAGTGTGATCCCCGGCGATCCTCTCCTTCGTGAGTGTGATCCCCGGCGATCCTCTCCTTCGTGAGTGTGATCCCCGGCGATCCTCTCCTTCGTGAGTGTGATCCCCGGCGATCCTCTCCTTCGTGAGTGTGATCCCCGGCGATCCTCTCCTTCGTGAGTGTGATCCCCGGCGATCCTCTCCTTCGTGAGTGTGATCCCCGGCGATCCTCTCCTTCGTGAGTGTGATCCCCGGCGATCCTCTCCTTCGTGAGTGTGATCCCCGGCGATCCTCTCCTTCGTGAGTGTGATCCCCGGCGATCCTCTCCTTCGTGAGTGTGATCCCCGGCGATCCTCTCCTTCGTGAGTGTGATCCCCGGCGATCCTCTCCTTCGTGAGTGTGATCCCCGGCGATCCTCTCCTTCGTGAGTGTGATCCCCGGCGATCCTCTCCTTCGTGAGTGTGATCCCCGGCGATCCTCTCCTTCGTGAGTGTGATCCCCTTAGCGCTTCGCTTCTTCGCGGAAACGAGCCCCGTGACGCCTCAGAGTTCCGTAACCCGGTCTCTACTCGATCGAATTGCGCGGTGGTCCACGGACACAAAAGTCCCGACAGCAAAGAACTCGACGCAAGCCGGTGATCCCGATATAACAGATCCTCGTGGTTTGTTCATACAGGAAAAAGTTATACTCTTTTTTTGATTTTCATTGTAAGCCTTATAAAAAGGCGATATTTTTCTTTGAATTTGTTTCAGGCGACTGAAGTTTGTAGCAGTTCAAATCAATGACAATCAAACCGACTTTTACCGCGAACAGGGTTATTCAAATTTCACCTTTTACTCACATGAGTTAAAAAGTATCTTCAGAGTCAATGCCACGTAGCCCGACTCCAATATGAGTCTCGAGGTGGAGATCCCACTTTGAGTTTTTTTATAGATTCTCTGGTGCACGTGCATCAGGAATTTTTCTGACTCTTAGTTCACGTGAACGAAGAGTCATCAATTGAAGTGGGAGATAGGAAAATACCTTCTTCTCCTTCAACACAACGGGTTCGTCTTTGCCCCAAGAGAAGACACAACGGGTTCGTCTTTGCCCCAAGAGAAGACACAACAGGTTCGTCTTTGCCCCAAGAGAAGACAACAAAAACGACAAATAAAGTCTATGTATTCAATATATACTGACTTAATGATCTGTTAAATCTACGCCTATTTATGCGTAGTAGGTGTTATTCCCGCCCTAAATCAGAATAAGTCGTCTAACACATGTCGCCGTAATCAATTCCCATGATAATTGATCAAGCCTGCGTATTCAATATCGTAGCATAGATGTCATTACCTAATGACACCTAAACTATGCCTTCATACATAGGGATGTTACCTCTATCCCTTATTAGAGATAAGCCTACATCTAACACATGCTGCCGAGTAATCAATTCTCGCGATAATTGATCAAGCTCACAGATTCAATATCAGAGCATAGATGTCATTACCTAATGACACCTAAACTATGCCTTCATACATAGGGATGTTACCTCTATCCCTTATTAGAGATAAGCCTACATCTAACACATCTTTGCCGGGTAATCAATTCCCATGATAATTGATCAAGCTCACAGATTCAATATCAGAGCATAGATGTCATTACCTAATGACACCTAAACTATGCCTTCATACATAGGGATGTTACCTCTATCCCTTATTAGAGATAAGCCTACATCTAACACATCTTTGAGTAATCAATTCTCGCGATAATTGATCGCTTCACGGTTCAATATCGCAAAGACAAAGTCTAAGAGAATTCACTCTTTTAGCACAACGTTATATGTAGAACGGACTTAAACAATCTACATGCTAGCCCAATTCAAACGGTAGTTGGTAAAGACATATCAAATCCGTTGATGGCTGAGGGTTTGCCAAAAATCCTATTGGGATTATATCCATTCGTTCAAAGCAGAATAAAGAATGTAATAAAAATCGATAAAAGTAAATTTTATTTCATAAATGATGGGATATGAAATACATTGTCGACTAAACAAAAATTAAAAGTGTCCTATGGGGAGAATTGACGGCGGCGGACCCGTTCTTCCAGCTCCGAGAGCTCAGCCTGGTATTCTTGTTCTAATTCCTTCTCAAGGAGGACTCTAGAAGCATCGTTAAGAGTTAGAAGCTGAATGATCTTTTGATCCAGTTCAGCGGACCTTTCATCAGATGCCTTCAATTGCTCTGCCAATTTAGAACGAGTCTTCTCTGAACTAGCTAGATCAATCTTCAGGAGAGCACGCGCCTCTTCGGCGTCTTCGAGAGCTTTCTTCAGGCGAGCGATCTCGAGGTCGTGCGTCTCGACGGAGCGGACAAAGTCAGTATTGGTCTCATCCCGTATATTCAAGCTTGTCCTTAGAGGACTGAGCTTGCACTTGCTGTAGTTCTTCCTCAACAGCTCTTCGCTTGGCTTTTCTAGCTCGCATGATAGACTCAACTCGAGAAGATATATAAGAGGAAGTACCCCCGGACCGAAGTCTCTGAAGTTCACCCAGTTCCTGATCTAACTGAACCAGATCTTCTGCGATAGAGTCAGCCAAGTCAGGAAAACCCTCTTCTCTTATGATATTCACATGCCGATCGAGAAGCCGTTTCGCTGAGCTGAAGGAAGAACCTTTATTCACGACCTTTTCAATCAATTTATTGAGAAGAAACGTGAAACCCTCAAGCTCTGCATTGATGACCATCTTCTCTGGGTCTTCATCCGCCATCAAAGCTCTAATCGTGTCGTACAACACAGAAGGAGCGGCTGTGAAAGAGGAAGTGTAAGTTTCTAAAGACCTCAAATTCTAAAACTCTCATAAGAAACAAGATTAGGAGATATACCAATGTGGCTAGAAGATCCCCACCGGAGTTGTCTCCCCACGCCGATATAGCCTCGAACCACCGAATTGATTCAGGTTCAGCTTGAGTAGCCGGTGGTCCAGGTCGAATGAGAGAACTCTCAGCAAGAGTCGAGACGATGATGGACTCAGTTGGGAGGACGAGAGGTTGAGTCTCTAAGCGCGGAACCGCCGGAGCTTGCTCTACAATAGTAGTAACGGGGTCTACAGGTGAAAATACCATCAAGTATCAACTATCGGCTAGAAGATTGAGAAGATCTGAATGATAAGACACGTACCGGCAGAAGAGCTAGCCTCGACGATAGATTTCCTCTGAGTATGTTCCGATAACATTTCAGAAATTAGATTTTGGTCGAACTCAGAGAAAGAGATCATCGAGCTAAGCTTTGTTCAGATGACTCTAAACCCTCTTCATGTGCGGTCCGCTTGCATCCGACCTTCACGTGACATCGACAATACACTCGGGTGTTAGTTTACATATATTTACTTAATGTTAGAATTGTAATAATATATGTACATACCGAGCCGTTCCGTGGGTTCGCCAGACTTATCGAGTGCCCGGCAGGCTGCCTCTCCCTCGGCTGCTCCTCGTCACTGCGGCTACAACATGTTAACTCTTCAATACAACGAAGGGAGAACAAAATAAAGTTCAGACTTCATACCGAGACTCGGCTCCGCTTGGCTAACACTTGTGCCCATTTCTTAAAGTTTTTCTAAAAGAATATGAAGCGCATTAGCGATTAGCGGAGGAACAAAGTCGGATTCTCTCAACTCCTGGAGTTGCCATCCAGAGGAGGTATTCGTACCTGCGACGACAGTCTCAGGAGCATGAGGGATGTCAACATCTGCGCCAATGATAGTGTTCGAGACGCCCTCATCCATAGCTTCATGTACTTGCATCGTGGCCGGGATGCATAGGCGAATCTTTGGCGGAGGAAGGTTGATCGAATCTCACCTTCTTCAGAGGGAGCTGAGAAGAGAGAGTGAAGTAATAAATATCGGTCGCAAACGAAATGATGAAGTTTAAGTTAACAAAATTTTACCTTCTCCTCCAAGTGGAAAATCAGTACCCACCGCCTCAGGAGTTGGAGAGATTGGACGCCGAGACCTATGTGCGAGCTTCTTTGTCCACAATAACGCTCTGACAATGGACGTCGGGGAAGGAACAGTTGTCGACATGCGGACCCTCTTCCTGAGAATGAGATCGGAAGCCTCCTCTTCCTCTTCTTCCTCTTCTTCCTCTTCTCCTGTCTCAACAGTCATCTTGTTGGGATAGGTAAGGACGACCTTCTTTCGAGGCCATTTTAAAGAACGTTTGGGAGGAGATGGGACACGGGGGGAAGCCCTGACTGGTGCATCCCGTCGAGTTAGAGAACGGCGTGGAGGAACTACCACTGCACTCCGTATCCGGACACCCGTGGGACGAACAATCTCTTCCTCTTCGGAAGTTCGAATTGTATCGTCAAACTCTTCTTCCTCACTCTCCTCTCTGCTGACCTTCTTCTTGCCTTTTGATTTCCTCGACGGTTGAGCTGGCGGAGGAGAAGCACGAGTTGGCGTAGGCTCTCTTCTATGCCCCACTTCAGTGGGAGCGTTAGCTGCAATGAGCCACTTGCAATACAGAAACATCGTTTGAAGCTTAGGCTCAGTAGCAGGGAGACTGAATTTGGCATTGGTGCAGCCGTTGATACTCCAAAACCAGGCACGCGCACCATCAATAAGGCCTCCGTGGGTCTTCATCCCCTGATTCGGATTCCCAACATAGATCTGATCATAGCCGAATTGACGAGAAAATCGTCATGAAAGATAGGGCTCAATGTCGCACGAGTTCTTAACTCGGAAGACGAGATAGCCGGGCCGAATGTTTATTAGCCACCGAAAGCAGCCAAGGTCCAGGATAGTACGGCTTCCGTTAGGCTCAGCAGCATCAATGAGAACGTCATCGTAATGACCCGAGAAGTGTGGGAAACACTTGAAGAATTCCCAACTCTTGGCGATCTTGAATTGGCGAGACTTCTCAGAGAACTGTCTTGCTCCCCACTTGCAGTTCTCCAAATTTTGCAAAAGTGGAACTTCAGGGTTGATTGCCTCGGGCGCCGTCATCAAGTCCGGACGATGGAGTACGAGCCAAGCCATCAAATAAGTATAAGGTAGTTCTACTTTAACGGTCGGAATCTCGTCGGAGGACCCTTTGCCCTTCTGGTTGAAGCCAGCAACTAAGCGTCGAAGCCCACAATGGATATCTGCTACCATCGCCGACAGGAGAGAAAGTCGACGACCGACGACTAGCTCGACGGCTGGGAAGAGTACTTCCAGAGGCATGGCATCTGAGGATTGATGCGGAACCACGCATTTCTTCAGCCAAATTGCTAAGTAGCCCGCCAAAAGAGTTTGTGGCTTGATCTGCTTCTGCACTTGCCACAAGAAAGTCTCGAACTTGGTGCCTTGGGAATCTTGCCCTCAGCAAATGGAGTAGTAAAAGATTGGGCATTTGTCTTCGCGATCAAATTATTGATCGCAGAAGGAGTTAGAGGCTCCAGTTCTTCTATCACATTACTACTCTCCAAGTTCTTGAACAGATAATCGGCAAATTGCTTTAAACTAACTTGCGGACTTTTCCTAGCTCTCACGTCAGCTGTCGCTATTGCCGTCTGGTAGTGGCAGGTCAACTCCCAAAGGATCTCGTAAATACCTGACCCCTTCTCCTTCATCTCCTTCAGTCGACGATTGGTGGGGAAGTACTCCTGGAACGGCGCGTCACCCATTGGAAGACCAGATATTTTCATCATCTCATGGAGCGGCATGCCCAACTCCCCATTCTTCGTCAGGAAAGAATTGGTGTCTAGGTTATAAATCTCCAAAAGTGTGAGGAAGTGATGCACGCTAATGGGAATCCCATACATGCTTGCGCGGATTGGAACGTACAAGCCAATCTCTTGTAGCTCACGGCTCCACCGGCAGAGGACGTACTTGGTCATTCGCGTCCACCATCGGTCGCCAATAGAATGGACCCAACCAAAGCATCGGTGAGATTTCTTAGGAGGTAGTGCCCTTCCTATTCTGGCCAGATGATTCTTCACGGTGTCGGCCTTGACCAACAACTCGTTGTGAGGTGGGCTGTCTTGACCTATGATTCCCGGGAATAGTGCACGGACATAGTCCTTATCGCTCGAGCCTGGGATAGCGCCTTGGCCAACATACCCACAGTGGATGCTCGGTCCTCACCAATCTCCAAGGCATGCTCCTCTTCATCGACAGTCAGCAGTGCACCAATGAATGATGGCGAGCAAAGGAGGGCAGGTGAAGACTGGAGCCGTCGCCTTCATACAGCTAAGCCTCGGTGCGGGAAGATAGAACCTCCGAGTCAGCAACGGAGTCCCCGAACAAATAGCTGGATTTCCTCATAACCTCAGTAGAGCCAACACTTTTCATCAGCGGGGCGTTAGTTATCATCCTCCGCAAATCACGGTGGTCCCCGTGCTCCAATAATTCCAACAACTCTGGAGGTGCACTTGGGCCGAGGAGGGGGATATCAGTCACTAATGGCCCCTCACGAGAGGAGGAGAACACGGTGCTATGTAGCCCACTCGACTCGTGAGCAGCAAACGCCGAAGAAGGGAATTCAACTGCAAGGCACAGGAGAATATATCAGAACAAGACTAGTGAACAATACTGAGGGTAAAGAACACTTGGTCATAATCAAAAAAATGAGAGAACTGCTCGCGATGGCGAGAGCGATCGAGCTATCAGCGGGTAGCGAGGCGGTCAACTATCTCGCCAACAGCGTGACAGTCCCAAACTGTCTCGCCAATAGCGTGACAGTTCGAACTGTCTCGCTAGCGGCGAGACAGCCACGACTGCCCCGCAAACATAAGGCAGTCAGTATCTCATGTTATTGATTTTACGAGTATTTTGACAATGCAAAACACTCGTTTAAGCCCAGATCCTCGCGAAGGAGGACCTCGACTCTTCTCGAATGCCTCGCAAAGGAGAACAAACGAGGATTCTACACAAAAGTGCAAACTTTTCAACCCAAAATACGTGCATATACCGAGAAGAACTCACCCCCAAAAGACGAGGCAGTCGGTTCTTTGACATCAGAGGTTTGGGGAACAGATTTGGCCTTGGGGACCCGAGATCTCTTGGGAGACATGGTAAAAATCAGATTTTTAGCTTAAACAAGGAAGAAAAGTCGGGTTTTGATGGAACTCAAGGCAATAAGACTCAAGGAGGCTAGGGTTTTACTGAGAGAGCTTCGGATTTGATGGGCAATCACGAAGAAATCGATTTTGTGAAGAAAACCGATCAAGAATCGATCGAAATCCAAGAAAAGCCGAGTGAAACCCTAGATCTAAGAATGGGTTTTCGAGCAAAGAGGAAGATTTGCGGCTTGGGAAAAGATCTTGAGGCTTTTACAGAGAAGAAAGAAGAGTTTTAGAAGGGTTTTGAATTCCAAGAGGCGGGCTAAAAGTGTTGAAAAAGACCCTAAGTGTCGGGCTTATATAGAGCCAAAGCTGTCCGACTCTGCGAGCGCGGCGATTAATGCTACCGCGCCGCGCTCCTTGAAGCGGCGGTTGTAACTGCCGCGCACGCCCTCTTTGAGTGCAACACCTTCGACTGCCGCGCACGAAGAGAGGCACCAAACTGTCTCGGTAACTCCAAGACTCGATGATTATCCTCCACGCGAGATTCGAAGCAGTATATTCAAGGCAGATTGGTCCCATATCATATGCGAAAGCTTCCTGGAATTCCGACAACAAACAACTTATGTTCCAAGTGTTCAGTAAGCCGGACGACGCTTCTTCTCCAGATTCTCGTTGCTGAAGAAGAATCATACGCCATCCCCCACTATGATGAGACAACATGGTTCTCGAGACACTCAATTACGACCTAAGTGGTGACTTTTAAGATGAAGATGATCAGTTCAAATTCGACTTCGTCATTTCAACCAATCCAAATACAAATGCAACAGCTAATGATCCCAAAATATGGTCAGCGACGTCGCATAGCCAGGGTTCGAAAACTGAAGCAAGATATAGGCCTCTTCTATAAAGTTCAACGTTGAACAGAAGCAAGGCGTATCTTATCCAAAGTATTCCAGACCCCTCGACAAAATACAGAGGAGTCTGAAAACTTTGGAGGGGGTATCTGTAGGCATCAAAAATTGCTGAAAAATCCCAAGTATGACTTAATCATGAGAAGATCGAAGAACGACGTCGTCCAGATCTAAGGAAGTCAACCACAGGGTGAAACCAATGCCCAAGACACTTTCTTGTGTCGCTCCATTGGCGTGACACCTTATTGTGTCTCGCCAATGGAGAAACACTTTCTTGTGTCGCACCATTGGCGCGACACCTTATTATGTCTCGCTATTGGCGAGACACTTTCTAGTATCGCGCCAAAGGCGAGACACCAAAAGGCGTCTGAAGTGTGCTCTTCAAGCGTTCCATTAATGTTCGTGGGGCCCATTTGACTTTTTCAACGCAAAGAGACATTCAGCCACGTTAGTGGGCGGTTACACGCTGAAAATGCACCCGCTAAGCGTGATATTAGGGCATTTAATCGTGCCTAAAATGGAGGAAAGCCGTTACAACAGCGGGAGACATCTCCTCTTGGGGCTGACGATCAACCTTGTCGGCGCCCGGCATCTGTAACGATTCGGTGTCGCGGCGATCAACCTGTCGCGCCCACTATGGATTTTGGACACTTGACGACTTGTGTTCTTTTCAGATGTGACGCCTCCCAAAGGCTATAAATACCCCCCTACGTCCACTTGGATGGGGGATCAGATTTTTGGAGATTGAGAGAGCATCAGAAATCGAGGAGTAGAGCTTTTACACATCCCAGATCTTGAGTTAGAGATTTGAGGAGGAGATTTCAAGCTTCAAGAGTTCAAGAACATCATCCACGTAGAGATCCCTCGAGTTTAAGCTTAGACTTATTCTTGGGAAGAGTAGATATCTTACCTTGCTAAGATATTTGCTTAAGTTCTTGTTTCCTTTGCGAAGCATCAACTCAACCCTGTCGATTCGACGATCGTTGCTTAGGTGGTCCACGGACGACGCGTCCCCGGCACAGGCCAAGAATCCACACAAGCAGGAGATCCACACGTGTAGTGTCTTCTGTTCGTGTTTGTGAGAAAGCGACTCAAATTACTTTGTAATAGAGAGTTACACGTGTAATTTTCTCTTGTTTTCATTATCAGAACGTTTTGAAATGGAAATAACAAAGAAACCAGCTTTCGACCAAAACAACTATTAGTCCTATTGTTAAACCCACTACTATTCACCTTGTTCTTTCTTTGGCTATCTCCTTTGGTTGGGTCATTCGACAACTTGATGTTAAGAATGCGTTCTTGCATGGTCTTCTCACTGAAGCAGTGTACATGAAACATCCTCCGGGTTCTATTCATCCTCGATTTTCACATCATGTTTGCAAACTTAACAAAGCTATTTATGGCCTAAAACAGGCACCTCGTGCTTGGTTTCAACGATTTAGCAGTTTTATCCTATCTTTTGGCTTCCAATGCAGCAAAACTGATACGTCTATGTTTCCATATTGACAAGGTCTTAATATTATTATCCTTCTTTTATATGTTGATGACATTGTTCTTACATAAAATTCACCTACTCTTATTCATCGTTTCATTCGTTTATCATCTCGTCAATTTGCTATGAAGGACCTTGGTGACATTCATTACTTTCTAGGTATCCAAGTTACTCGTATACCGGATGTTTTCTTCTTGTCTCAACATAAATATGTTCAGGAACTCTTACATAAATTTCACTTTCATACTCTTAAACCATTGCGTAGCCGATTGCGGCTAAGACTACTTTGTCCCTAACTGATGGTGAGTTATTAGCAGATTCCTCTGAATATAGGAGTATGGTAGGTGCTTTACAATATCTTACAATCACAAGGCTAGATATTGCATTTGCTCTTCATATAGTATCTCAATTTATGCATGCTCCTCGGATTACTCATCTACTTCGCCGCACATCAGGCCCGACTCTAGTTGTTGCTTATTCTGATGCAGATTGGGCAGGTTGTCCTGAGAGCTCCTGGTCTACATCTAGATATGCTATATTCTTCGGTGCTAATCTCATTTCTTGGCGCTCTAAAAAGCAACCTACTGTGTCAAAATCATCTATGGAGGAAGAATATCGAGCTCTTGCATACACGATGGCTGAGACTATGTGGATTCGGCATATCTTGGATGAGCTCGATATTGTCCTTCGACACCCAATGACTCTATTGTGTGACAATGTTAGTGCTACTTACATCACCGCCAATCCCGTTCTTCATGATCGTAGCAAACACATCAAGGTTGACTATCATTTTGTTCGAGAGAGAGAGTTACTCATGGTGATTGGGTTGTTCGATATGTTCTGACACATCTTCAACTTGCGGATATCTTTACTAAGGGGTTATCAGCTCAACGATTTCTATTTTTGAAGTCCAATCTATCCCACACGATGGGGAATAGTGTATATGTATATGACGGTGTATATGTAATTGTATATGATGGCTTATACGCAAATATGTAACCTAGACTGAGATATAAATATAGATGATCACTCCCATAAAGGGTATGCCGATCCTATTTACTGAAATCCCCTCTCTTCTCTTCTCATGACAATAAAAAAAACTCAAAACCTAATCTCACTTACATGTTGTCTCCATTTCTCTATTTCGGATACAAGAAATAATTTTGGATCTCGGTGTTAAAGTATTCTCCGTGTAAATCAGACTCCATAAAACAACAGTTAACACTATATGTATTTTCATCTCATTGAATCGTATATTTTGGATACCTTAATGACATGTACTGTTGGGATTTAGATGAGTGATATATCAGCGACACACAAGTGGAGAAGCTAGATTTGAACATTGTATGCGTTTGACCCAACCTGACTGTATTTTGTGACGATTGATAGATAATGTGGGAGCTGTAATCAGTGTTAATATATTCAAGGGTAATTAATTAGTGTTGATCTAGGCAGTGCCAGACTGTTATAATCCTACAAAGATGATTCCATGGATCAATTAGGTGCTGCATGTAGATAATGCACTAATTATCACCATCAAATACTTTAAACTAATCACGCTTAAAGATATTTTAATTAGGATTAGCTCCAATAGTTATCCAGGGGAACAATTATTTGAGGGAAGAAGAATCATGCACCTCTGAGCTTTTAGCTGCCTGGACAGTTCATTCTATTTTTTTTTCAAAAAAAAAATATGCACAGTTGGTGGAGCGTAAAAAGCGCAAAACTAATATAATAGTCTCATATTGATTATCTTTGCTCTATTTTCTGTGTTGGAAGATTAAGAGGACCACTCAATTCACTGACATGAGTTTGAGAGATCAAGGTAAAGTTGTTTGTTTGCTTGAATGGCAGAAGCGAAAACATATTTAACAGTTTTAATCGACTCGTTAATGACAAAACATTTCCAATTTCTTCTAGGTTAAATGCATTTCCCTCCTCACTGAAGTGGGCTATCCGCTCATTACCTCTATTTATACTTTTGTAGCACTTAGATCGGGTTAATTATCTCTTTTTTATCTGGATATATATTATTTTCAGCAGAATCAGCACCCTATAAGAGAAACGTGGTCTCTCTGTAGCATACTGAAATATTAAAAGATCTATGTGCAACACACTATCATCGTGTAGTGACGGATCCACCTTGACTAAAGTGGTGTCACGTAACACCACTTGAAGCCTCTTTGGTCAAGGAGGACCAAGAACCCATTTGTAGATCCCCACCCAAATCTTCAATTTTTCACTCAATCCAATCCAACTTAAAAATGTACATTAAAAAAAACCTCAACTTTCACTCTTTTCCCCCAAAATATTAAAAAAAGAAAAAGAAAGAAAAGAACCAACCAAAAGGCATGAACTATATTTTACATCGGCAAAAGATCTTTCAAGATAATTTTATTCACCCATGTGAAAATAATCGTAATGCTATCAAGGTTGTTTTTGAAAGATGTAGAAAGTTGAAGGGTTCTCTTAGAACCCCAAAACTTAAGGATTGTTTTGTGAGGTTAAACGGGTTATCCTAGAAACTTTCAAACTTAAGGGCTTTTTTTTTCAAATTTACGCACTAAAAAGTCACCCTGAAATTTTAAGGTTCGAAATAGAGAACCCATGATTAGTGACATAGAACAATGTATTTGGAACCGTAGTTAATGACATATATTGAGAATGATGTATTTGATAGTGCTATTAATAATGCGATTATGTACCTTTTTAAAATATGAAAACTCATTGGGGACACTTGTAAATATTTTTAATTGTTGATTCTATAGTAACACAACTTTATAAAAATCTTGGATTTGCCATTGTCATCGTGACACCTGTATGAAGAGAGCAGATAATCAAAATGTTAATAGAAATGTTTATGCCTAATAAGTAGTTAATCCCAACAGGTGCATCTACAATTAACTCTTTTCCAGTTTCCTCTTTTACTTGTTATGTGCAGAAGAATTATCTCATTTGGTTTCAAATGTCACCATGTAAAAATAAATACCCATTCTTGATGCCAAAGACCTAAACGACCTTTATCATCAAAAGATACTAAATGATAAGACAAATATTTGTAGCCTGAACTCTTGAAGACATTTTAGGTTTTAACTTTTTTCCAGTGCTCTGACTTGAAAAACTTATACAAAGCAATCAAGAAGTTACTTAAGCTGAACATAAATATGTGAGAGCAATCCGTAATGTGCTCCATGAATTTTGGGGGAACACTTAGGCATTTATGTGCACGCAATGTCTTTGCAAAAGAATATCATCTAATTATGAAACCCGTGGTTGTTGCTCAGTTTGTCTCATTCTAGGATATGGACATGAATGCTTTACTGTTTTGTCATAGAGAAATCCTACAAATTTGTAATATGTATACCTTTATGGTGTTGATCCGTTGTTGGAAGAAATTTAGGGGGTTACATACTTTACGGATTTGACGCGATAAGGTCCAAGTAGCAGAACCTGAATAATGGGATGATGGTGAGGGTTGGGTTGGAACTGCAGCGGGAACGAGAGGTTAAAGTCAGCACAAATCCTCACCCGATTCCGAGGCTCCAATACCGGACGATCTTAATTGTAGAAAATGCACTGGTGGTTGGGACTGGTCCCACCAAACCACTTCGACATTCAAGCCGATTTATAGGTAAAGTATCTCAATAAGTTCGTTTAGTTCTCATACCTTTTTCTTTCTTTAAAACCTTTAAAAGCTTTGATTTCGGAAGGAGGTCTTTCATTGAGAAAAATTCGATAAATTGCTTTAAAATGAGGGTGTGCAAGTGGCCACCACCTTCACAAGATCGATGCCCGACGATGATTGAGTGAGGGAATCAATCAGACTAGAGGGTAACATGTTGTGAGATTTTATTTGATTGTTATGTTATGATCCACCTTGACTAAAGTGGTGTCACGTAACACCACTTGAAGCCTCTTTGGTCAAGGAGGACCAAGAACCCATTTGTAGATCCCCACCCAAATCTTCAATTTTTCACTCAATCCAATCCAACTTAAAAATGTACATTAAAAAAAACCTCAACTTTCACTCTTTTCCCCCAAAATATTAAAAAAAAGAAAAAAAGAAAGAAAAAGAACCAACCAAAAGGCATGAACTATATTTTACATCGGCAAAAAGATCTTTCAGTATAATTTTATTCACCCATGTGAAAATAATCGTAATGCTATCAAGGTTGTTTTTTTGAAAGATGTAGAAAGTTGAAGGGGTTCTCTTAGAACCCCAAAACTTAAGGATTGTTTTGTGAGGTTAAACGGGGTTATCCTAGAAACTTTCAAACTTAAGGGCTTTTTTTTTTCAAATTTACGCACTAAAAAAGTCACCCTGAAATTTTAAGGTTCGAAATAGAGAACCCATGATTAGTGACATAGAACAATGTATTTGGAACCGTAGTTAATGACATATATTGAGAATGATGTATTTGATAGTGCTATTAATAATGCGATTATGTACCTTTTTTAAAATATGAAAACTCATTGGGGACACTTGTAAATATTTTTAATTGTTGATTCTATAGTAACACAACTTTATAAAAATCTTGGATTTGCCATTGTCATCGTGACACCTGTATGAAGAGAGCAGATAATCAAAATGTTAATAGAAATGTTTATGCCTAATAAGTAGTTAATCCCAACAGGTGCATCTACAATTAACTCTTTTTCCAGTTTCCTCTTTTACTTGTTATGTGCAGAAGAATTATCTCATTTGGTTTCAAATGTCACCATGTAAAAAATAAATACCCATTCTTGATGCCAAAGACCTAAACGACCTTTATCATCAAAAGATACTAAATGATAAGACAAATATTTGTAGCCTGAACTCTTGAAGACATTTTAGGTTTTAACTTTTTTCCAGTGCTCTGACTTGAAAAACTTATACAAAGCAATCAAGAAGTTACTTAAGCTGAACATAAATATGTGAGAGCAATCCGTAATGTGCTCCATGAATTTTGGGGGAACACTTAGGCATTTATGTGCACGCAATGTCTTTGCAAAAGAATATCATCTAATTATGAAACCCGTGGTTGTTGCTCAGTTTGTCTCATTCTAGGATATGGACATGAATGCTTTACTGTTTTGTCATAGAGAAATCCTACAAATTTGTAATATGTATACCTTTATGGTGTTGATCCGTTGTTGGAAGAAATTTAGGGGGTTACATACTTTACGGATTTGACGCGATAAGGTCCAAGTAGCAGAACCTGAATAATGGGATGATGGTGAGGGTTGGGTTGGAACTGCAGCGGGAACGAGAGGTTAAAGTCAGCACAAATCCTCACCCGATTCCAGAGGCTCCAATACCTGGACGATCTTAATTCGTAGAAAATGCACTGGGTGGTTGGGACTGGGTCCCAGTCAAACCACTTCGACATTCAAGCCAGCGATTTATAGGTAAAGTATCTCAATAAGTTCGTTTAGTTCTCATACCTTTTTCTTTCTTTAAAACCTTTAAAAAGCGCTTTGATTTCGGGAAGGAGGTCTTTCATTGAGAAAAATTCGATAAATTGCTTTAAAATGAGGGTGTGCAAGTGGCCACCACCTTCACAAGACTGATGCCTGACGATGATTGAGCTGAGGGAATCAATCAGACTAGAGGGTAACATGTTGTGAGATTTTATTTGGACTGTTATGTTATGTCCACACTAACCTAGATAGGTTAACCTGATGTCCAGGCATCGTCTTGGACCTGATTGTAAGTTTGGGTCTGGGGGATTAAGAAAAATCCCTTACTAGATCACTCTAAAACATACTTGTTTGCATACATAAATTATATAAAAAATTTATGTAATGAGATACACTGGGGAAAAAAAATATTATTAGTCCTCATAAATTTAAAACGTTCCATCAGTATTGCAAGAGAGTCTCTCCCCAGTACTCGGAACAGAGTTACGCAACACATTAACAAAGAGCAAAAAATGCTCACAAATAAAAACAAAAACGATAACCAACAAATGCAGGGTGAACTATATTGACGTTTTCTTCTATGCCAAGACCACGTATGCGTCTAGAAGCCAACCTACTCGCCAAACCATCGTCTCTCATCTCCCATCTCACTCCAATTATCACTTCAAATAGTATTCTATTTTGACCAATTCAAAACAAATCTATATTACTCTACAAAATATAGTCAAATTCTTCTAGTTATTTAATAGTGTGACCATGACACTAATAAATAATTTCATCTCTAACAAGAAGTTGTTATGGTCAAACCAATCATATATAGAACTTAAGTCCCAATAAGGTTTGATTGTACATTGATGAGATACATGTTCAGCATTATCCATGTCACATTAAAATAGAAACAAATTGGTAATACTGGTGACTTGTAATAAGAGTATCATAATAAGTCTAAGATATTCCACCCGTTAGAGGATTTTCCCTCTTATATTTGGATATAAGAGTGGAAAGGACCAATCTATAAAATTGCACTGTCATATTAATACAAACAAAAAATAAACATAAAAGATAAAAATTATAACCACCAAACAGTACCCCCCCAACTCTATTTTATATAGATTATCACCATCAACTCAAGTAAAGATATCTATATTGCGCAAGGAAGGAGAGATTGACACCTGATGTATCACAAATCTTGATTCACAACACCATTATTTATCGGACACTATTGTCTATCAATGTGATTTGTGATTGCTTCAATCGAAAGTGATCACTAGTACATTAGATGTTACTATATATATATATATATAGAGTGAGGCTCCTATGAACTTAAGTTCATAATGAATAGTGGTGCACCAACTTTTTTATCCACTCATCTTGCCTTGAGATTTGTGATGCACAAATCTCAAAGTGGCCTTTATATCTTTCACGGATCCCAAAGTAAGATGAGTGGTTAGAAAAGTTGGTGCACCACTATTCATTATGAACTTAAGTTCATAGGAGTTTAGCTATATATATATATATATATATATATATATATATATATATATATATATATATATATATATATATATAGAGTAAGGCTCTATGAACTTAAGTTCATAATGAATAGTGGTGCACCAACTTTTTATCCACTCATCTTACCTTGAGATTTGTGATGCACAAATCTCAAAGTCTCAAGTGGCCTTTATATCTTTCACGGATCCCAAAGTAAGATGAGTGGTTAGAAAAGTTGGTGCACCAAATATATATATATATATATATATATATATATATATATATATATATATATATATATATATATATATATATATATATATATATATATATATATATATATATATATATGATATCCTATAGAAATTTTGCTAAAATGTTGGCTGATGGTCCTCATTACAGTTTGGTTGTTTGTAGGGTCACATAAGTTGACATTCCTTCCTTGTTAAGATCTTGCATCTAGAAGCCAACCTAGCTATATCACCAAACAATTATTTCTTCACATATTCTATTTTCAATTTGCAAAGCAACCTAAATTACTGACTTTGGCTATTGACTTGGGAAATCTCCTAGAAACGAGACTCATATTTGATCATTAGAGTCAAACTTTTTAAAGAAAGAATAGTCAATTTCTTGGGTTGGGTATGCATTTGCTGACCAACGGGATGTTGGTGGGGTGAACCAAGACCTATTCCTGTTCACTCTTTTTGTATTCTCAAAACATTTTCTCTCAAGAAGCCCGTGAAAATTATGCCGGCCGGGAAAATGTGTCACTTCGTTTGGTCATTAGCACATAATTAAGGATGATTAATTTCATAACTTATATGCTTAGTATCAGAAAATCCTATTAACTTTGGGCGATTACCAGATAATCCCATAACTTTCAAAATATTAGAAAACCCCTTAAGTTTAAGGGTTATCGAAATCCCCTTTAACTTTATTTTATCAAGAAAACCCTCAAAACATGAACCCCAATTTTTATTGGAAAAATTTATCTCCTGCATAATTTATACGTCCTTGTGAAAATTACCTTTAAAGCTGTTTAGTATCCTGAAAAGATAAACTTATTAATATGGGTTTATTTAGTATATACCTCGAGTTTTGCATTTTGCTTATTTATCCATATAAAAATAGTTACATATAATCTTGGAAAATATCAAATTTATATCTGAATCCCTACTACCAGTATAACCAAATACATACTTTTATATTAGGTAAATTAAATCACTTTTTTTCTTAACTAAATATATTAAATTACATTTAATGCTATAAAAGTTTAAGGCTAAATTGTATTTAAATACCATGTAGTGTCACCTAAGTTGCATTTAAGCGGCTCCTAGTTGTAAAATGCAGGCGATAATAATAATAAGGTGAGCAAGGCTCCTATGAACTTAAGTTCATAATGAATAGTGATGCACCAACTTTTTATCCACTCATCTTACCTTGAGATTTGTGATGCACAAATCTCAAAGTCTCAAGTGGCCTTTATATCTTCACTGATCCCAAAGCAAGATGAGTGGTTAGAAAAGTTGGTGACCACTATTCATTATTAACTTAAGTTCATAGAAAGATTGTTTCTATATATATATATATATATATATATATATATATATATATATATATATATATATATATATATATATATATATATATATATATATATGATATCCTATAGAAATTTTGCTAAAATGTTGGCTGATGGTCCTCATTACAGTTTGGTTGTTTGTAGGGTCACATAAGTTGACATTCCTTCCTTGTTAAGATCTTGCATCTAGAAGCCAACCTAGCTATATCACCAAACAATTATTTCTTCACATATTCTATTTTCAATTTGCAAAGCAACCTAAATTACTGACTTTGGCTATTGACTTGGGAAATCTCCTAGAAACGAGACTCATATTTGATCATTAGAGTCAAACTTTTAAAGAAAGAATAGTCAATTTCTTGGGTTGGGTATGCATTTGCTGACCAACGGATGTTGGTGGGGTGAACCAAGACCTATTCCTGTTCACTCTTTTTGTATTCTCAAAACATTTTCTCTCAAGAAGCCCGTGAAAATTATGCCGGCCGGGAAAATGTGTCACTTCGTTTGGTCATTAGCACATAATTAAGGATGATTAATTTCATAACTTATATGCTTAGTATCAGAAAATCCCTATTAACTTTGGACGATTACCAGATAATCCCATAACTTTCAAAATATTAGAAAACCCCCCTTAAGTTTAAGGGTTATCAGAAATCCCCCTTTAACTTTATTTTATCAAGAAAACCCTCAAAAACATGAACCCCAATTTTTATTGGAAAAATTTATCTCCCTGCATAATTTATACGTCCTTGTGAAAATTACCTTTAAAGCTGTTTAGTATCCTGAAAAGATAAACTTATTAATATGGGTTTATTTAGTATATACCTCCGAAGTTTTGCATTTTGCTTATTTATCCATATAAAAATAGTTACATATAATCTTGGAAAATATCAAATTTATATCTGAATCCCTACTACCAGTATAACCAAATACATACTTTTATATTAGGTAAATTAAATCAGCTTTTTTTTCTTAACTAAATATATTAAATTACATTTAATGCTATAAAAGTTTAAGGCTAAATTGTATTTAAATACCATGTAGTGTCACCTAAGTTGCATTTAAACGCTCCTAGTTGTAAAATGCAGACGATAATAATAATAAGGTGAGCAAGGCTCCTATGAACTTAAGTTCATAATGAATAGTGATGCACCAACTTTTCTAACCACTCATCTTGCTTTGGGATCCGTGAAAGATATAAAGCCTACTTTGAGATTTGTGCATCACAAATCTCAAGACAAGATGAGTGGATAAAAAAGCTGGTGCACCACTATTCATTATGAACTTAAGTTCATAGGAGCCTTGCTCATAATAAGGTATTAAAAGTGAGCCCAATATGCAATTAGCCACATTTTCTCACCGTTGACCAAAAAATTTGTATGAAACATCACGTGAGGTCACATGATCTCTTTCTTGATGAGTCAGAAGCTGACTTGGACAAGAGTAAAAGATTTTGCAGAGTTACATGAGATCATGTAATTGTCACATGCTTCTCTCCCTCCTCTATTCAAAATTAGGTTTGAAATTAAAATTAGGACGCATATTCAAAAGCTCCTCTTTTCAATCCCATATTCAAATTAGTAATCATCTTCGGATTAGCGGAAACACATTATGCCCTTTTCTAGCTGTAACTTAAACTCAAAAAAAAAAAAAAAAAGTTGAGTATGGTTTCAATATGTTAACATGTATTAGGAGATGGAACAAAACCGCAAAGGGATCTGGGAAATTCTTTATGGCCACTATTGAAGTGCAATCTCTCTTCCTCTCTCTCATGGAGTTTTGAAAATGAGGGAATTTGATAATTTTAATGTCAGTTAAACTTTCTATGTATGCATCACGTCAATTAGTTGTAGCCAAGTCACTTAAACCCAGCCACATCAGCATCCAACTATCCCTCAAACTAATCATGTGAGCTCATGATATGTTTTCCCGTAATTTTTTTGTCAACAGCAAGAAAATGAGGCTAATTACATCTTGAATTCACTTTTAAGATATCATCATCGTCGAAGTTAGAAATAAATGCCACATTGGTAAAACGATCTTACTAAATATACCAAATTGATAATTTAGCCTATATCTTTGTATACAATAAATAAACTTACAAATGATATATTATGACATTAGTTCAAATTCTTTATTTTCTGTTTTTTACATTGCAAGATGCAAATTCGAGTTATGAAAGAGCTTTAAGTGTTAAAAAAAGTAATATGGAAATAATTGGTGTGAGGTGGCGACTCATTTTGTTAAATGTGCTACTAAGAGATATCATGTGGTGACGCCCATACTGAAATCATATCAAAAGGTGTGAACATCGTCATACTATCTTCTGCTAGCTTATTTTGCTAAATAAGCCGTCACTTCATACCCATCAAACCCAAATAGTATCAGTGTTTATTTATGTAATGGTTGAAAATTTCAACATAGCTTTTTATATTGTTTGTTTCTACTAGCGCATGTTAGATTTAAATCTAATTAAATCTATTTGTGGGCACATATGTTACATTAATGTGTAGTGCTATCTCTCAGGCTAACCCACTAAAGTGATCAATCAAGTTGGGTTAATGGGTATTTAAATAAATTATGGGCTAAATGTGCAGATACCAGGTTGTAATTACAATTTGATGAGGGGCCAAATTGTAAAAGTGCAACACCTATATATATGGGGTTATGGTCCCTAATCTAGGGTTAACATAAGAATTCTCATCTCTTTTACCCCATCTAAAAAGAGATCTAAGGAAGAGAAGAACCCTAAGATTAGAAGATCCATCAATCCACACAAGATCCAAATCATGGATTCAGGTATTGCTTCCGCACTTATGATGTTTATCTCTTTGGATTAATCATGTTTAAGATCCTTCAGATCTAACAAGTGGTATCAGAGCCAAATTCGTGATTAACTCTTAGAGATTTTTTGAGTTTCTATGATTTTTCGGGTGGATTTATGAATAAAGATCAAATCTTTTTCGGATTTTTGGGTTCTGATGAACAAGAAGGTTTGATCTCTCGATGAACAAGAATTTATGTTCTGATGAACAAGAAATTAAATAATCCTCGATGAACAAGAATTTTTTCGTTAGAACAAGAACTTTTTCGATTTTGGTTAAATTTTCTATGATTTTAGAAAATTAATATAAGGTTTGGATCTGGATTGAGTTTTTTAAAAAAAAATTTTGGTTTTGTGACGGCGGCAGCCATCACGAATAAACCCTAATGGGTTCAAAAGCCTAAGCGGCTTTGACGGTTCAGATCTAAACCCTAAGGGGTTCCTGTAGTTCAGACGAGGTTCGAGGTTCATTTTGGCGAACCTCGCTTTTGGCGAACCTCGGTTCATTTTGGCGAACCTCACCTTTTGGCGAACCTCGCCTTCGAACTCAAGTCGAACCTGCCGTTCGAACTCAAGTCGAACCTCGCGTTCGAACTCAAGTCGAACCTCGGTTCGAACTCAAGTCGAACCTCGCGTTCGAACTCAAGTCGAACCTCATGATTCGAACTCAAGTCGAACCTCGCTGCTCGAACTCAAGTCGAACCTCGCTCAACTCAAGTCGAACTCGCTCGAACTCAAGTCGAACTCGCCGCTCAACTCGTCGAACCTCGCCGTCAACTCAAGTCGAACCTCAGTCAACTCAAGTCGAACTCGCCGCTCAACTCAAGTCGAACTCGCCAAGTCGAACCTCGCTGCTCGAACTCAAGTCGAACTCGCTCGAACTCAAGTCAACATCGCAGCTTCGAACCCAAGTCGAACTCGCTCAACCCAAGTCGAACTCGCTCGAACTCAAGTCGAACATCGCAGTTCGAACCCAAGTCGAACTCGCTCAACCCAAGTCGAACCTCGCCGTTCGAACTCAAGTCGAACTCGCAGCTCAACTCAAGTCGAACCTCGCCGCTCAACTCAAGTCGAACCTGCGTTCGAACTCAAGTCGAACCTCGCCGTCAACTCAAGTCGAACCTCGCAGTCAACTCAATTAAATTTCGTTAATCAATTATTTCATTCAAGTATTATGACACTAAGGAATTAAGTTGGTCTCTCATTCTAAATGATTAATTGAAGCAAGATGTTGCCAAAGTAACTCTCTTGTGTAGATTGTTCATGAAGGATGTTAGATGGTTGTGTGTATACTTTTTCCGAGTAGATATTTAATCGCCCAAAGGAAGATTAATATTTATTTAGATCAGATACGATTCATGATGATAAACGCTGACAATTATAAGGTTTACATGTGGATAACAAATCAATCCAAAGATGGGTTTGTTGTTTGACATGTGTTATTGTCATGTTTGATCATTGCAACAAGATATCACTTGCGCTAATATTACCGCCCAAAGACTTGATATTAATGTTGTACAAGATATCTTGGATGGGGATATGTCATTATTTGAATTTTATTGATTACTAATTACGCTTATTAATGTGAAATCTTTTGTTTATTTCAGCTAATGCATCTCACGATCAATTTCTCGCTAACATCAACTCAATTCCCATGCTAAATGGGACAAATTTCAAGGTTTGGAAGAGAACATTTTAATTGTTCTTGGTCGCATGGATCTAGACCTTGCATTAAGAATCGAACAACCCCAACCTCTCATCAAGGAAAGCACTCCGATGCAAAGAAGGAGTATGAGAGGTGGAGCGCTCAAATCGCATGAGTCTCATGATCATCAAGCTGCATTCCGAAGCCTTTAGGGGCAATAATCCGGCGGATTACTAAAGCCAAAAATTTCCTTGCCGAATTGAGAAGCGCTTGCTAAAAACGATAGGTAGAAACAAGCACGCTTTGATCTCGATTGAGTTTTTTAAAAAAAATTTGGTTTGTGACTACGGCACCACGAATAAACCCTAATGGGTTCAAAAGCCTAAGCGGCTTTGACGGTTCAGATCTAAACCCTAAGGGGTTCCTGTAGTTCAGACGAGGTTCGAGGTTCATTTTGGCGAACCTCGTCTTTTGGCGAACCTCGGTTCATTTTGGCGAACCTCGGTTCATTTTGGCGAACCTCGCCTTTTGGCGAACCTCGTCTTTTGGCGAACCTCGCACTTTGGCGAACCTCGTGTTCATTCAGTCGAACCTTGTGTTCACTTGGCGAACCTCATATTTTAGTGAACCTCGTGTTTGCTTCTGTCGAACTTCAGTTCAATTCCAAATAACTTCGATTCGCCAAGTCGAACCTCGCTTCGAACTCAAGTCGAACCTCGCCGTCAACTCAAGTCGAACCTCGCAGTCAACTCAAGTCGAACTCGCCGTCAACTCAAGTCGAACTCGCCAAGTCGAACCTCGCCGTCAACTCAAGTCGAACCTCGCCGCTCGAACTCAAGTCAACATCGCAGCTTCGAACCCAAGTCGAACCTCGCCGTTCGAACCCAAGTCGAACCTCGCTCGAACTCAAGTCAACATCGCAGTTGAACCCAAGTCGAACCTCGCTGCTCGAACTCAAGTCGAACCTCGCCAAGTCGAACTCGCTCAACTCAAGTCGAACCTCGCAGCTCAACTCAAGTCGAACCTCGCTGCTCGAACTCAAGTCGAACCTCGCTGCTCGAACTCAAGTCGAACCTCGCAGCTCAACTCAAGTCGAACCTCGCAGTCAACTCAATTAAATTTCGTTAATCAATTATTTCATTCAAGTATTATGACACTAAGGAATTAAGTTGGTCTCTCATTCTAAATGATTAATTGAAGCAAGATGTTGCCAAAGTAACCTCTCTTGTGTAGATTGTTCATGAAGGATGTTAGATGGTTGTGTGTATACTTTTTCCGAGTAGATATTTAATCGCCCAAAGGAAGATTAATATTTATTTAGATCAGATACGATTCATGATGATAAACGCTGACAATTATAAGGTTTACATGTGGATAACAAATCAATCCAAAGATGGGTTTGTTGTTTGACATGTGTTATTGTCGATGTTTGATCATTGCAACAAGATATCACTTGCGCTAATATTACCGCCCAAAGACTTGATATTAATGTTGTACAAGATATCTTGGATGGGGATATGTCATTATTTGAATTTTATTGATTACTAATTACGCTTATTAATGTGAAATCTTTTGTTTATTTCAGCTAATGCATCCGCCGTGATCAATTTCGCTAACATCAACTCAATTCCCATGCTAAATGGGACAAATTTCAAGGTTTGAAAGAGAACATTTTAATTGTTCTTGGCTGCATGGATCTAGACCTTGCATTAAGAACTGAACAACCCCAACCTCTCACTGCGGAAAGCACTCCTGATGCAAAGAAGGAGTATGAGAGGTGGGAGCGTTCAAATCGCATGAGTCTCATGATCATCAAGCGCGGCATTCCGGAAGCCTTTAGGGGCACAGAATCCGAAGGGATTACTAAAGCCAAAAATTTCCTTGCCGAAATTGAGAAGCGTTTTGCTAAAAACGATAAGGTAGAAACAAGCACGCTTTTAGCTCGCTTGATTTCAATGAAGTATAAGGGCAAAGGAAATATCCGGGAGTACATTATGGAAATGTCTCATATTGCTTCAAAACTTAAGGCACTAAAACTCGATCTTTGTGACGAGTTACTAGTGCATCTGGTTCTCATTGCCTCTTCCTCGCACAATTTAATCAATTTAAGGTCAGTTATAATCGTCAAAAGGAGAAATGGACTCGAATGAGCTCATTTCATACCGTGGTGCAAGAAGAAGACGATTGAAGCAAGATAAGACCGAAAGTGCTCATTTGGCTTATGCCCCTAAGGATAAGGGCAAGAAAAGAAAGGATGATAAAGAAGCCGCTAAGGGTCCATTCGGAAGAAATAACATAAGGATGATCGTGGTTGTTTCTTTTGCAACAAACCGACACGTAAAGAAGGATTGTACCAAATATCACGCTGGCGTGTCAAAAGGGTACGCTCCTTACTTTGGTCCGCTCGAGGTTAATTTAGTCTCGCATCTAGAAACACTTGGTGGTTAGATTCGCTTCTACTACTCACATAAGTGTTTCTATGCGTGGTTGCTCGAGCTACCAAAGCCAAGTGATGGTGAAAGACACATCTTTGTGGGCGATGGACAATCGGTAGATGTGGAAGCAATTGGGCACTTTAGGTTATTGTTAGGAACTGGTTTCTATTTGGATTTGAAAGATACTTTTGTAGTCCCGCCTTTAGACGAATTTGGTTTCTATTCCTTTATTGGACAAATCAGTTATTATTGTTCATTTGGAAATAACCGTGCTAGCTTATCTTTAAATTCAAATATTGTGGAACCGGTTTCTTGAGTACTTTTGATAACCTATATTTGCTTGATACAGTTGCTTCTTATAATGAAACCCCGAATGTGGAATCACGTGGTACTAAGCGTAAATTAAATAAGGAAAATTCAGCATCATTATGGCACAAGCGCTTGGGTCATATCTCAAAAGGTAGAGTTGAGCGTCTTGTGTCTGATGGTATTTTGGATTCCCTTGATTTTACAGACTTTGATGTATGCAAAGGATCAGATCAAGGAAAACAGACTAAAGTTAAGAGATTAGGTTCCAACAGATCTTCAGACGTCTTAGAATTGATACATACAGATATTTGTGGGCCATTCCCTACGGCATCCTGGAATGGTCAACAATATTTTATATCATTCATAGACGATTACTCACGTAATGGGTACCTATATCTCATTAAAGAAAAATCTGAGTCTCTGGACATATTCAAAGCTTTTAAGGCTGAAGTTGAGAACCAACTCAATAAAAAGATTAAAACCGTTAGATCTGATCGTGGTGGTGAGTACTACGGCAGATATGATGGTTCGTGAACAACGCCCGTGACCATTTGCTAGATACCTAGAGGAATTCGGTATCGCCCCACAAGACACCATGCCGTGATCACCTAGCATGAATGGTGTAGCCGAAAGACTAAACAGACTCTTAAGGATATGGTAAGAAGTATGATTGCTCATTCTTCTTTACCGAGTCACTGGGAGAAGCACTAAAGACTGCAGCCTTACATTCTTAACAGAGTACCAAGTAAAGCAGCTTGCTAAAATACCTTATGAGCTTTGGACCGGTCGAAAGCCCGCCTAAAGCACTTACATATTTGGGGATGTCCAATGAGGCAAGGCCTTATAGGCCAAATGAAAAGAAATTGGACTCCAAAACAGTTAGCGACTACTTTATTGGGTATTACGAGCGATCCGGGGCTATAAGTTTTATGATCCCACACTCGTGAATATTTTTGAGACGGGAACAAGAACATTCTTTGAGGATGTTGAGTTTGGGGAGAAATAAGGTTAGAGACATTGCCTTTGAGGATGAATTGGCTTTAAATCCAATCCATACAGTCATTTCGACAATATTCAAGTACCTATACTGTTATTGTTCAAGAAATGAATTCGAACCTCAAGAAGGCAATATTGAACAACTCCCCTGCCTTAAGAACAAACTCAACACCTCAAGAACCAAGTGCCATTAAGGAGATCCACGAGAGAAAGGAGAAATGCTATTCGATGATTATATTGTATTTCTTCAACAAATCGGACACGTAAAGAAGGATTGTACCAAATATCCGCTGGCGTGTCAAAGATGGTTCCTTACTTTGGTGCGATTACGAGTTAATTTAGTCTGATTACTAGAAACACTTGGTGGTTAGATTCGCTTCTACTACTCACATAAGTGTTTCTATGCGTGGTTGCTCGAGCTACCAAAGCCAAGTGATGGTGAAAGACACATCTTTGTGGGCGATGGACAATCGGTAGATGTGGAAGCAATTGGGCACTTTAGGTTATTGTTAGGAACTGGTTTCTATTTGGATTTGAAAGATACTTTTGTAGTCCCGCCTTTAGACGAATTTGGTTTCTATTCCTTTATTGGACAAATCGGGTTATTATTGTTCATTTGGAAATAACCGTGCTAGCTTATCTTTAAATTCAAATATTGTGGAACTGGTTTCTTGAGTACTTTTGATAACCTATATTTGCTTGATACGCTTGCTTCTTATAATGAAACCCCGAATGTGGAATCACGTGGTACTAAGCGTAAATTAAATAAGGAAAATTCACATCATTATGGCACAAGCTTGGGTCATATCTCAAAAGGTAGAGTTGAGCGTCTTGTGTCGATGGTATTTTGGATTCCCTTGATTTTGAGACTTTGATGTATGCAAAGGATCAGATCAAGGAAAACAGACTAAAGTTAAGAGATTAGGTTCCAACAGATCTTGAGGCGTCTTAGAATTGATACATACAGATATTTGTGGGCCATTCCCTACGGCATCACGGAATGGTCAACAATATTTTATATCATTCATAGACGATTACTCACGTAATGGGTACCTATATCTCATTAAAGAAAAATCGAGTCTGGACATATTCAAAGCTTTTAAAGTGAAGTTGAGAACCAACTCAATAAAAGATTAAAACCGTTAGATCGATCGTGGTGGTGAGTACTACGGCAGATATGATGGTTCAGTGAACAACGTCCGGACCATTTGCTAGATACCTAGAGGAATTCGGTATCGTCCACGATTACACCATGCCGGGATCACCTAGCATGAATGGTGTAGCCGAAAGACTAAACAGACTCTTAAGGATATGGTAAGAAGTATGATTGCTCATTCTTCTTTACGAGTCACTCTGGGAGAAGCACTAAAGACTGCGACTTACATTCTTAACAGAGTACCAAGTAAAGCAGCTTGCTAAAATACCTTATGAGCTTTGGACCGGTCGAAAGCCCGCCTAAAGCACTTACATATTTGGGGATGTCCAGTGAGGCAAGGCCTTATAGGCCAAATGAAAAGAAATTGGACTCCAAAACAGCTTAGCGCCTACTTTATTGGGTATTACGAGCGATCCGGGGCTATAAGTTTTATGATCCCACACTCGGGAATATTTTTGAGGCGGAACAGCAACATTCTTTGAGGATGTTGAGTTTGGGGAGAAATAAGGTTAGAGACATTGCCTTTGAGGATGAATTGGCTTTAAATCCAATCCATACAGTCATTTCGACAATATTCAAGTACCTATACCGTTATTGTTCAAGAAATGAATTCGAACCTCAAGAAGGCAATATTGAACAACTCCTGTTCGAAGAACAAACTCAACAACCTCAAGAACCAAGGCCATTAAGGAGATCCACGAGAAAGGAGAAATGCTATTCCGATGATTATATTGTATTTCTTCAAGAACATGAGGAAAGTAATGGAATGATGGAAGATGATCCAATCAACTTCCTTCGTGCCATGAAAAGTTCTAACTCTCAAAAGTGGATTGATGCCATGAATGAGGAGTACAAGTCTATGCAAGACAATAAGGTTTGGGAACTTGTCCCATTGCCGAAGGTGCAAAACCAATTGATTGTAAATGGATATTTAAAACCAAGCGGATGCAAATGGTAATGTGGAAAAGTATAAAGCACGCCTTGTAGCTAAAGGCTATACTCGAAGGAAGGCATTGACTATACGAGACTTTCTCTCCGTTTCATCGAAAGACTCTTTCAGACTATCATGGCACTTGTTGCTCATTTCAATCTTGAGTTACATCAAATGGATGTTAAGATCGCATTTCTCAATGGAGACATTGATGAGATGATCTATATGGTACAACTGTAAAACTTTGTGTCGAGACCCAAAGAATATGGTTTGTAAACTAAGGAAATCCATTTATGGACTCAAGCAAGCTCCTCGTCAATGGTACCACAAGTTTCAACAAATAATTATCTCGTTTGGTTTTGAGATGAATATTGTTGATGATTGTGTATATCAAAAATTCAGTGGGAGTAAGTATATTTTTCTGGTTCTGTATGTGGATGACATTTTGCTTGCCACTAATGATATAGGCTTGTTGCACGAAACCAAGAGATTTCTATCAAAGAATTTTGAGATGAAAGATCTTGGGGACGCCTCTTTTATATTAGGAATCCAGATACATCGAGATCGTTCTCGAGGTATACTTGGATTATCTCAAAAGAGCTATATCGATAAAGTACTCAAAAGGTTTGGCATGCAAGATTGCGCACTGTGAAACCCCGTTGCTAAAGGAGATAAATTCAGTCTCAATCGCCCTAAAAGTAATCTTGAAATTCAGAAATGCGAAGATTCCCTATGCTTCACCGTAGGAGTCTAATGTATGCTCGTGTATGTACGCCGTCCGGATATTATGCACATTGTTGGTATGTTAGGCGATACTTAAGCAACCCTAGTATGGATCATTGGATAGCGATCAAAAGGGTTATGCGGTATCTTCGAAAATAAAAGATTATATGCTCACATACGAAATCGATCGGTTGGAGGTCATTGGGTACTCGATTCGATTTTCTTTGGATGCCAAGATAGCGAAAGTCTACATCAGCTACATTTATATGTTAGCGGAGGAGCTATATCATGGAAAAGTGTCAAACGACACTTGTAGCTTCCTCCACTATGGCGAGAATTTGTAGCTTGCTATGAGGCATCCAATCATGGAATATGGTTGCGAAATTTTATCACCGGATCGCACATTCGAAAATATTGAAAGACCACTAAAGTTATTTTGTGACAATAAATCGCCAGTAATGTATTCCAATAACAAGGAGCTCAACTAAGTCAAAACATATTGACATTAAGTTCCTAGTTGTGAAAGAAAGGGTATAGAGTGGTCGATATCCATAAAGCATATGGGACAAACTCCATGATAGCCAATCCTCTTACTAAAGGATTACCACCCAAGGTCTTTCATGAGCACACCGCCATATGGGTGTTGTAATATTTGAGGATATCATGTTTTAGTGGGAGTTGTGATTTTATTGCTTTATGAGAATTTCAGATAAATTTATGTTTGGTTATTTTCTCGACGTAATAAAGTATTCTGATTATACACTCGCTACATTATGGTTGAGGATGACCTCACTAAAGTTTAAGGTAGGACCGGTTGAAAATAGACATGCACGCATCACATTGCATGTAATTTTCATGCCGCACATCCATGATTGATCTATGTCATTTGATCAGATTAGTATTTGTGACCATTGATGGGTTTAGTCACCATAAATGTGACGACGACCGCTTTGATCCTATATTGATATAGTTGATGGACGAGATTGTTTGGAAATACCCTTATTAGTGATAGCAATTTTGAGCTCATAAGGTTATACACATTTTAAGGAAACATATGGTGCCCAGTGGGAGATTGTTAGATTTAAATCTAATTAAATCTATTTGTGGGCACATATGTTACATTAATGTAGTGCTATCTCGAGCTAACCCACTAAAGTGATCAATCAAGTTGGGTTAATGGGTATTTAAATAAATTATGGGCTAAATGTGCAGATACAGGTTGTAATTACAATTTGATGAGGGGCCAAATTGTAAAAGTGCAACACCTATATATATGGGGTTATGGTCCCTAATCTAGGGTTAACATAAGAATTCTCATCTCTTTTACCCCATCTAAAAAGAGATCTAGGAAGAGAAGAACCCTAAGATTAGAAGATCCATCAATCCACACAAGATCCAAATCATGGATTCGTGATTGCCCAAGACTTATGATGTTTATCTTTTGGATTAATCATGTTTAAGATCCTTCAGATCTAACAACAAGACATATATTTCAAACAATAATTGTATATTATCTTGAATTTTCCTTAATTCATCAATCTCATAAAATAAATTTTTTCAGCCGTATCAAAACGAAGTAAACATCTATTAATAGTCTCATATTTTACCTAGTGTTCTAGACTCAGGTCCATACAATGAAAAGATGAGTTGTAAAAAGTCATTTTTCATCTAAAATAATTTTCAATTACCAAGTTTAACCCTAACAAGAAAAGAAAAGAAAAAGAAAGTGGTATGAACTGATACCCATATCCAAAAGAAAAGTTGTATTTTGTATGCTCTCAATTAAAAATTCAAAAAAATTTAATAAATCAACCCTTTCTTCTCTCTCCTCTTTCTCCCCTTTTCTTTTGGAGAAAAGGGTTAGAAAATTATAGGGATTAAAAACATCAAAAAAGGTAAAATTAACAATAAAAATCTCATTTGATTTCATTACCCCAAAACCTCTCCCCATAGAAAAAGCCTGGATCCAGCTTTGACCCCTTTTCCTCTCCAATAAAAATCCAAACCCCAACCCTAACCCTTCCAATTCTCTCCAAGATCCAACCTTTCCTCTCAATCCCTCTCCAAAATCCAATTTTTAATCATGGGTAATTGCTGCGCGTCGCCGGTAGACTCCTCAGAGCGCCCACGCAAGAATCGAAAGAACAAGAAACCTAACCCTTTCTCCATCGAATACAACAAATCCTCCGGCGCCGGAGCCGGCGCCCCCAAACTCACCGTCCTCAAGAATCCAACCGGCCGTGACATCGAAGCTCGATATGAGCTCGGCAACGAGCTCGGCCGAGGAGAATTTGGGGTAACTTACCTCTGCACTGACCGAGACTCTCGAGAGCACCTCGCTTGCAAATCGATATCGAAGAAAAAGCTGAGGACGGCTGTTGATATTGAGGATGTAAGGAGAGAGGTTGAGATTATGAGGTCGATGCCGCCGCATCCTAATATTGTGAGTCTGAAGGACACATATGAGGATGATAGTGCTGTTCATCTTGTTATGGAGTTGTGTGAGGGTGGAGAGCTTTCGATCGGATTGTTGCGAGGGGCATTATACGGAGAGGGCTGCTGCAGTGGTTACGAAGACCATCGTCGAGGTCGTGCAGGTGAGGGATTCTTGAATTTTTATTTATTTATTTAGATTTTGACTGAACAAAGATGGTATATTTATGAGAACCCCACTAAAATTTGATGAACTGAACAAAACGACCATGAAATTTAAAAATTAGAGATAACCCTCCAAAACTTTGCTGAATTTCTCAAAACTCCTCCGAAGTTTTGAAAAGTTCCACCTGTTGAAATACCCTTGTCTTAAAAACTAACTTCCCTCTCTAAGGAGAACAATAAAACAAAATGAAGACCAGTAAAACGAGAGAAAATCGATTAAGATGGTTTGGTGTTTGAACAATGAAGACCACTAAACACACCAGGCAAGAGGAGTGAGAAGATCATATTTTGTGTGTGTGTGTGGGGATTATAGTTACTAATGCAGAGAACAAGAACTTGGTTTTCCATGTACAATTAAGAAGGATGTGATGACAATTACATTCACAGAGGAGATGACCCATAATAGAGGGATAAAGGCTTTGTTGTTGTTAGCTCTGGACAGAAAAAGATTGAATCTTTAGCTTGTAGATCTAAAAATTTGTTACTTTGGGTTCAGATGTGCCACAAACACGGGTTATGCACAGAGATCTCAAGCCGAGAACTTCTTATATGCTCACATACGAAATCGATCATTGGAGGTCATTGGGTACTCGATTCGATTTTGCCGATGCCAAGATAGCGAAAGTCTACATCGCTACATTTATATGTTAGCGGAGGAGCTATATCATGGAAAAGTGTCAAACAGACACTTGTAGCTTCCTCCACTATGGCGCAGAATTTGTAGCTTGCTATGAGGCATCCAATCATGGAATATGGTTGCTAAATTTTATCACCGGATCGCACATTCGAAAATATTGAAAGACCACTAAAGTTATTTTGTGACAATAAATCGCCAGTAATGTATTCCAATAACAACAGAGCTCAACTAAGTCAAAACATATTGACATTAAGTTCCTAGTTGTGAAAGAAAGGGTATAGAGTGGTCAGATATCCATAAAGCATATTGGGACAAACTCCATGATAGCCAATCCTCTTACTAAAGGATTACCACCCAAGGTCTTTCATGAGCACACCGCCATATGGGTGTTGTAATATTTGAGGATATCATGTTTTAGTGGGAGTTGTGATTTTATTGCTTTATGAGAATTTCGGATAAATTTATGTTTGGTTATTTTCATCGTAATAAAGTATTCGGATTATACACTCGCTACATTATGGTTGAGGATGACCTCACTAAAGTTTAAGGTAGGACCGGTTGAAAATAGACATGCACGCATCACATTGCATGTAATTTTCATGCCGCACATCCATGATTGATCTATGTCATTTGATCAGATTAGTATTTGTGACCATTGATGGGTTTAGTCACCATAAATGTGACGACGACCGCTTTGATCCTATATTGATATAGTTGATGGACGAGATTGTTTGGAAATACCCTTATTAGTGATAGCAATTTTTGAGCTCATAAGGTTATACACATTTTAAGGAAACATATGGTGCCCAAGTGGGAGATTGTTAGATTTAAATCTAATTAAATCTATTTGTGGGCACATATGTTACATTAATGTGTAGTGCTATCTCTCAGGCTAACCCACTAAAGTGATCAATCAAGTTGGGTTAATGGGTATTTAAATAAATTATGGGCTAAATGTGCAGATACCAGGTTGTAATTACAATTTGATGAGGGGCCAAATTGTAAAAGTGCAACACCTATATATATGGGGTTATGGTCCCTAATCTAGGGTTAACATAAGAATTCTCATCTCTTTTACCCCCATCTAAAAAGAGATCTAAGGAAGAGAAGAACCCCTAAGATTAGAAGATCCATCAATCCACACAAGATCCAAATCATGGATTCGTGATTGCCCAAGACTTATGATGTTTATCTTTTGGATTAATCATGTTTAAGATCCTTCAGATCTAACAACAAGACATATATTTCAAACAATAATTGTATATTATCTTGAATTTTCCTTAATTCATCAATCTCATAAAATAAATTTTTTTCAGCCGTATCAAAACGAAGTAAACATCTATTAATAGTCTCATATTTTACCTAGTGTTCTAGACTCAGGTCCATACAATGAAAAGATGAGTTGTAAAAGTCATTTTTCATCTAAAATAATTTTCAATTACCAAGTTTAACCCTAACAAGAAAAGAAAAGAAAAGAAAGTGGTATGAACTGATACCCATATCCAAAAGAAAAGTTGTATTTTGTATGCTCTCAATTAAAAAATTCAAAAAAAAAATTTAATAAATCAACCCTTTCTTCTCTCTCCTCTTTCTCCCCCTTTTCTTTTGGGAGAAAAGGGTTAGAAAATTATAGGGATTAAAACATCAAAAAAGGTAAAATTAACAATAAAAATCTCATTTGATTTCATTACCCCAAAACCTCTCCCCATAGAAAAAGCCTGGATCCAGCTTTGACCCCTTTTTCCTCTCCAATAAAAATCCAAACCCCAACCCTAACCCTTCCAATTTCTCTCCAAGATCCAACCTTTCCTCTCAATCCCTCTCCAAAATCCAATTTTTAATCATGGGTAATTGCTGCGCGTCGCCGGTAGACTCCTCAGAGCGCCCACGCAAGAATCGAAAGAACAAGAAACCTAACCCTTTCTCCATCGAATACAACAAATCCTCCGGCGCCGGAGCCGGCGCCCCCAAACTCACCGTCCTCAAGAATCCAACCGGCCGTGACATCGAAGCTCGATATGAGCTCGGCAACGAGCTCGGCCGAGGAGAATTTGGGGTAACTTACCTCTGCACTGACCGAGACTCTCGAGAGCACCTCGCTTGCAAATCGATATCGAAGAAAAAGCTGAGGACGGCTGTTGATATTGAGGATGTAAGGAGAGAGGTTGAGATTATGAGGTCGATGCCGCCGCATCCTAATATTGTGAGTCTGAAGGACACATATGAGGATGATAGTGCTGTTCATCTTGTTATGGAGTTGTGTGAGGGTGGAGAGCTTTTCGATCGGATTGTTGCGAGGGGGCATTATACGGAGAGGGCTGCTGCAGTGGTTACGAAGACCATCGTCGAGGTCGTGCAGGTGAGGGATTCTTGAATTTTTATTTATTTATTTAGATTTTGACTGAACAAAGATGGTATATTTATGAGAACCCCACTAAAATTTGATGAACTGAACAAAACGACCATGAAATTTAAAAATTAGAGATAACCCTCCAAAACTTTGCTGAATTTCTCAAAACTCCTCCGAAGTTTTGAAAAGTTCCACCTGTTGAAATACCCTTGTCTTAAAAACTAACTTCCCTCTCTAAGGAGAACAATAAAACAAAATGAAGACCAGTAAAACGAGAGAAAATCGATTAAGATGGTTTGGTGTTTGAACAATGAAGACCACTAAACACACCAGGCAAGAGGAGTGAGAAGATCATATTTTGTGTGTGTGTGTGGGGATTATAGTTACTAATGCAGAGAACAAGAACTTGGTTTTCCATGTACAATTAAGAAGGATGTGATGACAATTACATTCACAGAGGAGATGACCCATAATAGAGGGATAAAGGCTTTGTTGTTGTTAGCTCTGGACAGAAAAAAGATTGAATCTTTAGCTTGTAGATCTAAAAATTTGTTACTTTGGGTTCAGATGTGCCACAAACACGGGGTTATGCACAGAGATCTCAAGCCGGAGAACTTCTTATTTGCGAACAAGAAGGAGACTGCGGCTCTCAAAGCTATTGATTTCGGGTTATCCGTGTTCTTCAAGCCTGGTATAATTTCAGCTTGTTAATTGATGTGTTTTTTGTTATATTCAACATTTCTATGTGTTTTTTTTGGCTGAATTTTGGGTTCTGTTGTAGGTCAGAGATTTACTGAGATTGTGGGTAGTCCTTATTACATGGCACCCGAGGTTTTAAAGAGGAATTATGGGCCTGAGGTCGATGTTTGGAGCGCTGGAGTCATCCTCTATATCTTGCTTTGTGGTGTGCCTCCATTTTGGGCAGGTAAATATTTTAATACTTGGGAACTTGGGGGTTCTTTCATAGATGTGAATGTATCTTAGATTGATCGTAAATTGTTGATTTTATGTAGAAACTGAACAAGGTGTTGCACAAGCCATCATTCGTTCTGTAATTGATTTCAAGAGAGATCCGTGGCCTAGGGTTTCTGATAATGCAAAAGATCTAGTGAAGAGGATGCTCGATCCTGATCCAAAGAGGCGATTGACTGCTCAGGAAGTGCTCGGTAAATTTCTACTATTTATTCCTTTTCGATCATGTATCAACTATCAAGTTTTAAGATATATGGTGGAAAACCAGGTATTTTGTTTTCACGAATATTGCATAAGTTTAGTAACCACAAAAATGCTTGGCAAACAATGTGTCTGATTATTGATTATTCATCTTGTTGGTGCTCTAATGGAGTAACTCAAAAATTAATGATCAATGCAGTTATGTTTCCTACTACTGGGGACCAATTCAGTTATACTATTCTCCTAAGTGACTTATATGATCAGCAATTGCATTTTGTCAATTTAATGAAGTATTCTTTTCCGAGTCCCTGGCTCTTTATTATTATTATTATATTTAATCTGGCATTTCTCTTTACTAGCATTTGGATTCTATCTGTATATAACTGAGCATTTGGTATGTTTAATTGCAGATCATCCTTGGTTGCAGAATGCCAAAAAGGCACCTAATGTTAATCTAGGTGAGACTGTGAAAGCTAGACTCCAACAATTCTCTATGATGAACAAACTGAAGAAGAGAGCTCTTAGGGTAAGATTATGGCTACATGCCTGTTTATAAAATTAGCCAATTCCATCATTCTCGTGAACAAGAACAGCTTATAATATTTGGAAATTATTGCAGGTGATTGCTGAACATTTATCGGTGGAAGAAGTAGCAGACATAAAGGATATGTTTTCAAAGATGGATGTAAACAACCATGGCAAGATAACTCTAGAAGAGTTGAAATTTGGTCTGCACAAGCTTGGTCACCAGATTCCAGATGCAGATGTTAAGATTCTAATGGATGCTGTAAGTACCCAAACCTGAATGTATTTTTAACATTGATTCGTTTGTTACTACTGCTTGTTTAGTGTTCAGTGTACGAATCTTAACTATAAACTATCTTGTCGACAATATATTTCAATGCATGTCACATTTAACTCAAAAGTCACCACTGTATGCAAAGTTCTGTCAAATGACAACCATTTTCTCAGTTAAATGAGAGCATGCATTTTTTTATGCCATGTAATTTGGTCATTTTGCATCCTTGTCACGATGTTCAGTATCTATCGTTCTTACATGATATAATAATGTATTTATTTTGTTGGCAATAAGCTCTTGAAGCTGATCTACTATTTCAATGTCAGGCTGATGTGGATGGAAATGGGACACTAGATTATGGAGAATTTGTTGCGGTATCAGTTCATCTCAGAAAAATAGGGAACGATGACCATCTGCACAAAGCCTTCACTTACTTTGATCAGAACAAGAGTGGATATATAGAGATCGATGAGCTGAGGGAATCCCTAGCTGATGACGTGGGTCCAAACCATGAGGAAGTCATCAATGCCATCATCCGCGATGTAGACACAGACAAGGTCAGTGATCTTATAAACTAATGATCACATATTTTTCCCCTAAGGGATATCCGAACGCTTCATCTCCCTTGCATTTATTTTCTAGATTTAATACTTCTACAGACTTTCTGAAAAATTATTTAGAGAAATAATCATTGCATACAACAGGAATAAAGCCATTATTTCAAATTCTTTGGTTGGCTACATGAATCCTATTTTTCCATACCATCCATTCCTTCTCCCGTTGCTTCTAACAAAATTCGCTTATGCTTATATTTCTACTCCTCACTGCATTAATTGTGATCTTACACTTATTTCTACTCCATTACACATGGTCAAACAGTCTCAGTCAATTTTCTCTCATTTTATTCTCGATATGAGCAACCTCTAACCTCCTATACTTCATTTCTTATCCTATCTCTAAGTGTATATTCGCAAGTCCATCAATTTTCTGCTACGGTAATCAAATAATAGTGAGTAGCTGTGGGATTCCTACCCATGCCCTTTCATACCGGAGCCTAAATCTAGTGCCTTAGACGACTCGGACATTGCATGGGATATCAAAAACAGCCCCAATTTATCTTTCAGAATTTCAGCATTTTAAGTATGTTTTGGCTTTTGGCCTACAACAGGATGGAAAAATCAGCTATGAGGAGTTTGCAGCAATGATGAAGGCCGGCACAGATTGGAGAAAGGCTTCAAGGCAGTACTCTCGGGAGCGGTTCAATAGTCTGAGCTTGAAGCTAATGAAAGATGGATCCTTGCAAGTAACGAATGAGCCTATCAGATGAGGGGGAAAAAAAACAAAAAGATCAATGTGTGTATGTTTGTGAGATGATCCAAAACAGGCAATTCCTTTGATTATGGGTGGGGTTTTACAAGATTCGTTTTGTTTTTTTTTTCTTGTGCCCTTTTCATTTTAGTACTATCTGATGATGATTCTTTTTATCTGGTTCTTTGTTTTTTTGGATATATTGGAGCTTTTGTATGTATGGGGGAGAAATTCAAGGAGAGATGGTGGTAACTGGGGTTCATGCCTGTAAATATTATGTGAAAAATTTGCCCCTTGTTTTGCTAAATTTTTCATTTTGTATTATGTGAACCCTGAGAGACGTTCAACAAGAAGTTGGTGTGCTAATGTGACCTTTATTTTTGCATATTGATTTTCTTTGTTATGGGCTTATAGTATGAGGTGAAGAGAAGCTGCAGGGGGTTGGATGTTGTTATCTTAGGTCATGACGTTGTGTGTTATGGAATTAAATGGAGCAATGAGAAAGGTGTTGAGTTTGGATGGTTGGCATTAATTTTGGTTGTGTTGAAAGTTTTGAAAGGCAGGCTGTCTATTTTTGACTTTGGTTTTCTTATGTGGTTGGTTGGTTGGTTAACAAGATTTATCATCTACCTTTGTTTTTGGACTTGTTCACTTGTCCTTTGATTTTGGTTCTTCCTCATTGGAAGGAGTCTTTGGAGTTGTTTTCAAGAGTTGGCCATCACATTTGGGAACTTAAGTACTAATTAAGAAGCTTCTGATTTTTTTCAATAGCTTTCCTTCTTGATATTTCTAGAGTAAGAGTTCAACCTGGGAAATGAAGTGAAAGTAACACGTCTTCCAGAATAGATTTGAAAGTTAGCTATGATATTTACAATTTTTTTCCTCCTAGCTAGACAATAATCTGATTGTAATTGTATTTTGATTATCTACAATATGTTTATTGAGTGCCCTCATTGAAAATGAGTAGTGGGATATGTTTTATGTCCTTTCTTCCAATAGTCTTTTTTTAAAAAAAAACATAAAGTGACACGTCACATTTTGAACTAGA
The DNA here is from genome assembly GCA_012295165.1 of Asparagus setaceus. Lineage (NCBI taxonomy): Eukaryota > Viridiplantae > Streptophyta > Magnoliopsida > Asparagales > Asparagaceae > Asparagus > Asparagus setaceus. The sequence continues at coordinate 69,496,357 of CM022706.1, forward strand.
GTTTTAGGATTATTACAGAATTGTTATTTGAATGGTCTACAAATTCAATTATAGGGATCTTTCTTCATTTGCAATAGTGCAGTAATGGTCAATGAGATGGAAACAAAATTAATAAAGCACCAACTTAAGCATGTGATGATGATGGCGTTGTGGATGGAAATCACTCTCCTGAAATATTCTCAAGGGGTAGCAGAGGAGGGGGGGCAGGGGTAACACTGGAAGAGAGGTGATGACGAAAGAGAAGGCGGCAGGGGTCATGAGCAAACAGTCGGTTCAGTTAGTTTGATAAATATTAAGAAAATCAAACCGAACCGACCAAAATTAGTTCAGTCGGTTTGGTTTGGTCTATTCAGTTTGGAATTGTACTCATTTAATTAAGAAAAATGCTATTTCAACCCAAAAGAAAGATGCATATAAACAATTGATGAAAGAAAAATTTGAATTAAGTAATTGTGAATTATACTTGATATAATAAACAATTTAAAGGAAACAAGAGAATAAAATTTTTGTACTAACGAAAAGAAAGAAAGAGTACATTCTTGATGATTGAGAGAGCAGTCGGTTCGGTTGAAATTTTCTCAAACCGAACCGATCGAAACATATTCTAATACCAAACTGAATTATCAAAATTCGATCGGTTCGGCCAGTTTAATCGGTTCAAACTGACTAGGGCTCACCCCTAGAAGGTAATAGAAGAAAAGGAGAGAAGACGGGAGAGGATGAGAGAGAAGAAAGAGGTTGAAGAGGAGAGAGGACGAAAAAGATGAGAGAGGATGAAAGAGATGAGAGGGGTTCATAGGTTCATAAGAGAAAGAAGAAGGAAAAAAGAGGAATAAAGGAGAGGAAAAAAGAATGAACAAGGAGGGTACTTTTGGGATTTTGTAAAGTTCACAGTGGATGGGGGGTGGAAGCATGGTTCTTTGGATCAATGCGGTTTTATGCAATAGTCGAAAATGTCAGGTAGGACGACGCTCAGATTCTTATTCGAAGGGAAGGGAGGCAATTTCCCAAGAATAAATAATAAACAGTTTCTTCAGCCTCACCACAATTAGGATCATAAGTATCAATATCCATACCTCTTTTTTTGCAATTGTGCACGGGCCAAGAGCTCGCGATAATAGATTAGCCACATAGTGAAAGAGTGGCGAGACAAATTCATCCCACTCCATACTAATTTCCTCCATCAGGCTTTACGATTAGAGCGCACATAACTTGAGAGGCAACTTTAGATGTAAAAGCAGGCTTAGGACCTAACCAAATACTTCATCTCCAAAGCAATCAACCAACTGAGTGCAACATCCCTTAAGTTGAGAATTTTTCGAAATCCCCAAGATCGTGATGCACTTATAGGAATACTCCACAAGCTATTATTGTTAATATATCTCTCACAGTCATGTATCCATTTGACCCATAAATTATCTGGCTTTAAAGTAATTTGCAATTGATGCTTCAACATAAGAGCTTAATTAGTAATATGAGTATCATGATACCTCAGACCTTGTTGCTCCTTACACGAACATGTTGACTTCCAAGCTAGATGCATTTTAGTTTGTTATTTTTGTAAACTTTTCAGTCAAAGGAGCACAATCATTGTAAGAAGAAGGCTTATAGCAAGAGGTATACCAAGTACTTAAATGGTAAATATCCTTCAGAGAATTGACATTGCTAAGAAGTAGTTTGTCTATCATCATGAGAAGCACCTCAAAAATAGTTGGCTTTTAGAATTATTTGCAACATAGGCCCGGGGCAGGGGCCATTTTCTGAAGACAATACAACAGTAGCTTACTGCAATTAAATTTGGACTTGGCCCAGATCAGCCAACTGTTCAAACTTTCTTTTCAATGTCTTTTGTTTTTTCATCTTTATGGTTTTAAGTGGGCTAAGGCCCTGGCCCATTAAGCTTACGTCACCACAAAACGGTTCTGTTATTGTTCAAGTTCCGATCTGATTCCGCCGCAGCACTAACTCAAGATCCAGAAACCTCATTATCTCACTGTATAATCACTGAGCTAAATTTTGTTGCTGAAAATTTTGATTATTACTGAAATTTTGATTATTTCTAAAATTCTTGATTTATTGCTGAAATATCCATACGTATACATTATTACTTTATCATTGAAATTTTTTTATATTGCTGAAATTTTGTATCATTGCGGCCAATTCCGATTTATTCCTGTAATATTCATATGTTTCTTTAATTGTTTTAGCAGAAAGCCTATTATCTCACTGGTTCTAAATAAGCTTATTTTATTATTCTTATTATTTACTAGCCGGTCTAACACTTGAAAACACATTCTCTCTCCTCAATCTGCATTTTATTGAATTCATTAAATAATAGTATTAACCGTTTGACATTTCATTGAATTCATTAAAGAATACTATCTTAGCTTATTTGAGATTACTTTCAAGATAAATACTATGTATTTGAGATTCCTTCGAATATTCATTTCATATACTGAAAAGTAATGTCTATTTCATCCATCATTTCAATAAGTAAACTAATCACTTCATGATACATACTACGTAAAAGGAAACAATGGAAAAGAGGAAGAAACAATCAGAGTCAAGTATTGGATACTTTCTAATACATTCAAAGATTACATAGTAAATCATATCATATCATACTCCTTATAAAAGTATGAGTTTGGAAAAACTAGAAGAAAAAAATATGTTTGTGGGATAAACTTTCATAGTGTTTGTCAATTGAAACTAGAACAAAATTAGAACATGGATAATGGTAAAACAATTATCCCACTTTTTCCATTTCTCTATATAAAAATGAGAGTTCTAGTCTCTCAAATTATTTCAAGTTTTATGCTAGAATTACTTGGTAAAAGCTAGAACTCTCCTATTTATTTCTTATTTTTATTTTTCATATTTATTTTTTTTCCTCCATCCTCTCTCCCATCGATGGTCATGGCATCATCTGACCATGCTATCATATTTGACCACATCTCCTCTTACTCCTCTTTTATATGCTCTTTTCTATAAAAGTGTTAGTTTGGAAAAACTTTCCATGGTCAATATTATCCTTTACCTTTTGGAGATTACATCGTTATCTTATCTAATGATGATAATAAAGCTAAAATTTAGAAAGATTCTCTTTAGTTAAACTAAGTTTATTATCTCATCCAAATTATTAGCTGATGTCAATTTTGAAGGTTTAAAAATATAATCATTTCTATTTGAATCTAACCTTATTTGTCAACCCACTAATCCCTCCTTTATATATTCCCGAGTCAATATTATCCTTGACCTTTTGGATATTACATTGTTATCCGATTTTAATGATGATGATAATAAAGTTAAAATTTAGAAAGATTATCTTTAGTTAAACTAAGTTTATTATCTCATTCAAATTATTACTTGATGATAATTTTGAAGGTTAATCCTTTCTATTTGAATTTAACCTTATCTATTAACCCACTAATCCCTCCTTTATATATAAAGAGAAATTGGTGGACTTTAAAACATGCCATATGTGAAAAAATTATCACATGTACCACTATCATATTAGAATCGACATTTGGTTTGGATACTTAATCTTATCTTTATTATAGAATTCCCATCAAATTAAAACTATCCATAATTAAAATATTCAATAATCAAATCTCTACCTTATATGTGGTTACATAATCTTATCTTTATCTAAGAATACCCATCAAATTAAAATTATTCTTAATTATAAAATTTTAAAAATTATGTTCCTCTTTTATATAAGAAATGATTTTCTCTATATTAGAGAATTATAAATAAACCCTTTTAAAAATTCAAAAATTACAAACCATTCAATGAAAATCCAAAATTATAGACAACTCCTGAAATAGTTAAAATTACAAGATGACCCTGTGAAAAAAATAGAAATTAGCAAACAACATCTTAAGATTCAAAGTTACAAATAAAATCTTAAAAATCTAAAAATTACAAATAGCACTCTAAAAATCCAAAAATCATAAACTATCCTTTTGAAGTCCAAAATGACAAACAACCTTGAAAATTTAAAATTACAGATAACTCCATAAAAATCTAAAATTCCAAATCCCGTGAATATCAAAAATTGCAAACAACCCTTTAAGATTCAAAATTGTGAATAAACCCTTAAAAAATTAGATAATTACAAATAGCACTTTAAAAATCTGAAAATTATAAACTATCCCTATCAAATCTAAAATTAATAAAACCACATAGAAATGTGAATATTCCAAAAGTCTACTTAAAGTTTGTAAAATTATAAATAGCCCCTTGAAATTTTATAACGAGCTCTTTTAAAGTTTCAAAATTATAAATATCCCATTGAAAATTTTACAAATAGTCATTTAAAAATTTAAAATTATAGATAACTCCATAAAAATCTAAAATTCCAAATCCCGTGAATATCAAAAATTGCAAACAACCCTTTAAGATTCAAAATTGTGAATAAACCCTTGAAAAATTAGATAATTACAAATAGCACTTTAAAAATCTGAAAATTATAAGCTATCCCTATCAAATCTAAAATTAATAAAACCAAATAGAAATGTGAATATTCCAAAAGTCTAAGTTTCTAAAATTATAAATAGCCCCTTGAAATTTTATAACGAGCTCTTTTAAAGTTTCAAAATTATAAATATCCCATTGAAAATTTTACAAATAGTCATTTAAAAATTTAAAAATTATAGATAACTCCATAAAAATCTAAAATTCCAAATCCCGTGAATATCAAAAATTGCAAACAACCCTTTAAGATTCAAAATTGTGAATAAACCCTTGAAAAATTAGATAATTACAAATAGCACTTTAAAAATCTGAAAATTATAAGTTATCCCTATCAAATCTAAAATTAATAAAACCAAATAGAAATGTGAATATTCCAAAAGTCTAAGTTTCTAAAATTATAAATAGCCCCTTGAAATTTTATAACGAGCTCTTTTAAAGTTTCAAAATTATAAATATCCCATTGAAAATTTTACAAATAGTCATTTAAAAATATACAATTAGCCCCATGAATGTTTTGAAAACAATAAACAACCTGCTAAATATTTTAAAAATTACAAAAATCTCCTAAAAATTTTACAAACAACTACCTAAAACTTTTATAAATAGGACCTAAAAGTTTTAGAAATTATAAATACCCCCAAAAATTTTACAAATAGCCCCTAAATTTTTGAAAAATACAAATGACCCCATAAAAGTTTACAAAATAGCCACTTAAAACTTTACAATTAACCCGTAAAAGATTCAAACATTATAAATATCCTTTTGAAAGTTTCAAAATTATAAATAGCCCATAAATATTTCTAAAATTACAAAATAAAATAGAATAATGTTGTAATACATCACATGGGGAAAGGATAAGGTAAGGGCATAATGGTCTTGGAAAGTGTTATGTTCCTAATACTAGGGATCGTGAAACTTCCTTATCTAATAAACATCCTATCACTCAAAATATCTACTTTATCTTATAAAGAAAATACTTATTCTCTTCTTATCATAACATAGTAAAAGAGGTACTTTCTCTTCTTAAATAATTAATGTATTAATTAATAGATGATCTACAAGTTATAGTCTATAAAGAAATATAATCAATTATCTTTTTCATTACATTACGAGATCTTAGAAATAGTTTAATATATTTGAAGAGTGCAAAAAACTAACTTATATAAACTAAAGAAATAAAAGCAATATGTGCGAGCATGGACATAAAAGTTTTTCTATAAATATACATTATCAATCCACCAGCAAAACAGAAATTCAAACCCCCCAAAAAAATCATCAGTCAGTACTTCCTCCCTCCTCATAACTTTGTGATCATCTCCCCACTTCCAATCAATTTTCTCTTTCTCCCTCAAGCATCATCAAAGCCAAGAAAAAATTCAACTTATGTATCTTAGTATTCTTGTGCTTTGCATGTACCTAAGAGACCTTCTTCATGTTATATATGTATGAAAAAATTTGCAAGGAGGCAATCAAGTCCATCGTTCATCATATAGATAAATACTTTAATTGCGTGTCAACTGAAAAGTCGCTCATCTCCTTTATGTTTACCTCAAAACATATGTTGACTGAAAGCTATAGTTTGTGGTACATAGTTCCCTAAATTTACTAGTTCACTATTAAGACTGGCTTGTATATGGATTCTATTAAAGGACTATATTGGAAACTTTCAGTAACATTCTTGTTGCCATTTTCCGTCATATCTCTTAATTTCATGGACATTTTACATGGTTTGTGTATCCTTAGCCTTGTATGTACTCATGCATGTTTAATAATAAGTTATTCTCAAATTCATGATTATCTGAATTATTATTCACAACTCATTTTGAGGGACAAAACAATTTTAGTGAGTTGCCAAACACACCTAAGTATTATTTTCTGCATCAGAAAAATCCCTTAAAGTTTAATAGTTTTCCATGGACATATCCCTTAAAGGTCAGTAGTTTTCCTCGCTTCTTCAGTACTCTTTAACTTCTTTCCTTTTATCTTTATCATCAACAACTATGAATTTGCTTTGAAACACTGCCTTTGGTCTAATGGAGAGCAGTGGTAATTTAATTCTGCCTTCAGTCTAATAAGGTAATTGAACATCTTAAATAATGAAAATATTGCAATTTTTTATTTGATCACAATAAAAATATCTCTAAAGAAACTTATAAACATGAAAATATAGAGTATATGACATAAAAGTACGTGTTTTGCTTACAAAATCTCCGTGAACATGTACATAAAAGTATCGAGATAAATTATAACATTAATCAATTACTCCAAAGTAGACTAGGTAACCTCTTTTTAATGAAAAAATATTATAATTTAAAAATATTTGTTAGTCAAAACACGTACTTTTAAGAAGGGAGGAGGAAGCAGCAATGACCATCAAGGAGCGAAGGTAAAGTTTAGGATTTGACGAAGAGGAAAGAGGAGATAGGGGAGAGAGGATGAGGGTTTTGGTTTGGGAGGAAGGAGGATTAATTAGGGATTGAAATTACAGGGTTTGAAGAAGAGCAAGGAGGAGGATTTGACGAAGGAGGAGGAGGTGAAAAAGATAAGGTGGCTTTGAAGGTAACCAGATATTGCAAAAAGTAACTGGAAAAAAGTATCTAGTAATATTCTCTCCTGAGGATTTGAGAAGGAAGGAGGAGGAGAGGCGAGAGAGAATAAATGTTTGAGTTTGAGAAGTAAGGAGTAGAAGGTGGTAAAAAAGATAAGAAGTAGGGTTTTTTTTTAGATATTAGTCCCTTAAATATTTAATAATTGCATATTAGTCCCTTAAATATTGGAAATTGCATATTAGTCCCTCAAATGCTATAGGGTCTTGCAAAATGGTCCATTTGCTAGTATTTCAATTAAAAAACCTCACCATGGTTACGTTAACTCCTAAACCCAATATCTGCAATTACCAAACTACCCCTCTTTTTGTTGTTTCAAACCTTTATAAAGCTCAACTTTGGGTTAGAGTTCTTTTCTAACTATTGAAGAAGAACTCATGTGGGTTTGATTTTTTTTAAGCGAGTATTGGTTTAAACCTATTAGGAAATAGGTTGAGAAACATTATAGAGGAGTAACATAGTCACTTTGCCTCCAACAGTTAGGTTTGACAGAACATTCCCCTCAAATCTAATGCGATTTAACTTGAAGGATCGTTTTGCGAGATCTTATAGGATTTGAGAGAGTAATATGCAATCTTCAAGATTTGAGGGCCTAACATGCAATTATTGAATATTTAAGGGACTAATATCTAAAAAACCAAAAAAAGTAGGGGTTTTTCTCTTTTAACCCAAAGTTTTACCCCCACTTATTAAAAAACCCACTCACTTATACAAACACTCATAAACACAAAGTATCTCATCCCACTTATTTTTAAACCCAATGTGTATAATACACTCATTCTTTATATTATATTTTCCCAAGAAATTGAAAATTCCAAGAATACCCTTCATCCCCAAATACAGCAGCTCCCCCTCTCTCTCTCTGTTCTCTCTCTCTCTCTCTCTCTCTCTCTGTGTGTTCTCCCCCCTCTCCCTTCTTTATTTCACCTTCCCAGTTCAAAAGGATTTTGACTCCTCCCTGCACACGCCACTTTATCGCGGCTCGAGGCTGAGCTCAAGGGGTGGGCTGGGAGGGGGTGGGTGGGTGTGGGATGCGGTGAACAGATAAGTGGTCATCATCGAGCAGGCTCACCTTAAAGCCCCCACAATTCCTCTCTCTTCCCACTCAAGTGAAGCTCCCCTCAGTGCCTCAGAGGGTCAAAATCCTGGAACTTTGCTGAAGTCCTCTCAACCAGCCCAAACCCAGGTTAGCTCTGACTCGGGTTCTTCAATAGCAGCGGATTCTCAGCCTAACTCACCTTCTGCTATCCTACAAGTCACACAAAACCCTACGGACTATTCTCATGCAAACTCTTATGATTATGCAGGGGAGGAACTCGATACAGAGAACAACCCAACCTATGCTGATCAGCCTATACTCTCAGGGACAAATCTAGCTTCAGGGAATGGTGTCGAAGATGCAAATGTGTGTATGACTGATTCCAAGAATCAGCACCCCCTCGAGCCCCCCAGGACACAGTCACGTCTTGCCGCTGAAGCATGCACACCTAGTGTTTGTAATTATGCTGAAGCGAGTAACCCATCTACACCATGCCTCCAATCGAATCGAGTGTACATCAACATCAATCCACCGCCTTATAATGCGTACCTTGAATAAAACAAGAAACCCACCATGCCCTCAAGTCTCAAGATCAACAACGCCCCCAACATTCCCTCAATGTTCAAACGAGCTAGGAAGAGTTCCTACCCTTGAACTCCATAAAATACGGTTCAGAATCTTGGTAATTTCTTGTTTGCATTTTGTATTTTGGATTTGTGATGCCGAGTCCTTGTATCGAGTATCATACTTTTGTAATCTATCCTTATATATATGATATGATGCTACTCGATGGCCCCTCCGGAACAGGAGGCTTTTGTTAAAAAAAACTGTCCAGTTTTATTTTTGAACAATGAAAAGGTGTGATAATATATACATTGCTCAGAAAAAACTGAATTGATATATTCGACGTAGCTTCAGAAATTCCAGAGGCCATAAAGTGCTATACTTCATCGATAAGTAGCTATACTTTTATCATAAAGTGCTATACATTGGCATAAAATGCTATACTTAGTCCCTCAAATGCTATAGGGTCTTGCAAAATGGTCCATTTGCTAGTATTTCAATTAAAAACCTCACCATGGTTACGTTAACTCCTAAACCCAATATCTGCAATTACCACTCTCTCTCTCTCTCTCTCTCTCTCTCTCTCTCTCTCTCTCTCTCTCTCTCTCTCTCTCTCTCTCTCTCTCTCTCTCTCTCTCTCTCTCTCTCTCTCTCTCTCTCTCTCTCTCTCTCTCTCTCTCTCTCTCTCTCTCTCTCTCTCTCTCTCTCTCTCTCTCTCTCTCTCTCTCTCTCTCTCTCTCTCTCTCTCTCTCTCTCTCTCTCTCTCTCTCTCTCTCTCTCTCTCTCTCTCTCTCTCTCTCTCTCTCTCTCTCTCTCTCTCTCTCTCTCTCTCTCTCTCTCTCTCTCTCTCTCTCTCTCTCTCTCTCTCTCTCTCTCTCTCTCTCTCTCTCTCTCTCTCTCTCTCTCTCTCTCTCTCTCTCTCTCTCTCTCTCTCTCTCTCTCTCTCTCTCTCTCTCTCTCTCTCTCTCTCTCTCTCTCTCTCTCTCTCTCTCTCTCTCTCTCTCTCTCTCTCTCTCTCTCTCTCTCTCTCTCTCTCTCTCTCTCTCTCTCTCTCTCTCTCTCTCTCTCTCTCTCTCTCTCTCTCTCTCTCTCTCTCTCTCTCTCTCTCTCTCTCTCTCTCTCTCTCTCTCTCTCTCTCTCTCTCTCTCTCTCTCTCTCTCTCTCTCTCTCTCTCTCTCTCTCTCTCTCTCTCTCTCTCTCTCTCTCTCTCTCTCTCTCTCTCTCTCTCTCTCTCTCTCTCTCTCTCTCTCTCTCTCTCTCTCTCTCTCTCTCTCTCTCTCTCTCTCTCTCTCTCTCTCTCTCTCTCTCTCTCTCTCTCTCTCTCTCTCTCTCTCTCTCTCTCTCTCTCTCTCTCTCTCTCTCTCTCTCTCTCTCTCTCTCTCTCTCTCTCTCTCTCTCTCTCTCTCTCTCTCTCTCTCTCTCTCTCTCTCTCTCTCTCTCTCTCTCTCTCTCTCTCTCTCTCTCTCTCTCTCTCTCTCTCTCTCTCTCTCTCTCTCTCTCTCTCTCTCTCTCTCTCTCTCTCTCTCTCTCTCTCTCTCTCTCTCTCTCTCTCTCTCTCTCTCTCTCTCTCTCTCTCTCTCTCTCTCTCTCTCTCTCTCTCTCTCTCTCTCTCTCTCTCTCTCTCTCTCTCTCTCTCTCTCTCTCTCTCTCTCTCTCTCTCTCTCTCTCTCTCTCTCTCTCTCTCTCTCTCTCTCTCTCTCTCTCTCTCTCTCTCTCTCTCTCTCTCTCTCTCTCTCTCTCTCTCTCTCTCTCTCTCTCTCTCTCTCTCTCTCTCTCTCTCTCTCTCTCTCTCTCTCTCTCTCTCTCTCTCTCTCTCTCTCTCTCTCTCTCTCTCTCTCTCTCTCTCTCTCTCTCTCTCTCTCTCTCTCTCTCTCTCTCTCTCTCTCTCTCTCTCTCTCTCTCTCTCTCTCTCTCTCTCTCTCTCTCTCTCTCTCTCTCTCTCTCTCTCTCTCTCTCTCTCTCTCTCTCTCTCTCTCTCTCTCTCTCTCTCTCTCTCTCTCTCTCTCTCTCTCTCTCTCTCTCTCTCTCTCTCTCTCTCTCTCTCTCTCTCTCTCTCTCTCTCTCTCTCTCTCTCTCTCTCTCTCTCTCTCTCTCTCTCTCTCTCTCTCTCTCTCTCTCTCTCTCTCTCTCTCTCTCTCTCTCTCTCTCTCTCTCTCTCTCTCTCTCTCTCTCTCTCTCTCTCTCTCTCTCTCTCTCTCTCTCTCTCTCTCTCTCTCTCTCTCTCTCTCTCTCTCTCTCTCTCTCTCTCTCTCTCTCTCGTGTTCTCCCCTCTCCTTCTTTATTTCACCTTCCCAGTTCAAAGGATTTTGACTCCTCCCCGGCACAAAATACGCCTTATCTCTGCTCGGAGGCTCAAGGGGTGGGCGGGTGGTGGAGTGGGTGTGGGATGCGGTGAGCAGATAAGTGGTCATCATCGGCGAGGCTCACCTTAAAGCCCCACAATTCCTCTCTCTTCCCACTCAAGTGAAGCTCCCTCGGTGCCTCGGAGGGTCAAAATCCTGGAACTTTCTTTGAAGTCCTCTCAACCAGCCCAAACCTGTGTTAGCTCGACTCGGGTTCTTCAATAGCGGATTCTCGGCCTAACTCACCTTCGCTATCCTACAAGTCACACAAAACCCTACGGACTATTCTCATGCAAACTCTTATGATTATGCAGGGAGGAACTCGTCTGAGAGAACAACCCAACCTATGCCGACGCCCTATACTCGTGGACAAATCTAGCTTCGTGGAATGGTGTCAAGATGCAAATGTGTGTATGGTGATTCCAAGAATCAGCACCCCTCGAGCCCCCAGGGACCTGATCCGCGTCTTGCCTGAAGCATGCACACCTAGTGTTTGTAATTATCTTTGAAGCGAGTAACCCATCTACACCATGCCTCCAATCGAATCGAGTGTACATCGGCGATCAATCCACTCTGCCCCTTATCTGCGTACCTTGAATAAAACAAGAAACCCACCATGCCCTCAAGTCTCAAGATCAACAACGCCCCCAACATTCCTCAATGTTCACCGAGCTAGGAAGAGTTCCTACCCTTGAACTCCATAAAATACGGTGTCGTAATCTTGGTAATTTCTTGTTTGCATTTTGTATTTTGGATTTGTGATGCCGAGTCCTTGTATCGAGTATCATACTTTTGTAATCTATCCTTATATATATGATATGATGCTACTCGATGGCCCCTCCGGAACAGGAGGCTTTTGTTAAAAAACTGTCCAGTCTTATTTTTGAACAATGAAAAGGTGTGATAATATATACATTGCTCGAAAAACTGAATTGATATATTCGACGAGCTTCAGAAATTCCAGAGGCCATAAAGTGCTATACTTCGTCGATAAGTAGCTATACTTTTGTCATAAAGTGCTATACATTGGCATAAAATGCTATACTTTGGCCATTAGGAGCTATACTTTAGCATAAAGTGCTATACTTTTCAAAAAATAGAAAATTAAGTGTGAACCTCTCGTCAACATAAACGATTGACCAAGCAACACATTGGACACAGAAATGGCCATATACATTGCTCAGAAAAAACTGAATTGATATATTCGACGTAGCTTCAGAAATTCCAGAGGCCATAAAGTGCTATACTTTGTCGATAAGTAGCTATACTTTTGTCATAAAGTGCTATACTTTGGCATAAAGTGCTATACTTTGGTCATAAGGAGCTATACTTTGGCATAAAGTGCTATACTTTTTAAAAAACTGGAAAATTATGAGTGAACCTCTCGTCAACATAAACGATTGACCAAGCAACACATTGGACACAGAAATGACCATATACATTGCTCAGAAAAAAACTGAATTGATATATTCGACGTAGCTTCAGAAATTCCAGAGGCCATAAAGTGCTATACTTTGTCGATAAGTAGCTATACGTTTGTCATAAAGTGCTATACTTTGGCATAAAGTGCTATACTTTGGTCATAAGGAGCTATACTTTGGCATAAAGTGCTATACTTTTAAAAACTGAAAATTATGAGTGAACCTCTCGTCAACATAAACGATTGACCAAGCAACACATTGGACACGAAATGACCATATACATTGCTCGAAAAAAGCGAATTGATATATTCGACGTAGCTTCGAAATTCCGGAGGCCATAAAGTGCTATACTTTGTCGATAAGTAGCTATACTTTTGTCATAAAGTGCTATACTTTGGCATAAAGTGCTATACTTTGGTCATAAGGAGCTATACTTTGGCATAAAGTGCTATACTTTTAAAAACTGAAAATTATGAGTGAACCTCTCGTCAACATAAACGATTGACCAAGCAACACATTGGACACGAAATGACCATATACATTGCTCGAAAAACTGAATTGATATATTTGACGTAGCTTCAGAAATTCCAGAGGCCATAAAGTGATATACTTCGTCGATAAATAGCTATACTTTTATCATAAAGTGCTATACGTTGGCATAAAATGCTATACTTTGGTCATAAGGAGCTATACTTTGGCATAAAGTGCTATACTTTTAAAAAAAATTAGAAAATTATGAGTGAACCTCTCGTCAACATAAACGATTGACAAAGCAACACATTGGACACAGAAATGACCATATACATTGCTCAGAAAAAAACTAAATTGATATATTCGACGTAGCTTCAGAAATTCCAGAGGCCATAAAGTGCTATACTTCGTCGATAAGTAGCTATACTTTTGTCATAAAGTGCTATACTTTAGCATAAAGTGCTATACTTTGTCGATAAGTAGCTATACTTTTGTCATAAAGTGCTATACTTTTAAAAACTGAAAATTATGAGTGAACCTCTCGTCAACATAAACGATTGACCAAGCAACACATTGGACACGAAATTATGAGTGAACCTCTCGTCAACATAAACGATTGACCAAGCAACACATTGGACACGAAATGACCATATACATTGCTCGAAAAACTAAATTAATATATTGAATAAGGAGTTTTATATAATAGAAAATTTGATACAACATGATACATTGGATAAGGAATTTTATACAATACACACACAAATTATCTATATAAACATAATACAGAAAATTTCATACAACACGATACATATTGCAGGCTGTAGTTGATCTGCCGTTTGGGCTGCAATGTGGCAATGTGAAGATCCGATCAATTGCCAATAGTAGGGGGTTCTCTCACGTATTTGGTTGAAAAGTTAGTGTGCATTGACGAATGGGCTAAGATCATGGCGATGCACAAAACCAAAGTTCTCTTGGGCATTTAATCAAACACCTCTAATGCCTCCTCAACCAACCGCAATATCGCATAACCTCTAATCGTTGTAGTCCAAATAACTATATCTATTTTGTCATTCCATCAAACACCTTCTACTCATCAACATTTATTATCACTCAACAAAATCAATGACCAGATCAAAATACCATACATGTCCTCAAACTCGAATACCAGCATCAAAAGCCATAGAGGTCATCAAACTCAAAGCAAGACCGCTTCCCCATTGGCCGGCTTCGAGCGGACCGAGTGGGTTGCATCGCCACTGCCGCCTCCCTACAACGAAGGGATCCGGTGAAGAGAAGCACGCGAGTTGGCATTGGACTTCATTGCAAGAGATCAAAACCCTAAAAGTTTTAAGGTTTTTTCCCAAAGAAAGGAGAACTAGAAAGAGGCTGGATAATTGTTAGGGAAGAAGAAGAAGGACAATTTCGGGATTAATCTTTATTTTTTGTATATAGTATATAGATTGAGAGTGTGATTTGTACTTTGGGTTTATAAATAAGTGGGAGTTGTACTTTGGGTGTATGGATCATAATAAAAGTAGGTGGGTTTAAAAATAAGTTGGAGTAAAACTTTGGGGTAAAAGATGGATTCCCCAAAAAAGTATCTAGCAATATTCTCTCCATGACTCTTTGCTTTTTTTGATTTGAGGTAGGAGGGGGAGAGAGGGGGTGGGGATTTTGGTTTGAAGAGAAGGAACGAGGAGGTGGCAGTCATGATCATCGAGGCATGAAAGTTAGAATTTGTGGAAAAGGAAAGATAAGAAGAGTGGAGATAGTGGATGGGGGTTTAGATTTGAGGAAGGAGGAGGCGACACCATAGCTAACCAGAAAATGCAAAAGATAATTAAAAAAAAGTTTAAAAATAACAACAATATTCTGGCCATGGATTTGGTTATATTTTACATTTTTTTGGTTAACTTTTTCTACTTTCTTGTCACCTACAGTGTTTAAGCAATATTCTCTCCATGACTCTCTTGTTGTCAAGTTCCTTCGGTAAGAATTACATAACCATACAATTGGTTTTGCAACTTGATCCTCTAACTGGAGAAATTTAACGTTTATTTATGAAAATGATTGTGCTAATATTTATCTCTGCATACATGGTTTTACTCTAGCAGATGATCTCTTAAATAGGTTGGCGACTCAATTTCTAATGTTTGTTCATTATCATTGACGTACCTACATTTATTTGTTCCACAAAAAGGCAATGATGTTATGAAGTAGTTGGATGTAATAGATATTAAGTACGCTTGCGAGGAACATGCTTGGACACTCTGATACTGATAACCTGCTTGATCGAGCAAGGTGGGCTCTCAAGTTTGAGTGTTATTAAGTCCTTGTAGGACGCAACTCTTTTGGCACTAGATGCTTAGCCCAGATTTCCTTTATTGTCGATCCTCATTGCTGCTTCGATCATTAGCGTTCATATACATTTGCGTAGGTTTAGAAGGCGTGGCACAAAAGGAAAGGTCCGTTTCGAGCTCGAAGTTAGGGAGTGAGAAGCAAGGACAAAAAGGAGAACGGAGTTTATAAACTTTTCTGAGCTGCCATAAGCAGGTTGACTACGAGCATTCAGTGAATAGATGATCCCTAGATTTAGATGAAAGTTTAAGGAGCACTCATATATCATGATGAATAGAACGCAAAGTAGAAACTGCTGTTGTATTGAGAGGTTTCTCTTGCAAATAATTTGCTCATCCGTTGTGTCCACGATGGTCGAGATCGTAGAGCCTCCCCTCAAACTTTAGGCCAATGGCTGTACATGTTGGGCGCGCGGACCGCGGAACCGTCGAGAGAAACCACCACAAACGATAGCAAAAAACACAATAAAAGAGTAAAGACACGAGATTTACGTGGTTCGGCAAGTTGCCTACGTCCACGGGGTAAGGAGGGGGGATTTTCACTAATAGAAAGAGAGAATACAAATTAGGATTACAAGTTCTCACAAAGAAACCCTAAAACAAACCTCTCAATCTCTCAAAAGATCTCTCTCCAAAGATGCACCAAACTCTCTCAAAGGTCGCTCCAAAACGTGCTTGAAACTTACCCTAACAATCGGGTTAGGGGTTATTTATAGCCTCTAAACGAATTGGGTTTAAAACCAATTCCTAATTAGACCCGCTGAATGCCTGCATTAGTCGACTACAACTCATATTAGTCGACTAATGAACTATAGATTAGTCGACTACAATACGATTAGTCGACTACTGCACTCCAACGCAAATACACCTTTCGTAGGTCTACGGTGTAGTCGACTACAATGCCTAGTAGTCGACTACTCTGTTTACCTACGTCCACGGGGTAAGGAGGGGGGATTTTCACTAATAGAAAGAGAGAATACAAATTAGGATTACAAGTTCTCACAAAGAAACCCTAAAACAAACCTCTCAATCTCTCAAAAGATCTCCTCTCCAAAGATGCACCAAACTCTCTCAAAGGTCGCTCCAAAACGTGCTTGAAACTTACCCTAACAATCGTTAGGGTTATTTATAGCCTCTAAACGAATTGGGTTTAAAACCAATTCCTAATTAGACCCGCTGAATGCCTGCATTAGTCGACTACAATGCCTAGTAGTCGACTACAACTCATATTAGTCGACTAATGAACTATAGATTAGTCGACTACAATACGCATTAGTCGACTACTGCACTCCAACGCAGAAATACACCTTCGTCGTTTACAGCAGTAGTCGACTACAATGCCTAGTAGTCGACTACTCGCACTCCAACGCAGAAATACACCTTTACGTAGGTCTACGGTGTAGTCGACTACAATGCCTAGTAGTCGACTCATCAACTCAAAACCGCTTTTGTGCATGTTTTGTGCATGTTCTACAATTCTCCACCTCGCACATCATTTGATTCACCTCAAATTTTGGACGAACACCCGAAGAACACCAAGAACATCTAGAGAGATCACCATCAGCCAATCCAGGCCAATCCGGTGGCCACTACACCGCTGCCTACGCATCTCCACCGATCAAGCTCATCGTAGTTCACCTCAAATCATCTCCACCTTACCCATTTCCGCCCGAAGGCCATGCCCTCTTAGGCGGATCAACACGAGTGATATGAAGCAAGTCTAAGCAATGCTTAAACTTACTACCGTGACCACCTTGGTTAACATGTCCGGGATTCTCATTCGTGTGCACCTTCATGAGAGAAATATCACCTCCTCTATGACATCCCGCACAAAATGATACCGACATCAATATGCTTGGTACGAGCATGATGAACCTGATTCTTCGCCAAGTGAATTGCACTCGACCGTCACACCACAAGTTCACGTTTTCTGCTCAATCCCCAAATCGCCTAGAAGACCCCACAACCACAATGCTTCCTTCACTCCTCTCGCCATGGCCATGTACTCGACCTCGTAGTAGAAAGTGCCATCAGAGTCTGTAACATCGACGCCAACTAACCGGAGCTCCATGTATCTTAAATACATAACCAGAGTAGATCGCCGCCTATCTAGATCGCTCCATAATCGTCGAGTCCACAAACCCGCAATCGACATGTTTCTCCACTAAAACACGCACTGTGATCAACTGCACTTTAAGTACCGAGGACCCACTTCATCGCTTCCCGGCGCTTTCCCGGATTCGCAAGTTGCCTACGCCCACGGGTAAGGAGGGGATTTTCACTAATAGAAAGAGAGAATACAAATTAGGATTACAAGTTCTCACAAAGAAACCCTAAAACAAACCTCTCAATCTCTCAAAAGATCTCCTCTCCAAAGATGCACCAAACTCTCTCAAAGGTCGCTCCAAAACGTGCTTGAAACTTACCCTAACAATCGGGTTAGGGGTTATTTATAGCCTCTAAACGAATTGGGTTTAAAACCAATTCCTAATTAGACCCGCTGAATGCCTGCATTAGTCGACTACAACTCATATTAGTCGACTAATGAACTATAGATTAGTCGACTACAATACAGATTAGTCGACTACTCAGACCCAACGCAGAAATACACCTTCGTCGTTTACAGCAGTAGTCGACTACAATGCCTAGTAGTCGACTACTCGCTTACCTACGCCCACGGGTAAGGAGGGGATTTTCACTAATAGAAAGAGAGAATACAAATTAGGATTACAAGTTCTCACAAAGAAACCCTAAAACAAACCTCTCAATCTCTCAAAAGATCTCCTCTCCAAAGATGCACCAAACTCTCTCAAAGGTCGCTCCAAAACGTGCTTGAAACTTACCCTAACAATCGGGTTAGGGGTTATTTATAGCCTCTAAACGAATTGGGTTTAAAACCAATTCCTAATTAGACCCGCTGAATGCCTGCATTAGTCGACTACAACTCATATTAGTCGACTAATGAATCAGATTAGTCGACTACAATACGCATTAGTCGACTACTGCACTCCAACGCAGAAATACACCTTCGTCGTTTACAGCAGTAGTCGACTACAATGCCTAGTAGTCGACTACAACTCATATTAGTCGACTACAACTCATATTAGTCGACTAATGAACTATAGATTAGTCGACTACAATGCCTAGTAGTCGACTACAATGCCTAGTAGTCGACTACCGAACCCAAAACCGCCTTGTGCATGTTTTGTGCATGTTCTACAATTCTCCACCTCGTACATCATTTGATTCACCTCAAATTTTGGACGAACACCAAGAACACCAAGAACATCTAGAGAGATCACCATCACCAATCCAGCCAATCCAAATGCCACTACACCGCTGCCTACGCATCTCCACCGGATCAAGCTCATCGTAGTTCACCTCAAATCATCTCCACCTTACCCATTTCCGCCCAAGGGCCATGCCCTCTTGGGCGATCAACACGAAGTGATATGAAGCAAGTCTAAGCAATGCTTAAACTTACTACCGTGACCACCTTGGTTAACATGTCCGGGATTCTCATTCGTGCACCTTCATGAGAGAAATATCACCTCCTCTATGACATCCCGCACAAAATGATACCGACATCAATATGCTTGGTACGAGCATGATGAACCTGATTCTTCGCCAAGTGAATTGCACTCGACCGTCACACCACAAGTTCACGCTTTTCTCGCCAATCCCCAAATCGCCTAGAAGACCCCACAACCACAATGCTTCCTTCACTCCTCTCGCCATGGCCATGTACTCGGCCTCGTAGTAGAAAGTGCCATCAGAGCTGTAACATCGATCGCCAACTAACCGAGCTCCATGTATCTTAAATACATAACCAGAGTAGATCGCCGCCTATCTAGATCGCCCGCATAATCGTGAGTCCACAAACCCGCTAATCGACATGTTTCTCCACTAAAACACGCACTGTGATCAACTGTACTTTAAGTACTGAGGACCCACTTCACCGCTTCCCGGCGCCTTTCCGGATTCGCCATGAATCTATCGACCACACTAACCGCCAGGAAATATCCGGGCGTGTACACACCATTGCATACATTAAACCGCCAACCGCACTAGCATAGGGAACACGCCCATGTGCCTTCTCTTCCACAGAGTGGGAGATTGATTACCGTAAAGCCTAAAGTGTGGAGCCAATGGAGTCACCACCGACTTAGCACTTTGCATCCCGAACCTCGCGATCACCCGCTCTATGTAGCCCTTCGACTCAAGAACAATCGTCGATTCACCGCTCTCTTCTAATCTCCATACCCAGATTTTCCTAGCAAGACTCATGTCCTTCATCTCGAACTCTTCACCAAGTTGAGATTTCAACCTATCTATCTCCACCCCGCTCTTAGAAGCAATAAGCATGTCATCCACATACAAAGAAGATAGATAAAATTACCTCCGCCAAGCTTCCAATGTAAACACAACAATCATGATCGCCGGAAAACCCATGCTTCAAAGATGAAGGAGTCAAATCGCTTGTACCACCGCCGGAGATTGCTTTAATCCATACAAGGACTTCCTCAAACGACACACATGATTCTCCTTTTCCTCAACCTTGTAGCCCTCGGGTTGATGCATGTAGATCTCTTCATTCAAGTCTCCGCGCAAGAAGGTCGTTTTAACATCGAGTTGATCCGACTCAAAATCACCATGAGCAACAATACTCAATAGCACCGAATAGAAGTGTGTTTCACCACCGGAGAAAATATCTCATTGTAATCCACACCCTCTTTCAGGCAAAACCCTTAGCCACTAGCCTCGCCTTGTATCTTACACCACCGAAGCTCAAAGATCTTCCTTTCTTTTATACACCCACTTACAACCAATAGCTTTTCTTCCTACGGGCAATGGGACCACCTCCCATGTATGATTCTTCCAAGAGATTCCATCTCTTCCTCCATCGCAGCCAACCAACTCTCACTATCCTTGTCCCGAATAGCTTCCTTGAAGGAGACCGGCTCGTCCTCCTCCACCGAGAGTGCGATTCAACCATATTAGCTCGCCCATAGTGCTTTAGGGGTTGATCAGCCCCCGCCTTCAAGACTGCTTGTATGCTCGCTTTGGCCTAGTGGAAGCCAAATTATCCTCGAAGCCGTTGTTGTAGTGCCTGTATTTTCCTCGCTGAACCTCCTCCCGCTCAAGCTCATCATCTACCGACTTCCCACTTGAGCACGATTAGAACCTAGTTGGTCTTTAGGTTCTATTTCAATAACCCGAGACTTAGAAGTCTCACCGGCCATAACACCATCATCCTTGGACGCCCTAGCAATCATGGATTTCTCATCAAAGGTAACATCCTGGCGATCACGAACTTTGAATCTTCCGTACACCAAAGGCGATAGCCTTTACGCCTTTGCATATCCCAAGAATATTGCCTTCTTGGCCCTCGCCAAGCTTTCCCTCGTTGACGGATAGTAGGCGGTACATCCGAAAATTCCGAGCCTATCATAATCGATGCTCTCGACCACACCCTATAGGGTGTATCACCATCCAATGTCGAATGTGGTGAACGGTTCACAATGTAACAAGTCAGAGCCACCGCTTCGCCCACCATTCGTTGCCCAATCCCGCATAAGATCGCATACTCCGCCTTTTCCCGGTGTTGGTTCGATCTCCGCGACCCCATTCTGGCGTGGTGTAGACTGTTGTCGGTGTCGAACAATTCCTCCTCGATCACGTAACTCCTTGAAAGCACCATCGTATACTGCATGCGTTATCGGATCTCGGCGTCTTCAATTTCTTTCCGTCTGTTCTCAACCATTGTTCTCCACTTCTTGAATGTCTCGAACACCTCATTCTTATGCTTTAGAAAGTAAATCCAAGCATACCTAGAATAATCATCTATAAATGAGACATAATACCGAACCACCTTTGAAGTTGTCCGAGCCGGACCCCAAACATCCGTGTGCACATAATCTAGTATCCTCTCGCTCTTAGACTTGCTTCTCGAATCAACCTCGTGTGACTTTCCATACACACAATCCTCGCAAAAATCCATGCTAGGTTCCTTCGATTCTTCACAGACCCTCTTTACCAAGCGAACTAGACCCTTCTCGACATATGCCCAAGCCGCCTATGCCATAACCGTGTGTGCTCACATGGGTCTCCACCACTTCCTTCGCCTCCAACCACGATCTCCCCGCCACCGCTGCATTCGAGAGTATATAGATTACCGTGACGAACACCCTTCATCACTACTAAGGAACCACGAACAACCTTCTTCACTCCGTTTTCCGTCACAATCCTGCAACCACCGGAGTCCAAAGCACCAACTGAGATAAGATTCTTCCGCAAGTCGGGAACATGCCTCACATCCGTCAAGGTTCGAACCACTCCATTATGCATCTTGATTTTGATATTACCTAGCCCCACTGTTTTACAAGCATGGTTATTCCCCATCAATACAGTTCCACCATCAATGCCTCTGTAGGTAGTAAACCACTTCCTATTTGGACACATATGGTAAGAGCAACCGAATCAAGTATCCACTTCTGAGATCTCCTCGCCACCCGCGGACGACATAGCATTCCTTATCGCCCCTTCCTCAAACGTAGCTCGCTTCTTCCTTGCCCTCTCCTCTCGGTCTTGTTGTTGTTCTTCTTTCCACCTACTCTCTTATTTGGACGGTCGACTTTGAAATGCCCGGCTTCACCGCGACTTGAAACATCCTTTTCCGCAAGAGGTCTTGATTTAGATCTAGACTTTCCTCCCTTGCCTTTTCCTCGCTCATTGCTCCTTCCTCTTGCAAACAATCCTCGCTTGTTCCTTGTTATCGCTGGCCATGTCACTAGTTGCAATCTTCCAAGATCGTCCGCTAGAAGTGCCGTTCTAGTCTCATCCATCTTCAAATTTTCTCCCACAAGCCTCGGTGTTTGCACTGTGTTCTCATAAGACTTCGGCAGAGACGTAGTAGTAGAAGCGCCGATCCTCGCCTCCTACTTTAACATCTATGTCTTTCAAATCGATATGATCCTATCAAACTTGTTGATGTGTTCCCGGATTGATGAGCCCTCCTCCATCTTGCAAGTATACAATTTGGATTTTAAGTAGATCCGGTTAGTTAGACTCTTCGTCATGAAGGTACCCTCTAACTTCTTCCACACGCGCACCGTTTCCTCTCCATCTACCAAGAAAGCTACATCCCTCTCGAGGCATAGGATAATCGACGCTCGTGCTTCCAGATCCAACTCCTCCCAATCCTCATCAGACATATCCTTGTTCTTCTTCTCCTTTCCATCCAAAGTCTTGTGCAATTTTTGCGAAATTAGAAAGTTTTTCATCGCATCCTCCAATAAGAAAAATCGTTCTTCCCATTGAACTTTTCAATCTCGAATTTTCCCACTTTGATGATTCTTGGTTGACGCCATCCTCTGCTTGTTCGTGAATCCGCTTCTCTCAGAATCACCGAACACCCTCAAATTAGAAATTACACCACTTCCAATCGAACAATAGCTCGATACCAATTGTTGGTACGGACCGCTGAACCGCCGAGAGAAACCACCACAAACGATAGCAAAACACAATAAAAGAGTAAAGACACGAGATTTACGTGGTTCGGCAAGTTGCCTACGTCCACGGGGTAAGGAGGGGGGATTTTCACTAATAGAAAGAGAGAATACAAATTAGGATTACAAGTTCTCACAAAGAAACCCTAAAAACAAACCTCTCAATCTCTCAAAAGATCTCCTCTCCAAAGATGCACCAAACTCTCTCAAAGGCTGCTCCAAAACGTGCTTGAAACTTACCCTAACAATCAGGTTAGGGGTTATTTATAGCCTCTAAACGAATTGGGTTTAAAACCAATTCCTAATTAGACCCGTTTTCGGAATCTGCCCAGATTAGTCGACTACAACTCATATTAGTCGACTAATGAATCAGAGATTAGTCGACTATAATACGATTAGTCGACTACAATGCCTAGTAGTCGACTACAACTCATATTAGTCGACTACAACTCATATTAGTCGACTACAATGCCTAGTAGTCGACTACAATGCCTAGTAGTCGACTAATGAACTGTAGATTAGTCGACTACAACTCATATTAGTCGACTAATGAACTGTAGATTAGTCGACTACAATGCCTAGTAGTCGACTCTTGAACTGCTGTCTTGTGCATGTTTTGTGCATGTTCTACAGTACATCTATCCTCTATCCTTCTGTCATCGAGTTCTCCTCCCTTTGGCCTGCATAGTAATTCCATTTTCAAAATTTTTTCCCCCTGATTGTATTGGTTAAATTTCTTAAATGATTATACATTGAATAATGTGGTCATTGGGTAACATCTGCTCAAATGCAAGTCCATCATAATCTGATCCATCTAGTTCTATAACAGGGTTAGGCACAACAACTTAGAACCTGACAACCATCTTCATAGATAACTTGATATTGTAATGTTATTGAAGTTGGACGAATAATCTCTGGTATAACCACTTGAGGTGTTGATATTGAATAGAAATGGTGTTATAATAATAAGATGATATATTGTTGGGGCTCATGAAGTGTCTTCGAGGTGTCTTGAATTTTCCAAGTATCAGACACATTGAAAAACACAATTCTATGCATTGGAAAAACTAGTAATAAGTTCGTAACCAGGCTGGTTCTATTTTGATGATAGATTTTGTCAATCTTAAGTGACATTTTCATTCTTGATGAGTGATGAAATTGTAGTACTTATTATTTCATGCACGCTTGACATCATTATACTCAATTATAAAAGAGTTACAAGGTTATCCTTTGTGTAATTCCTACATCAATTTCGATGTTTTCTTTTATTATCCTTGACTTTTTTTATTTTCTAACCAAGCAGAATGACAATAATTTCCTCTTTTTCCCCTCCATTTTCTCTCACGCTCATCCACCAAATTTAACCAGAAAGATGATAATTATTTCATTAGTCATGATAATAAAAGTAAGAATTAGATTATACTTTGATTGCTATTGCGGATCTTCGAATCAGAACAAAAGCTATATTTAATTTGTTTGGTAACTCATCATTTTGAGTTTGGATGAAACTATCACATCAATTTTTCATCCAGGGCTCTAATTTTAATCATGTCAAGACTATAAAAATCCCTCATATGTCAATGATACCCATTAATCTTTTATATATATATATATATATATATATATATATATATATATATATATATATATATATATATAGGAACTTGGTACCAAGCACAAGTTTTGTGCTTAGTAGTATGTTGGTTCATTCCTATTCACTCATTCAATGGGACCCCATTCACATGGGTTGGAGAGTGGATGAGAATGAGACCCTCACTACCAAGCACAAAATTTGTGTTTGGTACCAAATTCCTACATTTCTCTCTCTCTCTACACACACACACACACACACACACACACACACACACACACACACACACATATATATATATATATATATATATATATATATATATATATATATATATATATATGGATTAAGGAATATGAGCTAGCACTCATTTAGTAAAGTGAGTGCCACTCACTTACACAATACCCCACACTCAATGGATGTGATAACTAGGTGGGCCTAAAAGACTATACCCATTAGTGGGTAGCTCATTTTACTAAATGAGCCACCTCATGTTCCTTTTTTCCTATACACACACACACATGTATGTATGTATGTATGTATGTATGTATATATATGTATGTATATATATATATATATATATGTATATATATATATATGTATATATATATATATATATATATATATATATATATATATATATATATATATATATATATATATATATATATATATATATATATATATTAGTGATATTATGAGATGGGAAGCTGAAATTATTAACGTGAGCTGAGCGTTTTTAGCGGTCGGATTTAAACGAATGGTTTAGATGCTAAATGGTTTACTAAGATGTGGTCCCCACCTTTAATTGCTATTCCCTGCGTAAGATTTTCCACCGCAAATCTCTCTCTTTCTCCCTTCTCGCTGCCGGCATTCGTCCTCTTTTATTTCAACAAATCTTCTCTCATGTTCACAGCACTTCACTAGCTTTCTCTGTCTCGAGTTTCTAAAAGTTCATTCAAATGGAATGCTAATCACACATTAGATATTATTGAGAGTTATTTTAGAACGATCATTTGGTCTGGAGAGAGGGTGGATGTATGAGAAAGGACTCGGTCAAATTAGTTGCCTTATTCATTGTTAGAGAGAAAAATAAATAGGGCTCAACTATAAAATCCTAGTAAACAATTTAATAAAGCACACATTGGATACACATTATGGTGTTGTAACATTAAATATATAACATCACAAACCAATTTTAATAGTCATTTGAATCCTTCGACTTTATATAAAATTCTACTAGTGGAAAATAAAATCTCCCTGCAGACTCAGAGGAACAAAACATATATAAGCTAAAAGAGGAATAAAGGAAAAGATAAGCTAAAAGTACAATCTTTGTTACAAGGCTTAGAAGAACAAAGGAAAATATAAAATTCTAAAATGTTTCGGTGTCAAAAGCATATAGCTATAACCACATTCATTTATAAATTCTTCAACCATCACTAGTCCCTTCAGTTTGTCTCCAAGAAGACCTGGATATGTACATGCTTCACCAATCAAAATCCAGCTACTAATCTTTTTTTTAACTTCATATTCCAGCTACTCAATTGAACATGCAACAGGATAAACACCAACTACATGATCCAATCATACAAATTAAATGCCCCTGATATGAGGTTTCCTAAAAATGGAAGTCATCATGTAACTCGTGCAGACAATTATGGGAAAAAAAGAAAGGAACCTGAGTCCATGAGTTTTCCCCAAGCAATCAAGCATATATGAACTTTCTCCTAAGAACTTTACTTCTAAAGTCACAAAAGACAATTATGGGTGGGGCGCACAGAAGAAGAAAGGAACATGAGTCCATGAGTTTTCACCAAGCAATCAAGCAAGATAGAAATCTTTTATTCCAAATATAACTATGCATGATTGTTTTTCTCAAAAACATCATACACGTTTGTCCAAACCAAAATTATTTTGAAAATTTGACTTATCTAATGTCCAACTAACTACTTTTGTATGGTTCACATATTTCTAATTAATCTGCATATTTCTTATAAAATTCTACATATAAATTTTCTTAAAATTATTCATATATAGTCAAAACAATTTTTCTCAATCTAACTCATTGCATAACATCCAAAATACATGGTGCCAAAATCTAATGAAACCAATTAAACTCGAGGAACTTAATGTAAAATAAGAAATACAATGACATTGTAAAGTGAAAAGAATGTCTAGTACCAACCGCCGACATGCCGTAGTCAAGGTTTCTTGGTCTATGAAGCCGTACTTTAGCACGAGGAATTTCCCAACATCTAAAATATTAAACAGAGAACCCTAGGGCGCACAAAGAGATATATATATATATATATATATATATATATATATATATATATATATATATATATATTTGTTGAAAGAAAAGAGGACGAATGCCGGTAGCGAGAAGGGAGAAAGAGAAAGATTCGCGGTGCAAAATCTTATGCAGGGAATAACAATTAAAGGTGGGGACCACATCTTAGTAAATAATTTAGCATCTAAACCATTCGTTTCCCATCTCATAATATCACTACTATATATATATATATATATATATAT
The DNA here is from genome assembly GCA_012295165.1 of Asparagus setaceus. Lineage (NCBI taxonomy): Eukaryota > Viridiplantae > Streptophyta > Magnoliopsida > Asparagales > Asparagaceae > Asparagus > Asparagus setaceus. Next base: position 69,523,273 of record CM022706.1, read on the forward strand.
ATATATATATAGAAAACGGGAGGTGGTGTGACCCGAAATTTCATCTTATTTGTCGCCACATGGCGGTTTCTAATTCGCTAGAATTTGTGTGATATATTAAGGAAATAGTTAACATATATCTATAAAGCCCAAACATATAAGGGTTTATGTGTAAAAGTTATCACTAATTATCTCTGAACACGGTATCTTGCTATTCTTCATGTAACCTTTTCTTTTTCATTCCTAAAGCAAAAATAGAAGTCGAACCCAACTCTGAAGCGGAGAACGACACCGTCCCTTCCACATATTCAGATTGAGAAGCCAATTCTCAATCGGAGAACAACAGAATCATCTAAACTGGATCTAATCTTGCTTTCTAACTTGTGATCTCTCTTTCTCAGGTATTTGAGTATCTTTATTTTTTTGTTTAATTACTCTCAAATTGTCAATGTTGGTCTCGTGCTCATGTGGGGGCCACAGGGCCACAGCCACGAGACCCATGAGCACGAGAAATCTCGTGCTCATGTGGGGGCCACAGCCACGACACCCTCGAGCATGAGAATTTCGTGCTCGTGGGGGCCACCCTTTTAACGTGTTTCCTCAAACGCGTTTTCTCACGCGTATACCCTATAAATAGGGACGGAAAACAGGGTTTAGGGAGGCAGAAGGAGGGTTTTGTGGAGGCCGAAAATAGGGTTTTTTTGAGCCGTCGTTTGAGAGAGAATTTATGAGAGATTTGAGAGTTTAGTTTGAGGGTTTATTTGTGAGATCTTGAGTGATTGTAAACCCTATTTATTTTCTCTTTCTCTCAAGTAGTAAGATCTCTCCCTCCTTGCCCTGTGGACGTAGGCAACTTGCCGAACTACGTAAAATTCGTTGTCTTGCTGATTTGTGTGATTTGTAATAGCTTGTTTAGGTTCCCTCGACAAGTCAGTCCTAGAACTGATGAGAGGAAGAGTAAATATCCCACTTTGTTAAGATATTTGCTTCAGATTCTTATTTTCTTGGTGAGACAAAAATTCTTATTGTGATCTAGCTCTCTTGTTGTGACTATTGTTCGGCAGAGGTGCTGCTGAAATTTTTACTGCGCACCACAAGTGGTATCAGAGCTTCCGGGTTTTGACTTGGGGCTTGTTCGAAGGATTCGCTGAAGGATTCTTATTTGAAGAGTTAGATCTACAACATGGGTGAAACAAGCACATCGGGATCGTCTCTTACGACGGTGATACAAAGTCTGAGCATCAATAATACAAAGATTGATGTTCCGAAGTTCGACGGTAAGATCAATTTCGGTTTGTGGAGATGCCAGGTGATGGATGCATTGCATGCGCAAAATTTGGAGGAGACTCTTGAGTTACAAGAGAAACCTGAAGATATGGATGATAAGGTTTGGAAGAAGATGAATAGCAGGACTTGTGGAGTTATTCGGTCGTGCTTGACGCATGATCTTATTTATGATGTGATGAATGAGAGGTCCACGAAGAGACTATGGGAAACGCTCAATGAAAAGTATCTTACTAAGAGCATTGAGAATCAGCTTCACTTGAAGAGGAAGTGTTACCAGTTCAAGATGAAGAGGGTAGTTTCCATTAGGGAGCATTTAAATAACTTCACGAAGTTGCTTTCGGATATGGCCAACGTGGAAATCAAGGTTGAGGATGAAGACAAGGCGGTACTGCTTTTGTGTTCGTTGTCGGAGGATGATTACGGCACGTTTGTCCTCACTATGATAAATGGGAGAACTACTGTTTGTTATAAGGAGGTAATCTCAGCATTAGTAAATTATGAGTTGAGAAAGAGTGATAGTGAATCCTCCGAGAAGGCATCAGGAGATGCATTAGTAGTTCAAGGCCGTACTCCAAACCATTGGCAGTCCAACCGCTCAAAATCGAAGAATAGAGGTGGCCATAAGAGTGTTGGTAGGAACCAGTGTCGCTTCTGTAAAGAAGAGGGACATTGGAAGAACGAGTGCCCAAAGTTGATAGATTAAGCCGGGAAGAATAAAGGGAAAGCTGTACAAGCTTCAAAGGTGAATGTTGCTAAAGCTGTTGGCAACAATTCAGATTCAGATTCTTCAGGCTATTCATTATCCGTACTACCGTCAGTTTGTTATACCGACTCTGCGGAGTGGTTGATAGATTCGGGAGCTACATACCATATTTGCCCTAGGAGGGATTGGTTCTCTAGCTTTGAGGAGTTGGAAAGAGGGGATGTCGTGTTCATGGGTAATGATCACGTATGCCCTATTGATGGTATTGGTACAGTTCGAATCCGTATGTGTGACGGGGTGATTCGGGAGTTGAAGGAAGTAAGGTTTGTTCCGCAGATGATGAAGAACATTATTTTCCTTGGAACTTTAGAAGCAGCTGGTTATCGGGTAATCTTGGAGAATGCAACTCTTAAGGTCACGAAGGGGTCCATGGTTATGATGAAGGGCGTCAGACAGAAGAATTTGTATTATTTGATTGGAAGCACGGTGATTGGTGAGGAGCTGACGACTTCTTTGGATTTGGTTAGACTGTGGCGATTGTTGAGGCTGGGATATTTATTTATTGGTACCGTGCATTGTTTGGTAAGGAGTGCTTTGACCTGCAATTGGAAGTCCTGTGAGCACGTTGGTATGAGCAAGAAGACCGAGATGAAGTTCAGCACTCCTATAGTGAGGGGTCTTTTAGGTGGTGCTCATTCAGGCATTTGGGGGACTTCCCAAGAGGCATCATTGGGAGGTAATCGGTATTTAGTTTCCTTTGTTAGTGACTGTTTTAGGCATTTATGGGTTGAAACCAAGTCCCGTTGGGTTGAAGTCCTAGTAGTCAATAACAAGTTGAAGAAGTGTATTGGCAGAAAGGGAATACGTCGTTCAGTTTGCGGTAGGAATTCTTTTCTGTATTGGTGCCGAGCTCATGGCAGTTGGAGACACTTCATTGGAAAGGAAACATTGGGGCGACGAGATGAGATGATAAATTTGATTGGTCGTTCCTTTCTGGAGGAGGATCGGCGTTTGATGTCGAGCATTGGCTTTGGTATTAGGGCTTCGACATATTTGGGTCATCTTAGTCGTAGGTCGCCGATCGCCGCTTGGGGATTTTGGATCCGTGGAGCCGCCAGATTTTGGGTTGCGTCGGATGTTTGGTTGCCCAGCATTTGGTCACATTGAGGATGTGAGATTTGATCCTATTGCACATTCGAAATTCAGAGGTTCGGGAGACTCTGATTTTGTTCTGAGCAGGTATGTCACTTTTAACTCTCAGCAGGTGGAGAGTGGTGACCAGATCGTTGGGACATCGCAGCGGGTGAAGGCTGATGCTACTTCACGTTGGGTGGAGATTCCTCCACATTCTCTAGATCATACTGCATCGTTTGGGATTCCAGCTGAGGTGACACAGATTGGGGATCATGTTGTTGTGGATGCAGATGATGAGTTGGTTGATTCGAATGCAGCTGATGGACATAGTTTGGATTCGGTTATGGCCGTTGGTTCACCTCAGGTGGAGGCGTTTGGTTTGTTTTACTTTGGGGCCATTGAGAAAGCTATCAGCCGCAGATTTGATCATGATATTGGAGAAGGGTTGCAAACTCTTCTAGTTGATTGAAGGCCTTTGGAGGCCATTTGGTGAACTACGCAAGGCTTGATTCCTTGGGCAAGAGGATCGTGGCGATCTTTATGATCTGACGGTGTTGGTTTTGCCGGGAGGAGATTATTTGAACTCGCTTGGGTTCCCGACTTGTTGTGGATTGAGTCCGTTATTTTGGATTTATTCCACTTCGCCCCGACGCAACAAGTGGGACATTTGGTTAGGTGTCGGCTCGCTTTGGGAAAACTTCACCGAGGTGGAGAATTGTTGGTCTCGTGCTCATGTGGGGGCCACAGGGCCACAGCTACGAGACCCATGAGCACGAGAAATCTCGTGCTCATGTGGGGGCCACAGGGCTACAGCCACGACACCCACGAGCATGAGAATTTCATGCTCGGGGCCACCCTTTAACGCTTCCTCAAACGCTTTCACACGTATACCCTATAAATAGGGACGGAAAACAGGGTTTAGGGAGGTAGAAGGAGGGTTTTGTGGAGGCCGAAAATAGGGTTTTTTTGAGTCGTCGTTTGAGAGAGAATTTGTGAGAGATTTGAGAGTTTGGTTTGAGGGTTTATTTGTGAGATCTTGAGTGATTGTAAACCCTATTTATTTTCTCTTTCTCTCAAGTAGTAAGAACTCTCCTCCTTACCCCGTGGACGAGGAAACTTGCCAACCACGAAAATTCGTTGTCTTGCCGATTTGTGTGATTTGTAATAGCTTGTTTAGGTTCCTCGATTGTGTCACCCTAGAACTGATGAGAGGAAGAGTAAATATCCCACTTTATTGAGATACTTACTGATTCATGTTTTCTTGGTGAGACGGGAATTCTTATTGTGATCTAGCCCTCTTGTTGTGGCTATTGTTCTACAGAGGTGTCGCCAAATTTCACAAGACACAACAAATAAATTGACAACTCTTTAATTCAATCGATAGTCAATAAAAGTTTTATTTTATTTTCAAATATATCCTAATTTTATTTTATTTTCTAAAATTTGTATATAATTATCAATCATTAGAATTGTTTTTATATTGGGTTATTCGAGCAATAAAACTTATAGATGATTTTTTTTCTTTTCTCACTTTAGAGTGATTTGTTTTGCTCTTTTTCTTTTTACTATCGATTTGTAATTAAGAGAATTTTCACTTTTTATATTTTAAATAACTTTTAAACTTATTTATATTTTCTTAAACTATAGTTCAAGAATTATTAGAATTTCTATATTCTCTTACGCTTTTTGAATGATACAACTTGGTTATAGATTATTTTAATTTTTAATGATTGTTCTCCTTCATTCCTAATCAGTAATTGATGTAAGGTTTTTAAAATAAAAGTCTATATTTTTCTAAAGGTTCTATGTAATTTAAAATTAATTTTGTGTTTAGTTAAAACTGACTTTGACTATGTAATTTATTTAGCTCATATTTTGGATTTATTCCACTTCGCCCGGACGCAACAAGTGGGACATTTGGTTAGGTGTCGGCTCGGTTTGGGAAAACTTCACGAGGTGGAGATTCCTCCACATTCTCCAGATCATACTGCATCGTTTGGGATTCCAGCTGAGGTGACACAGATTGGGGATCATGTTGTTGTGGATGCAGATGATGAGTTGGTTGATTCGAATGCAGCTGATGGACATAGTTTGGATTCGGTTATGGCCGTTGGTTCACCTCAGGTGGAGGCGTTTGGTTTGTTTTACTTTGGGGCCATTGAGAAAGCTATCAGCCGCAGATTTGATCATGATATTGGAGAAGGGTTGCAAACTCTTCTAGTTGATTGAAGGCCTTTGGAGGCCATTTGGTGAACTACGCAAGGCTTGATTCCTTGGGCAAGAGGATACGTAGGCAGTCTTTATGATACAGCCGGTGTTGGTTTTGCTGGGGAGGAGATTATTTGAACTCTCGTTTGGGTTCCCGACTTGTTGTGGATTGAGTCCGTTATTTTGGATTTATTCCACTTCGTCCTGGACGCAACAAGTGGGACATTTGGTTATTTGGTGTCGGCTCAGTTTTGGGAAAACTTCACCGAGGTGGAGAATTGTTGGTCTCGTGCTCATGTGGGGGCCACAGGGCCACAGCTACGAGACCCATGAGCACGAGAAATCTCGTGCTCATGTGGGGGCCACAGGGCTACAGCCACGACACCCACGAGCATGAGAATTTCATGCTCGTGGGGGCCACCCTTTTAACGTGCTTCCTCAAACGCGTTTTCTCACACGTATACCCTATAAATAGGGACGGAAAACAGGGTTTAGGGAGGTAGAAGGAGGGTTTTGTGGAGGCCGAAAATAGGGTTTTTTTGAGTCGTCGTTTGAGAGAGAATTTGTGAGAGATTTGAGAGTTTGGTTTGAGGGTTTATTTGTGAGATCTTGAGTGATTGTAAACCCTATTTATTTTCTCTTTCTCTCAAGTAGTAAGAACTCTCCCTCCTTACCCCGTGGACGTAGGAAACTTGCCGAACCACGTAAAATTCGTTGTCTTGCTGATTTGTGTGATTTGTAATAGCTTGTTTAGGTTCCCTCGACAGGTCAGTCCTAGAACTGATGAGAGGAAGAGTAAATATCCCACTTTATTGAGATACTTACTTCGGATTCATGTTTTCTTGGTGAGACGGGAATTCTTATTGTGATCTAGCCCTCTTGTTGTGGCTATTGTTCGGCAGAGGTGCTGCCGAAATTTCCGCTGCACACAACAGTCAAATTGACAACTCTTTAATTCAATCGATAGTCAATAAAAGTTTTATTTTATTTTCAAATATATCCTAATTTTATTTTATTTTCTAAAATTTGTATATAATTATCAATCATTAGAATTGTTTTTATATTGGGTTATTCGAGCAATAAAACTTATAGATGATTTTTTTCTTTTCTCACTTTAGAGTGATTTGTTTTGCTCTTTTTCTTTTTACTATCGATTTGTAATTAAGAGAATTTTCACTTTTATATTTTAAATAACTTTTAAACTTATTTATATTTTCTTAAACTATAGTTCAAGAATTATTAGAATTTCTATATTCTCTTACGCTTTTTGAATGATACAACTTGGTTATAGATTATTTTAATTTTTAATGATTGTTCTCCTTCATTCCTAATCAGTAATTGATGTAAGGTTTTTAAAATAAAAGTCTATATTTTTCTAAAGGTTCTATGTAATTTAAAATTAATTTTGTGTTTAGTTAAAACTGACTTTGACTATGTAATTTATTTAGCTCATATTTTGAGAATATATAGACTTTTGCATGCCCTTTTAACGTGCTTTAGGTAGTTATTTTATATTTTATTTAATTATTTGATAAATTTCAATTTTTCTATGATACTTTTATGATGATGGAAACTGAATTATGTTTTTTAGGTCATTTTTCGATAGGGTTGATGTTGATGTAAACAGTTTAATGACTGATAGTACGGATGGAAGTACGTATATGAATTCTACTAATATCGAGCTAGAGCTAGAGAAAATTGATGATGTTAGTTCTAATGATAATGACAATTATGATATTGCGGAGCCGGGCATTGGAATGGAATTTCCTACATACATTTCCACATATAATTATTTACAATGCATACACAAAAATAAAAGGATTCAGTGTCCGAATAAGTTCAAGCAATTACTCTAGAAAAGAAGGAAAGGAACTCATATCGAAGACTTTTGTTTGCAATAAGGAGGGCCTAAAATCTGCAAACGATAAGAGATACTATGGAAAAATAGTTAATCATCGAAGAGAAACAAGAGGCGAATGCAAGGCGATGTTGCGAGTAAATCAAACTGATAAAAGTACATGGATAGTGAGCAAATTTGTCAGAGAGAACACAAATCATGAGTTAACTAGTCCAGATAAGGTTAAAAATCATTACTCATATACGAAATTGCATCGAACAAAAGGTTGTCAAAATTTAATTGATAGCTTACATGAAGCAGGACTTCCACTAGCAACTATTTCTCGAGTACTAAATATCGGTAGTGCGAGCCAAGAGGAAATCGTGACGCCACAACAATGTAGTGATCATATAAGAAAATAGAGAAAGAGCAATATGGGTAATGAATGCATTTTAGGCATTCAAAAGTTTTTAGATAAAAGGACATTTGATCCAGATTTCTAGTTTGCTATTGAATTAGATACTACAGGGACCATGACGAGCGTATTTTGGGTAGATGGATGATCTAGAGCCTCATTTTTAAAGTTTGGGGTTGTTGTTTTCAATGTCACATATAAAACTAACAAGCTAGCCTTACCTTTCGCTCCCTTTACAGGTGTTAAACATCATAGACAATCAACTTTATTCGGTGTTGCTCTACTTGCAGATGAGGAAGAAAATACATTTGTCTGTTTGTTCACTAAGTGGTTAAAGTGTATGAATGGTGTAGCACCTATTTCTATTATCACAGATCAAGATAAAGCTATATGCAATGGCGTTAAAAGGGTTTTTCCAAACACTCGACATCGCTATGTAAGTGGCACCTTAGTATGCACATGAGTGATCATCTATTGTCTTTACAGAAGTTGCACGGGGAAGAGTTTGTGAACTACTTTAATAGGTGGCATCATAGGAAGAATATAGAAACTTATATCCAACATGGGATGAATTAGATGAGAAGCTCAAGACAAATGACAGTGAGGAAGGTTGGTTACAGACAATGTACAAGAAATAAAGTCATTGGGTTTCGTGTTATCTAAAAGATATATTCTTTATAGGAATGACATCAAGCCAACACAGTGAGAGTATAAATGTATTTTTTGACAAATATGTCAATTCACAGACATTGTTGCCTGACTTTGTGCGACAATATGATAAAGCAATATTGTCTCGTCGTGCTGAAAAATTGAATGAGGACTTTGCTACTTTAAATTCAAAACCTGTGATACACCTACTTCATCTAATTGAGATTCAAGTTGGGAAGCTATACACAAAAATAAAAAGGATTAAGGTCAGAATAAGTTCAAGCAATTACTCTAGAAAAGAAGGAAAGGAACTCATATCGAAGACTTTTGTTTGCAATAAGGAGGGCCTAAAATGCAAAGCGATAAGAGATACTATGGAAAAATAGTTAATCATCGAAGAGAAACAAGAGGCTAATGCAAGGCGATGTTATGAGTAAATCAAAGCGATAAAAGTACATGGATAGTGAGCAAATTTGTCGAGAGAACACAAATCATGAGTTAACTAGTCGGATAAGGTTAAAATCATTACTCATATACTAAATTGCATCGAACAAAAGGTTGTCAAAATTTAATTGATAGCTTACATGAAGCAGGACTTCCACTAGCAACTATTTCTCGAGTACTAAATATCGGTAGTGCGAGCCAAGAGGAAATCGTGACGCCACAACAATGTAGTGATCATATAAGAAAATAGAGAAAGAGCAATATGGGTAATGAATGCATTTTAGGCATTCAAAAGTTTTTAGATAAAAGGACATTTGATCCAGATTTCTAGTTTGCTATTGAATTAGATACTACAGGGACCATGACGAGCGTATTTTGGGTAGATGGATGATCTAGAGCCTCATTTTTAAAGTTTGGGGTTGTTGTTTTCAATGTCACATATAAAACTAACAAGCTAGCCTTACCTTTCGCTCCCTTTACAGGTGTTAAACATCATAGACAATCAACTTTATTCGGTGTTGCTCTACTTGCAGATGAGGAAGAAAATACATTTGTCTGTTTGTTCACTAAGTGGTTAAAGTGTATGAATGGTGTAGCACCTATTTCTATTATCACAGATCAAGATAAAGCTATATGCAATGGCGTTAAAAGGGTTTTTCCAAACACTCGACATCGCTATGTAAGTGGCACCTTAGTATGCACATGAGTGATCATCTATTGTCTTTACAGAAGTTGCACGGGGAAGAGTTTGTGAACTACTTTAATAGGTGGCATCATAGGAAGAATATAGAAACTTATATCCAACATGGGATGAATTAGATGAGAAGCTCAAGACAAATGACAGTGAGGAAGGTTGGTTCTGAGACAATGTACAAGAAATAAAGTCATTGGGTTTCGTGTTATCTAAAAGATATATTCTTTATAGGAATGACATCAAGCCAACACAGTGAGAGTATAAATGTATTTTTTGACAAATATGTCAATTCACAGACATTGTTGCCTGACTTTGTGCGACAATATGATAAAGCAATATTGTCTCGTCGTGCTGAAAAATTGAATGAGGACTTTGCTACTTTAAATTCAAAACCTGTGATACACCTACTTCATCTAATTGAGATTCAAGTTGGGAAGCTATATACAAGAGCTATATTTGAAATGTTTCAAAACGAGCTTAAAGGTTGTGTAGCTTTATTTCATGAAGAGATAGAGAAGGAAGAATCAGAAGCATCAACGACTAAGTACACAGCTGGTTCTCTTTCTGATAATAGAAGCGAACGAGAGCAAGTTACTTGTAATTCAAATGAAGAATTAAGAATAACATGTACATGTGCAATGTTTGAGACAGAGGGAATATTATGCAGGCATATTCTTCACATTATGATATCGAATCAGGTGCTACAAATTCCAAAAAATTATATTCTACATAGATGGACAATTAATTCAAGACATTGTAATATCAGAGCTTCTAATATAATGTTTGCAAGAGTCATGAATAACAATGAAAAGCAATGGAGTATTTTACATTCTTCAACCCTTAGAGAAAAATTTAATGTCGTACTTGAGCTAGCAGCTAAAGCAATCACTATACGGGAGTTTGTGGATATGTTTCTATCTGACCTAATGGAAAAGAATGAAAAAGACATTAAGAGTAGACAGATTGAAGGGGCTGAAATTGTTAGTAATGTTGGATGTAGTAACCCTCCTCCACATACTATTGAACATCTTCCTCAAATTACTATTCACGATCCTTCTGGGCCTGCAAAAACTAAGGGTCGTCCAAGGTCCATTAGTAGATTAAAGTCAGGACTTGAACAAGCTCAAGAAAAAAGGAGACAAAGAAGAGTACATGCGGAAGATGTGGTCAAAAGGGATATTATAAAACTAGTTGCACTAATTCTCTAATCGCAAACCTGCAAAATAACTAGGTAATATATTATTTAATTCCACAAAGATATTACATATTTAATTTATTAATACAAGTTATTTACACATAGCTTTATTTATTTATCTGATGATTCTATGTTTTTGTTTTTAATTTTTTATGTTGTTGCGATTTGATATAAAGCTCATCATCGACTCCTAGCAAGAAGCTATTTAGATCTAAAGACCTTAATTTCTAAAATTATTACATGTTATTTTCTATTTGTGTAGTTAAACATATTTACTCTTATAAAGCTAAATTTTTTTGAAACCTTTTTTGCATTAAGCAGATGTTGCTTATCTTCAACTGGACTTTATTGGTGATTTTATTTCATGAAGGCTTCAAGATGTGGCAGTCTGCAGCAAGTCAGTCCATCCGTAGGAGAGAATATCTAGAATTTCAATAGATTATCTCTTATTTGTTTCTCAAGTTTCAACTACTTTAGTTATCCTTCTTCATTTTCAAATAGCAGCTCCTCGTCATGCATTAGTCTTTCAATGTTATCTACTTGTTCTCTATTTTCCTTTTGTTGGATGATTAGTGCCTTTTTGTTTTTAACGTTGACGTTGGATGATTATTAGATATGTTGGCTAATTGTTGCTTCAAATGATGAATAATCAAAACTATACTATTCGGGTTTCTTTTCCCAAGCAATACTTTTATCTTTCAACCAAGAAGATGACGCTACTTGATTCTTGCTATTTACATCAAAGTACAGGTCAAGAAACTTCATGATGCTATTATTTATTAGTTAACAACTGCTATAAAGCATCAAATTTCATGTACATGTTCATTCTCATGTGAAAGTTCAATTATCAATTATTAGAACAATTGCATGCTGCTCAAATATATAAATTATCATGTAATGGTTCAGGAATTCTTCCTTTATCAATTAACAAAGAACTTGCTGCTGAACTTTCCAATTCTGATGGTTTGTTTAACTGTAAATGAATCATATACAGGTTCAAAATTGCAATAATAGAACAGCTTCGAAATATGGTCCCGCAAGTTCATTTTTTCAAACTGAAATACAGTGGATCAAGCCAGATGAATTTCTAGTAATCACAAAGAGACAACTGATACAAAAGAATAATCCTGAACAATTTCTACAACGAAAGAAAAAAAGTAGGGAACAAGTATTTTCGTTAACTTCAGTTTTCAATTAAACAAAGTCTTATCTCTGCTCTGAAATTTCACAAAAAATCAAATTTACAACTTCATTATTTCATTTAATACAGAACTTTGTTCATCCATTCATAACACATCTACTTTTAACCAAACTCTCATAGGCTTCCATCGAATTCTCTCCTAGTGTAAGCGCATCACATAAATGTCCACCTATCCAAATTATATGTATACATATCCGAATTTAATCAATATTCTCAAACCAAAAACATGCCCACTGAAGCTTGATCATGATCGCTAAGCACCTCAAGCCAATGACATGCCGATGAAAAGGAGTTGTCTCGACAACTCTTCAAGAAAGAAGGGAATGCTTCGACAAAGAAGGGCAAGAAATGACTCGCCAAGGACTTGTCTTTACCCAAGAGAGATGTGTGCATGGAGTGCGTGGAGGAATTTGGGAAACACGAGAATGTGGCACTAAACCCTTACCTACAACTTCCTCCAACACGATCATAAGAAGCCTCAAGCATTCTCAGAGCACAAAGCCCATTAACCAGAGTAGTGTAAGGGGCTAAAATAGGCAAGATACCGCTACTTAACACATTATCAAACACTTCACAGGCATCAAGAGGCCGTTCCTCCTGTAAAATCCAAAGATGTTGAAGAACTTGAAGGTGAGGCTGATCGTCTTGTTGCTGTCTAAAGAGGATCCATGAGGTTCGAATTGAATTTGGTGAAGAAGAGCGTCTATAATGTGGGGTTTATGGTTTTTCATGAGCTAGACTAATCGGTTCATCAAATTCATGATCGGCACCGTACATCTCGTTCAACACGTCATCAAATGTATATAGTAAAATTTTCACATAATTTGGTGTCTTCTAAAATCTGAATCAAACTAGTTTGATATGTTGTTGCAGATTTGATATAAAGCTCATCATCAGACTCCTAGCAGTAAGCTATTTAGATCTAAAGACCTTAATTTCTAAAATTATTACATGTTATTTTCTATTTGTGTAGTTAAACATATTTACTCTTATAAAGCTAAATTTTTTTGAAACCTTTTTTGCATTAAGCAGATGTTGCTTATCTTCAACTGGACTTTATTGGTGATTTTATTTCATGAAGGCTTCAAGATGTGGCAGTCTGCAGCAAGTCAGTCCATCCGTAGGAGAGAATATCTAGAATTTCAATAGATTATCTCTTATTTGTTTCTCAAGTTTCAACTACTTTAGTTATCCTTCTTCATTTTCAAATAGCTCCTCGTCATGCATTAGTCTTTCAATGTTATCTACTTGTTCTCTATTTTCCTTTTGTTGGATGATTAGTGCCTTTTTGTTTTTAACGTTGACGTTGGATGATTATTAGATATGTTGGCTAATTGTTGCTTCAAATGATGAATAATCAAAACTATACTATTCAGGTTTCTTTTCCCAAGCAATACTTTTTATCTTTCAACCGAAGAAGATGACGCTACTTGATTCTTGCTATTTACATCAAAGTACAGGTCAAGAAACTTCATGATGCTATTATTTATTAGTTAACAACTGCTATAAAGCATCAAATTTCATGTACATGTTCATTCTCATGTGAAAGTTCAATTATCAATTATTAGAACAATTGCATGCTGCTCAAATATATAAATTATCATGTAATGGTTCAGAATTCTTCCTTTATCAATTAACAAAGAACTTGCTCTGAACTTTCCAATTCGATGGTTTGTTTAAGCGTAAATGAATCATATCTGAGTTCAAAATTGCAATAATAGAACGACTTGAAATATGGTCCCGCAAGTTCATTTTTTCAAACTGAAATACAGTGGATCAAGCCAGATGAATTTCTAGTAATCACAAAGAGACAACTGATACAAAAGAATAATCCTGAACAATTTCTACAACGAAAGAAAAAAAAAGTAGGGAACAAGTATTTTCAGTTAACTTCAGTTTTCAATTAAACAAAGTCTTATCTCTGCTCTGAAATTTCACAAAAAATCAAATTTACAACTTCATTATTTCATTTAATACAGAACTTTGTTCATCCATTCATAACACATCTACTTTTAACCAAACTCTCATAGGCTTCCATCGAATTCTCTCCTAGTGTAACTGCATCACATAAATGTCCACCTATCCAAATTATATGTATACATATCCGCAATTTAATCAATATTCTCAAACCAAAAAACATGCCCACTGAAGCTTGATCATGATCGCTAAGCACCTCAAGCCAATGACATGCCGATGAAAAGGAGTTGTCTCTGACAACTCTTCAAGAAAGAAGGGAATGCTTCTGACAAAGAAGGGGCAGCAAATGACTCGCCAAGGACTTGTCTTTACCCAAGAGAGATGTGTGCATGGAGTGCGTGGAGGAATTTGGGAAACACTGAGAATGTGGCACTAAACCCTTACCTACAACTTCCTCCAACACGATCATAAGAAGCCTCAAGCATTCTCAGAGCACAAAGCCCATTAACCAGAGTAGTGTAAGGGGCTAAAATAGGCAAGATACCGCTACTTAACACATTATCAAACACTTCACAGGCATCAAGAGGCCGTTCCTCCTGTAAAATCCAAAGATGTTGAAGAACTTGAAGGTGAGGCTGATCGTCTTGTTGCTGTCTAAAGAGGATCCATGAGGTTCGAATTGAATTTGGTGAAGAAGAGCGTCTATAATGTGGGGTTTATGGTTTTTCATGAGCTAGACTAATCGGTTCATCAAATTCATGATCGGCACCGTACATCTCGTTCAACACGTCATCAAATGTATATAGTAAAATTTTCACATAATTTGGTGTCTTCTAAAATACGAATCAAACTAGTTTGATATGTTGATTTTTCAGGCAGCTTAATAGCCGTCCCTTCTACATGCAGCTAAAATAATAATTAAAATTTTCAAAACAATATAATTTTTTCTACATATAGATCATAGTGAGTGCAAATCACGATGGGCGGTGCTGATTATCGTTTTCAGTAGCCTATTGGGCTAGCTCACGATAAGAATCTGAGCTCACCATCTCATTTTATCATTTATATATATATATATATATATATATATATATATATATATATATATATATATATATATATATATATGTATATATATATCAAATCTCCTACAAACTTAAGTTTATAGGAATAGTCATATATATATATATATATATATATATATATATATATATATATATATATATATATATATATATAGAGTAAGGCTCTATGAACTTAAGTTCATAATGAATAGTGGTGCACCAACTTTTTATCCACTCATCTTGCCTTGAGATTTGTGATGTACAAATCTCAAAGTGGCCTTTATATCTTTCACGGATCCCAAAGCAAGATGAGTGGTTAGAAAAGTTGGTGCACTACTATTCATTATGAACTTAAGTTCATAGAGCCTTGCTCTATATATATATATATATATATATATATATATATATATATATATATATATATATATATATATATAAACTTTTCTATGCATTGATGTTGCATTGGGATCCATGAAAGATATGAAGCCCATTTTGAGATTTGTGCATCTCTTGATGGCACAAATCTAAAGGCAACATCAATGGATAAAAAATTGGTGTATACTATTCCCTATAAACTTAAGTTTATAGAGATTTGCTATATATATATATATATATATATATATATATATATATATATATATATATATATATATATATATATATATATATATATATATATATATATATATATATATATATATATATATATATATATATATATATATATAGAACTTGGTACCAAGCATAAATTTTATGCTTGTAGTGAGGTGACCATTCTCATCCACTCCCTAACCCATGTAAATGTGGTCCCCATTTGAATGAGTGAAGGAGAGGTGCCACCTCACTACCAAGACAAAACTTGGCTGCACTGTTTCTCCATATTGCTCATATATATATATATATATATATATATATATATATATATATATATATATATATATATATATATATATATATATATATATATATATATATATATATATATATATTGTGAGATGAAATCTTACCATGAGATGGAAAATTTGGTTGCTCGTCAAATTCATAATTGTACTATACATCTTGTTCAAAACATCATTAAATGTATATGGTAAAATTTTCACACAGTTGGGAGTATTCTAGTATATGAATCAAACTAGTTTAATATGCTAATATTCAGATAGCTTAATAGCTGTCCATTTTGAACATAGCTAAAATCTCATCTCACAATCTCATTTTATCATTTTTCTATATATATATATATATATATATATATATATATATATATATATATATATATATATATATATATATATATATATATATATATATTGGTATGAAGCAATTTCTTATGTTAAATGTTTTTAGAAGGGTGAAGGAGTAGTAGCTATGACAGCAAAAACCACTAAGAAAGGTAGTAAACTAGTAATGTTCTTGCTGAAAAGTTGGCTGAAAAGTAGGTAACCTTCACATAACTCATCTTTGTGTTTGTTATCTTGTATTTGATGAGTTTTCGCTCTGTCAGGTTGAACGATGGCTACTTTGAGAAGGGGCAGTTGGTGAGACGGTTGGTGCAGTATCTCAGCACTACCTTAAAGATGTTAGGTGATGTTTGTTTTTTGAATAGTGAGGGTAACATTTTACGATAGTTTGGGTCCACCTTTTTAGCCTATGTTTATTTTTTATCTGGTGCGGTAACCCCCAGCCAAAATGAGGGCCAAAATAAACCCATCTCACTCCCGCCTTTACAATCTGGGTACTAAATATCTAGGCCATGTTTGGCTTAGGGACTTCTTTTATCCCGGGACTAATTTAACTCACTATAGTCCAGGGATACAATAATCCAACAGACTATAGTGAGTAAAATTTTTTTATTTTCAAATTTTAAGGGGCTTTTAGATTTTTAAGGGGGGCTATTTGCATTTTAGGGGGTTGTTTGTAATTTTTAGATTTCAAAGTGCTCTTTGTAATTTTCACTTTTAAGGAATTTTTTTTGTCCTTTTCAATTTTTTTCTTTTTTGTTTTTTATATTTGTGATATATATATATATATATATATATATATATATATATATATATATATAGAGAGAGAGAGAGAGAGAGAGAGATGGGTATCTTGAGTGCTTGGTAGTTGAGGTGTATCAATCACATCCACTCCTCAAATGGGGACCACAAGCACATGGGTTGAAGAGTGGATGTGATTGATACACCTCACCACTAAGACTAAAATGATGCTTGGTACCAAGATACCCATATTTCTCATATATATATATATATATATATATATATATATATATATATATATATATATATATATATATATATATATATATATATTATCGATTGACATTTTAAATCGATTCTAAATGAGAATAGAGCATTTTAAATAGCTCACTATAATAAAGCCTCATAATTGTTCAAAAGTAACAATAAGACCCATATTTTCACGACTCCTGCCAACTCTCGCCCCTTCAAGCTCCCCACACCTCCATGGTGACCTCCCCACTCCCTCTCCCTCCACGAACCCAAACCGATCAAACCCAACAACCAAAATATCTCGCCTTCACCCTCAACCTCTTTAACTCAGCCATTAGCCACTCTCTCCTTCTTTCTCCCGAACACCATTCTCTCCTCCACCCTCGCCCATGGCACATTCACACTCTCCTCTTCTCTGAACTCTAAGACTTGTTGAACTAATTCTCGTTGGGGTTCGGGTTGGCTTTCTTGAGGTTTTGATGTTGTGGACTATCTTTCTCATGCTTGGCGTGCCTGCCATGAGGGCTGAGAGCTTCGAGGAGGAGTTGAAGAGGTTGAGGGTGAAGGCAGAGGTTTTGATTGTTGGGTTTGATAGGTCTGGGTTCGTGGGAGGAGAGGGAGAGGGAGGTCACCATGGAAGTGTGGGGAGCTTGAAGGGAGGAGAGAGGGAGTTGGCCTGAGTTCAAAAAATATGGGTCTTATTATCACTTTTGAACAATTATGAGGCCTTATTGTAGTCGGAGCTATTTAAAATGCTCTATTGTCATTGAGGGTCGATTTAAAATGTCAATCTGGTATTTTAACATATATATATATATATATATAGGGAATGATGTATATGAGGTGGCGGCTCATTTTGCTAAATGAGCTACCAAAAGAGAGAGCGGTGAGGTCCACACCTTTGATGTGACTAGCAAGGTGGGCCCCACATGGCTATCTCTCTATACTTTTAAGAAATGTTCACCCCATATATATATATATATATATATATATATATATATATATAATAAATTTGAGGGCATTAGCAAATATCTAGATTTAGGAGGGGTTGATATGCAAATACGTATGACTTGATAGACATATCCAACTACCGAAATCTGTGAGGGTAAGAATTAGAGATGAAGAGCCTTGGTAAATTTTAGAAACTTGAGAGGCATGGTATCTTTTTTGTCTAATCCAAAGTGGGAAATAGTCCTATAATAACACCTCATGCTCCCCCATTATTTAGTCTTAGATCTAAGGACTATTTTATTTTATTGGACAAAATAGTCCCGCCTAATTCCTCCTAAAATTTTAAACCAAACACATTACTATTTTATTTTAAAGGATAAAGGGTTATTAACTCAAAATAATACCTAATCCAAACATAACCCTAGAGGATTAAAATTTCTTGACAAAAACGCCCTAACCTTTCTAGTTCCTTCGTTTTTTTCCCTTTTATTCTATATGTCGTTTTTCTTTCTTTTTATCAGTTTTCTGTGAGATTTTTCCACATTATTTTCCCCGGCTTTGTTCCTGTGATCAGATTAAGCAAAAATGAAAACAACTACAAACCACAAAACTTTCCGTATGTGTTAGATCAGCAGGGTTGTTTTATTGTATTATTAAATGTATATACGATGGCATGTTTATTCTTCCGACAAGATCATGCCCAAATTTAGAAAATTTTGCTAAACACATGTATTACTAGAACATTAATTGACTTGGGGCTAAAAGTCATTATGGTTATAATGTTACTCTAAACAGTTATAGTCCTCCTAAAAACAAACACTCGTTCGGATTATTTGAAGTTACTCCGAATATTAGTCCGTGTGAAAATAAATATTGCGTCGAACTAAAACAGTCCTAGGATTATAGTCTGAGGATTGCAGTATGCTCTAGTCCGAGGATAAAAAATAAACGTGGCATTCGTTCTATATTCTAGTCTTGCCGATACATACATACAACTACTTAAAAGGGAGAGTTTTTGACAAGATAAATGAGAATACCATGAGTAACGGAGATGAACAATCAGGCCCATGAGTTCCTTTGAAATTTATAGCTTCTTCATTTTCCATATCAACATAATTTACTGGGAATGGTCGAGTTAGGATTAGCTTTTAGCCGCAAAAGCTGGAGTATACTATCTAGTAGAGTTTGGATTAACTTTGGGTTAATTACAATCCAATACCTTGAGGTATACTGTAATTACATGGGTGACCATTGAGTTTGCATATCTGCATGCATGGGTAACCCTAAAGTTACTAATTGTACTTACACCGATAATCTAAAGAGTTGCTTGTCATTTGGGCTCTAGGGTCACCCTTCTAGTTATAATTTGTAATATCAGGGTTACCTGTAGATATGCAAACTCTAGGGTTAATTGCGTTGTTGCATCATACCTTAGGGTATTGGATTGTAATTAATCCATTAAACTTTTTGCTTAGATTTTCTTTACTGATCTTTTTGCCTAGATTTTCTTTACTGATCTTTTAAATTTTGTGGTCTCTTTCTCTCTTTTCTTTTTGTAAGAAGTTCAATGACATTTTATTTTATTTTATTTTATTTTTTTGTTGTACTCTTTCTATTTACAGCTTGTGATCACGATGATGCTCTATAATCTGCACGATCCACCTCTTGATTTGTAGGGTCTGTACTCCACTCCATAGTCAACTCTTTGCCTTTAAAGCAAAGCACGCTCAGATCATTTCTCCAATTAATGTTGACGTTGATTATGACTTTCTTTTGAAATAATTTTACGTATTAATTAAAGTTGAGTGTGAATATAAGCTATAATTTTCCTTTTGATTTTTTATCTCCGACCATGTATGTGCCTTTGTTTTGTTTTCTTTGGTTTCATAGTAAGTGTATGAGTTGGTGACTCTACAAGATCTTTGTTTTCGTTCAGTATTCATTATTTTGGTTGGATCATTGGACTGAGGATAATTATTTTGCATCCCTCGTCGTGGTCTCTCATATTTCCGGATTTACCATCCACGAAACTTGTAAAATAATTATATTCCCCTCGCCTAACCCAAATCTCTCCCACTCCCTTTCCCTCTCTGCCCTTTCCTCTATCCGTACTCTCACCTCCTCTTTTTTCTCTTTCTTCAACCTCACCTCTCTATTCGACTTCTCTCAATCCCCCCAACAAAAATTTCCTTTTTCTCTTTAGGTAGAATGTTTGATATTGACATGGAGTGGCCAAAGCCGCAGGGTGGGTTTGGTTTTTTTTTGGCAAATATTAGAATTTGGGAGATCTGTAAATATACAGATTTGAAGAGTATATATACAAAAATTCCTTAATTTTTATGTTGAAAACTTGCCACCGACAACTGAGGTAGCCTAACTGTAGCAACTTCGTCACTTTTATGCCCAAGTGTCACCGTCTTCAATTTATATGCAAAGATGGTAAAATGGTGTCACTCATATGCCAATTTGATATTTTACCCTATTAAAGTGCTCTGTTAGTTCCATGATTATAAACCTACGCCATTCTTTTTCGCTCTGTCAATATAAAAAAGATAGGTAATTAAGTGATGTTAAATATAACATGCTAGTATTGGATCAGTAATATACATGTAAACTCTCACATGTGTGTAAACACACATATATACCAAAACTACATATCTTATCAGAGCGCTTCACACAGTGCAGAGCGTTCTGAGTCTTACCTTGGAATGTAGGAGGGGTATTTCTATAAATATTACACATCCCCTTTATGTGGTCTAGATTGCAACCAGGGTGCATTGTTCTAATAGGAAGTGTTGTCATATATGAGTGCGACTAGGCTAATAATAATAGTAGAAAGAGATTTTTATTATTAAGGCTTTGTTTGGCTTCCAAGGTGTTTTTGTTGTTGTGTTTTTCTAGAAAAACACATTGGTGTTGTGTTTTTTCTTCTAAAGTGTTTTGAAAACACCATTGTAAGTGTTTTTCAAAATATCATCAAACACTAGTTCCAATCCTTATCAACATCGATATCCTTCCCGCCACCACCATTACCACCGCCACCATTACCGGTGAAACCACTCGGCATTGGTGACCGGTGCCGGCGATGTTGGAGGAATAACTCAAAAATTCTTCTAAAATTTCTCAGGTCAATCAGTAAAAGTTGATCTCAAAATATTGACAATAAAATTGATCAAATGTTGGAGGAATCAAACATAAAACAGAACAATAGAGAAGAGGAGTCAGTGAGATGAGATTAGGTGATGAGGAGAGAAAATATACCTTTCGATAGATGGTGGACAGACAACAACGGCGGCGGCGGTCGGGAAATTCGTCATAGAGATGGCGGTGGCGACGAGTTCGTGGTTGGGAGGCGGCAGCGAGGTCGTGGTAGGGAGGCGGCGGCGAGTTCGTGGTCGCGAGGTAGCAGTGAGATCGTGGTCGGGAAGCGGCGGCGAGGTCGTGGTCGGGAGGCGGCGGCGAGATCGAGGTTTCGAGGCGGCGGCGAGATCTGGAGATGGTCACGAGGCGGCGACGAGTTCGTGGTCTGGAGGCGGCGGCGAGATCTGGAGATGGTCGCGAGGCGGTGGCGAGTCGTGGTCGGGAGGCGACGGCGTGTACGTGGTCGGGATGCGGCGTCGAGTTCATCGTCGCGAGGCAGCAGCGAGATCAAGGTCGGGAAGCGGCGGCGAGATCTAGAGATGGTGAGGAGGGTTGATGTTTTGGGGGAAATGAAACCCCTACGCAGAAAATAACTTTTTGTTGTTTTGAGAAACCCGTTTAAATTGTGAGTTGGGTGTGTTTTTGTAGAGAAAACGGATCAGTTCCCAAACGCGTTTTGCTTCTTTTTTTGCAGAAACAAAACAGAAACAGGACAAACACCCTGGTTACCAAACGTAGCCTAAGTTTTTAACCATAGGTGTTTGTTATAAATTTAACCACTAGCCACTAGATTTAGGTCATTCAGATTGTAGAGAATATACCCCAATGAGAGAAAGTTCCTCCTGATTGGGAAGTCGATAACACGCCTTAAGATCGTGTGATCTTTAGAAGAGCGCACCTGATAAAGTTAAAAAGGGATCTGACATGTTGATTCGTCAGGACGATATGTCCTAACTACTTAGCTGGCCCTAAATGCAAGTATTATCTTGCAATAATTTACTCCTACTGCTATAAAATCAACTTATATGAAAGTGCTGCAAAAGGAACTCAAGGACAAGTAAAATTACTTAAACTTATGGAGTGACTCTTGGAGCTTGATTGATTGGAAAGCAGTAAATTGCAAGAAAAGTAAATAGCATTAATGGTCGGTTCGGATAGAGAAGAGGGTAGGGAAGTACATAAATTAACTTATAAATTTGAATTACAACTTAAACAGGAAAATCACAAGGAACTAAATAGGATCAGAAAGTAAAAGACATCAAAATACATTTAGTAAAATATTGTTTTCAGTTTGGTAATGAGCTCGTTCTACTTTGTTGTCATCGAATATATTGGGATCTCGCATGCCTCAGTAGCTACTTGCCCCTTAGGAAAATGTAATTATTGAACTCTAGACTATTATTATAAACGAGACATACAAGATTATATTAGCAACTCCTCTTGACAATATTATCAGAATAAACGATCTACCAAATAATGCTAGACCACATTAGAGCTTTAACCTTGAGCAGTGCAAATGTGGACTATAGTTGATGGAGAGAATGAATGATCTGAAAATTATTATTGTGGGAGTGAAAAAAAGATTTTACCACAAGGGACTCTTTTTTATTAAGATTTTTAAGAATTATTGCAAGTCAAAAAGAAAATAAGGTAACGTCTAGCATCTAAATTTTGGAACACAAACAATTCAGTCATCAGATGTTTCCATTTGAAAAGAGATGAGTTCTCTGGGTGTGTAATCCAAAAAACTCTACACACAAGCATAGGCGGATCTATAAGAAGCAAAATGGGTGTCAAGTCACCCATTTTACTCCACATATTTGCTCCACAGTGTAGACATGTTGTAATGCACACCTACTTTAAAAATCAATCCCCACTAAAAAAACTCAACAATTAAATTTTAGGCAACTCCACTAAAATCTTAGTTCACATACTAATTGTGTAGGCACTAAATGAGAAAGTTGTACCTGACAACTGTACTAGTGATGCGTGTGTGAGTATTTGAAAAATATGAAAGGTCGACATGGATGACTATAAATTATTATAATTATTAATTATATATAGTAACACCGCTAACAAATTATGGATCCGCCATTGGGTATATATGCACAAATCCATAATTTTCGCTCTCAAAACTTGCCACCGATGATCATAAATGCCTAATTGTCTCAACTTTGCCATTTTTTTAATGTCAAATGGCCATGATGTCACTTTATATGCCAACTTGGTATTTTAGCCCTTGTTAACATATATATATATATATATATATATATATATATATATATATATATATATATATATATATATATATATATATATATATATATATATATATATATATATATATATATATATATATATATATATATACGCTATTAGTTTACAATCTTCCTTTAAAAAGTATTGTTGGAAATTGGATGCAAGCCTAGAGGGGGGTGAATAGGATTGCTACAAAGTTTTTGGATAAATAAAGAATATGCAGTAGAAAATAAAATACGAAAAACTAAAAGCAACCAGCACAGGAACACACGAGATTTTTATAGTGGTTCGGATCAAAATTCTACGTCCACTCTTCCTTCTCGTGAAGGGCCTTCTTCACTGTGACCAGAGTTATCTCCGAATCATAACCCGATTCAGTAGGCTTTACAAACGGGACACGTGAATCTACCCGAAATCAATCGAGATACCCTAACTCTTCACAATAACTAGAAGAAACCTAGCTCTAGCTAGCCACACTCAATTACCCTGACTTGAGCACGTCAACCCTCAATTAACCCGACTTGAGTATGCCGTCAAACTCGCAAGTTTAAAATACAAAACTAAGCCTAAAAATAATTAAAACACAATTGAAATGATCTTACAGCCCTTTAAATAAATCGCTCTCCAAAATAATGATGTTGAAGATCTGTGAAGAAGCGATGTTTTAGATGAACGCAAAGGGCACTCCTCCTCGCTGAAACGATCTCTCGATGTTGAGTGCGACGAGAAGAAGTTGAACGAGGCTCAGGGAATCAAATTCTAACTCTCAATCTCTCACAAACCCTAGAATTTGATCTCTCAAACTTAAGCAAATATCCTCTCTATTTCTTGTTTTTAATCTCTTCTCCAATCCCTCCTTAAATATACTTTGATTGCCTTGGAAAGAAGTCTTCTAATCAGTGTTAAAATAGGAGATCAAATCTGTAATCAAACGGCTAAGATTGAATTTAAAAATCTACCAAAATGCATCCAAACCATTGATGGTTAAACGCGATCATTGATGGTTGATGCCGATCATCGATGGTTCCCTGTAGCCTATCAATTATCCAAAATCTGGTTTCTGAAATTTACAGATTGTTGACTGTAGTCCATTGATGATTGAATGGATCATCGAAATTGATTGTAGTCCATCGATTGTTCGATTTCTCATTTCTAGAAAATACAGATTGTTGACTGTAGTCCGTCGATGGTTGAATGGATTATCGATGGTTGACTGTAGTCCATCGATGGTTCGATTTCTCATTTCTGGAAAATACAGATTGTTGACTGTAGTCCAACAATGGTTGAACGGATCATCGATGATTGACTGTAATCCATCGATGGTTCGATTTCTCTTTTCTGAAAAACATAAATTGTTGACTGTAGTCCATCGATGACCTATGGACCATCGATGGTTGCCTCTTGACCATCGATGGGTAATGGCTGAAATTAACTGTTTGTGTTGTTTTTGCATCATTTTGAGCCGAAATATTTTCGTACCTATTTATTCCTGAAATATATCATCTCACAAACTTATTAGTACCAAATGAGAGTTTGTTATTGATCAAACAATAGATATTGCATGAACAATATTCTCCCCGAACAAAGTTCTAACAATCTCCCCCTTTGGATAATAACAAAACTCGAAATTTGAAATCCTAAAAGTAAAAACACATGGTGAGATATATATTCACTTCAATACAAACATATGACATGTATGATATGCAATGTAAGCTTCCCCTACAAATATGCATACATGAAAAAGAACAGGTAATCCAGAAACTCCTTGTTCGAAATATGAAAACTCGCCCTAAAACCAAGCAAGGTTGAAAGACTTGTCATGTTGAAACCACTTATTAACCAAACATGAAGACTTGTAAAAAACTAACAATCAACCCTAATCAAACTCGAGAAAGTTTTCAAATAGTTTTCAAATTTCCCATTTTCTCCCCCTTTTTGTTGTTATAAAAAAACGCACACCTAGGATATACAATATATCTAAAATATCCAAATAAAGATTATCCAAAGGTGTAAGAAAGAGAAATACACACCGGTTCACAAAAAGCTTTATAGAAAATAGCAGGAGAAATACATATAGAACTTCAAAACTCATGAAATATGATAACAAGTCATATTAAAATTCACATTCAAACTATGAACATATCAATAAAAAGTTTATAAAAATAACAATAAAAGTAATTATATTAGATCATAAAATAAATTCAGATATATCTTCTAGTTTGAGCTTTCTTTTGTTACACAACTTGAATTATCTCAACCTTTAGAAAAAGGTCCAAAATCTTGATTTATCACCTCAATCATATAGGAATTTTTAAGAGGAAGAACGATAGTGTTTGGAGGCGATGTACACCATCTCTAAATATAGAAAATATTTAGCATAGGATGGATACCCTGAGATATTGCACATTTATATCCACGAGTGTGGGTCTTTAACCATCTTTTAACAAATACACTCAAATTTTGCCATGGATATATAGAGTGTGGGTCTTTGACCATCTTTTTCACGAATAGACTCTTTTTTCTTGATTTTTATAGCATATATGTACTTTTGTACATGAAAAGTAATATTGGTGTTGTATTCAAGTATAAAAATTAAGCTCAAAACCTGTGTGATATATCTAAAAATACTTTAGGATCATCATATAAAACCTTTATTTCTACTTTTACAAAACTAAACATGATAAGTTATACTAAGATGTGAAAAGTAATATGAAAAATGTCATAAACCATCATGTTTTTCAATCAAATATGTTAAACTTTGTGTGCACATATAATATAGATAGATTGTGAAAACATATGTGAACCAATAAGATAAAAATCATGCCTATATACTAATAGATAACCCTATCTGAATATTTCATGTAAAAGCATGTACATAGGCATGGTCTAATTTTTTATTTTTAAAAATAAGAAATAAAGAAAAAGAAAATTTTGTTTTACCACTAGTACTTTTCCTATCAATATGATATCCAGCATAATCGCTATCAGAATATCCAACCAAATCAAAAGAATTGAACATTGGAAACCATAATCCGAATTTTTGCATTCCAATTAAATATTAAAAAATTTGTTTTACAGCTTTCAAGTGTGATTCTTTAGGATTTGCTTAAAATCTTGTACATAAACACACAGAAAACATAATATCTGGATGAAAAGCAGAACGATCTAAGAGACTACCAATCATACCTCTGTACCTTTTCTCATCAATTGAGATATATGCTTCATCTTTTGTAAGCTTTGTCGAAGGGCTCACTGGGGTTGGTGCAGACTTTAAACTATCCATCCCAAAGTGTTTTAACAGTTCTTTCACATACTTCTCCTGTAATATAAACATTCCATCTTTTGTCTGCTTTACCTGAAATCCTAAGAAGTACTTAAGCTCTCCCATCATGCTTATCTCAAATTCATCCTACATGAACTTCTCAAACCTATGACAAAGATCCTTATTAGTAGCTCCGAAAATAATATCATCCACATACACTTGTACAATAAGAATATCTTTTCCCTCAGAATGAACAAATAAGGTATTGTCAGCAAAACCCTTTTTAAAGTTATGTTTAAGAAGATAAGAACTCAAATGATCATACCAAGCTCGAGGTGCTTGTTTAAGACCATATAAGGCTTTATCTAACTTATACACATAATCAGGAAACTGATGATCAATAAAACCAGGGGGTTCTACATAGACTTCTTCCTTTAGGTGCCCATTTAGAAAGGTACTTTTCACATTCATTTGACAGAGTTTAAAGCCTTTGTAACAACAAAAAGCAAGTAAGATCCTGATGGCTTCAAGTCTAGCAATCGGTGTGAAAGTTTCATAAAAATAAATGCCTTCTATTTGATTGTAACCTTTAGCAACAAGTCTAGCTTTATTTCGTACGACATTACCTTTTTCATCCTTTTTTGAAATTTTTTTAAAGATTTTAAAACACTCACTCTTTTTGGCTAAAAGCATGACCCATGTGAATCTAGAGTAATCATCAACCATAACTAAATAATAACTCTTACCTCCTAAACTCTATGTAGAAACAGGTCCAAATAAATCCAAATAAAGTAACTGCAAAGGTTTAGTTGTGCTCACCTGATTCTTTAAACTATGAGAATATTTTATGAATTTACCTTTGGTGCAAGCTTCACATAAACTTTCATTCTTAAAATTTGTTACAAGCAAACCACTAACCAGCTCCTTTTTTGAAAGTTTTTGTAGTAATCTCATACTTGCATGTCCAAATCTTCTTTGCCAAAGTTCACCATCTTCTCCTCCTACAATCAAATATTTTACATTGTCAGATTTAATATCATTGAGATTCAATGTATAAACATTATCATGTCTATTACTAGTAAACACAATCGAACCTATTTGTGAATCAATTATTTTACATACTTTAGATTCGAAAAGAATAGACATACCTTTGTCTCAAAGCTGACTAATGGAGATGAGATTATGCTTTAAACCATCAACAAGTAAAGCTTAAAGGAGTTTAAAAAAATTATTACCTATATCATCCACTCCTATAATCTTACCTTTGTCATTGTTTCCAAAAGTCACATCTCCACCTTTCTTTTCATCAAGATTAATGATAGGGGCAAATAAAATAAAGTTGCAAGTGCACAACTATCAAGTTATAGTATAGCAAGATGTCGATCCCTCGAGGAAGGTGTGTAGGAAATAATCTAACTTGGCTTCTAAAGTTGTGTGTGGACAAGTAGGAGTGAAAGTGTGGAGATATAAAGGGTGAGTGATTATTTGCAAATAAAAGAAAACTAGATCAAGAGGGGAGAAAGAGAGATGAAGAAATTAGAGAAAAATAAAATCAATAAAATAAATAAAAGAAAACAAAGAATAAAATGAAAAGAACAAAATCAATAAAGAGAAATTTGACCAAAAAAGAGGAAAATCACAACAAGTAAAAGATGAAGGAAATTAATTAGAGAAATGGGGAATCTAGAATTGAATCCACTAGTTTAATTCATTTAGGATTTATGAACTACTCTCTTTTATCATATTTTACTTTAGATTTATTAAGCATAGACTATCAAACCACTTATGGAAAGCATAATCTATCAAATTATCATCCAAATAAAATCAACATTTATGAAAAGAACAATAACTAGATATTGGTTTTAGAATTCATAAGCATAACCTATCAAACCACTCAAGATGAGCATAAATTATCAAATTCTTTTTACCAATTAGTTCTCTAGTTGATTATCCTAAACATGCTCATTTTAAGCACAAGAGAGCAATTCATAAATTATAAAAAAATCAAACTAGTTTCATATAATTCTAGAATTCCTACAAGATTTTAGTTACACATTTTAGAAAATAAAAATAAAGAAATAAAATCAAGACTAGAGAGCATGAAAGAAAGAGAATAAAAATACAAGAAAAATAAAAATTAATTACAGTAATAAGAACAAGAACAAGAAAATCGAGAGCTAAACTATGAGCATAAAAGTAAATCTAAGCTATAAAAAATGCAAGAAAATAAATCTATACTACAAAATAAAAGTGTAAGAAAATAATAAAGAAACATGAAAGTAAATGTACTCTACAAGGCTTCAAAATAAATCTAATCTACCAACAAAGAAAATAAATCCTAAAACATGAATTTCTAAGGCAAGAAAATAAAAGAAAAAAAAAAAAAAAGAAAAAAAAGAAAACTTACATTGCAAGGTTTGGCCCCTTGAAAATAAATCTTCATCAATCAATAAAGAGAAGAAAAAAATTTTGAAGAGGTAAATTTTTTTTATTAATTGCA
Source organism: Asparagus setaceus (assembly GCA_012295165.1). Classification (NCBI taxonomy): domain Eukaryota; kingdom Viridiplantae; phylum Streptophyta; class Magnoliopsida; order Asparagales; family Asparagaceae; genus Asparagus; species Asparagus setaceus. The sequence continues at coordinate 69,552,343 of CM022706.1, forward strand.
AACAAAGTTTACAATTTTGAAAAGTCTTCTCAATTAAGAGTAACCATCCTCTCCAAATAGAGTTTTATAAAATTTTTCACACTCAAACCATAAACTGATTCAATAAATGATATAGTTACGAACCAATCGCTTGACCAATCGGTTGGCCAACCGATTGGTTTGTTGCCGAATTATAGTTTTTTTTTAGTTTCTTGACCTAATTTCTTCTTGGATCATTGGGCTTTTTTTGGGCTCCTTTTGTCTTCATATTGGGCTTCAATAAATGACAGAAAATAAGGTAATTTGACTCTTTTGGGCTCTTATTCATTAACTCTTCATTAGCCTGCAAAATTAAGATAAAATATGTTATTAGTAATATATTTATTTAACTAAGATATATAATGAGGGTATAAAAATATAATAAAACGTGATGATCAATTAAGGAATAAATTTTTCTTACCAGTCATGTGACGTGAACATCCCGAATCTAGATACCAAGTACTTCATTGTTCCTTAGATCTCCAATGAACTTCCTCATCTGATGATACACCATTCAACTCTTTACCACTTTGAATATTAGCCATAAGACATGGTTTTTGATCTATGGTGTGATTGTCTAGTTCTTCTTCATCACTTGATGATTCCCAAGATGTTGCTTTGAAGCCTTTATTCTTCCCTTTGAAGTTTGTTTTATTGAGAGGGCAATCATTCTTGTAATGACCTGGCTTCCTGCAATGAAAACATATAATATCAGAATCTGAATCTTCATATTCAATATTTTTTACCTTAGCAGAAGTTCGATTCTATTTATTCTTCAAGAGTTTCTTCCCATCTCTCGATCTTAGAAACGATTTGAATCCTTTTACCATCATTGCATACTGATCATCTTCATCTTCCGAACTTGATTCTGAATCTATCTTCTTCTTTGAACGGGATTTATCTTTCTTAGCATGTAAGGCTAACAACTTCTTCTTTGATTCTTCTTCTGAGGTATCTTCTCTCTCTCTCTCTCTCTCTCTCTCTCTCTCTCTCTCTCTCTTAATCGGACTTCATAAGTGATGATATTGCCTACAAGATCATCAAGAATAAGTTTAGAAAAATTTTGAAGTTCTTCTAATGCCGTTACCTTTGGTTCCCAATCCTGAGATAGAGAACGTAATATTTTTCTACTTAGCTCCTTGTTATCATACTCCTTCCCTAGTGCTTTTAACTTATTCACGATATCAGTCAATGTTGTGAACATCTCTTGTATGGTCTCAGAGGCCTTCATCTTAAAGTTCTCATAGTTGCTGACCAGCATAGCAAACTTAGCCTCTTTAACCTGCAAAGTTCCTTTGTGTGTAACTTCTATTATTTTCCAAGTTTCCTGCATAGCAGAACAATTAGAAACACGATTAAATTCTTTAGTAGTAAGAGAGCAATATAAAGTATTCATGACTTTTGTATTATAAGAATAAATTTGTTTGTGCTGTGGAGTCCACTTATCCTTGGGTAGAACAGCTGTAACTCCCTCTACCTCAGTAATAGGTTCCTTACATCCATATTCTATACTCTCCCAAACATCTAAACTAGTGGACAATAGAAAAACTTTCATACATGCTTTCCAATATGTGTAATTGGTGCTATCAAAAAGTGGGGATCGGTTGACAGCGTGTCCTTCAGGAGAAGCTGAAGCGGTGGTAAGGCTTGACATCTCTACCTTAGACTGTGATACCTAAATATGGATAACGAGACTCTAATACCATTTGTTAGAAACGAGATGCAAGCCTAGAGGGCGGTGAATATGATTGCTATAAAGTTTTTCGTATGAACAAAGAATATGCAGTAGAAAATAAAATACGAAAAACTAAGAGCAACTAACACAAGAACACACGAGATTTTTATAGTAGTTCAGATCAAAATCCTACGTCCACTCTTCCTTCTCGCAAAGGCCCTTCTTCACTATGATCACAGTTATCCCTGAATCACAACCCGATTCAGTAGTCTTTGCAACTAGGACCCTGTAATCTACCCAAAACTAGTCGAGATACCCAACACCTCACAATGACCAAAAGAAACCTAGCCATAGCTAACCACACTCAATTACCCTGATTTGAGCACGCCAACCCTCAATTAACTCGGCTTGAGTATGCCGTCAAACTCGCAAGTTTGAAATAGAAAACTAACCCTAAAAATAATTAAAGCATAATTAAAAATATCTTACAGCCCTTTAAATAAATCACTCCCCAAAATGATGATGTTGAAGATCCATGAAGAAGTGATGTTGTAGATGAACACAAAGGGCACTCCTCCTCGCTGAAACGATCTCTCGATGTTGAGTACGATGAGAAGAAGTTGAACGAGGCTCAGGGAATCAAATTCTACCTCTCAATCTCTCACAAACCCTAGAATTTGATCTCTGTAACTTAAGCAAATATCCTCTCTATTTCTTATTTTAATCTCTTCTCCAATCCCTCCTTAAATAGACCTTGAATGCCTCGGAAAGAAGTTTTCTAATCAGTGTTGAAATTGGAGATCAAATCTATGATCAAACGGCTGAGATTGAATGTTAAAATCTGCTAAAATGCGTCCAAACTATTGATGGTTAAACACGATCATCGATGGTTCCTTGTAGTCCATCGATTGTCCAAATTTTAGTTTCTGGAATTTATAGATTGTTGACTGTAGTCCATTGATGGTTGAATGGATCATTGATGATTGACTATAGTCCATCGATGGTTGAATGGATCATTGATAGTTGACTGTAGTCCATCGATGGTTGAATGGATCATTGATAGTTGATCGTAGTCCATCGATTGTCCAAATTTTAGTTTCGAATTTATAGATTGTTGACTGTAGTCCATAAATGGTTGAATGGATCATGTGTTTCGAAGGGGGTGGGTGAGAGTGAGGTTCACGTGTTTCGAAGAGGGTTGAGTCTTTAGATCTTTAAAATTATATTCGGATAAGAGTGATTGAAACGCGATGAAATATAGATGAATTGCGATAAGACCGTGCTTAGCACGGGCTAAAACACTAGTTATTAAGGATTATAAAACAGCAACACTAACGCTTCATCACAAATGACAACATTGATTTTCTCGCCATGTATGAAGGTGCATTCTGAAAGAAAGCCAGACATGATATTATTCTCCTGCAACCAACAGATCGGATGAAGCAACATCATTAGTGGAAATCCTCAGGACCTTTTCCCTGTCCCGCTACAAGAAAATCTTCCTTTTTTATTTATTTATTTATTATATCAATCTCTTTTCGCGTAAGAGCTTAGCATGTCGATCGTCTGCATCTTGTATCAATTTTATTTTATAACATTACTATATTAAAAAAACTAAATAATTGCTATTATTTTTTTGCAAGGTCTTTCTTAATAAACTAGCATTTAAAGTGCATATTCCGGGCTTTCTCCAGAAAAAGGCTGAAACCACTCAACAAAAGAATAAAGCATAGAACTTAGCAATACATAATATTCACTTGCTTGTGATTCGGTCCATTAAGGGGCAGTTTGGTTGATTTCACTGTAATCTAAGAAATTAAAAACTAAGAAATAGAAATTAGGCACACCCATGTAGGGTGTCATATTTTCCAAAACAATTTCCTTTCTTTTGTTTGGTTGAGGGAGAAATAAATAAATAAACATTGTGCATGTGAGAACCAACCACTAGAAATGTAATTAATGCATTTGGCCCTAAATTTAAAGAAGGCCATTTCCGGACTAATAACTCTGAAATGAGCATGGAAATGGATAAGTGGGTCCTATTACCCATTTCATATGGATTATTTCCCAAAATTAGGTTTCAGGGAAATGAATCAAATCGCCCCTAGCTCCAATTGGTTGTTCAAGGGAAATACACGGGACCTACATTCATCTAACTGGCCAAACAAAATAACAGAACACGTGCATGCACTCATTTGCACTGATTAAACAAAACAACGTTCTTTCTCAAGCTGGAAGATCACTCCTCATTCAGTCTACACTCTCAAACTTACCATCCTATATATTTGTTAGCTACCTCCCTCCTCCCAAAATACTCTGCAAGCGACTTGATCGTATATGCTGATGGTTTTGATAGAATCACAACTCAGCCCAGAGCAAAGCCCATTTCATTAGTGGGAGGAAAATTTAAATGCCCAGGCCTTGGTATTTGAAGCACTCATACGTCAAACTTAGCCCTTCCGAGCAAGCTAACGTAATTTATTAATGAAAAGGAAACCATATGGACTTCCTAATAAATACCTAAAAAATGACTACTTCTGTTTCATGACACCCAAACCATCGACATCAATCATGTGGCGACTCATCCTTGAAGGGATATCTCTGTTGAAATTGGGCTGCTCTTGGTCCATCAGGAATGACCGTAGTACCTCAATCTTTGATGATCATTAGCTGGCTACATCAAGCTCTCACCCCTCCTTCAGCATCCATCCCCAACAATATTACAAGGTAGCAGACCTCATTGATATCACCTCAAATCGGTGGAACTTCGACCTCATTTTGGTTCTTTTTCAACCAACAGACCATTGAAGATATTCTTCACACAAGCATTAATCTACCTCCTGTTGGCAGTGAACCTCAAGCTAACTCTCTCGTACGGAACGGACAGTTCACACCTCTTTCTCTACTAAAGCCATATACAACCTACTTTGGATTGACCTTGAACTATGCGACACCCCTCTTAGTTATGAGATTTTGACGGCTATGAGAATCCTTAAATCAAGGTTATTCCACCCCAAGTTAAGTTGTTCATTGGAGAGTCCTAAACAGAGGCATCCCCACAAAGGACATTTTGGTTAGCCGTGGCATGGGGGTCGATCTCCTCTGCCCCTTTTCAGATCAAAAGTTGAAACCAATACTCATCTCCTCATTCTTTGCATCTCCTCATTTGATTCATAGACCCTCTCCTGATTCCCCGTCTCCATATTTGAAGTTTGATTCTTGGATGAGGTCCCCTTTCAATACACCCATTCACAACCTCTCTTGATAGTTTTTGTATCGATCATCACATGGTTCATATGGAAATCAAGATGTGATGTTATTTTTAAAAATCGAAAGTTGTTTCCATGTGCAACATTCATCCTTGCTGAAGTTTATGCTCGGCTATATACCTAGGTCACCACATCATCAGAATCTCTTTTCAATATCACCTCTACTTATACTTGGATCCCTCTATTGCTGAATATTATTAAGAACAATGTCGATGCTGCTTGTAAATAGGATTGCTTTGCTATTGGGATAAATTGCTCGTGACCATTTTGGCTACCATCTCTGTTCCTACTGCACCATTAATCGTCCATCATCTCCCCTTTAGGTCGAACTCCTTGCTTGTGTTGTTGGATTATGTTTTGCTCTCTCGAATGGTTGAATACATATTATTCTAGAGTCGAATTGTCTTTATATTGTGTTTATGCTACAGGGAGCAATTGTTCACCACCAACAACTCACGAGTTCTTGTTCAGACTGCTCAACTCTCTTCAAGCTCTTCAATTTCTCATATGTCAACCATGTTAGTCGTTCAGGGAATCTTTGTGCTCACATTTTTGCTCAATCAACCTGCATATATAAATGTGTCTTCTTTATTAGCACCTGGGATAATTCAACTTATATCTATAATCAAATTCTCTTTAATTTGATGAAATAGAATCTTTCAGACTTATGAAAAAACATATATCATATATAAAGTTACCAAGGGTGTGTTTGAAAACCCTTACAAAACTGGGTTAGGATCAATCCTGACCCACTTTTATTCTAAACTGGTTCCTGGCCCAGTTTTGTTCTAAACTAGTTCTTTTATAAACCAACCCCCTTGGTCCACAAAAGAATGAGTTTAGGGGACACTTTTTGGCCTAGGATCATGGCCTTAAATTTCCCCAAACACAGTTCTCTCCAAAATGGGACGAAGGCAAAATCTACTCCCATTTTAAAGAGTTGCCAAATAAGCCCTAAGATTTGGTAAAAATGTAGATTTTTGAATTAAAACTTAAATTCGTAATAAATAATTGGGGTCTCTAATACTAATATAAAATACATAAGGTTCTGCTATAACTAGTTTTGAAGACATGAACTCAAGCTGAATAAGCATGAGACTCATTTCAAGTTTAACTGTTTCCAGCTTAGACTACTAGAACCCCTTGTATAAAACACCCCAACAAAATGTCTAAATAACAACTCATATTATTTCAGAGTTATTTAGGATAAATATTTAATTAATAAAAGTTATTTTTTCTATTTTTGACGTAAAAATCCTTAACAATCTAGGGTTACCGTAAGAGCAATTCACGGGAGTTAGACCAATTGTATTTTGGCTTAATTGTACTTAAATACCATATAGTTTCTCCTACGTTGCACTAATAGACCCTCACCTGTTTTTAGCAGCGCTTATGTACCCTAAAGTATTTTAAAGTTTCACTTATATACTCTCACCGGTTTTTGGCAGCACTTAATTATCCTATAGTTTTTAAATTAGCACTTAAATATTCTAAAGTTTTTAAAAACAAGGCTTAAATTCCTCAAAGTTTTTGAAATCTTCACTTAAAAACCCTCAATTTTACATTACTAAGGGTGTTTAAGTGCAAATTTTAAAAACTTTAAAATTTATAAGTGCATGTCCTCAAAACTTCAGGGTATAATATAAGTGCTGCATGCCAAAACAAGTGAGGGTATATAAGTATGAGTTTTAAAATTTTTAGGGTATTTAAGTGCTGGCCCAAAACAAGTGAGGATATATAAGTGCAGAGTATGGGTTAAGTGCAATTATGCCTTCTATTTTGGAAGTTGAAAGTGTTAAACCTGGTGACTTGTGTCTGAACTTTACTCCAGTCTCATAAACTCTTTATTGTCAAATGCATTGCTAATGAAATAAATCCCCGCATTCCATCAATAAGATCTTGCTGAGACATTCGTAGCTATAAAACTAAAAAGCCTCCTCATCTTATAACAGTTACAGAAATGAAAATTAGCGTTCATGTAGAAGGCTACGGACAAGAATTCCAGCATGAATTAAAAAAAAAAAAACCAATCAATATCTCAAAAGATATTGCCAAAATAAAACCTTTTGCTTGAACAAATTGCAACCAAATATCAAAGCCATGACCTTAAAAAAACATCATATGAGCTTCCTATCGGTGTTTTCTAGCACCCCGTGATCATTATCATGGTAACATCTGTATCTGATGTAAATTTGTCTAATGAGATCTCGATGGTTTCATATTTATATTTAAACATGCTCAGAATCTAATTATATTAAGATTTCAGCTTTATAAGCTCGTCTATTTTGATAGCATTTCGAGTTTGACTTGTAAAATTTTCTCATCTGCTTGTTTCAATTCTCTTGCAATTTAAGCAAATATGTGAACCAAATGTACACCTTAGCCCATTTGAATATATAGCACGCATATTTTAGCACTGTAGAATTACCGTACAAGTTCTAGGGCCCATTAGCGAACACCCTAAAACAAAATCATAAAAGGGAGAAATGCAAAATAAAATAATAAAAAAATTCAGGTAATAGTCAAAAATGTCCAACGCAATTATGAATTTAGATTTTCTTCCTCGATAGGTCTTCTTAGTGTAAACATCCACAACGCATTAGAAATAATGGAATTAACCCAGTAATAAGACATATTAACTGTTTTAAGTTTTCCTAAGGAGGACTGCTAGCCACAGTCACGAGTGAGCCTCACTTGCGCTGTGGCAGGGACATGTGTCCCTACAGTACCCCTTTAGGGGCACATGTCCCTGCCACAGCGGTGAGTGAGCCCACTCGCGGCTGTGGCTAGACTTGGCCTTCCCTAAGATCCCACCCAAGCCTATTATTACGGAGTAATTAATTAAGTCTTAAGCATCCCTAATATTTTACATGATACTCTTAGTTAAGGTTCTCTTTAACTCCCTCTTCTGTCTGCAGACCATCAATAACCCCTCCTTTTTCTTCTCTTCTCCTTCTGATGTTCCACGCCAAAGATAACAAAGATAAAAGGAAAAGTATATTTAGCCATAAGTACGGTCTAATTTAACATTTTTATTTATTCAAAAGAAAAATGACATTCACCGAGCATTGCATTCCAAGATCACGAGCACAAAGGAGTATTATAGACTGGCTGCATATTAGGATAAAACAAACCCCAATTCTGCTCAATACCATCCGGCTTCTGATTCTCATTGAACAAAGAAAACACATAAACATCACCATATCCGTTCGGACTCTTCGGACTCCCCGTGTTCTTCATATAATGCTCATATAGATTCGTAATGTATGTACTCGCAAGCTGAGGCGTCGTAAAGTTTCCATTACCTGCAGAAGGCCATCCACTCTCACCCACAGTAAGACTGATATCTCCTCCTCCTATCTTCTCAAAAGCCCACACAAAACTATCAAACATGGCGTCGAAGAGATTCCAGTATGTCAAGTTTCCGTCCTGGATCCCTGGCTGCGTCGCCTGAAACAGCGCAAAATCTAGCGAAACATGGTCCGGGTCGCTAGCGTACGCGAAATAAGGGTATATGTTGACATACAACGACAATTGATATCCCGGTGGCAAGGTGTGGATAAACTGTACTATATCTGTCAGAATGTCAACAGAGTCTGACGTGAATGTTGACTGCGACGGAGGATAAGTGTTGGTGAGCGCCGCACTTGATATCGCTGTTGTTACCATAACTTCTGGCTTGGATGTCTGGTCCAGTGCTGCGCGAATGTTGCGCATAGCGGGTAGCACGTATTGTGCATTCTCGCCAGGGATAACCTCATTGCCAACGATGATGTCCAGAATGTTTTCGTAAGGGACATAATTTGTACTGATCCAATCTTTTGTGAAATCAGGACTAGACGCGAGCTGGGATAAATCTTCGTTTCGTGTTGCTATCGATACAAGTCGACTAGAGTTTGAACTCATAATTTCTGGATGGGGTTCGTATAGTCGAAATTTTGCGATGCCACAATTTTGTATGAGATTTATGGCGTCAGCTGGTGGCGGGAGATTGTTTGCTACCATGCCGTAACATACGCCAAAATTAGTTGATGGAGCTGAAAATGGATGAAAAATTAAGCTTAGAGCTTGGCAATTGATCAGTTTTTTGGTGATATATCACTTAAATATCCATATAACATATACCATATAATGTTTTTCCTCTTATACTCGAGAGCTGTAATTAGATATATTGGATTGTTAGAACTTGAACTTGAGATTTCTAATTCTTTCTATTCAAAACCCATTAGCAAGATCAATTTTCTATAGTTGTGTTCTGATACAAAAGGAAAATTCTTGTCCAATCTTCAATATAACTTTCATGGTTTGAGCTAAATAAGCAAAAGAATATCAGTAATCTATATGTAGACCAAATTTCGATGATAAAATAAAAGCAAATTTGAATAGAAAATGCTACTCAAATTTTTGCTAGTTTCTATTAACCTCTATTCTTCTACCAAATATATATAGGATTAGTACAATTTCTTCCGCTATAGAATTAGATATCTTTTGAATATTTCTTTATTCATATTTCTTCTCGGTTAGATCTGAGATGTCTATATAATGGTGCACTTAAAATGATCTATAGGTTAAGAGTTAATATTTAATGATTCTATTATCAGGTGCAAAGTCATTTACCTCCAAAAGTTACATTGCTAGATATCAAGATCCATGCAAGAAATGAAAGCCACGTCCTAAAATATATCTCCATTTCTGACAATTTCTCTTTTTTCTTTAATTTTACCTGCACCAAAGAATTCAAATTATTTGAACAGAATAAAAGAGTTGAGGAGTGTTCCCTTTAAAAATGTTCAATTTTTTGGGTTTTGTATTTATGCCCCTCAAATCATGCATATTTGCAGAATTGATACCCAAACCTCTATAATTCAGCAACTTTGAGGTAAAAAACTCAAATCAACAGAATTACCAACTTTGATATATAGACTAATTTGTAAATGCAATGTAAAAATATCTATAAAAAAAAGTCAAACTTAACTCACCATATCCAATGAAGTTGATGATTTGTTGAATTGGGGTTTTTTTTCCCGAGCATGATGATTCACGGTTGTTTTGCAAATACAAAAATTTGGTGGGTAGTTTTGCAAATACTCATCACTAGCATTCTTTTTTTTTTGGGAGGGAGGGGGTGGGGAGGTGTAGATTCAAGTTAGACTGATATAATTGTACGCAGAGACGATAAATAAACAAAAGGTTTTATTATTCTATTTGCAGTAGGAAAGTTAAATTTAAATAATGGTACAAATAATCATTGTAGTTTGTAGTCGCATAGTAAATTCAGAAAACACCCCTTCAATGGCTGTTTTTCAGATAACCCGCCTTAACTTTCAAAATAGTTGAGGAGTTCTCTCTGTTAAACATGTTTCAATCTTTTGGGTTTATGTATATATAACATGTAATCATGCATATTTGCAAAACCATCTCCAAGTTTCACTATTTGCAAAACTATCCTCAATTCAGCAAGTTTAAAAATACCTCCAAATCAACAAATAAACAAATTTATAGCATAATTTGTAAATGCAAAATAAACAAAATTTAGGCATGAGAATATTTTTGCTAGTGAAAATTATGGTTTACATGTTTCTTTGAAAAATATTTAAAGTTAAGGGATGTTTTTGATAACATCAAATTTTAAGGGAGGTTTAGTGAGATTTTAAAACTTAATGGTTGGGCTATCTAAGAAACGCCCAAACTTAAGGGTATTTTGTGAAATTTACCCTATTTTGTAAGTAGCGAACGACATATCATCAGAATTTGATATTATTGTCTTTGTTTGAGAAAATTTTCTTATTTTGTATCTCGTGATGAAAAGAAATTTTAACAAAAAGGAACTTGACTAATTTATTGCACAGAGAAATTCTTGAAAGCTCTCTGATTTTCATATACAATGTAATGAAAAGAAATATTGACACATTTGAAGCAAAATATTACTCAAGAGTAACAAAAGTTAGGCATACCAGTTATTCTCTTGAAATTATGCTGAACTTGATTGAAATGTGAGTCAAAAAGTAACTATGATCGACTTATATAGTAAAGAAAGGCAAATCTTCTAAGATATTCATAAGTAGATTTAATACTTCCGTACATATGCTATAACTCACTAAATCTACCAAAATACTGAAATTTGACTATTGGATTTAGTCAAAATGTGCTATAGTTTGTTTACATTATTATTTCATGCATTAAGATTTAATTGATGTAGACATCAAAATGACAGGCGTGTATCTTGTTCCATAGGTAATGATGAAAAAATTTAGAAGTTTTATCTTCTCCTTTCTTATCTATATGAAATAGTATATTGGAAGTGCTCAACTTAAATTCTTTTGAAAAGAGTGCATGATTTTCCATATATACAGGCCATAAAAGTTCTAAAAAGCCAAAAGAGAAAATCATTAGTTACATTGAACGTATTGTATTCTAACAAAGTTGGAGGAACCAATGATGGTTTTCATGATGTTGGTTATAGTTAAGAGATAGACACCCAAATAAGTGGGTGGATAGTAATATCTTATTTTAGAGACAATATATTCATAATCCTTGTGAGTGTATGATTCTATCTTTAAACCCTTATATATAGATATAGAGATTTTCATGAAAATAGAGGGATATACACCATAAACCTTCATATAGCTGTCATTTCCTTCTCCATTTGAATTTCGTGCTTTTTACGATAGTCGCGGGTTGATATGTGGGGGCTCCTCGCTGGTTGCACGGTGTGATTGCCCTTCGGCCGTTAATCAAGAAAGGTGTGGTGATCTTACAAAAATGATCTGTTTGATAAACCCTAAACTTGTTGTTTATATTCATAGATGCATGCTATGGTTTCTTTATTTCCGTTGTACATAATCTAGTTGTAGATTATCTCTATTGCATGTGTGTAGTTATTCGAATCCCACATTGATATCACAGCCGGATCTAGGATCGTTCGTCAGTTTTTTTATGGTGATTTTGGCAATGGAATCGAAAGTAGGATTTTTATTGAAAATCAAGTTTTTGGTATTTAAAAAAAATCCAACTTTTAACATCTGGGTTGTTTTATCTGTGTAAACTCAATTTTTATGAACTTAGTGGGCTAGTATAATAAATCAAGATTTGTTATTCTTGATAATTCAGAGATTTATCTTTATTTTTTAAATCTGTATTTTATAAAAAAAAAAGGATTTCTATTTTAAGATTTAAAAAATAAAAATAAAAATTTAAGGGCCAAAACCTAACCCACCATTGACAAGTGCCTAGGGCGCCGACTGGCCAGGGGGGATGACCGGTGGAACCCCCAGCGATGGGTGCCACGGGTCATCCCTTCTCAGCGCCGGTGTAAGGCGCTAGATTCCGTGGCCATGCACAGAGCCCATGACTCTATGTGCAACTTGGGAAATGGCGGCGACATAGGCCGTCGCTGGTAGTGCTGAGCACCAGGCCGATGGGAGGGAAGCCGAAATAGGGCACTGCTAGGCAGCGCCACCGCCACCAGAGCTGGTCACTTAGGGCTCCTATGGCATGAGGTTAAAGAAATCAGGGTTAAATTTTAACATGGTAATTATTACCCTAGAAAAATTAGCGGGGGAAACATTCCTATGTTTTGTATAAACTTTCAATAAGGATAAAACTTAACCTCAGACTGATCTCTCCACTTCAACCCGAAATATTCAAAACAATTTACAAAAATACCCTCATAATTCATAACATACAAATAACACTAAAATTTCAAACCTTATAAACAGCCCCTAAAAATTTTAGGATTTGCAAAAACACCCTAAAACTTTTAAAATTATAAAAAGACTTGAAAATTCAAAGTTTACAAAAAGCCTAAAATTTTCAAAATGAATACAATACATAGAAAATATAAAATTACAAATAACTCCTAATTATTCTTAAATTTGAAAAAAATACCCTAAAACTTTAAATGTTGCAAAAGCACCCTCAAAATTTAAAACTTACAGAAAAATCTTCAAACCTACATATAGTAAATTGAAAACTAGGATTACAAACAGCCCTAGAAAATTTTAGAATTTGCAAAAACACCCCAAAACTTTCAAAAATAACAAAAACCTTTTAAATTTGAAATTTACAAAAAAATACCATGAGAATTTCAAACCTACGAACATTATGATTAATATATAGAATTACAAGTAGCCCCTAAAAATTTTGACTTTGAAAAACACCCTAAAAGTTTTATAAATTGCTAAAACTATCTTAAAAATTGAAATTACAAGAAAACACCTCTCTGTAATTTTTATCTTTTCAAGTTGTTTCTTCTAACTATCAAAATTTTTAGGGTGCTTTTTGCATTTTTTGAAAGTTTTAGGGTGTTTTTTCAAAATTTTCAAGGGGCTGTTTATAATCCTAGATTTTCAACTTATTGTTTGTAGGTAAAAATTTTTAAGGAGTTTCTAGAAAATTTTGCATTTTAGGGTGTTTTTTGTAACTTTTGAAAGTTTTAGGGTGCTTTTTGCAAATTAAAAATTTGTAGGAGGCTATTTGTAATTCTTAGATTTTCAGTGTACTGTTCTTGGTTTGATGTTTTCAGGCTCTTTTGCAAATTTTAAATTTTGAGGGTGTGTTTTGTAAGTTTTAAAAGTTTTACGGTTTTATGCAAATCCTACAATTTTAGGGCTTAGTTGTAATTCCAAGATTTTCAATGTACTATTTGTAGATTTGAAAAAATTTACTAATTATTTGTGAATTTTGAATTTTGAGGGTGTTTATTGCAATTTTAAAAGTTTACGGTTTTTTGAAAATTCCAAATTTTAAGGGGCTATTTGCTATTGATAAATTTTCATTGTTCTATTTTAGGTTTGAATTTTCAAGTTTTTCTGTAAGTTTTAAATTCTGAGGGTGTTTTGCAAATTTTAAAAGTTTTATGGTGCTTTTACAAATTTAAAATTTTCAAAGGGCTATTTATGAGTCTTAATTTTCAGTTTATTGTTTTATGTTTGAAATTTTTAGTTTTTGTATATTTATAATTTTTACGGTGTTTTTTGCAAGTATTTAAAGTTTGAGGTTATTTTCGCTAATTTTAAAGTTTGAGGTGGTTTGTATTTCCTGATTTTCATTGTAATGTTTTAGATTTGAAATTTTTAGTTTATTTTTTAAATTGGTTTTGAGGGTGTTTTTGTAATTTTAAAATTTCAGGGTTTTTTCTATAAATTTAAGAATTTTCAAGAAATTTTTAGTGTTATTTGTATGTTTTGAATTTTTAGGATATTTTTACAATTTTAAAAATTTTTATGGGTTTTTGTAGTTTTGGATTTGTTAGGGTTGTTTGTAATTTTCTATTTTGCAAGGTGATATTAGTGAATTTGTTTCATTTTGGGGCATTTTGGCAAGTTTTGAAATTTTTGGGAAATGTTTTGGGGTTATTTATAATTGCAAATGGTTAAATGACTCAAGCCTAAACTTTCCCCTTTTATCCTACCCTTAACCTCTTTAAAGTTTATCCTCATATGTGGTTAAACATTTAACCTTGGTGAAAATTTAACATTATAATAAACATGGTTAAAGTTAGAAGAAACTTTACCAGGATAAAGTTTAACCCCTTTACCCTTATACCAAACAAGCCCTTAGGGTTTTAAAACCCTATAGTTATTTTAGTAAATATGTATATTTTAATTTTTATGAAAAACTAGATATCTATTCAAAATAATTAAAAGTATCTAGAAAATGTTAATCAAATTCTATATATATTTTTAATTAATAATAACATTAGTTTTCTAGATTTTTAAATTAAGAAATATTATTTTATTTTTTAAAATCCAAAATTATTTAGAAAATAATAAAATTTTGGAAATTTTCTAAAAATTCAAAATTTTGTTTGTTATATTCTAATTTTTAGAAGTTTTTAGAAATTTCTATTGTGGACCCACTAGATTTCATAATTAAGAGTTTGTAGATTTTGCTAAAAATAATTTTTTAACTTTAAAAGTTTAGAAAAATTAATTTAAATACCAAAATTGATTTATAAAAGCCTAATAAGTCTTAGATACTTGTGATGGGTAGCTATTCCAAAGGAAGCTACTGGGAATTGTATCAATTTCATTAGAAATGAAAAATTCTAATAAAACTAACAATATTAAAATAGGATAGTTAAATAAAAATTGTGAAATTTCTTGTTTATGTTTGTCATGCCGCATGGTCAGACGCATACCAAAACATAAACAAATTGTTTAATGTGGGTGATTTCGGGTAGAGATGATACTATGATTTAACTATCCAATCTAGTCTATCTCTAAAAAAAATCTTATATCCCATTTTAAAAAATTTTATAACAATTTTAAAAATTATATCTTTGAACACAGTGATTTGGGCCCTAGGCATTCTTCTTTCTGCATGGATGTAATTTTATTATCAGTATAAAAGGCTTGATGAGATGGAATGTTCTTCCGAGAAGAACACTACTCCATGTTAATGCTTATAATCTTAATGTGTCTGTGATTGAGTGTCTTTGTCCTTCTCTTATAGAGGTACCAATATAATATTCCAACTTCAGTCCGAGACTAATGAGTTTTAGATACTTCTATCAGAAGATCCATTTTTTCTGAGAGCAGGAGATTTTAGCGACTACTATGATGGCAATGTCCGAGTTGGAATAGGGTTCGACTTGGACTAAAAGATGTGAGACTGATTAGCACAAGGTTTGAAAATGGAGAGATCGTTCAAGTGGTTTATTGGAAGAACTGCATTGAGTAGCGATCTTATAAGGGAGTTGGAGGATTATTCAAATGCAAAGGGATTCAGGAATGCTCTTAATGCAAGATTTAAATATGTCTCTTCACTAAGGATCCAGGTTCTTATTATTAAGTTGGATTCGAATGATATGTCTGCTAGGCAAAATATCGAATTCACTTTTGGATGATACCTTTATGATTAGGGATCATGAGATAGCTAGAACTGTGTCGTGTTAAGAGCAGAAGATCCGGACGGTTATCAGGGCACTGCATAACTCCAGAAAGATATTTGTTACTTTTATTGCACGTCGCAGATGCGAAAGTATCTAGGGATGTGCAAATAAAAGTGAAGTTAATGTTTAAACACCGGGGTGTGTTCTAGGCTAACATGTCTACTTCAGCTTTGGTAGCTGTTGTATCATAAAGATAGCTAAGTTCTATTCCCTAAATGAAGAGCCGACATGTGTCCCACCTTATGCCTAATCAGCCATATTCAAAGAGGGATGACTCGAGTAGCTTCAGCGCTCGATTCTTACGAGCCGAAAACTCTCTAGGCCGACTAAAAAGGTGGTACTTATCGACCTACTCGCAAGATCGAGATGAGGAACATCTCCATTCGGCCTACCATTCAAGTCAACCCTACTCCCCTTCGACAGCCGACACCCTTGCTGGGCGAAAACTTGCGAGGCCGACTAAAAAGGCGGTACTTGTCAGCCACCAGTGAGATGAGTCAAAAGGGGTGTATCCTCAGGCCCCCAGCCAACAGTAGATTGCAATCATATTGAATGCATAACCAGAATCATCATTGCTCCAGCCCCAAAAGTCTTTATGACTCATCGAACCTCGTCAGCACCATGCTTCCCTCGTCACTATCACATTAAATGCCGGGATGACTCACCTCCCCTCTGCAGCTGACACCTATAAAGCAAATGCAGACTGCTTGGACTTGACTGAAGTTATCCATCTACCCTTTGGATCTGCTATAAAGGGAAACTTATGTCTGCAGCCTAGGGTAAGCAAATTTTGCCTAAGAAAACCCTTAAGTCCCTTCATTCTTCCCCACTCAAGCTCTAAACTGACTTGATCGTCAGAGGAACCACCGGAGATTCCAACTCTGACCTCTTACGTATTCTTCATGTGCAGGATTGAACTCTCAGTTCAAGAAGTAACCATCTGAAGAAGCTTGAGGACCCTAATACCCCTCATAATCCACAAATAAACACCTGTTAGATAATTGACATCAACAGTAGCTAAATCTTGAGGCACAAGGATAAGAGCCTACGAGCAGCGGGTACACCAGGAGATTTTAAGAATGGATTCTAAAATAAAAAAAGTCAATTAAAATATGAAAATACCAACTGATAAGAGCAAGATCAATTATTTTGACTATAGACAAGTTGATCATTTTGCGCATGAGGGCGCGCAACTGAGAAAACTTGGGACTCATTGACTACATCTGTAGGGTATAGACTAATTCATAGAGTTTAAGTAGATTCTGAATGGAAGTAGAAAGATCTGGATGGAGAATATGTAATGGTGCTAAGAACTGATTCATATAAGTTTTCCCCGAGTTTAGGGAACAAATATATCTTGTAATACTTCCATCATAGATGAGGAATCATCTCTCGATAGTTAGGCTTGTGGGATTTGATGAGTTACATTTATATATACATTTTCACGCATATCTACTTTCATTTTCATACTAGAACTAGCATTTTAAGTTCATAATTACTTCATATTAAGTATATTTCGATTTCTAGTTCGTGTTTACTGCATTTAGTTTGTTTCATTTTTAGGTAATGCATTTTGGTGGGATTCAATGTGGCACATGACGAGGATATGAAGATGGAGGAGCCAGCACGAGATTGGAGCGTAAAAAGAAGGGAAACAAGCTTGGTTCGTTGATATTGGTAGTTTTGATACCCTTTTAGTTTTTCGAGAATAACTTTCACATACGATATGATTTTGAGCTGATTCAAGTTGCTACGGAAAGCCAAGAGATAGAGTTTTAATTTCATGTTTTGAGGTTCTCCGAATTCCAAACAGAAAGTGCACAAAATAGAGCTTGAAGTCATGGGACACATTGTTGCGCGACCACGCCACTATTTTGCGCGCCCGAGCGAAGTTGGACGTCCAATATTCCATATGGGCCGACCCGTATTGTTCAGTTATTGGGTTTTTGGTTTCCTAATACAAAAGGATTCTGATGAGGGTTGAGGGGGATTCATTGAGCCAGCCGCCGGAGGAGAACTAGGAAGATACTAAAGAAGACGATTAGGGTTTTCATTGAAGGATTGAATTCAAGCAACTTTCAAGTGAAGATTATCATTGAGAATAAGAGTTTCTTTACTCTCTTTCTTTTAATCTCTGCACATGATGAGTTTAATGATTATTATTATTTTCATGGCTTGTTATTCAAATATGAGTGAGTAATCTCTTTATTCTAGGGTTGGGTGAAGCCCAACGACATGATTATCACATAATATTTTGATCTTTTCTTGAATTTATGAATGTCAATGACTCTTGATTCATTCTAGTGTGATTTATGCTTGTAAATTTGTTGGCCACTTATTTACATGACATAGATATTAGGCAAAAAACCGAGAGGAGAAGTTATAATATCGGAACTCTAGAATAGAACCTGAAATTCTAAATCACGAGAATAGATTTAGATTTCTTGAGGAGTTTTAAGAATTATCATCGCTCTTAATGGGTTCGAATAAATTCAATTACCATGAGAATAGGGATTGATTAGTTCTTGAACATGTTATTATACTTCGAGAGAAGATAGTAATTAAATTAGGATAATTCCCTACAAGAGTGGACATTCGCGTTAGAGAGAGGATCATTACTTAAACATGATAATCGTCGTTGTGGTGGATCACGATCCTAGAAGTCTTCATCATTTGATTTCTTCCAAGGTTTATTCAATTTAACTTATTTCATTATTTCATTCTAATTCATTCGTACATCGATTTGTCTAGATAGTTAGTTTGTGAATAATTGGTAGTCAACAACAAGTCCTCGTGGGATCGACTCGTACTTGCTGGTACTAGCTACAGCTACGCCATGCACTTGCGGTAAAACATCACATCAGGATTCATGTTAGTTTTCCATATATGGGTGACTATAGATTTACTTCTAGAATTCTTTGCTTTGCATAGGACGTCAAGCTAATCTTCTAGTTGATTTTAAAATGTGACTCATTATTAGATAATCGGGTTTATCTTCTACTTTGTCTTGTACAGTGAATCAAGATTGGATTTGATTTATATGGTATTATAGACTAGGTCATATTGGAGGATACATTTAGGCTCGCCAAGGGCAACCTCCTAGGTACGTATACCAAGATGTCTCTGTCTACCTATGAGTATACTCTCATTGGTAAAATCACTAGGAAGTCTTTTGGAGGGTCAAGAGTGAATCCACTGCAATTAGTACACTCTCATACATATAGATCAATTTTTATGAAGCTATAAAGTGGAGCACCTTAAGTCCTCACATTAATAGGCTATTACTCTATCTGCGGTAATGTGTATTTAATTTTGCACCTAGTTGAGAACTTGGATTTGTTTCAAGCACCAAATCAGTAAGATGGGTAATCAATTAATCAAAAGCATTAGAGCTTTGCGCACTAGTTGCGAGATAGAGTAGCTATCCGGCTAGTTCAGAGAACTATGTCAAGAGAAGAGAGAAGTCAAATAGTTGATGATAGCCTATATTCTGCAATAAAATGGTGGTGTGGAAGTGAGGAATATGACTATGCTAGATCTAGTTTAGAATATATACCCATTTGATTTTGGAGAGATGCACTATTGATAGCGTCATATGTTCTAAACCATGTACCTTCTACATTGCTACAGGCTACACACTATGAGTCATGGATAGCCAAGGGCTGGTGTTGGATCACGACATCCATGTGGGTGCTTGCTCACACACGTACTGCTTCTCATTGGTATGAGAAGTTGGACTCCAAAGGGAAGAAGTGTAAGTCTATACACTAATTCCAGGTACTTTACAGGATGTATTTACATGTGAGCACTATGATGGGACTGTGACTGAGAGAATTACAAATATTGAGTTCCTCAGAGGGATTTCTCACACAAAGAAGAAATGGATAATGATTTTGGGTGCATACGAGATTGAGGAGACTGTCACAGAGCCAGCAAGGGAAGAGGATGGTTTCTCTACCACCTGGGGACAATAGAAGTAAGATACCTTTAGATGACTCAAATCCATCTAAGGAATCCCAACTACCTCATTGCTTGCCCTATGGACTAGTAGCCGCATGATATTTTTATATTGAGAGAAAACATTCATGGTGTCATCATATGTTATTATGGTGCCCAAACCATATGAGGATGTTATTTCTTGATTTACAACAAAAGAATGGAACACAACGTGGACGATGAGCTTGAGTCCATAACGAAGAATTAAGTCAGGGACTTGGTGGATCTTCTAGCTAAATGCAAGACCATTGAGAAAAAAAGAGTTTTCAAGGTCAAGCAGGATTAGATAATCAAGCAGGGCAGGGAATGCTTGATGGAAAAAGGGTTCACCCAAAGTTGTAAGATAAACTATAAGGAGACATTTTCTCCAGTGATAAAAATCAACTCTATTCATATAATATTGATTCTTATAGCAAATATAGATCTTGATCTAGTCCAGATGGACACTGAGACCGCTTTTCTCTATGAGAACTGAAATAGGAGATCTATGTGGATCGACTTGTTGTTTCAAAGCTAAGGGCCATGAGCACAGGGTGCCCAAGTTAAAGAGCTCTATCTATAACTTGAAACAATAGTCTAGTATGTAGTATTTATTCAGTAATAATAGACCATACTGGGCTATGGTTTCATAATGATCAATGAAGACAATTGTGTCTACCTACACAGAGCTGGCAAGAGTTTGAGATCATCTCATCATATATCGATGGCATATTGCTGACTGGATGCAGCATAGAGACAACTGAGACTCTGATTTCTAAGAGTCAAGCTCTAAGTATAGAGCAATATTCCGACATGAAAGCAGAGAAGAAGTTAATGCTAAGAATCACTCAAGGAGTGTAGTTGATAGTCTTATATGTGTACAATAATTGATACATCATTTGTAGTAGAACTAATAAGTGGACATTGGTCCAATCCCAGTATGACTCATGGGGATGAGTCAAGAGGGTCCTCAGATATTTGATTGAGACAGCACTTATGTATTGCGCTATGGCAGAATTGAAACTTGCCTATGGGTATATTCAGATGTCGACTAGGCCGGCGATCTGGATGAGCAAGTGTTAACTTCTTATTATATTTTCCTACTGAATGACAGGGCCATTTTATGGAGTAATAAGAAGCAGTAGTATATAGCTTTTCCACTTGGAGTGAATATATGGTGATATACGCGATAGCACTACAAGCAGTCTCATTCTGTAGATTCTCAAAGAATCTGGCTATAGTGCAACATGCAGAGATGATGTGATTCTCTGTTATGGTAGCATGTGGACTATTGGTTATTTGACAGACCTAAATTAGTTTAGGAAATTGAATAAATTCTGTATCAGGTACCATTTCATTGAGAACAAAGTGAAGGAAGAGGTTGTGTTTAGTGTATCCATATGAGTCAGATTATCAGGGATCTACTGATAAAGGGAATAACTGAAGAGAGGCCAGTGTAGCACACTTGAGCCTTAGGGGCTACGTCTTTAGTGACGAAGTTTTATTTGATAGCTCAGACGCTTAGGATATTACGAATGATGGCTTTATAAGACATTATATTTGATTTGATTGTCATTTTCTCATCTGTATGCATATCTGAGATTGCTTCTATCTTATTATTGCTTAATTATCATGGCATGGAGTATATGACTATATGATGTGTGATTATCACATTTTAATTACATTTTATACCCTTATTACCTATGTTATATGAATAACGATATTACTAATAATCATTTTTATCTTATTTTGCGGGCTAATAAAGAAATAATGAATAAAAGCCCAAATGACTCAAATTCTCGAATTTCTACCAATATTTGAAGCCCAAATCGAAGACAAACAAAGGCCCAAGATACCAAATTGATCCAAGAGAAATTCGTGAAGAAAAATCAAGAAAGACAAATTCGGTTGGGAACCAACGGTTAATAACCGGTTGGCTAACGGTTGGCTAACCGATCGGCCAACCGATCGGTTTGCAAATGCATTCTGAATTAATGGTGATTTCTCTTTCTTTTGGCTAGGTTTGATCCAATGGTTCACATCAACTCCGTTGGGCTATAAATAGGGGTGAAGGTGAGGGTTTTGAGTGTGAAATATTTTGTAAAACTCCATTTTGAGAGGAGAGTCACTCTTAATTGAGAAGACCTTCCAAAATTATAACTTTTGTTACACAATAAATGAAATGTTTCACCCTTCAATTTCCTTTCTCTTCTTCTAATCCAAGGACCAAAAGGAGGATTAGATTAAGATCGAGAGTTGTTGGTTTCTATTTTATTTCTTTTTCATTTTCTTCTTTATTTTCTTGCTTGTAGAATAGATTTACTTTCATGCAATTTACTTTCTTGCAATTTACTTTCATGCAATTTAATTCCTTGCAATTTACTTTCATGCAATGTATTTAATTCTTGTATTTACTTTCTAGAATAGATTTTTCTTTCTGTAATTCACCTAGAGGCTAGAACCCTCTAGGGAATTACCCTTTTCTAAGTGTGGAGCTAATATTCGTGGGATCCCTAGAGATTGTTTGAAACTAGCTAACAAATCCAACTCATTTTCATGAGATTGAGATAAGCTAAGTGGATCTACTCTAGATTCCTCATATCTTTAATTAATCCTCCATACTTTACCTTCTTTATTTTCCTCTTATCCTTGCTTTTCATTTGTTTGTTATTTTCCTTTATTTTTGATTTCATTGATTTTTACTTCTCTCTCAATCTCATATTCCCTTCATGTGCATATAATCTCAAACCTAGTTTTGTTGTTATTTGCACATAATCACAACCACATTCTCAACTTCATTTTTTCCTCTTTTGCACATAATCCACAACCACTCTCTCTAGCCTCTTCACCACCACTTTCATCATTTTCTCACTTTCATTTTATTTGAATAACTCCTAATTGTCACGCGCATAATTTGAGAATCATAACTTGAGCAAAACTCTTCCTACTTCCCGTTCCTCGTGGGATCGATAATCTTATATACTATAACTTGATCAAGGTTGTATACTTGCAACTTAGGAGGTAATCATTTATTTCCCATCAATGTGTACACAGTACACAAAGGGCACTAGGTGTACCATTAGAAAGCTACATCAGCAGGTAGGAACTCTTATCACACAAGAGATCCCCTTCGGAGTTGTGGCAGTTGCCAAAGCTGAGACCGAGTGCAAGATGTTATTTGGCTTGGATCAATGAAAATACTATTGTATTACTGGGTATGACTATGGTGGGAGCACTTCATTGGTCATCCTGATTGGGTCAAGATGAGGTTCCTATATACTTATACGTTAAAGTGACCAAAGAAGAAACCCCACATCCAATTTACCTGTTTACTAATAGCCAGACTAGGGGGTCTGAATTGGTGCACCAGGTGCGAGTTTTTTTGGGTGATCCTAGGCATATCGTGGGGTGATATGGCCAAATAAGTTCATTATGAGGTAACGGAGCTTGGGTCTGTATAGTATCCATTTAATGATGTATGCTCTCAGGAAGAGAGAAGTAATACAGTAACATGTTACTATACAAGGTGTGCTTGGACCGAATATAAGTAGGTATAGAGATGGATCCCTGCTCCCTCACTGTATGAGCCTTTATAGATGACCACCAACTATGAAAGACAATCACTGTACCCTTTGAGACACTAGGCTATCTGCGACGGTTGTTATGAGCGTTGTCTACTTTAGCTGTTATTTCCTACTGCGATGAGACAATAACGCATATATGGGGGCAGTCTTAAGAAAGAGGGCGATTAACACGCTTAATTATTTAGGGTCAGAGGAAGATTGATTGACATGTTTCCTAATTGTATTGCTTGACCAACTCTTATTTACGTCGGGGACAAGATTTAAGAGTATGATGAGTTGAAGGTAGACCTCAGTGTTTATGTATGCTTCTTCGAGAGATCTATGGTACTTGAGCAAACATGGTTGATCAGATCTGGGGTACAAGATACTACATGTTAATATTATTTGTTATGTATTTTTATTTTAGCGAGATCCTTGTGTAGGTTCTAATGGGTCTAGCTGCAAGGCTACCCACTTGCAGGTTCTCAACAATCCACATCGCATTAACAATGTACGGACATGGATTTGTAAAGGAAAGAAGATTCTTAGGGGGACTTGACTTAGGGATTCAATGACCCAAGGAGTTGGCTCAGGGAGTAATGGACGGTACCCACTCATTTGTGTGAGTGGGAGTATGTTGGTTATGGTTATGAGATATACCCCCAAATAAGTGGGTGCATAATATCTTATCTTAGAGATAAAATATTCATAATCCTAGTGACTGTATGGATTCTATCTGTAAGCCCTTATATACAGATATAAGGATTTTCATGAAAATAGAGGGGTATACACCATAAACCTTCATATAGCCATCATCTCCTTCTCCGTTCAAATTTATGCTTTATGCGGTAGTTGTAGGGTGATGTACGTGGGCTTCTCGTTGGTTGCATGGTGTTGTCACCCTCCGGCCAATGATCAAGAAAGGTGTGGCGATCCTACAGAAACTATCCATTTGGTAAACCCTAAACTTATTATTTATGTTCATAGATGCATGCTAGGGTTTCTTTATTTTTGTTGTGCATAACCTAGTTGTAGATTATCTCTATTACATGTGTGTAGTTATCAGGATCCTACATAAGAGAATGGAAGTTTCAAATCTTATGTAGCACAAATCTTATTGACTGAAATTGAAACGAACGGTAGGTACAAGGTAATTGAGTTCTGTCTAATTACCATCTATTGGAGAGTATTCAGATGCACATGTCTATTATTTGTAATGTTTTCATTTTATTCCCTCCAATATCTTTCAAAAGGTAACTTCAAATATTCATAAATGATTTTAGTACTGACCACCTTGGCAGAAAACAATATGATAAAAGCTTTTAAAACACTAACTAATTCAAGTTAAGTCCTTCTGAGGGATGATATTTTATATAGGAAAAATCTTATTTATAAGAAAAGAAAATAAAGATTATGTAAACGGTAACTGTAATATCACTTCCTTATCATTTCACTTGTAAAAGTATATAGCTCATATTTACATGTACTTTAGGAAGAATGAGATTATGAGATTAAGAAATGAGCATGGTCTGTTTTGATTTCCAAAGAAAGGGATAAGATTTTAGGAAGATTGAGAGACAAATTAAGGCACAATTCAAATACAAATTTAAACAGATTTGTATGGTAATAACGGAGACAACATTGCTGGAATAATGCATATTACGCCGTTGCAAGCTAAAATGAGCATGGTCTGTTTGATTTTAACTATGTTAGTTGTTGAATCAAGTTTTATCTTCTAAGCATAGAACTATGAGCATGTTCAACAAATGGTTAAAGTGGATTATAATCTATTTTTTGGTGTTTGACAAGTGGATTATTTTAGATTTTAGATTATAATCCACCAAAAAAATAAGTTAGAATATCCTACTGTAGACGGTTAAAATATACTCTACCCTGAATTAACGCTCAGTCTAAGTCCAAAGAAGTGAATGCCCATGGGCTAAATTGTAACACCCGTGAATTTTCGATACGTATTTTTCTAATATTTTCAGTACGTATTTTTCTAGTATTATTTTTCTAATATTTTTCGATATGTATTTTTTCGATATTAAATACTAAATGATATTTTAGATATTTGATATTATATTTAATCATATATATATAATGATAGAGGTTATTACTATTTAGTTAATAATATTATTAGATTAATCGCTACAGAAATTATCATGATTATGTATATAATATTTGATTTGTATTATTAATATGTGATGGTGATATTAGTTCCACGTGCATTTCTCTACCACGTGCACGCAAACCCTAACCCTAACCCTATATATATAATCTTAATTTCTTTTTCAAAAACAAAACCATACCTACCAGACACCCCATCTCTTTTTCTCTTCGTTTCCATCACCTTGACCACTCGTTTCCACGCTGCTTACATCTGAATCGATCCACTCGCATTCATTTGCCGCATTTCTCTCACTGTCGCTTCTTTTCCATCATTTCGACTTTCTTTGATCTGCTTCCGACTTTATCCACTTCCAGAACCGCGAGCCTTTATTTCAGCTTCCATGCCTTATTTCCACTTTGATATCTCGTTCACGCTTATCTTTCCGCTTCCATCTATCTTCGACTTCCGCCACCACAACCCATTCTTCCATGACTGACCCTCCCAAACCGACCAGACTCCCTTCCATCCGCCTTCATCCTCCTCTGCCGCTGATCAGGCATCCCACGAGCCTGCGCTGCGCCTTCGGCCGAGATCCGGCGCCGTCGTTTAGTCAGTCCGGACCCGTCAGCTGACAGCAGTTCATAACCGGTTCGCTCGTAGGCAAGATCCCGTTTAACTTTAACTTGAATTTACAATTTTTAGCTTATTTATGAATTATTGTGTGCATAGAATGATTATGAACTGCATGGGATTGCCTGATGATTGATTTTGTTGTTGTTAGCGTGGTTATGTGAGATATTATTGAAATAGGGAAAAATTCAGAATTATTTTATAAAAATGAGTTTATTTTCAAAAAAGGATTTATCTAAAAATATTATTTACAATAATCGTGAGGAAAATAATGTTTAAAAGGATTATTTTGTAAAAGGTTTATTTTTGAATTATTTAATTATGACCGTATAATAATGATTATAAAACGTGACATTTCATGTATGAAACGTACGTTATTTTCAGTTTCCTTTGACACCGTTATTAAGCTACATGTTATCTGGTTATCGATAATTTTTATGAGACGTTTCGAGATTTGAGTAGTGAGGTATTGATGATTTTGATTTTCATGTGTATTTAACTATTCATAGATATTGTTCACGCATACCGTATTTTGTTCATAATTATTATTATCATTTTATGGACGTTTTCATGCACCTGTTATGCTATTTAATGTTGCGTAGAGTCGGTCACATTTTCACTATCTTGTTGCATTGAGAATCGTTAGTGGTTCATGACTTAGGACTTGTGCATCGTGAACGAGACTTAATGACATGTGTGTGTGTGTGTTGACCATGCTTAGGAGGTGAACCCATGTTTGATATATCAACATCGTTGACTTGATTTACCTGAGACCTTAGGTTGGAAAAGTCTTGGTTCATGTGATCGGATATGGCTGTTGATGTATCTTCCAGACTCGCACCAGTGAATTCGTGTAGTCACTGGGGTTGGTTTGTAGGGCTAAAGTTCGAATTTGTGTAGTCACTTTAGTCAGTGTACTTAACCCTAACCCTAACCCTAACCCTAACCCTAACCCTAACCCTAACCCTAACCCTAACCCTAACCCTAACCCTAACCCTAACCCTAACCCTAACCCTAACCCTAACCCTAACCCTAACCCTAACCCTAACCCTAACCCTAACCCTAACCCTAACCCTAACCCTAACCCTAACCCTAACCCTAACCCTAACCCTAACCCTAACCCTAACCCTAACCCTAACCCTAACCCTAACCCTAACCCTAACCCTAACCCTAACCCTAACCCTAACCCTAACCCTAACCCTAACCCTAACCCTAACCTATATATATAATCTTAATTTCTTTTTCAAAACCAAAACCATACCCATTGACACCCCATCTCTTAAGATTTGACATTTTGATTTAATTGACGATTAGATTGATCTTTTATTGTTGCTTTGTGCTATATTGATTTTTCGATTGTTTATTTTTATTTTTCGATTTTGATTGCCTTTGATTTTGATTGTCGATCCGTTTATTTTTCGATTTTTGATTGATCTGACGCATTTCATTTATTGTTTGGTCCTCTCCACCGACAGCCAACATCCTTTCGCCCACTTACCCTCCGGCCATCCACCATCTCCTCTTGCACCTCCGCCCACCACAACCCCACAGAAGAACCCCCGACGCCACCGACTCCGGCTCTAAACCCGATCAGACTCATGACATCATTCTCCTCTCTCACAGCCCTGACATCCTCGAGCACCGGCCACCAGATCCCGGCTGCTTAGTCGGGCCTGCACCTGCCGGTACTTTGTTCAGAACCGGTTCGCCAGAGGCAAGATCCCGCTTAACTTTAACTTGAATTTACAATTTTAGCTTATTTATGAATTATTGTGTGCATAGAATGATTATGAACTGCATGGGATTGCCTGATGATTGATTTTGTTGTTGTTAGCGTGGTTATGTGAGATATTATTGAAATAGGGAAAAATTCAGAATTATTTTATAAAAATGAGTTTATTTTCAAAAAGGATTTATCTAAAAATATTATTTACAATCGAGACATATGGTATATACATGAGGGTTTCCTTGTTTGGATTATTTCGCTCGACGTACTACGTCTCGGTTTATAGATTTCTTAATATTAATCTCACTCGGATCTTTACATGGATGGTTAATCGTATTGTTACACGTGGATCGTTCGCAGTTTCTGATTACTTGCATTCATTTGTATTATTATTATACTGCTATTGCATGTGGGATCTTGCCGTGTGTTATACACGCTGACGTACTTCATTCTCTTGGTGTACGTCAGATTTAGATGACGGACAGGTTCAGTATGGAGATGCACTTGAGCCGGAGTTTTCTCAGCAGGAGAACCTTCCAGACGATGGAGTAGATCGAGCTGAAGCTTAGTTTCCTTTTTGTTTTCAGTAGTTTGATGAACCTTAGACTTCTTTCAGTATTTCCATTTTAGCTCAGTTGATATTTGTTTTATGATTCTCTAGTCTTAGCTACATGTATTGTTTCAAACATGGGGACTCTTTTATAGTCTGGGATGTTATTTTTATTCTGGTGATATGTACTCCCTGTTCTGAATATTTATTTATTCTTACTGGCTGTGGTTGGGATCTGTGACTGTGATTATTATTATTATTACTTGACGCTTGGCGTATTAGATTGAGGAGAAATATTTTATTTTATTTATATTTCTTCTCAACCTAATACGTCGCGGGCTTGTTCGCGTACCGCTTTCGGGTATTTTGGGAAGCGGGGCGTGACATAAATACTTCATGTGGGCCGAAGAACAAGCCCATGACAAAGCCTACCCAAACAATATGAAATTCGCCCAAGCCTCACGTGAACTTCGCCTAAAAGACCCACGTGGGTCATGTTATCCACACCCCAAGGGATGTGGGTTGCCCACATTCTGGCAAAGTTCACTAAAATAAACTTCGCCCAAAACTGCTCAGCAAGCTTCGCCCAAAACTACTCAGCGAGCTTCGTCCAAAGCTGCCAGCGAGCTTCGCCTTCGACCGTTATAGGCGAACCTCACCATTGACCATTTCAAAATTATTTTTATGGAAATGGTTCTCTCCATTATTTTCTAAATTAATAGCCACTAAATCCACATTTTATGGTCATTAACTTTCTCTCTCTCTTAGCCTATAAGAGGAGGGGAGATTGCTCATTTTTGGGGATCTTGGATTTTAACAATCTTGGCAGTTAGTTTTTCTTCATCCAGTGAACACTTCAGCATCTTTAAAAGAGATTTGGCAACTATCAACCAGTAGAAGACTCAACGCTTTAGTCGGACCATCAACGGAGTACAAGAACAACGCTCCATCGGGACACGAAAAAGAGTCTAGCTAATATAATTTTTTTTATTTCTTGTAGTTTCTTTTTGAATTGTAATCTATGTTAATTATAATTTAAAAGATATAAAATAGGATGATGACTCTGCTGAGGACTTTTTTTTAGTTTGACCAAGCGAAGTTTGAGGAATTCATTTCCTCTGATAAATCATCCATGGCCACCACCGGAAGTTGCTGTAGGATTAGCCGTAGTGAGAAAATAGGATCAAATTTGAACTCGCTCCAAAGAAGGAGACCCTTGGCGACAGTAGTCTTGGCTTCGCTAGAAGTTAGATGAACTTCACCCAGAGCAGAGAAGCATCAAATCTCACCTTAGCTAAGAGTTAAGGCATCCATACGCCTTCTGATTGTGGACATCAGTCCACAACCCCTTTAGAGGTTCATTTTAAAGCATCTCGTGATGGTCGCTATGCTTCTTTAACAAGAGCAAAAAATGGGGGTAATTCTCCATCTAAAACTATCACCTATGGTGATTATTCGTCCAAATCACAGGCTTCGGTGGGTGATGAGGATTTGACTGACCATGTCAGTCATAAATCAAAGCAACATCATCACATGCAATATTAGCTTGTTAAAATCAAAGCATGTGAGGTTGCTCTCAAGAAGTGCAATTGCCTAATCTAAGTCAGAGCTCCCAATGATTTAAGGAAGTTCCTTTCTCTTAAGAGGGCACGCCAATGTCAGTATTGTGCGACCCTAAAGAAAATCATAACGGCAGTTTAAATAAATTTCCAGTGCAAATCCTTTCTTATAAAGGAATCAGTCTTTAATCACCTAAGCCAAGTTCTCGAGTCTTCAGAGACTAGGATTAAGAGGCGGCGTCATACCCAAAAGGGGGAAAACTAATCTCCCAGAATTCGCGGTCAATATGGCTAGCGTAATCTCAGAGGATGTTGAAGAGGACGCCGATAGTCCTTCCAATCCTAGATATTCTCCTGGTATTGAAAGTATGCTTCCAAAAACTGATGGTGTTTATTGCCATACTAGGTCAAGGCAAGGAGCGACAATCTTCTTTGATTATTTCCTCCTTCGGATGCATGCCCCACGAGCCTCTTCTCAAATTGACCAACCCTCTACTAGCGATGCTAATACTATAGCGTCAAACACAACCCCTAGTTTACGCCAAGAGCAGGGGTGGGTAGCGGATATGATGGATAGAGAAGCACACGACGATCTCCTCAGGTAAATGGAAGCCGAAAATAAAGCATCTAATGAGCCTTTTGAGCATCTTGAAGTGACGCTTCAAAAGCTTGTGGTAGTTTCCCAATAACAGCATGCATGCTCTTTAAAAGGAAAATGACCGCTTGTGGGAACCTCTTTGGAGAAAGAACAGTCACATCATAAAGACACAAACTCCGTCCACACAGGATCAGAGATGTCAGCTCCACCTAAAGTGAGCCATGAGGTAAAGGCCCTTAAAGATCTCTAGAACCAGCTCAATGCTCTCACATAGCGGACGGAGTTGAAGAAGGTTGGAATTACCTGACCATACCCTATTGAGTGGCACTCAATTCCCTATCCAAGGAAGTTCAAGCCACCAATATTACTTACATTTGATGGCAAAGGATCCCCTAACTAACACATTTACTATTTCCACCAACAAATGAGAAATGTGGTAGGGAATGACGCCATCAAGGCAAGGTTGTTCATTGGCACACTTAAGAGGGTAGCCTTTAATTGGTTCTAAAATTTGGCAGAAGAATCAATCAAATCCTGGATTGATTTGGAGTCTCAGTTCTTCCCCCAGTTCCATGAGGATCAGTCAGATGTCACCATAGCCAACCTTCTCTCCGAAAAGTGAAGGGGCGATGACTCGGTCAGAGATTACATTGATCAGTTTTGAAATTTAGGTTTGCGATGACAGGACATGCCACTGCTGATGTTGCTCTAAACATGTCGGCATAATTTTCTGTGCTGCATAGAAGCACACATGGGTACTGTTAAGGCAAACTCATGGAAAGACTTGATGGAGCAAGCAAAAATCACAGAGAAATCTGCAGAACGATTCAACACGTTCGACCTCTATACCAACAATAAAGGGAGTAAGAAGAAGCAGAGACAGTCGCCCCAATCAAAAGCTAAGGAAACACTTGCTGTTGAGGTCAAGAAACTCGACAATGAAAAGGAGTCACAAAAAGTAATCAACGGAGCTACTCTTTCAAAGATGAGCATATTGTCGCCATCTTTCATGTCCTCAACAAAGGCAATCGGTTAAAACTTCTTGAGGCTCGATGCCCTGAAGAGGTCGGGAAGACCGACGATCCCAACCACTGCCTATATCCTAGAATGCTAGGGCATCCGACAAAGAACTGTTATATCCTCAATGATAAAATATAGACGTTCATCGACTCTGGGATCCTCAAGCTCTGGCCTGAGCAAAAGGTCACTGCTAACATGGTGACCCTTCAATTTGGTTCTATGCCAAATACTCAGGCTCAGAATGGAGTCATTCCTATTCTCGCTGTAAGAATAGAATTGGTCAATCACGACCAACAAGGTTTACAGAGTCAAGGCTTTGTCCCTCTTACGATGGCAAAATGCGAGATGATGTAGGTCCTTCCTGATCTCCTTTAGGATGAATGATAGGAGATAAATAAAAACAAAGTTGTAAGTACACAACTATCAAGTTATAGTATAAAAGATGTCGATCCCTCGAGGAAGGTATTGTAGGATATAATCAAAATTGGTTTCTAAGTTGTGTGTGGACAATTAAGAGTGATAATGTGGTTGTAGAGAGATATGAGAAAAGTGTGATTATTTGCAAATAAAACAAAACTAGATTAAGAGGGGAGAAAGAAAGATGAAGAAATTAGAGGAAAATAAAATTAAGAAATAAATAAAGGAAAATCAAGAATAAAGAGGAAAATCACACAAGTAAAAGATGGAGGAAATTAATTAGAGAAATGAGGAATCTAGAATTAAATCCACTAGTCAATTTCATCGACCCCTTAGGATTTATGAACTATTCTCTTTTATCACATTTTACTTTAGATTTATTAAGCATATGCTATCAAACCACTTAAGGAAAGCATAACCTGTCAAATTATCATCCAAGTAAAATTAACATTCATGAAAAGAATAACAATTAGATATTAATTCTAGAATTCATAAGTATAACCTATCAAACCACTCAAGATAAGCAAAGATTATCAAATTCTTCTTCTACCAATTAGTTCTCTAGTTGATTATCCTAAACATGATCATATTGTGCACAAGAGAGTACTTCACAAATCATAAAAGAAATCAAACTAGTTTTATACAACTCTAGAATTCCTACAAGATTTTAGTTCCACATTTTAGAAATTAACAACAAAGAAATGAAATCTAGATTAGAGAGAATAAAAGAAAGAGAATGAAAATAAAAACTAACTACAAATAGAAAAATAAGAACAAAGAAATAAAGATCTAAACTATGAACATAAAAATAAATCTAAGCTACAAAAATAAAAATACAAGAAAGTAAATCTATATTATCAAATAAAAATACAAGAAAATAAAAAATAAGAACAGGAAAGTAAATCTACTTTATAAGGCATCAAAATAAATCTAATCTACCAAAAGAAAATAAAATCTTAAAACATGAATATCTAAGCAAAAATATAAGAGAAAAAGAAAAACTTACATTGCAAGAGGGTTCTAGCACCTTAAAGGTAAATCTCCATCTCCATCTTCATCTTCATCAACCAATAAAGAGAAGAAAAGAAAATTTTGAAGAGGTAAATTTTTTTTTTATTAATTGTAAATAAAGTTTATACTTTTGGAAGGTCTTCTCAGTGAAGAGTAACTCTCCTCTCCAAATGGAGTTATTACAAAGTTTTTTACACTCAAGCCCCTTATACTCTACCCCTATTTATAGCCTACAACAATGAATAAGAACCCTTAAATTTTACTTGGAGAACAAGGATTAAATCTCAGTCAGAAACTATTTCTGTTACGAACCAATCGGTTGACCAATCGGTTCACCAATCAGTTGGCCGACCGATTGGTTTGTAACCAAATTTTAGTTTTTATTGATTTCTTGACCCGATTTCTTTATGGATCCTTGAGCTTTTTTGGGCCTTCTTTTATTTCATATTGGACTTTAATAAATGGTAGAAAATCAGGAAATTTGACTTTTTTAGGCTTTTATTTATTAACTCTTCATTAGCCTGCAAATTAAGATAAAACATGTTATTAGTAACATATTTATTCAAATAAGATAGATAATAAGGGTATAAAAATATAATAAAATATGATGATCAAATACCCCCACACCTTAACTTTTGCTAGTCCTCTAGCAAAGAAATAAAATAAAAAGGAATGAAAGAAAAATCTTATTTCACTTTTGCAACAATCGCGGTTGTATTTTACGCATACAAACAAGCCTTTAAACCTCTAGGTTACCTTAGAGGACGAGTTATAGTCTCGTGAGGGTTTACAGTGAATATACCCACAAAATTCGGTCAACTTGTCAATTTAAAGAAGTCAGTGAATAATTAATTGACTTGATGCCTTTAAACAATCCAATTATAGCTAGTTTTTACTCAATGAAACATTTTTGTTGATGATAGTTATCAAACATGGGGTTTATTTGTGGATTATGCGGGTGTTAGGGCCCTCAAGCTCCTTCAGATGACTGGTTCTGAAGTACGCTATTCTTCCCTGCATGTGAAGAACTCGTGAGAGGACGGAGTTGGGTTCTCCGGTTGTTCCTCCGACAATCAAGTCAGTATTTGATCTTGAGTGGGAAAATATAAAGTGAAAGTCGTTCAAAGTTGTCTAAAAAGACCAGATCCTCTTACCTTAGGTAGCACGTTTTCCTTTTATAGTGGACCAGAAGGGCAAATAGGTAACTTTGGCCGAGTCCAGTTGGCAGTCTTAGTCATCACCTACTGCACAGGTGCCGGCTGCTAAAAGGAGTAAGCCAGCTAGGTATTTAATACGGGGATGACAACAGATGCTCAGTGTTGACTGAGTCCGATGAGTCATAAAGACTATAAAGGCTAGAGCAATGATTACTCTGACAGAGCATTTAAGGTGAGGGCAGTCTGCTGTCCGTGGGGGGTTTGAGGGCGTACCGTCTCTCGAGTCGACTCTACGAGTGGGATGATAAGTACCGCCTTTTTAGTCGGCTAAGCGAGTTGTCGGCTAGAATGGTAGGCCCAGTGCGGGTGTATGTAGGGTTGATCTAGGGGGTAGGTCGACAAGTACCGCCTTTTTAGTCGGCTACGTGAGTTGTCGGCCTATTGAGTCGGCAGCAGGGGCTGCTCGAGTTGCCTGGACTCTGGTCATGTCTGATTAGGCACGGAATGGGACACGTGTCGGCCCTAGAAAGTGGATTAACACTTGGTGAACTATTGTCATAACATTGGCCCCTTTCACTTGGGCTCGGTGTAGCCGAATCCAAGTGAAATTGAATTGTAGTTTGTCGGGGTGACTGAAAAGTCTTCTTAGATGTGATGTTGCTGGAGTCGGAGCATAATTTTTGGTTGCTGCCACCTCGTCTTGCATGCTTGATTGCGGGCGAATTTAGGCGAGGGACGCTTAGGTTTTGGAGCGGTCGCTTCGAATTCTAGGAATGATCTCGGCCGTCGGCTCAGAATTGAGTCGACCATTGCGATCTTGACAGCTGTCGACTTATCTGCCTATAAGTACGGCCACTGCGGTATGGGGAAGGCTATTGCTTTCGAAAGCTCTTGAACCCTGATCTGCAAAAAGAACCCTGATTCTCTATCTTCTTCTCCGCCGATCTTTAGATCAATTTGGATGGCGTTTTCTACAGCTAAAGTCCGACACAACCAGCTAAAAAAATTCCACTCCAAGGTGACATCGTCACAGTTGGACGTGCTGTGCGAAAAGTTTGATGTCCCTAGGGTGTTCGTTCTGACGGCGCCATCGAAGTCGCAGGCGGTTTTTGACCATGATGCTAGTCGAACTCCAGTGTACGTGAGGCATCTAGAGTATGGCCTACACCTGCCACTGCATCCTTGTCTCCGCCATATTTTTGAGGCTTTGGGGGTGTCTCCATCGCAGATGAAGCTGAATTCCATCGCTTCTCTGGTGGGATTCGTCTTCATCTGTTACTGGTTGGGAGTCTACCCGACCCTGAATCTACTCGGCCATCTTGTCTGCGTTAAGATGAACCAGTGCGATGCCCACTTCTACCTTCAGGTGTTGGAGGGACACAAGATAATTGCCAATGCTCCTGAGTCGAACAAAGACTAGAAGGAGAAGTTTGTATGGATCTCGGGGGACGATTCTAACTTGGACTGCTACAACTTGCCTAAGGTCATGAAGGATGGTCTGAAGCTAGGAATGCTATCGAGTACCGAGAGATGTGCACTATAGATTATCAAGGCGTACTCCAGCTCTCGTGAGATGGAGGAACTTCTCGACAACTCGGTCTTATGAATAGTCGATATCTCCTCGATGCCCCCTTCTGCTGAAGATGAAGCTAGGGCGACCGCGCTGACTTTGGGTTCGGACGAGGCCGCTGCAGTGCCGACAGCTCTGCCTACTAAAATTTAGGAAGGGCCTTCGACGAGGCTAACAAAACACCTCCGCCCAGATCTGGCCCCTGAGGAGGCGGTGGAGGTTCGTGCTCAGGTAGCCGAGATAGCTGCCAAATTGGTGGGGCTGGGGCCTTCGACTACCCAGAATGAGAAGAAGAAAAGGCTAAAGAAAGTGGGCAGTCGAGGTCCCAAGAGGACGGCTGAGATGGCGAAAGTGTCTTTGGTTGTTCAGGGGGCCGTCTTGGGCCAGTTTTCAGCGAAGATTCCCCCTTCCCAGGCCATGGAGGCCATAGCTACTACTGTTGCTCTGGCTCAAGAAGCCGAAGTCATCTTCATTGGCGATGAGTCCCCAGTAAGAGAAGAGGGGGCCAAAATTCAGATGGCCGAGGCCGGGAGGCCAAGGCCCCAGGTGGTGGTGAGATATCGACGAAGATTGAAGCTCAAATAGGGGCTGAATGGGTCCCAGATATGCCTGTCGAGTCGACCCATCAGCGGGGAAGGAGCCAGCCGGAGAAGGGGCGTCTCCCCTTAAGGAATTCAGATGGCTGTATCCTCATTGCATCGATGAGATTGAGCCAGAGAAATCGGATAAACTGAGGATGTTGCTGATAGGATCGTCCAGAGTCGATCCCCGACATGATAAGGAGCTGACCCCAGAGTACAGGAATAAGCCCACGCGCTATCTTGACAGGAGGGGGTCGGTTCTTCAATCTCGGCTCGCTCAATCAAAAGCGGTGGAGCAGTTCTATCTTCCCCGCAATAACAAAATTTTGGAGGAGATACCAGATGTCAGCCTTCACATGAGCCTTAGGAGTTACCTGATTCGTGGGGCTCTGGTAGAACAGGAGCTATTCGGTCGGGTGGCGCAAGTCCGAGCCTCCTTCCTCAAGCTTCAAGAGGAGTCGGAGGCTCGGAAGGTTGATCTGGAGAACGCTCTCCTGTCGTTAGCGGCTAAGGAGGATGAACTGGTCAGTTAGAGATGGAGTCGGAGTGAGGATAGATGGCACCGAGAGGTGGAGACGTGGGAGAAAATGGTTGACTGCTTGAGGATTTCGAATAGCAAGAAGTCGGCTAAAATTGACAAGCTCAAGCACGTGCTCCTTGAACAAAATAACAGGATAAAATATTTATCCGAGGAGGTCGGGCTTGGGAAGCGGGAAAGGGATCGTGCTCTAGAGCTTGCCCAGTCGGGTCGTCATGCTGCCCAATACATGAAAGCCGAGCTGGAGACGGAGCAGGCGGCTCTCCAGAAGCTCCAAGAGGAGAGTGCCCAAGCCGCACTAGCAGCTGAGCGACAGCGTGAGTCATCCCTTGTCGAGATCTGAGCTTTGAAAGACCACCTCACCCATCTAGATTTTGAGGCCCATAGATTCGAAGTCGTCGAGGACTATCGCCATAGCGCCTTCGAAAAAGTGGAAGTGGCACTGGCTTGTAAAGTGGAATATGATTATCTCGAGGCACAGCTTCCAGCCGAGATGAGGAATGATCCTAACCGTTTCCATCATCCTTCGAGGGTCACCAACTATCAGGAGGCGCTCTTGGATATAAAGGAGCAGGGAGGGGGACTTGAGCTCGGTGGCAGAAGTGGAGCCGAGGATGAGGGGTCAGCTGACGAGGGCTCTGCCAAAGAGGCTGGCGAGGCAAGTGAGGGCTCAGCCAAGCGGGCTGGCAAAGATTCAGCTCACGACAGTTGGGTTAGCTCGCCAAAAAAAAAAGGCAAAGGTGCCAAACCTAAAGTCCAATCGACTGCCTTACCAACCACTGCAAATGTTCCTCCGCTCCTGACTCCCAGTGCCGGTGTCGATCCGTCCACTCCTCCGAATCCCACCCCTTAGGGTTCTTGTAAATTGTTATTTTTTTGGTAAATTGTATTGTAAACACTTGAAGAACATGAATAAATGATAATTTCTCCAATTTTAACTGCGTATCTTGCATTCTTCGTGTGGAGTTGTAATCTGTAGTTCAAATTTGCTCTAGGGCTTGGGGCGACTCGGCTTCATGCCCTAGGCAGATTCATGATGACTCCAAGGATGAGATATATGCCTTGGGCTTATGAGAATGATGCCAAGGTCCTTGGGGAGAGTCGTATGCTTTGCTTTTAATCAATAAAGGATGCTACCAAGGTTTTGGACTGAATGGGCCGAGAACTAACTGGATTCAACCCTTAAAAAGGGGTGTGTTCATGTTGTTCAAGTCATCCTTGCTTAGGGCCAGCAAACACGTCATTGTAGTTGGCTACACGAGTTGTCGGTCCATAGGCTTGTATAAAGCGGGATACTTTTCTCTCGGCCTCCCAACAAGGATCAATACTTCGTTATTTGCTAGGCCCTTTGACTTGAATTTGGTTGGCCGAGTCCGGGTGGAAGTTTGAACAGTGGTCAGTTGGTGATTTTTGAGGAGCATTTATGGAGAAGGTGATGGGTTGCTATTGATGTGATCTTTTTACATCACTGAATGTCATACGCCGCTGTCACTTCGATTTCTGAGCTGAGCGATGCATTGAACGAAGGGCGGCGCTTCATTTTTTATATAGCCCGTTTGGATTCCGAGGTCAATCTCAGCCGTCCATCTTCGATCGAGTCGGCCATTCTAATCTCAACACATGTTAGTACCGATCCTATATATATATATATATATATATATATATATATATATATATATATATATATATATATATATATATATATATATATATATATATATATATATATATATATATATATATATATATATATATATATATATATATATATATATATATATATATATATATATACACATCATCTCATGAGAGGTTTCTTTTGTAGACTTTCTGCGCTAACCTCCTAAACTCGAGCTTCCCCGCTTCAAGCGATTTTCGTTCTAGATTCTGACGATCTCTGATGGCTTCCACCACCTCCACCACCGGCCGTAATGAGATGAGGATCACTCTCCTTAGATTATTCCACTCGAAGGTCTGCACAACAGAGCTTGAGGCTTATTACGATTGTTTCAATCTTCCTCGGCCTTTCACCTTGTCGGCGCCGGAGAGTTCTGAAGCTGTGTATCACCATGGCGGCGATAGGGCTCTGACCTATTTGAAGCATCTAGAGTACGGGCTCTGACTGCCACTCCATCCTTTCATCCTCCACGTCTGTGATGCTCTGGGGGTGTCCCCTTCACAAATCAAACCAAACTCCGTCGCTATCTTGGTGGGGTTCGTGGCAGTCTGTCATCGGGTCAGCATCGACCCAAGTCTATGCCTATTTCGCCACCTCGTTAGTGTCAAGATGGCAAAGAAGGAGGGGCACTATTTCTTCCAAAACTTGGGCGGCTTCAAGCACATCTCGAATGCCCCAGACTCAAATAAGGATTGGAAGGAAAAATTCATGTGGGTCTTTGGGGCCGACCCCATCCTCTCTTGTCTGATTTGGCCCGAGATCAAGAGGGACGTGCTGAAGCCGGGTCTCCTCTCTACTGAAGAGAGGCAGGGGCTTGACAAGATTCGAGTCTATGCTGGGTCTCGAGAGATCAGCAACCTCTTTGACCTGGCCGTTCTTTTGGTAGTCGGCATATCCAATATTCTGCCGATAGAGGAAGACACTATCAGAGTATCAGTTTTGGCTCTCCCGCTAAAGGGGTCTGAAGGGGAGCAGGCGGGTTCAGTGGTTAGGCCCCAAAAATGACTGAGGGATGAGTTGGCCCCTGAAGAGGCCGAGATGGTGGCGGTGAATGCTGCCGAGATCGCAGCTCGGCTGGCGGGGCTCAGAGCGACTATTCAGGCTAAGAGGTCTATGAAGAAAAGGAGGAAAGTGAGTGGCCGAGGTCCCCATGCCAAGCTAGCTCATGCTAATGCAGTAGGAGTAATGGAGGTGAATTCTCCCGCCTCGATCTAGGAGGTTTGTCTGCATCTCCCAGCCTCAAACGTCCCCCCCCCACCATCGAGTCGATCGAGATCGTCATCCTCGATGAGGCTTCTCCTGCTCAGCCTGTGGGAGGAGAAGAGGTGGCGGAGCCCATTGAGGCTAAGGTTCAGGTCGGGGAGTCTACAGCTCAGTCTCCTCTACCCAAGCTGACTCATAGGCCTGGCAAAGAGCCTGCTGAGGCGTCAGCCACGGCCACAGAGGAGAAGACTCAGCCTCCGGCAACAGAGGAGTCAGTGAGGGTCGATGCAGCTCCGATTCTCGGGGGCAGCTTCGAATGGCCCTTCCCCCACCGCATTGACGAACTCGACCCAAATGCGTGGGGGGAGTTAAAGGCCGTGCTGATTGGCTCATCGAGGGAAGGCCCCTAATATGATGAGGAGCCATCTACGGATAACATATTCATTCCCAAGAAGCATCTCGACAAGAGAAGCTCGGTCTTGGAGTCCCGAACAGCCCAGTCTCAGACCTTGGAGCAGTTCTCCCTCTCTCGAGATGACAAAATCCTATCGAGGATGCCCAGCATCGGCCTCCATCAAGCCCTCAAGGGCTATCTGCTACGGGGGCCCTTGATTGAGCAAGAGTTGTTCTCTCGATTCGAGCTTGTGCAAGGCCTTCCTGCCGATTTCCAAAAGGCACTGGAGGATGAGAGAATGGCTCAGGAAGTGGCCGAGAAGAGGGTTGCTGCCCTGGAGGCCGAGCAAGTGGCTTGGAATCGGAGAGAGGGCAGATTGCGTCGGGAGCTAGAAACTCGGGAAAAGATATTTGAAGGGCTCAAGGCGCACAATAAAAAGAAGTCGGCTATGATCGAGAAGCTTAAAGAGGATGTTGGCCATCTCCAGCATGATATCCTCGAGTGTGATGACCGACTGAGGTACTTGGAGGAGGAGCTTGATGTCGAAAGGCGTGAAGGCGGGATCGCTTTTGAGCGCCTCCAGTGTGCACGCCGAGAAGTCGACAACCTTCATGCACAGCTGAAAGAGGAGGTGGCTACCCACAAAAAGCTGAAGGAGGAAGCTG
The DNA here is from genome assembly GCA_012295165.1 of Asparagus setaceus. Taxonomy (NCBI): domain Eukaryota; kingdom Viridiplantae; phylum Streptophyta; class Magnoliopsida; order Asparagales; family Asparagaceae; genus Asparagus; species Asparagus setaceus. The sequence goes on from CM022706.1 coordinate 69,593,147, forward strand.
AGAGGCAACAAAAGTCATCTCTGGCTGAAGTGTAGATTCTACAGGATCGCCTCAGCCATCTCGACTCCGAGGCCTATTGGGTGGAGATCGTGGAGAAATACCGCGTTAGCCCCCCTAGGCAAGGTAGAGGTGGCTTTGGCCTGCAAAGCTGGTTTTGACTGTCTCATGGAGTAGATTCCTCATGAGTCCCGACCCAAACCAGACCGTCTACATTACCCCTCTTGAGTCGCCACTTGCCTCGATATTCTAAAAGAGATAGAGGCGAAGGGAGGTGGGCTAGTGTTAGATGTGGATAATGGAGATGAGGGGGTGAGGAGTCAGAAGAAGGCTCTGCCAGAGATAGCAGGTCTAGTCAGCCTGGAGATGACCCAGACAAAGAGGTTGCCATTGCTTCTCCTCGGTCGACTTTAGCTCCCGCATCTAGATCTGCGCTCCCCAGCCCTACTCCCGATTTGAGTTGAGCCCCTTGAGAGTTTTATTTATCTCTTTCTTTTTTGTTGTTGTAATCAATGTAAATACTGATGTAAATATTTTGACATATGAATGAAAGTTATATTTTCATCTTCTCGATTGGCATACCTTTTGGTTTATACTTATATTTATCTGTAATTTACCTCATTTTGAGATTTGTAACTATGATGAGTCAATTTTTTGGGTCGAGGCATTTCAGCTGCGTGTGCGATGAGTATCGTGACTCGATCCTATGCCTTAGATTTATTCGTGACGGCATCAAGGTCTATGCTGCTGATGTGCCTTGGTTTTATCTTGATTAGGTACCAAGGTCTTTTAGTCGATGGAGTGCCTTGGTTTTACTCAAATGATACCAAGATCTTTAAAGTCGGTGCCGACCGAGTTGATGATGTGCCTTGATTTTATCCCGAGAGGGTGCCAAGGTCTTAGAGTCAATGGAGTGCCTTGGTTTTACTCAAGTGATACCAAGGTCTTTTGAGTCGGTGTCGACCGAGTTGATGATGTGCCTTGGTTTTATCCCGAGTAGGTACCAAGGTCTTAGTCGATGGAGTGCCTTGGTTTTACTCAAGTGATACCAAGGTCTTTCGAGTCGGTGCCGACCGAGTTGATGATGTGCCTTGGCTTTATCCCGAGAGGGTACCAAGGTCTTTCGAGTTAGTGCCGACCGAGTTGATGATGTGCCTTGGTTTTATCCCGAGAGGGTATCAAGGTCTTAGAGTTGATGGAGTGCCCTGGTTTTACTCAAGCGATACCAAGGTCTTTTGAGTCGGTGTCGACCGAAGTTGATGATGTGCCTTGGTTTTATCCCGAGTAGGTACCAAGGTCTTAGTCGATGGAGTGCCTTGGTTTTACTCAAGTGATACCAAGGTCTTCGAGTCGGTGCCGACCGAGTTGATGATGTGCCTTGGCTTTATCCCAGAGGGTACCAAGGTCTTCGAAGTTAGTGCCGACCGAGTTGATGATGTGCCTTGGTTTTATCCCAGAGGGTGCCAAGGTCTTAGAGTCAATGGAGTGCCTTGGTTTTACTCAAGTGATACCAAGGTCTTTTGAGTCGGTGTCGACCGAGTTGATGATGTGCCTTGGTTTTATCCCGAGTAGGTACCAAGGTCTTAGTCGATGGAGTGCCTTGGTTTTACTCAAGTGATACCAAGGTCTTTCGAGTCGGTGCCGACCGAGTTGATGATGTGCCTTGGCTTTATCCCGAGAGGGTACCAAGGTCTTTCGAGTTAGTGCCGACCGAGTTGATGATGTGCCTTGGTTTTATCCCGAGAGGGTATCAAGGTCTTAGAGTTGATGGAGTGCCCTGGTTTTACTCAACTGATACCAAGGTCTTTCGAGTCGGTGCCGACCAAGTTGATGATGTGCCTTGGTATTATCCCGATTGATGATGTGCCCTGGTTTTACTCAAGTGATACCAAGGTTTTTCGAGTCGGTGCCGACCAAGTTGATGATGTGCCTTGGTATTATCCCGAGAGGGTACCAAGGCCTTAGTCGATGGAGTGCCCTGGTTTTACTCAAGTGATACCAAGGTTTTTCGAGTCGGTGCCGACCAAGTTGATGATGTGCCTTGGTATTATCCCGAGAGGGTACCAAGGCCTTAGGCGTATGAGTGGGCCGAGCTAGGGACGACTCGGCTTCCTGCTATAAAGACTTGTGGCACTATAAAAAGTCATAGTGAAATTGTTTAAACCCAAAAGATTTTATATTACATGCAAGTTTTACAATCAACATTACTGAAAGTATTTCTTGAGATGCTCTATGTTCCAAGGGTGTTGCAGGATCCTTCCATCAGAGCTTCTCAGTCGACAAGTGCCGGGACGCACTTCCTCTATAATGGTGTAGGTTCCTTCCCAATTGGTGGCTAACTTGCCACGCTTGGCGTCTTTGTCGAAGACGGCTCTCCGAAGGACAAGATCACCAATGTAGAATCTCTGGGGCTGGACCTTGCTGTTGTAGTGTCGAGCGATGTGCTATTGATTGATGACTTGAGATCAGAGGGATTCTTCTCAAACTTTGTCTACGAGGTCGAGTCTAATTTGAAGTTCTTCTGAATTCAAGTCCTCGTCAAAATGTTGTAGTCGGATTGTTGGCATGCCGACTTCAATTGGGGCGACCACCTCAGCTCCATAAGCTAACTTGAAGGGGGTTTCTCCCGTGGAGTGATTATCACATTTTAATTACAAATTTATACCCTCATTACCTATTTTATATGAATAAAGATATTACAAATAATTATTTTTATCTTATTTTGCAGGTTAATAAAGAAATAATGAATAAAAGCCCAAAAGACTCAAACTCTTCATTTTTCTGCCAATTATTGAAGCCCAAAAACGAAGTCCAAAGAAGGCCCAAGAAGACCCTAGGATCCAAGAGAAATTCGTGAAGAAAAATCAAGAAAAGATAAATTCTGTTAGAGACCAATCGGTCGGCCAACCGATTGGCCAACCGATTGGTTCGCAACAGATTTGATCAATGGCTGATTTCAACTCCTTGGTGGCCAAGTTTGATCCAATGGTTCATGTTCACTCCATTGGGCTATAAATAGGGGTAGATTGTGAGGGTTTTGAGTGTGAAATATTATGTAAAAACTCTATTTGGAGAGGAGGGTTACTCTTAATTGAGAAGACCTTTCAAAAATTATAACTTTTGTTACACAATAAATAAATTTTTTCACCCCTTCAATTTCCTTTCTCTTCTTCTTGTCCAAGGACCAAAAGGAGGATGAGATGAAGATCAGGAGTTGTAGGTTTTTATTTTATTTCTTTTTCATTTCTTTTTCAATTCTTGTTTATTTATATGCTTTGTAGTTTAGATTTACTTTCATGCAATTTACTTTCATGTCTTGTCTTTAATTTGTAGTATAAATTTAATTTCTTGCAATTAGTTAGATTGTCTTTATTTCTTTTCTTCTCATTTTCTTTTCTTTTCTTTATTTCTTTGTTTTATTTTCCTTTTGTACTTAGTTTTCTTTCCTCCTTCCTCTCTTGATTTCTTTTTCATTTTCCAAAGATGTGGAACTAACCTCTTGTGGGGATCTCTTTTATTTCATGCAATTTACTATCTTGTTGTTATTCTCCTCATGAGTATTGATTTTATTTAGATGATAATTTGATAGGTTATATTTTCCTTAAGTGGTTTGATAGTCTATGCTTAATAAATCTAAAATGAAATGTGATAAAAGAGAATGGTTCACATGTTATAAGTAAGATTACCTAGTGGATTCAATTCTAGATTCATTCATATCTCTAATTGAATCCTCCATCTTTTGCTTTATTGATTTTATTTTCTTGATCTTGATTTTCCTTTACTCTCTCCTATCTCTCAATCTTATTTTCATTTATTTTGCACATAATTCACAATCCACTCTCTAATCTTTTCATGACCACTTTCACCATGTACATAAACTCCTAATTGTCGCGTATAATTTGAGAACCAAAACTTGAACAAACTCTTCCTACTTCCTGTTTCTCGTGGGATCGATAACTCTTTATACTGTAACTTGAAGGTTGTATACTTACAACTCTAGGTTATCATTTAGTCCCCATTAAGTTTTTGGCACCGTTGCCGGGGAACGGTGCATAAGTAGGATTTTATTTATTTTGGTTCTTTAACTTGTGTGTTTTTCTTTTGTGAAGGAACTTGGAGCTTGAAGATAAAGAATTGAAGATTCGAAGATTGAAGATTTGCCTCCAACGAGGCATTGGATTGCTTTTGCGTGGGTAACTCTTCTTTCTAGTATTTTCAATTCCACCCTTTAGATAGTTCACCACATTAGAGACAATTAGGATTTAAAAAAATAATAAAAAAAAAAGATTTTACCTTTGTCGACCCTAATAAACTTTATTTCTTTGATTGTCGACCATAATAAAAAATGAAAAGATTTTTATTTTTGCATCCTTTTTAGTTGCTTTTAATTTCTAGGGTTGCACTTCATATAATAGTAGGAATTCACCAAAGTGATTTGAGCATCCTGATTTGGCACTCACTTGAAAATAATTTTAAGGACAAAGCCCATTAATCAAGATAAGGTGAGGGATTTTATCACCCTTTTCTTAGCCCAAAAATCACTAATTCCACACTACACATACCCAAGCCTCTTAAAACTAATTAGACGTTGGCCCCTAAGGATTCGAGCTCATTAAGGAACAAGAAATCCTTAAGTGAACCGGTCCAAGTTTATTTAGATTAATTGGCGTCTAAGGCAAGGTTTAGGGGTTGCGTAAGGCGCTCCGCAAGGAAAGAGGTACTTAATTGATCTTTGATCTCCCTCTAGAACTATCCTTATCTGGCTAATTACCCAAGTAAACTTTGATCTTTTCATTAAGGGAATTTTTGGTTAGGAGCTGGTCTAAGTCAAGTTTAGGCTTAACCCTAGAGTTAGGGTGATTGAAAAGTGATTGCCTTGATTTGCTTTTAGTTAGTTTTTCCTTTTTTCTTTTTCTCATCATCTTCTTGACTTTTTCTCTTTTCCTTTTTCTTTAAATTTTTTTTTTGATTTTGGTGTATGCAAGCTTGGGTTAGGGATAATACCAATCATTTAATCAGTGTTGATTCATCTTTTAAAACATTTGAAGAAATGACCAACCCTAATCCACCCGTTCTTCAAGATATATGTTACCCAACTAGGAATGCAATCCCTTCGTGCATTAAGCTCCCCGATGCAAATGGAACCAATTTTAAACTTCGACCGCATTTCATAAACATGCTTCCCAAATTCTTAGGAGTCGAAACCGAAGACGCATACATCTTTATCTCCGAATTTGAAGAAGTTTACCTCATGATTAAGATGAGGGACTTATCCAAGGATACAATCAAGCTTCGATTTATTCCTTTTGCCCTTAAAAACAAAGCCAAAAAATGGCTGTATAGCTTACCCACAGATTCCATCTCAACTTGGGGTGAATTTATAAAAGTTTTTCTGAAAAAATTCTTTCCTATCCACAAAACGGTCAAGTTTAGAAACAGCATTCAAAATTTTAAAATTATCCCGGGAGAACCTTTTTAAAAATATTTTGACAAATTTAAGGATCTTCTTATCCAATGTCTTCACCATGGTCTTGAAAATTGGCGATTATGCCAAATTATTTATAAAGGATTGGATTATTCTTCAAAAACTTCCTTAGAGTCAATGTGTTAAGGGGATTTCATGAAGAAAAATACTGATGAAGCTTGAGACTTTTTAGAGAGTTTATCCGAGAAAACCATGCAGTGGGAACATTGTGATGACCGTGTTTCATCAGTTTTCCAACCCAAAACCAATGGTCTTTCCTTAGAAACAAAAATAGCCTCTGAAGAAAAGATGGCGACGATCATGCGTAGGTTAGAAGCTTTAGAAGTCAAAGAATGAGCTCCCGCTCAAATCAATCAAGTTTCAGCCTCAGGATGTCATAACTGTCTGTCTCCATCTCATGTTTGGAGGAATATCCTCTTTAGGATCCGGTCACCACTAGGTCGGATAATGGCGCATTCGGTCAGATGAACGATCTATTTTCTCCAACTTACAATCCAGGTTGGAGAAATCATCCGAATTTTGCATGGAACCAGGGAAACTACTCCGGAAATCAAAATTTCACTCCATCTTCAAACAAATAATTTCCTATGGGAAACACAGTTCCTCTCAATTTTCAATAACCGAATCTGTCATTTCAAAATCAGTCTCCTCATCACCAATCTGAAATTCACATTCCTCAAATTGTTGATCATGATAAACATCTTAATGTTTTGGAAAAAGGTCTAGAAACTTGATTAAAACCTCTACACAGACCATGAACTTGTTGACTCAAACATCAAACACGTTGAATTCCTTCATGCAATCAACAGGGCAAATCCTCACTTCCAACACTCAAGCCATAGCTAGGTTAGAAATCTAACTTGGTCAACTAGCTAATGCCATGAGTGAGAGAGAGAAAGGAACTTTTTCGAGTCAACCTGTGACCAACCCAAAGGACACAGGTACAAGTTCAGCCTATGAGGCTCAAGTGAATGCAATTCATTCACTTCGATCAGGTAGAGAAGTCGATAATCAGGTTAGAATGCCTCCAAGCCAAACCCATGAACCCGAACAAGTTATTTCTCCGTCTAATGAATCACCCAATTCTAATAACCAAGAGCCTGAACCCAAACCTGAGCCTAATTTTGATCGGCTTAAACCAGTTGCTCCATACCCAGATAGACTCAGGCCTAGGAATCACTCCCCTCAGGAGGAGAAGATCCTAGAAACCTTCAAGCAGGTTAAGGTCAACATTCCTCTCTTAGATATAATTGAACAAATCCCGACCTATGCCAAATTTTTGAAAGATTGGTGTACTAAAAAGAGAAGAATAAATATTTCGAAAAAAGTCTTTCTTGCTGCCAATATCACTGATATAATCTCAAAGTCCATGCCTCTGAAACATAAGGATCCAGATTGCCCTACCATCCCTTGTATCATTGGTAAAAGTCACATTGATAAGGCACTTTTAGACTTAGGAGCCAGTGTTCATTTGCTTTCATACTCGGTCTATCAACAACTAGGTGTAGGAGAACTCAAACCAACCAAATGCACCATACAGTTAGCTGATAGATCAGTAAAAGTCCCTAAGGGTGAGATAACAGATGTTTTGATTAAGGTTGGAGAGTTCATTTTCCCTGTGAATTTCTTCGTCCTGGAAACGTAGCCTGTTTCCAATCCCAGAGGATAAATACCTATCATCTTAAGAAGACCGTTCTTAGCCACATCTAATGCACTTATCAACTGTAGAACTGATCAAATAAAGCTGTTCTTTGGGAATATGACTGCTGATATCAATATTTTTAATGTAGAGAATCAGCAACCTAATCAACCTTTTGAAATAAATTACATTCAGGAGATAGAAGAAGAGAATGAGATAAACCTTAGTTTTGAGGAAATTTTTGCTGAGGAACTGAAATATTTTGCTGAGAATGAGGAAACTGTTGAAGAACTATTTTCAAATGAACTTAGATTTTTGAAAATAACCAACCAAAATATCAAACCTTAAATATAAACTTTGTATTTGAGGAAATTTTTAAAAGACTTGGTTGCACATAATTTTATTAAAAAGAATCTAAGTTCAAAAGCATAACACCATTAATACCTACCTTCCATTCTTTGCAAACATCACTAAAAATCCTGAAATTTTGGAATTTAAACATATCGATGATTATATCATTGTGGAATTCTTTGAATTTCGGGTAGAATTTTCAGCAATAAGGTAGGATTTAATGTAGAATGTGAGCTTCTCATATTTTATTTTCTATTCTATATTTTTATTTTTTGTCTCATAATAATAAAAGAATTTATTCTTCTCTCATGTGAGAGTTTCTTGTTGTTCTTTATTTTGGAAAAAACAAAGAGAGAATAAAATTTTGGCTTCACCCCCTCATCTTGAAGGTATTTGCGAATTTTTATCATTGTTGAAGCTAGTAGAATAAATATAAGTGCTTCAATTATTATCTGTTTTACTTTGTACATAATAGACTTTGCATTGAGGACAATATAAAATTTAGGTATGGGGTGGGAATTAGTCATTTTGCTCTTTATCTTAGTCATTTTTCTCTTTTTCTTACCATTTGTTTTTCTTTTCTTTTTACGTAATTTTTTCTTTTTCTTCTCTTTTCATAAAAAATAGTCACTTGCCAACTTAATAGAGTTGATTAATCATTGATCTAGTTTGATAGAGTTTAAGTATTCTAATCCTTAGTTAGTTCTATACTCAAGCTCACCTTTTATAATAACTCCAAATAAATTTCTTAAGAAATGATTTTCAAAGTAGTATACTTCACTTAAGTCTTAACTTAGATTTTAAAGTAATGAAATTTTTGCATGTTAAGCTTAGAGTTAAAAATAAATTTTAAAGTTGTCCTAATCTATATATCTTTCAAAATATATACATATACTCATATATAAATATATACATCATATATCTATATATATATATATATATAAAAATCTTGAACTCCAATGTGGTTTTATCTTATTAAGCCTAAGTTGGTGAGTAATTAAGCCCAAGTATTTTCATACTTAATGACCTAAGCCCACTTGGGTTGGGATCCATTATTAAAACTCTTTAATGGTCACTTAGAAAGCCCGACAAAGTAGAACAAAATCACTATGGAATAAGGATTGTCAAATATATATATATATATATATATATATATATATATATATATATATATATATATATATATATATATATATATATATATATATATATATATATATATATATATATATATATATATATATATATATATATATATATATATATATATATATATATATCTATATAGTTATATTTATATATTTTTGAAAAATAAATTAATTAAGAGACTTGAAAATTTATTGAAACAAAAACTAGCATGTTCTCTTCAAAACTTTTATTTTTCTATGTTAAACTTGGTTTTGCATAACTATGATGAAAAGATTTTCTAAAGAAACTTACCTTGGAGCTATGATAAAAATATTTTCTTGAGTAAAAGCCAGCTTTAATTAGAATGTTTGAATATATCAAATGAATTAATTATTTCTTTAACTTCTTTAAATTGGCAAGTTGACTGAATTTTATGGGTATATTCACTGCAAACCCTCACGAGACTACATCTCGTCCACTAGGGTAACCTAGGGGTTTAAAGGCTTGTTGTATGCGCTAAATACAACCGCGATTCTTGCGAAAGTGAGTTAGGTTTTTATTTTTATTTTCTTTGCTAGAGGACTAGCAAAAGTTTAGGTGTGGGGGTATTTGATTATCACATTTTAATTATAAATTTATATCCTCATTACCTATTTTATATGAATAAAGATATTACTAATAATTATTTTTATCTTATTTTGCAGGTTAATAAAGAAATAATGAATAAAAGCCCAAAAGACTCAAACTCTTTAATTTTTTGCCAATTATTGAAGCCTGAAAATGAAGTCCAAAGAAGGCCCAAGAAGACCCTAGGATCCAAGAGAAATTCGTGAAGAAAAATCAAGAAAAGACAAATTCTGTTGGAGACCAATCGGTCGGCCAACCGATTGGTTCGCAACAGATTTGATCAATGGCTGATTTTAACTCCTTGGAGGTCAAGTTTGATCCAATGGTTCATGTTCACTCCGTTAGGCTATAAATAGGGGTAGATTGTGAGGGTTTTGAGTGTGAAATATTTTGTAAAAACTCTATTTGGAGAGGAGGATTACTCTTAATTGAGAAGACCTTCTAAAAATTATAACTTTTATTACACAATAAATAAAATTTTTCACCCCTTTAACTTCCTTTCTCTTCTTCTTGTCCACGGACCAAAAGGAGGATGAGATGAAGATCAGGAGTTGTAGGTTTCCATTTTATTTCTTTTTCATTTCTTTTCATTTCTTGTTCATTTATATGCTTTGTAGTTTAGATTTACTTTCATGCAATTTACTTTCATGTCTTACCTTTAATTTGTAGTATAGATTTAATTCCTTGCAATTAGTTAGATTGTCTTTATTTCTTTTCTTCTCCTTTTCTTTTCTTTTCTTTATTTCTTTGTTTTATTTTCCTTTTTGTACTTAGTTTTCTTTCCTCCTCCCTCTCTTGATTTCTTTTCATTTTCCAAAGATATGGAACTAACCTCTTGTGGGGATCTAGTTTTGCATGAAACTAGTCTAATTCTCTCTTATATTTATGAATCACTCTCTTATGCATAAAAAAATCATGTTTAGGCTAATCAACTAGAGAACTAATCGATAGAAGAAGAATTTGATAGTCTATGCTTTCCTTAAGTGGTTTGATAGGTTATGCTTATGAATTCTAGGATTACTATCTTGTTGTTATTCTCCTCATGAGTATTGATTTCATTTAGGTGATAATTTGATAGGTTATGCTTTCCTTAAGTGATTTGATAGTCTATGCTTAATAAATCTAAAATGAAATGTGATAAAAAGAGAATGGTTCACATCTTATAAGTAAGATTAACTAGTGGATTCAATTCTAGATTCATTCATATCTCTAATTGAATCCTCCATCTTTGCTTTATTGATTTTATTTTCTTGATCTTGATTTTCCTTTACTCCCTCCAATCTCTCAATCTTATTTTCATTTATTTTGCACATAATCCACAATCCACTCTCTAATCTTTTCATGACCACTTTCACCATGTACATAAACTCCTAATTGTCGCGCATAATTTGAGAACCAAAACTTGAACAAACTCTTCCTACTTCCCGTTCCTCATGGGATCGATAACTCTTTATACTATAACTTGAAGGTTGTATACTTGCAACTCTAGGACATCATTTAGTCCCCATCATGGAGCTCTTATGGGTAGTGTGGTAGGACCACAGGATCTCCGACAGTTCTTCGACCAAATTCCTGACTGCCTTGTCTATCTTCTTCTTCAGGGCTTAGAGAATGCACTTGTTGGCGGCTTCTGTAAGTCTGTTGCATTTTGGATGTGCTACAGAGGTGAATTTGAGCCGGATATTCTATTCCTCACAAAAGCTTCAAAAGCATCCGCTGTCGAACTGAATACTATTGTCGGTGATGAAAGAGAGGGGAACACCGAATTGGCAGACAATGGGCCTCCACACAAAGTTGGTGACATTGCTCTCACTAATTTTGGCCAATGGCTCGGCTTCGATCAACTTGGTGAAGTAATCGATGGTAACAATCAAGAATTTTTGTTGCCCAGAGGCTATTGGGAAAGGCCCCAATAAATCTAATCCCCATTGAGCAAATGGAACCAGACTCAAGATGGGGGTGAGTTCAGTGGCTGCAGCTCGGGGGATGCTTGAGAAGAATTAGCACTTCTTGCACAGGGAGATGAGTCTCCTAGACTCGGCCAAGGTGGTGGGCCAATAATATCCTTGGCAGGTGACTTTTTGAGCGAGAGTTCTGGCCCCTGGGTGATTCCCGCAAGTCTCTTCATGGATCTCTCTAAGAACATAGCTGGCCTCTGCCGGTCGGAGACATCGGAGATAGGGCTCCACACTACTGTTGGAGTACGACATTCGATAAAGCTGGTTATCGAGCATCAGATATCTTCAAGCATTCCTCTGTAGACTCCTGGCTTCAGTAGCATTCTCTGGTGAGGTCCCCTCTGTTAGGTACTAGATAAGCGGATCCATCCAACAGGGCTCTGTAGACGTCTCAGTCTGCATGATCGGATTTGAGGTCTCCATGATGCTAGGACACTTGAGCGTGTCTGTGTGGACTTGCCCTGAGTTATTCCCTGAGCTAGTCGACCCGATCTTGGATAAGGCGTCCGCTCGAGCATTGAGAGCGCAAGGGACTTGGACGATCCTGAAATCTGTGAAATTCTTCAAAAGCTCTTTGACTGCTTTTAAGTATAAGATCATCCTCGAATCCTTGGCCGCATACTCTCCTTTTACTTGGTGGACCATAAGTTAGGAGTCGGCCAAAATGTAGAGGCGCTCAGCCTTTACTATTAAGGCGGCTCGAAGACCCGCCATAAGTACTTCATATTCAGCCTCGTTGTTTGAGGCGGAGAAATCAAAAGTGATGGAGTGCTCGTGCGTTGACTCGTCAGGGCTACGCAGAACCACTCCCGCTCTACTACCTGCTTCGCTAGTGGACCCATCCACCTTCAGCAACCACCAGGAGGCGAACTCAGGTGAGTCACACTCGAGGATGTGGGGTTTCTGAGAAGTAGGCGCCTTGACTGTATGGGATGTCGGAGGCTTTGTTTGGACAGTCAGTATGGGTGGAGATGGCTCGTCATCCGATGTGGTCGACTCTATCAGGAAGTCGGCCAAGGCTTGGGCCTTAATGGTCGTCCTCGGTTCGAATTGTACATCATGCTCACTGAGCTCGACCGACCAGGTGACCATCCTACTTGAAGTGGTTGGACTGTCGAGTGTCTTCTTCAAAGGTAGACTCGTCCGTACCACAATGGTGTGTGCTTGAAAATAGGGGCGAAGCCTCCTAGCTGTAGTAATGAGAATGAAGGAGGCTTTCTCCATGAGAGTGTAGTTGAGTTTGGCCGCCTTCAAGATCCGGCTAACATAGTACACCGACTTCTAGGTATTCTCCTCCTCTCGAACTAAGACAGAGCTGATGGCTTCGGGGGAGATGGCCAGATAGAGATATAAAATCTCCCCTTCTCTGGGTTGGCTCAACAGCGGCTTGGTGATCAAATATTTCTTGAGGTCCCTGAAGGCCTCGCTACATTCGTTCACCCAGCCCATGCCTTCCTTCAGCTCCTTGCTCCCTCTCAAAGTTTTAAAAAATAGGAGGCTCCTCTCAGCAGATTTTGAGAGAAGGCGACCCAATGCTGCTATCTTCCCACTCAGCCTCTAGACGTCCTTCAGTGTGCGGGGCTCGGGTAGCTACTCTGGCTATCTTCTCGGGGTTGATTTCAATGCCTCTCTGAGTAATCATGAATTTGAGGAATTTGCCCCATTGTACCCCAAAAGTGCACTTGGCTTGATTAAGCTTCATGCGATAACGTCGAAGGACAGAGAAAGTCTCTTCGAGATCCGACAAGTACGACAACGCCAACTTTGACTTTACAAGGATGTCATCCACATAGGCTTCCACACTGGGGGCCGATCTAGAGCTTGAAAATCTTATTGACCAGCCTCTGGTAGGTAGCGCTCGCATTTTTCAGACCGAAGGGCATCACTTTATAGCAATAGGTCCCCTGGTCTGTAATGAATGAGGTCTTCTCTTGATCATGCTCCGCCATAAGGATATGGTTGTAGCCGTAGAAAGCATCCATGAAGCTAAGTAGTTCATGACCCGTGCTCTCGTCCACAAGCTGGCCGATCTTGGGGAGGGGGTAGCTGTCCTTTGGGCAAGCTTTATTGAGATCTGTGAAGTTCACACACATCCTCCATCTACCAAGGGACTTCTTCACCAGCACCACGTTGGATAGCCACTCAGGATATTGCACTTCTCTGATGAAGCCAGCCTTAAGGAGTCGGTCAATTTCCTCGGCAGCCGGCTTCTATCTCTCGGGGCCGAGATGCCTCTTCTTTTATCAAACCAGTTTGGTGTGTCGGTCGACTGAGAGCTCATGGCTCACTACTTCGGGGGGGATCCCTGGCATGTCTTCTGGCCCCCAAGCAAATACATCTGCATTTGCGAGTAAGAACGCGATCATAGCTCCTCGTTGTGGCTTAATGAGGCTTGATCCGATCTTGACCTTTTTCACTCCCTTCTAGTCGATCAGTATCTCATGGAGCTCCTCGACGGGGATCGTCCTCTCTCGCTCCAATACTTTCTCTATCTGGAGGCGTGTCTTCTCGATGGGCAGGGTCTCCAGTATTCATTTTCCTTTCATCGAGAGCAGATAGTAGGATCTGGTCTCCCGTTGGTTGCTTCTGGCAATTTTGACTCCTTCGGGAGTCCGAAACTTCACTATCTGGTAATAAGTGGATGGAACCGCCAGCAAGTTATTAAGGGAAGTTCTTCCCAGAATAATATTGTAGGCTGACTTGAGGTTCATCACTAAAAACTAGGTCTGTACAGTGGACTGGCGAGGGTATTAGCTGACCGTCAGGGGGAGAATGATCATCCCATCCGACAAAAGTGAATGTCCCGTAGATCCAATGATGGGGCGCCCCGACAAGGCTGTAGCTTGGACTTATCGATGCCCATTTGATTGAAGGCGTCGATAAACAGGATGCCAGTTAAACTTCTTGTGTCGACCAAGATCCTCTCGATCTAGAAGTCATTGATCTTGGCCGAGATGATGAGAGGGTCGTCATGAGGTGTCTCAACGTCTCTCAAGTCTGAGTCACCAAAGGAGATGGGCTGGTCTGTCCTCGGCTTCTTGTCACATAAGTTGATCTACAATGCTCGCCTGGCATACTTCTTTTGAGCATTGTTAAACATTCCACCCGCCGCAGGGCCGCCGCTGATGGTGTTGATGACACTCCTAGTGCTAGCCTCAGCAAGTCGGGTGATGGGCGGCAACTGGGGGTGAGGTGACCTGGAGTGAGACCTCCTGTCGGATCCCCCTAGGGTAGGTTCTCTCCTGTCCCGCTAGGAGATAAGCTTCTTCAAGCATCCTTTCTGTATCAAGTCCTCGATATTTCTCTGGAGGACTCACCAATCATTGGTGTGATGGCCATGATCTCGATGGTATCGATAATATTGTCTGGTGTCTCGAGATTGAGGGTTCGACTTCATGCAAGGAGGGGCAGAATTGAGGTACCCTTCCTTCTGGACCATATACAGGGTCGTTGTAAGAGAAGTGTTGAAGGCCGTGAGGGCTGGCCTCTTGGTGGTATCCTTCCTTCTATCCCTCCTGTCGGCCTTGTTTGTCCTAGGGTCAGCTTTGGGGGGATCCTCTGCCGCCTCCTCTCTTGGCAAGGGGTCGGTCTCTGCTGCTGGTATTGCCATTGGTGTTGTCGTTACTATTGTTGTTGCCTTTGCTTCAGCCTCCCTGGCCACCTTCTTGTAGGCTCAGGCGTCTTCCACATCCATATATCTGTGAGCCTTGGCCATCAACTGCTCGTAGCTGGTGACTCATTTCTTAATGAACGAGTCGGCCAACTCGTTGCTCTCAAGCCGGCCACGACAGCAAACATGGCGACCACGCCGCCAGGATCGTCGACTTCTAATCTTTTGGCCTGGAACCTCTTGAAGTATTTCCTGAGGCTCTCTATAGGCTCTTGCCTCATCTTTATGAGGACATGGGGAGGCAGCTTCTGCTTGGTGTCCACCAAGAAGTGATGCACAAACTTCTAGCTGAGCTGTTCAAAGCTACTGATGGACTTCTTCGTCGGGAAATTCCACCATAGCTTGGCACTTCCTTACAAGGTGATGGGAAAACACCTACAAATGATCAGCTCTGATGCTTGCAACATGGTCATCATGTTATAATAGTTCTGAGCATGCTCAGCTGGATCTCCCTCGCCCTTATACTTATCCACATGAGGCATCTTGAATTTCTCACAAGTGGCGTTCATGATTTCGTCAGCTAGGGGAGTGTTCCCCCTGATAGCCTCAGCGATTGGTTAGAAAGTCCTGTCATAACTAGACACCAAGTTAGTGGTCGGCGGGCCTGGAACGGTATGAGGATACCGAGAACTGCGTGATGCCACCCCCCATGGCAGGCTCTCGACCATCATGATCGAAGCTAGAGCTCTCTGCTGTCACTTCCACATACCGCGGGTGCTACCGAGGAGGAGCCGCAAAGCAAGTTTGCTGGCGAGGAGGAGGAGGCGTGTACTCTGTGTAGTCCCCTGACTATCCTGCTTGTGCGACGCGCCCAGGCAGAGGAGGGACAAAATGGCTAACTCGCTGGTAGTGGGGGAACAAGTGAGGGCTGGCCTGCTAAAGGCGGGGGAGCGAATGATGAAGAGGGTTGTTGGGGAGGAATCCGGTTGAGGAGCTCATTAGTGAACACAGCGAACTACCATTGGAAAGATTGAGAGATCCGCTCAGTGGATTCCTCTAACTATTCCTGAGTAACGTAGCCCACACGCAGTTCTTCAGGGAGTGGGTGGAAGACACGACCAGGGCATTCAGAACCAGACATCTTGTGTGAAGAAGAAAGATAGGCCCCACGGTGGGCGCTAAACTGTTGATGATAGTTATTAAACAGGGGGTTTATTTATGGATTATGGGGGTGTTAGGTCCGCAATCTCCTTCAGATGACTGGTTTTGAAGTTTGCTATTCTTCCTTGCACATGAAGAACTCGTGAGAGGACGGAGTTAGGTTCTCCGGTTATTCCTTCGACGATCAAGTCAATAGTTGATCTTGAGTGGGAAAATATAAAGTGAAAGTCATTTAAAGCTGCATGAAAAAGACCAAATCCTCTTACCTTAGGCAGCACATTTTTCTTTTATAGTGGACCAGAAGGGCAAATAGGTAACTTTGGCCGAGTCCAGTTGGCGGTCTTAGTCATCACCTACTTCACAGGTGTCAGCTGCTAAAAGGAGTGAGTCAGCTAGGTATTAAATACGGGGATGACAGCAGATGCTCAGTGCTGACTGGGTCCGATGAGTCATAAAGACTATAAGGGCTAGAGCAATGATGACTCTGATAGAGCATTTAAGGTGAGGGCAGTCAGCTGTCGGCGGGGGGTTCGAGGGAGTATCGCCTCTCGAGTCGACTCTGTGAGT
Organism: Asparagus setaceus; assembly: GCA_012295165.1. Classification (NCBI taxonomy): domain Eukaryota; kingdom Viridiplantae; phylum Streptophyta; class Magnoliopsida; order Asparagales; family Asparagaceae; genus Asparagus; species Asparagus setaceus. The sequence continues at coordinate 69,609,670 of CM022706.1, forward strand.
GGGACGACAAGTACTGCCTTTTTAGTCGACTACGCGAGTTGTTAGCTGGAATGGTAAGCCGAGTGCAGGTGTGTGTAGGGTTAATTTGGGGGATAGGTCGATAAGTACCGCCTTTTTAGTTGGCTACGCAAATTGTCAGCCTATTGTGTCGGCCGCCGGGGCTGTTTAAGTAGCCTGGACTCAGGTCATGTCTGATTAGGAGCGGAACGGGACACGTGTCGGCCCCAGAAGGTGGATTAACACTTGGTGAACTATTGTCATAACAGTTTTATGTATAACTCCAAAGTAATTATCTTAGAAAATCTTTTCGTTATAGTCATACAAAACCAGATCTACCTTAGAAATTTAATTAAAAGGTTTGAAAAGAACATGCTAACTTTTTGTTTCAAATAATGTTTCAATTTTGTTGATCAAAATATTTTTCAAGAGGATACATAAATATAATTATATATATATACAATTCTTATATATATATATATATATATATATATATATATATATATATATAGAGAGAGAGAGAGAGAGAGAGAGAGAAGCTCCTATAAACTTAAGTTCATAATGAATAGTGATGCACCAACTTTTCTAACCACTCATCTTGCTTTGGGATCCGTGAAAGATATAAAGCCCACTTTGAGATTTGTGCTAGCATGTGATACAAATGAAGGCACAAATCTCAAAGCATAATGAAGGGATAAAAATTTGGTGGACAAATATTCTATCTACTTAAGTTTATAGGAGCTTTACTCTCTCTCTCTCTATATATATATATATATATATATATATATATATATATATATATATATATATATATATATATATATATATATATATATATATATATAGAGAGAGAGTAAAGCTCCTATAAACTTAAGTGAATATGAGCACTTTGTTCACCAACTTTTTATCCATTGATTTTCATTGAGATTTGTGCTAGCATGTGATACAAATGAAGGCACAAATCTCAAAGATAATATTGATGTGTAGCACAAATCTCAAAGCATAATGAAGGGATAAAAATTTGGTGGACAAATATTCTATCTACTTAAGTTTATAGGAGCTTTACTCTCTCTCTCTCTCTATATATATATATATATATATATATATATATATATATATATATATATATATATATATATATATATATATATATATATATATATAGAGAGAGAGAGAGTAAAGCTCCTATAAACTTAAGTGAATATGAGCACTTTGTTCACCAACTTTTTATCCATTGATTTTCATTGAGATTTGTGCTAGCATGTGATACAAATGAAGGCACAAATCTCAAAGATAGTATTGATGTGTAGCACAAATCTCAAAGCATAATGAAGGGATAAAAATTTGGTGGACAAATATTCTATCTACTTAAGTTTATAGGAGCTCTCTCTCTCTCTCTCTCTCTCTCTCTCTCTCTCTCTCTCTCTCTCTATATATATATATATATATATATATATATATATATATATATATATATATATATATATATATATATATATATATATATATATATATATTGAAAGAAATATTTAAATTAACATAACTTCAAATAATATTTTTCACCCTAAGCTAAGCATGCAAAAATTTCATTACTTTAATTACAAGTCTAAGTTGGACTATAGTGAAGCATACTACTTTGAAAATTATTTCTTAATAAATTTATTTAGCGTTATCATAAAAGGTTAACTTGAGTATAAAATAAACTAAGAATTAGAAAATTTAAAGTTTATCAAGTAGATCAATTATTGATTAACTCTATCAAGTTGGAAAGTAATAATTATTTTTAGGAAATGAAAAGAAAAGAAAAATATGACATAGAAAGAAGAGAAAAGAAAAAAAATGGTAAAATAAGCGGGAAAAATGACTTGTCCCCACCTCACACCTAAATTTTTCATTGGCCTCAACACAAACTTTATTATGCACAAAGTAAAACAGATAAGAATTGAATCACTTACATATATTTGGTGACCTAGAATAATGATAAAATCTACAATTCTGAGGAGGATGAAGTCAAATTTTTCTTCTTTTCTTTTTTTCATCATCATTTTTTCATTTTTTATTTTTTCCATATCTTTTTTATTTTTTATTTTCTTCTCCTTTTTTTCAAAGGAACAAGAAACTCTCAAATGAGAGAAAAATAAATTCTTTTATTATTCTTATTATTATGAGATAAAAAGTAAAGATGTAGAATAAAAGATTAAAAATAAAAGCTCATACTCTACATTCAAATCCTACATTATTGCTAAAAATTCTACCCGGATTTTAAAGAAGTCCAAGATGATAAACTCAAATATGTGTTTAAATTTCAGACACTCAAATTTTCAATAATTTTTGCAAAGATTTAAAGATAGGTATGAATGGGGTTATGCATTTTGAATTTCTAATGTTGATCAGGCAAAAAGCAAGTCTCAGGTTCCTCATTAATGAACTCAGGTTCCTCATTAATGAAAGTTTGTCCTAACACAACCAGTTCATCTTTAAAATTTCCTGAAACCAAGATTCATGGTTGAGGTATGATAATTCGATTGTTCTATATTTTCTAGGAACCTAAGCTCATCAGTGTAAAGTTCTTCAAAGCTAAGATCAGAGAAACTTGTATCTATCTCAGTTCCTTCATTCTGAAAAACTTGTTCTATTTCTAATTCCTTTAGTATTTTCTGAAAAACTTGTTCTGTTTCAGCTCCTCACCAAAGATTTCCTCAAAACTTAGGTTTGACTCATTCTCTTCCTCTAACTCTTTAATTGAATTTTCTTGGATGTAATATACTTCTAGAGGTTGAGCAGTTGGCTGGTTCCCTAGATTAAAAATGTTATGATCAACAGTCATATTCTCAAAGGACAGCTTCATTTGACCAGTTCTACAGTTAATTAGAGTATTAGAAGTGGCTGAGAATGGTCTTCCTAAAATGACAGGTATCTTTGGGATTGGAAATGGGCTGCGTTCCAAGACTATAAAATCCACTGAAAAAATAAACTCCCCAACCTTAATCAGAAAATTATCTATCTCTCCTTTGGGGACTTTGACAGATCTATCAGCTAACTGTAAAGTGCATCTAGTTGGTCTGAGTTCTCCTACACCAAGTTACTGGTAGACCGAATAAAGAAGCAAATTGACATTGGCCCCTAAGTCTAAGAGTGCCTTATTAATAAATATTTTTTCAATGACACATGAGATAGCAGGACAACCACGATCCTTATGTTTCAAAGGTATGGGCTTTGAGAGCATGTCACTGATATTGGCAGCAAGAAAGACTTTCTTTGGAACATTTATTGTTCTCTTCATAGTGCACAAATCTTTTAAAAATTTTCCATAAGAAGGGATTTGTTCAATTACATCTAAAAGAAGAATGTTGACCTTAACCTGCTTAAAAGTTTTTAGGATTTTCTCTACTTGGGGTGAGTTTTTCCTAGGCCTGAGTCTATCTAGAAAGGGAGCAGCTAGTTTAAACCTATCAAAATTGAGCTCAGGTTCAGGTTCAGGTTCTTGATTATTGGAAGGGGGTAATTGTTGAATAGAGTTATCAGAATGAGAGAGAGTTTGTTTAGGTTCAAGAGTTTAACTTTGAGGCATTCTAACTTGATTATCGACATGTTTTCCTGACCGCAGTGAATGGATTGCATTCACTTGAGCTTGGTAGGTTGAACTTGATCCCATGTCCTTAGGGTTGGCCACGGGTTGACCCGGAAATTTTCCCATCTCTCTCTCACTCATAGCACTAACTAATTGACCAAGTTGGATTTCTAACTAGCTAATTGGGTGTTGGAATTGAGCATTTATCCGATTATTTGCATAAATGAATTCAAAATGTTGGATGACCGAGTCAACAAGTTGGTGGTCTGTGTAGAATCTTTGATCATGGTCTTTAAACTCTTTTTCAAGACACTAAGACATTTGTCATGATCAGAGCTCAGAGGAATATGATTTGCAGATTGATGGTGAGGAGGCTGATTTGCATAAGGCAGATTTGGATGTTGAAAATTATTTTGTGAATTGAAAGGAACTGTGTTTCATCTAGGAAATTGTTGGGTTGAAGTGGTAGTGAAATTTTTATTTTCAGAGTAGCTTCCCTGATTCCATACAAAATTTGGATGATTTCTCCAACCTGGATTGTAGGTTGGAGAAAATGGATCATTCACGAGATGTTGGAATATAGCATTTACCTGACCTAGTGGTTGATTTTTTTCTAAGAGAGGACATTCCTCTGAAACATGGATTGGAGAAAGACAGTTATGACAACCTGAGGCAGAAACTTGATTGATTTGAGCTGCGGCTCGCTCTTTAGTTTCTAAAGCTTCTGACCTACGCAAGATTGTAGCCATCTTTGCTACAGAGGCTATGTTTGACTCTAGTGAAAGACCACGGGATTTGGGTTGGGGAACTGATAAAACTCTTTCATCACAGTGTTCCCATTGCATGGTTTTCTCAGATAAACTCTCTAAAAATTCTCAATCTTCATTGGTATTTTTCTTCATGAAGTCCCCTTGACACATTGATTCTAAGGAAGTTTTTCAAGAATAATTCAATCATTCATAGATGATTTGGCATAATCACCATTTTTCTAGACCGTGATGAGGATATTGGATAAGAGGATCCTTAAACCTATCAAAATACTTTTATGGATAGGAACAATTTTCTTCAGAAAAATGGTAACAAATTCATCCCAGGTTGAGATAGAATGGGTTGGTAAGCTATACAGTCATTTCTTAGCTTTGTCCTTAAGAGCAAATGGAATAAATCTAAGCTTAATCGCATCCTCAGATAGTTCCCTAATCTTAATCATAAGACAAGCTTTCTCAAACTCGGAGATAAAAATGTAAGCGCCTTCGGTTTCATTTCCTATGAATTTCGGAAGCATATTTATGAAGTACGGTCTAAGCTCAAAATTAGTTTCATTGACATCCGGTAGCATAATGCAAGATGGGATTGCATTCCTAGTGGGATAACACATATTTTGAAGAACGGGTGGATTAGGATTAGTCATTTCTTTGATCTCAAAAATTGGTTCAACACGGATTAAATGATTGGTATTATCCCTAATCCAAACTTGCATACACTAAAATAAATTCTTTTAGATTTTTCCTTTTTTAACTAAAAGGGAAAAAGGAAAAAAAATTAAGAAAAACAAAAGTTAGGTTTTTTTAGAGAAAAACTAAAAGACCTAAAAGATAATGAGAAGAAGGAGAATGATAAAAGAAAAATCTAACTAAAATAAATCAAGAGCAATCACTTTGTATCAATTACCTTTAATTTTAGGGTTAAGCCAAGACTCAACTAGACCAGCTCCTAACCAAAAACTCCATCAGTGAAAAGATTGAAGTTTACTCGATCAGTTAGCCAGGTAAGGATAGTACTAGAGGGAGGTCAAAGATTAATTAAGTAACTCGTTCCTTACGGAGCGCTTTACGCAACCCCTAAAACTTGCCTTAGACACAACGGATTCAAGTAAACTTAAACCGGTTCACTTAAAGATTTCTTATTCCTTAATAAGCTCGAATCCTTAGGGGGCAACGTCTCATGAGTTTTAAAGGCTTGAGTTTGTATAGTGAGGAATTAATGATTTGTAGGTTAAGGAAAGGGCCCTTACCTTATCTTGATTAGTGGGTTTTCTCTCTTAAGAGTATTTTCAAGTGAATGCTCAAATCAAAATGCTCAAATCACTTTGGTGAATTCCTACTATTATATGCAATGCAAACCTAGGAATTAAAAGCAACTACAAGAGGATGCAAAACAAAATCTTTTTATTTTTTTTAATTAGGGTTAACAATCAAACAACTAAAAAGATCTCTTGTTTGAAATTATTATCATGTTAGTAGTTGTTCAAGTGGAGGGTGGATTTTGTTAGGGTTGACAAAAGAATTTTTTTTTTCAATTAGATCCTAATTGTCTCTAATTGTCAGAAACTAACTAAAGGGGTGGAATTGAAAATACTAGAAAGAGGACTTGCCTTTTTAAGCAAATCTGCAATCTTCAATCTTCAATCCTCGATCTTCAATCTTCAAAGTGGTTCTTTCACAAGAAAACACACAAATTAAAGAACCAAAATAGAAAAATCCTAATTAAAAGCACCTTCCCGGCAACGGCGCTAAAAACTTGATAGGTGATAAATAAAATCAAAGTTGTAAGTGCACAACTATCAAGTTATAGTATAAAAGATGTCGATTTCTCGAGGAATGTGTTGTAGAAAATAATTAAAATTAGTTTCTAAGTTGTGTGTGGACAATTAAGAGTGATAATGTGATTGTAGAGATATGAGGAAAGTGTGATTATTTGCAAATAAAATAAAACTAGATTAAGAAGGAGAAAGAAAGATTGAAGAAATTACAGAAAAATAAAATTAAAAATAAATAAAGAAAAATCAAGAATAAAGAGGAAAATCATAGAAGTAAAAGATGGAGGAAATCAATTAGAGAAATGAGGAATCTAGAATTGAATCCACTAGTCAATTTCACTTAGGATTTATGAACTATTCTCTTTTATCACATTATACTAAAGATTTATTAAGCATAGACTATAAAACCACTTAAGGAAAGCATAACCTATCAAATTATCATCCAAGTAAAATTAACATTCATGAAAAGAAGAACAATTAGATATTAATTTTAGAATTCATAAGTATAACCTACCAAACCACTCAAGATAAGTATAGATTATCAAATTTTTCTTCTACCAATTAGTTCTCTAGTTGATTATCCTAAATATGGTCATATTGGGCACAAGAGAGTAATTAGAAATCATAAAAGAAATCAAACTAGTCCCATAGAATTCTAGAATTCCTACAATATTTTAGTTCCACATTTTAGAAATTAACAACAAAGAAATAAAATCTAGATTTGAGAGAATAAAAGAAATCGAATGAAAATAAAAAATAATTACAAAGAGAAAAATAAAAACAAAGAAATAAAGATGTAAACTATAAACATAAAAATAAATCTAAACTACAAAAATAAAAATACTAGAAAGTAAATCTATACTACCAAATAAAAATACAAAAAAATAAAAATAAAGAACATGAAAGTAAATATACTCTACAAGGCATCAAAATAAATCTAATCTACCAAAAGAAAATAAAATCCTAAAACATGATATCTAAGAAAAATAAAAGAGAAAAGGAAAACTTACATTGCAAGAGGGTTCTAGCCCCTTGAAGGTAAATCTCCATCTTCATCTTCATCTTCATCAATAAATAAAGAGAAGAAAAGAAATTTTTGAAGAGGTAAAAAAATTTATTAATTACAAATAAAGTTTATAAATTTGGAAGGTCTTATCAATTAAGAGTAACACTCCTCTCCAAATAGAGTTTTTATAAAAATTTTCACACTCAAACTCCTCACCCTCTACCCCTATTTACAGCCTGCAACAATGAATAAGAATCCTCGGATTTTGCTTGGAGAACAATGATTAAATCTCAGCCAAAAACTATTTCTATTACTAACCAATCGGTTGGCCGATTGATTGGTTTGTAACCGAATTTCAGTTTTTGTTAATTTCTTGACCCAATTTCTTCATGGATCCTTGAACTTTTTTGGGCCTTCTTTTGTCTTCGTATTGAGCTTCAATAAATGGTAGAAAATCAAGGAATTTGACTCTTTTGGGCTTTTGTTCATTTACTCTTCATTAGCCTGCAAATTAAGATAAAATATGTTATTAGTGACATATTTATTTAAATAAGATAGATAATGAGGGTATAAAAATATAATAAAATGTGATGATCAATGGACATTGGGCATCCTCCTAGCCAACGGACCATGCAAAAGCTAAACGTAAGATAAGATCCTATATTGCCATCTATGCGATCATAGGTGAGGAATCTTTGTAAGTATCCTCACATATTCAGAAGAGGAGAAGCTTGCCATGGCGGTTCTGCCTGATCAAAACCCTCTTGTGGGGACAAGGTACGGTAAGGGTTATTTGAAGAGCTACGATCAACCGGGGCCTTCCAAGCAACCCGAACTCGCCAAGCAAAAGGAAACAATGTTCGACAAGGCCTTGCATACACCATCCGCCAGACTCAAAGTATCGTTTTGGTATGATATACTGGCTCAATTGGTCAATATCCCTGCTCTTATAACCTTATATGAACTTCTATGTTTGTCTAAGGATATGAGAGAGGCTTTCAGAGAGGTGTTGATAGACAATGAGGTAATCCTTGCTCAAGTACCCAAGTCTCACACATTGATGATCAAAGGCAATGCTGCCAATGCCATCAGCAAGAGCCTTGCATCACCTTCACCCCGGATGACATGCTCATTAAGGACAACCACCATAACCAACCCCTCTATTACACTAGGTATGTTGGATCAACAATGGTCGAGCGAATTCATGTTGACCCAGGGTTGGCTTTGAGCATTATCCCGCGAAGACTCCTTAGCTTTTTAGGTATTCCCCTTTATAAGCTCTCAAGGATGACCGCTACTATCTTTGGATTTAATTCTAGCGGTAGCTTCCAGCTGTAGCCAGTCACTCAAAAAGACTAGACTTAAATGACAGATCGATAATCTGATGATGGAGATGATGTGTTATGTCATTGTCAGATCGGCAATCAGATGATAGAGGTAATGTGTTACGTCATTGACGTAGAGACACCCTATAACATGCTCCTTGGATGACCTTGGATCTAATCCAACGCAATTGTCCTATCGACTCTCTGTCAATGCTTTAAGTATGCCGATGAGCAGGAGATTCTCAAGAGGGTTTTTGCTGAAAAGCGCCCTTTAAAGCAGTGGAAAATTACTTCACTGATTCCCTCCTATATGACGAGAAGCATACCATCGAGGTTGCCATCCCTGAGGATCAGGATAGCGGCAACGAGGTGGATAATGAACCCAATCTGAATGAGCATCCTATTTAGAAAATGGAGCCTCTTGTAATTACTTTGGAGGATTCATGTACAGACCAGTTAGCCGAAAATCAAGGCGACTGGGTTTTTATTGATAACATAGAGTTTGCTTATGACTATTTTTCAGGCTTTGAGTATGAAAACTTAGAAGCTGATGCTTTGTTGTCTAGGATAGCTCTAGGACCAACCTTGCATATACCCATAAATGAGTCCTACTCGACTCATTATCAGCTAGGCAGCATAGAAGATGCCATGTTCATAGTTCCCGCTAGAAGGAACATCCATGATCCGATCATCTTTAGGAAAGTCGAACCACAACCACATCCGCTAGTCTCAAATGATGAAGTCAAAGAAACACTTGAATTCTCACGGTACAGTCAATAATCCCATTATATAATGATGAAGATGGGTTATACGTTTACCTTAAAACCAATTTGAACTTTAATCGAGAACCACAAGTTCCACTAATCCCCTTTGCACCAAAAGGGGAAAACATCAATCAAACCAAACATGGACTCGGGTATATTTCTCTAAAAGCTGACTCACAAACTGGACAAACAATTGAGGATTTCCCAAGCTATTCTTCAGACACATCTGATTAGGATTTAGACGTCAGCATTGGCACAATATTTGGAGAATTCACGGTCAACATGGTTTCGTATAGCCTAACCATGAAACTCGATGAATCAGAAGTATTTGAGGACCCTGAGAACATCCCTGGGCAAAACACCTTGAGGCTTAGTGGGAACCGCGCTTCGAACCCAGTGAACCGCCACTAAGGATAAGGTGGTTTAGGTCAATATAGGCGATGAAATCAACCCCAAACCCATCTTCATTAGTGAGAGCTTGTCGCCCGTTAAAAAGGAAGAACTCATATCTCTCATTTGAGAGTATATTGATGTCTTCGCCTGGAGTTACGAAGATATGCCTGGGTTGGAGATGTGGCTACACACTGCCTCAATATTGACCCTAGCTTTAAGCCAGTCAAGCAGCAGCAACGACACTTTCGTCCTAAAGTGATGGAGCAAATCAAGAAAGAAATCCACAAATTTATTAAATGTGGATTTATCCATGAAGAACAGCATCCGGATTGGTTGGCCAACATCATCGTAGTAACTAAAAAGAACACCAAAATTCGGATCTTCATTGACTTCAAGGATCTTAATCTTACTTGTCTGAAAGACGAGTTCCCTCTCCCTATCACGGATATCATGGTTGACAACATGTGTGGGTTCGAGTGGATGTCATTTATGGGCAGTTTTTCTGGATATAACCAAATCAAAATACATCCGAATACTTAGAAGCATACAACTTTCAAGACACCCTTAGGAGTATACTGTTATATAATAATGCTCTTTGGTTTGAAAAATACTGGAGTCACCTACCAACGTGTGATGAATACAATCTTTCATGAGCATTTACGCAAGATAGTAGAATGCTACGTTGATGACCTCGCTATCAAAAGTTATCGCAAGGAAGATCATCTCAACGATTTGAGAACAGTGTTTGAAATTATGCGAAAACACCAACTCAAGATGAACCCAACCAAGTCTTTCCTATGGGTATTATCAAGTAAATTTCTTGGGTTCATTGTCACATCCAAAGGGATACATGTTGTCTCAGAGAAAGTAAAAGCCATCAAAGAGATGCCACCTCTAAGAAACCTTAAAGAACTCTGGGGTTTGCCGGGACATCTGTAGGTTTATAGCCAATTTATCTGAATAGTGCCAACCATTCCAAAGGTTGATGAAGAATGGTGTTTTATTTGTTTAGGACGATGCCTGTCAAAAAGCTTTTGACGTGATCAAAGAATATCTCATGAAGCCACCCATTCTAGCCACACCAACATCGGGTAAACCGTTCTTGATCTACGTCAGGGCTATGGACCATCCCCTTGGAGAGCTCCTCGCTCAGAAAAATGATGACGGGCATGAACAAGCCATTTACTATCTCAGCCGGACTATGATTAGTGCTGAACATTGTTATAATCCAGTTGAAAAAGAGTGTCTAACTCTGGTTTTTGCGGTCTAGAAGAAGCGACACTATCTAACTAGCCAATCCATGCACGTCATTTCAAGAGTCAATCCTTTACAAATACTTATGACAAAACCAAGATCCTTAAATTCTAGGCTCATGAAATGAGCAATTCTATTTTCTCAGTACGATATGATATTCGTACCTCAAAAAGTATTCGAAGGTAAAGCAATAGCTAACTTCCTTGCGGATCATCCTATCCCTGAGTCTTCCAAACTCCATGAAGACATCCCAGATGAGGTATTTGAATCAAACATTATCTCAGATCATCAAGTATGGCAACTTTACTTTGACAGTGCATCACGTCGTAATCACAAAGGAACGATCATCACAGGAGTGGGGATAGTGCTTATTGATCCCTATGGTCATGTCCTTCCTCGAGCTTATTTATTAACTGAACCATGCTCTAACAATGTGGCCGAGTACAATGCCCTCATAATTGGCTTACAACTCGCCCAAGACATGGGTGCGAAGTGTCATGAAGCACATGGCGATTCTAAGTTAATCGTTAATCAAATAAAAGGGGAATATGAAGTCCGACACGCCGATCTCTTACTCAGCTATGAAGCTCGCTCATTCTTTTGAAGGCTTCTACATTGACTATGTAGCCCACCTCGTGAATACGTACGCTAATGCCTTGGCGTCACTGGCAACTAGTTTAGCCTTGACCTCCAAGTCTACCAAGCGGATTACGGTAGCTAGTTACCAATTATGTTGTCCTAAACATATCTTGGAAGCAAATGAGATGCGCGCTACACTCGGGGATTTCAAGTCCAATGATTGGCGTTATCCGATCGTTGACTATGTCTTGCATGGCATACTACCGGATGATCAGAAGTAAGCAATCCCCATCCAAAGGAGAGCCTCCCGCTTTTTCTATGATTCTGCCACGCAAATGCTGTATTGCAAATCATTCGATGGCATATTGCTTAGATGCTTGTCATCCGATCGTTGACTATGTCTTGTCAGGCACCTTCTTGGTTTTTCACTGCTGAAATATGACTTGTTTTGCGCCGTTTGAGGACAGAATCATGAAAGAATTTTGTGTTTCTATCACCGTGCCTAATCCTCTTGTATTTGGAACGTTGATGCCATAATAGTTCTTCATCTCTAAGACAATTAGCGAGTTGTTTTGAAAGAAGTCTAGCAGCGTTGATATTATCTTGGGTTGGCGGTAGCTGCTGCAGTGATGAGAGATCCATTTGGAATTTGGATATCTTGGATCGAAGGTTTCCAAATTCCTCAGCATGCCATTGAGATATCCTCCTCTTGAAAGTTGTTGCCTTAGAAGGGAAATCACCATTATCTGAGTCAATGGTGTGCCAAATTTCCTGTAACACTTTCTTGTAATCTTAATGCTCTGCCCGCACTGCTTTGAATTTGAATGATCTTGTTCGTCGCCGTTGTGGTCTGGTTGTATGTAGCAAAATTGGACAATGGTCGCTGCAAACTGCGGGGAGATGGTGAACAGAGCTATTTGGGTATAATGGTATCCACTCCTATAACGCCTTGTCTAGGCGCTCCTATATTTGAGTAGCTTCGTTTTGACCATTGCTCCATGTGAACGCAGCACCAACACCAACATACCCAACATCTAGTAACCTGTTATTGCTCAAGAAAGCTCGAAAACAAGAAATATCATTCAAAGAGACAGGATTGCCTCCTCATTTATTTACACTAGAAGAAATTGCGTTAAAATCGCCAATTATTAGTAAAGAGTCTGAACTGAAATTTAATAGAAAGGAAGGGAAGTCTGACCAAAATTCCTCTCTCTTGCATTGAGTTGGTTCTTCATAGATGCAAACTAGTTTCCATGAAGTGTGAGCAGAGGGAGGGGTGAGATCAGCAATGATGTACTTCTTGTTGACAGTGAGGATGTTGATTGTGACTGAGTCATCCCAAATGAGCCATAGCCCACCGGATCTCCCTTCGGAAGGGACGATATGGTAATTACTGATGTTTAATCAATTAATGGCGCCAAAGGATTGGGCTTCATAGTTCTTCATTAATTTCTCGTCCTTTAATTGTTAAGTGGGCCACGATATGTCCATTCCCAGCTTGGAGTTGCATGCAAATCCACAATCCTGGAAGCCCAACCCTTCAACCAAGTCCATCAGAAAAAAAAAAGGCAGTAGTGTGCAAGAACCATTCTGAATGGTACAAATGTGAGTAAAGCTGATTCTGTTTTAAAAAAGTAAAATTGCAAATTCAAGAAGGTTTATGATACCATTGTTGGTTGTTGTTTAATGTATATTTTTCTACTAGTAAGAAAAAAATTAAATGAACATGATAAAATTTGATCCAACCCTGTTTATCTATTGATACGGTTTTATCCTCTTTCGATTACGGATATTTACAAATTATTACACCATATATATTTTTAATCCAATTCTGACATCTAGCTTGTTATAGCCCAAGCGATTAGGCCAAAAAAAAAAAAATCGAAAAAAAAAGAAAGGGAAAGAAAGAAAGAAAGGAATAAAGTTAAGGTAGTGTTAGGGATCAAAATTCAACATTTTGTGTGCCACTTAATAATCAAATGTCCTTTTTCCACCCTATACTAAGGGTTAGCTTAGCTAGACAACAACATAAGCTGAGTCATTGTCCGAGGTAAACGCCTATATATTATATATTGTCTTCCTTTTACTTCATCTTATCTCTATCACTCCTCATCAGCACTTTATATTATCTAATGGGCTTAATATCAGAAAACCCCCGTTAACTTTGGACAATTATCGGAAAACCCCCTTAACTTTCAAAATATCATAAAACCCCCCTTAAGTATTGGGATTATCACAAAACCGCCCCTTTAACTTTTAGATTTTATCAGAAAACCCCCCTTAACTTTGAGATTTTATCAAAAAACCCCCCTAAATTTAGGGGTTTTTGATAAAATCTCAAAGTTAAGGGGGGTTTTCTGATAACCCCTAAAGTTAAGGGGGGGTTTTCTAATATTTTCAAAGTTAAGGGGGGTTTTCTAATAATCATCCAAAGTTAAGGGGGGTTTTATGATATTTAGCCTATCTAATGACTCTAACCCTTTTGTTTTTAGCTATAAAAGCACCCTAAATTATAACGATATATGCCATGATTAATACATATATGTTAGGTTCATCTCACTATCATCGTCACATGAAAGAAGCACAAAAACCCACTTGCATGTACATATCCCACTATAAACTCCCACGTAAACCCACTCACCATAAATAACATCACCAAGTCTTTGTCCAATGTATCACCCAATGGAATAGAGGCTTGGTGACTAAATAGTTACCTTTTATTAGTTATAAACACAATATATTCTAGATTGTTAAAGGTCCCTCGATACCATGTCAAAACATTCAAAGATATGGGGGAGGGTTGAGGATTATAATCTTATTATATTCTTATATAGTCTTAATATTGGTTAAACGTTTTTTCATGACCTAAGGAGATTCAAGCCGTTGTGATATCATGTTAAGAAAATAAATCTCTTGACATTCATTAATCATTGAAGAGCTAGACTAAATGCTATTTATATATAAAAACATTGTAGGATATAAATTTATCGAAAATCTTATAAAAAGAAAGCGCAGATAAGAAAGAACAATTACAATAAAGAGAAGCCCTACGAATGAATGAAAGTAATAATTTAATAATGAATAGATTTTTTTCTTAATAATTATATTTAATTAGAATTTTGACTTCACAAATAAAAGCAACACGACAATATGCTTGTGATCCCTGAATAAATATGAAAACAACGTCGGCATACAGTTAAAAATGGATTAGCTTAGGGGTGGAGCTTCAATTGTCCAGATTAGGGACACTAACAAATTGCAAATGATTTTTATACTTAAATAATATTCCAGAGAAAAAAATGTATTTCTATTCTTTCTGAAAAAGAAAAATTGAAATACACTTTTCTGTGGAACACTATTTCTGTTTCTAATACAAATAAATCTATAAACAAATATTTTTATATCAAATGTGTTTAAACCGGATGAAGTCAATGTAGAGAATCTTCTTCCTCTTCTCTTTCTTTTCATTGTGTTTTTCTATTCTCAATATTTTGCATTTGGATCCAATGGAATCTCTAATTTCTGTATGAACTTTATGTTGGGGATTTTAGTCCCCGCCTACTACAATCTGCGCAATTCGGAAACCAATCAACAATCCACGAGATAAAAGTACTCACAATCAAGAAAAAAACACAGAGATTTACGTGGTTCGGTCGACCAACTTCGACCAACACCCATGGGGCAACAATACGAGAAATCCACTATGTATCAGGGAGAACTATAAGAGGAACCACTCAACTCTCGCCTCTCAATCTCTCAACCTCACATACATAATCAACTCTCATATTTTCTCCAAAACCGACTCCTTACAATCTTTTGAACGGACAAAGACTGTGAAACCCTTGCCTCTCACACAATATTCTTGAATTAGGCTACGCCCTTTGCTAACCCTAAATTACAAGAATATTGTCTTTCTCTCCTCTCCTTAGTTTTTCCTCCAATAATAGAAGAGTGTTTATAGGGAAACCAAATCCCTACTCCTAGCCAAACTTCCTAATTAGAATAGGATACAAACTCCTAATCATGATGAGACTCAATCTCCTAATCATGATAGATCTCTAACCCTATCTAATTCGCATGAAGTTATACAAAGAATCAAAGACACAATCCTAATAATCTCCACCTTAGCTTTAATTCCCAAACTACCTTGAAAATATATCATTGCCATCTTGAAACTTTGTCTCTCCCTCTAGCGTCTTATATTGCTTTGTGCTTCAACCATAGCGCCCTCACTCCTAACCGGAACATATCGCACTCCAACCTGGATGCCCCGGGATACTCACTATGTCACCTGCCTTGCCGTGGTGCTTCCACCTCTCTTATGTGTACCAAGAGATCTTCGCCACCTCTAACAAAAGAAGCAAACCAACCATGCTTGTTCTCCCAACTTGAGCCTAACAATAGCCTCCCCCCGCTTATTGTCCTTATGCTCCACCTGCATCGCTCGTCTCAAACTATAATGGTGCACCTTTCCTACTCCACAATACGAGGTTGATGCCTTCATCTCCTCCATCATTTGGCTTGGACCGAATATGAGCGCTCATCGTCTTACACCTCTTGTAGTCCAATGCCACTATCTCCATATCCATGTGTGTCACTCGGTCGTGCCTGCTTGCGAGCTCCACCTAATCTGGCACTATCTTCCTCGAGTCTATACACCAACCAACTCCTGCTCTTGCGATGATCCTGAATAATTGCATGCTGACAACTCTACTACTAGAACCACGTCTGATTCTCTATACAGTCTCATCCGTCGCATACTCGTTCACCTTATCTGCCATCAGATTTATCTCGTCACCACCATCAAAACATTCCTCTATCTCCTGACTAATTTGAGCATAATCTAAAAAATCAAACCCTTCCATTGCGTTTAGAACAGTCCAAATCCTAGAAATCAACTCCTGTATCGTCGTGTTCCGCCTTCGATTCACTGATCTACACTCCAATCAATCTCAGCCGTTGATCTAAATTTAAAAATAAATTCAAACACCATACTCCAATCTCAGCCCAACATCAGATCCTTGTTCACAAACCCACATGAACTATGAATCACGTGACCCCTCAAACTCCATGGACAAACGCCAAACACCAAAAATCACATGAGTACACCAATCATGTGAGAGCAAAAACACCAAACATGAATAAACCAAACACCAGATTGCTACCTTCTTTCTCCCTTTGTTTGCAATTCACAGATCGTGTTTGACGCCTCCAGCGAACTCAACATCAGCTGCCTCTTCGTGACCACCAGCCACCGTCACCTGTAGACATCACCGCCGGACACCGCACCCTCCGCATCCGGCCGATCGATGGCCATAGATCCTCTCGCCGATAATCTCGGCCCCCTTTTTCATCTTGATTCTTGTACATCTGCCGATCTTCACTTTCGCATGACGTCTATCTTGCAAACTTACTCCCGAATCTATCACCATCGCTCTGATACCACTTGTTAGGGATTTTAGTCACTGCCTACTACAATCTGCGCAATTCGAAAGCCAGTCAACAATCCATGAGATAAAAGTACTCACAATCAAGAAAAAAGAACACCGAGATTTATGTGGTTCGGTCGACCAACTTCGACCTACATGCACGGGGCAACAATACGAGAAATCCACTATGTATTAGGGAGGACTACAAGAGGAACCACTCAACTCTCGTCTCTCAATCTCTCAACCTCACATACATAATTAACTCTCATATTCTCTCCAAAACTCACTCCTTACAATCTTTTGAACGGACAAAGACTGTGAAACCCTCGCCTCTCACACAATATTCTTGAATCAGGCTACGCCCTCTGCTAACCCTAGATTACAAGAGTATTGGCTCTCTCTCCTCTCCTTAGTTTTTCCTCCAATAATAGAAGAATATATATATATAGGAAAACCAAAACCGTACCCCTAGCCAAACTTCCTAATTAGAATAGGATACAAACTCGTAATCATGATCAGACCCAATCTCCTAATCATGATAGATCTCTAACCATATATAATTCTCATGAAGTTATACAAAGAATCAAAACACAATCCCAACACTTTAAACCATCAGTAACCTAATTAGATCAATATTCTAAAAAACTAATTCACACTCAACCAATCGACCAATCGACCAATCGATGTGCAAAATTAAGCAGCCAATTCTACTGCTAGTAGTTTGTTTTTGTTAGAATACAAAAAAATTAATCTTAACCCTCACGAAAATTTTAAAATTTTTGTGTAACTAATTAGGGATTTTAAGTTGGTATCGAAGCAATTTAGGTTCAAGTCCCAGAGACCACAAATTTAAAGATGTTAAGAGTTTTGCGGAGCCTATCACGCACAATCTTTTTATTATTTTCATTATTTTTTGACCATATTCAACAATTAAATTCTAGAAAAATATATTTCATCTTCAAAAACCTAGCACTGGAAGCACACCCCAAACTTGACAAGCAGGCTAAGAGGACAGAAGGAGATGAGGGCATAGAAGAGCCCCATGGCTAATTTAGTATAGAAGTCCCTCAAGTTTCTTTTGCTAATCTTCTTTTCTTTACTGTTCTTTTTCTTCTCTCCCGAACGATGCACTTTTGGACCTGTAATATGCTTTATGCAAATTTTTGCTATCATTTTCACCTTTTAACTTCCATGAGTTATGTATGAGGTTGGCTTTGGACCTTATTAGTATCTGTGTGTGGAGTGAATGATAGTCAGGGTCCTCTCTTCACTCTCACAGATGCTAGTAGGGAGAAAGTCTCGTACCCCTAATTTTTGGAAGTTATCAATTCAACTGGATCTCTTGTTGGATACTCCTATCATTTGTATTTTGTCTCTTATGATATATTAATGAAATGAACAGGGAGGTTTCCCTTGTTTTTAGCTCAAAAAAAAATTTTGATCGTGATTTGTCTCGCTATTTAAAACTTGACTAGTATCATTTTATAATAATGTAACCTAATTTATCGTTATTTATCGTTATTAAAATTTTAAGTGAAAAGGAACTTGTTTTGCGCATGTTGTTGTAATACAAAAGCTAACATATCATAATCCTTGGACCACAACTTTGATTCTTTCTTTAATATTTAATTCGAGGGTTAATTACAAGAAAAACCCCCACGAAATTTTGGGGACTTGCAGTAAACCCCTATCAATTTTTTTTATTACGCTACCCCGCTGAACTTTAGGAGTTGTCGCACATAACCTTCATGAACTGTTTTTATTTCACTCAATTTCACATAAAGTTTTTCATTTAGTCCCCAAACTCGTACCATCAATTCTAACATCTCGTGTGACAAGCATGTGTCAAAAAAAGATGAAAATAATTCCTTAGTATCAAAAATTATTTTTTTTCCTTTTAACAAAAGAATTGTTTTTTTTTTTTTGGGACTAAGAAGGAACTTTCTGTCGTCTTTTTTTTGTTTTGTGCTTACCAGTGACATGTCCAGAGTTGATGGTGCTAATTAATATGGTGATTAAAAGTTAAATTTCAGATAAGATTTAATGAAGTAAAACAGTTCTTGAGGATTATGTGCAATAACTCCAAGCTTAGAGGGGTATATTCTAATGAAACAAGTTGATGGGGTTTCCAGCTCCCCAACAGTTCATGGAGGGTTTTCTAAACCTTATTAGATGGTAACAATGCCATTACTCTAGAAATCAATAAAATAATACCTCAAGGCCAACAACTTTCATCCTTACGGCCTTATTTCATTCGTAACAATGAAAGCTAGAGTAGTCCTAATAGAAGCAGTGAGCACTTCACTCAACTACATCATGGACGAGGGGTGCAAGATTTTGTTTCAAGGCATCATTGGCATGAATTGGCGGGAAAACCTTTATTTGTAGAAAATCATATAAGTTAGTAGAAGATTGATGGTTTCCAAACCACTTTCAAAGTAAGTAATTGTGTACGTTGATTCACTAGTCTGATTGTACGGATATAATATTAATGATTTCAATAATATAATATTTTATGCTAATTTTGTATAATTATTACAAGTGTAATTCCTGTGCTCACATGGATGAGTCCGATTTCTTTAATTTATATTAGAATTTTTATCCCATTCGAAGTTCCATTCTAACTCAAACTTGCATTCAGTAACTTTTCATATAAATATGTGTTTAGTCGATGCAATATATAAACAAGAAAAAGATCAAAGAATATAATATGTAAGTGTAAAATGTTATAAAACTGTAATGTGAAGTGTTCCTACAATTCTTTTGCTTTTATGGACGTTATAGAGTTTAGTCTTTTAGAAATGGAACCCATTTCACATAATCCCATGACCTTTGAGGTGCTTCTCACATAACCCTCATGAACTCTATTTATTTCACATAACCCCTTAAACTTTAAGATTCTCATAAAACCTCCTGAACTTTGAACTTCTCTTAATGGACCCTCCTACATGTAATTTGTAAATACATAAAATTTTCTAGAGAGAAAAAATCCCAAAATTACAAATGAGAAAATTCGAGATTTTTCTCTCAACGATATATTAGCTATTTTCTAATGAGAAAAGATGAAAATTCAGGGGATTTTCTGAGACACCTCAAAGATCAGAGGTTTATTGAGATAAACAATATTTAGAAAGGTTATTTGAGAAATCTCCAAAAGTTCGAGGAGGGTATGTGAAATTATCCATAAACATAAAGGAACTAAATTGGGTTGGTGGAGTTAATTAAGGCCTACGAGTTTTAGCTTTTACGAGTTAAATGTGAAATATTTTTTATTTTATGGGAATCCCAATAAAATTTAAAGCTCTAAAAAATAGTTGATCTAAAAATATACATCTCTGAGCAAATGCCTTGATAAAACTTAATGTCAATTAGAATCAAGTTGTTAGAAATCTAGTCGACTTTAGATCCGAACAAATACTTTAACTTTTAAGGTGTTGCTAAAAATCTTAACTTCGTGGTGAAATAATTAAGAACAAACAACAATCAATGCAAACAAGAAGATTTTACATGGTTTGATAATTTGCTGCGTCTCTGAGAGAATGCGGAGATTTCTTTATATCTTGAAGAAGAATAATACATAAACACTTTCCTCTCGTTACCACCACACAAGAGTAATAACTCCGGCTTCATATAAATCCTCACAAGAATAATAATCTTCCGCGTATAATCCTCACAAGAGTACTATGTCTTTTTTCTTCTTTTTTTTCCTCATCTTCTTAATCGTTTTCTTCTCTTTTACAATAAACCTGATTAATACATTTTATTACACTTTTATATCCTCATTATCTATTTTATTTTGAATAAAATATCTGTTAATAAAGTAGTTTATTTTAATTTGTAAGTAATAGAGAATTAATAAGTAAGAGCCTAAAGGAACTCAAATTCCTTCATTTTCAACCTTTTATTGAAGTCCAAAGATCAAGCCAAGAAGCCCAAGAGATCAAGAAAAATCACTCAACAAGTCAACAAAAATCATATTCTCTTGAACCAAACGATTAACCAATCGATTGGCTAATCGACAGCTGTTGCATTGGCTAACTGATTAGTTTTAATAAAATCAGTTAATGGCTGAGATTAATTATTTAGAGCTTAAGGTTAATCTAATGACTCTTGTTGATTGCGAGGCTATAAATAGAGATAAAGAGTGGGGGTTTGGGAGTGAAAAATTTTATAAAATTTTTATTTAGAGAGGAGTGTTACTCTTAATTGAAGACCTTAATTTCAAAATTATAAACTTTTATTTGCAATAAATAAAATTTTAATTTCTCTTCTTTATTTTTCATTCTTCCCTTTTGATGATGATGAAGAGAAGATAAAGGTTTGCTTCACAAGAAGCCAACTCCTCTAATATAAGTTTTATTTTCTTTTTATTTTTTATTTTAGAATTGCATGTTTTAGTATTTCATTTTCTTATTTTTATTTCATATTTGGTAGATTAAATTTATTTCATACTTGTAGTGTAAATTTTCTTCATGCTTATCGAATAGATTATTTCCTTTGTTATTTTGATTTTCTTTTTTGTATTGCTTGTAATTAGTTTTTTCCTTTCTTTTTTTCCTTCTCTTTACTTTCATGCTTCATAATCTAAAGTTTATTTTCTTTTTACATAATATGTGTAACTAATCTCTTTAGAAAATCTAGGATATTGTATGAAACTAATTTAATTTTTTATGGTTTATGTATTGCTCTCTTTATGCTTAAAAGATCATATTTAGGGTAATTAACTAGAGAACTAATTGGTAGAAAAAGAATTTGATAATCTATGTCTATCTTGAGTGATTTGATAGGTTATGCTTATAAATTCTAGAATTACTATCTAATTACATATTCTTTCATGAATGAAATATTTTGCTAGGATGATAATTTGATAGATTAATATTTTGTTTGATGATAATTTCTTTAAGTGATTTGATAGGTTATGTATCAATTCTAAATTCCTAAGCTTCTCTACTTATTTTTCTCTCAATCCTTCTTCATTAAATTTTTCGCTCATCTCTTGATTCCCTCTTCTTGATTTTCTTTCGTTGACTTTTTCTTCTTCCTCTTTCTTCTCTTCTCTTATTTTTGATTCTTTTATTTATTTTTCCTTTTGTTATTCTTTTATTTGTGTCTTTTTCTTCTTCTCCCTCTTGTCTTTACTTTTAATTTTTGTGACAAAACAACTCTTTCTACATCTCTATATATTTTATTTCACTCCTTTTTATCCACACTTTTCTAGGAACAAATTTTAGAAATTTCCAAACACACACCTTCTTTGTGGGAGTGACATCTTTACTATACTATAACTTGATAGTTGTTCTCTAGCAACTTTTGTGCATGTTATATTCCCCTATTAAGTTTTGGCGCCGTTGTCGGGAAAGGTCCTTGTAATTAAAATTTTTTCTATTTTGATTCTTTAATTTGTGTGTTTCATTGTGAAGTAATAACTTTGAAGGAGAAGATTGAAGATTAATAGAGAAGATTTGCTTGCAAAGATAAGTTCTCGTTCTAGTATTTTCAATTCCAACCTCTAGTTAGGCTTTTCACATTAGTGACAACTAGGAACTAATAAATAATAATTTCTCTTATGGACCCTAATAAAATTCACCCTCCACTTGAATAGCTACTAACAAGATAATAAATCCAAATAATAGCTCTATTTCTCATATTTGTTTGATTGTTGACCATAATTTTAAAAAATATTTTCCTTTTTGCATCTTTTTGTAGTTGTTTTTAATTCTTAGGGTTACATTGCATATAATTTGTAGCAATTTACCATAGAGATTTGAACATTTTGATTTGAGTACTCACCTGAAAATATTCTTAAGGGCAAAACCCCCTAATCAAGATAAGGTGAGGGATCTCATCACTCTTTCCTTAGCCCACAAATCACTAAGTCCTCACTAGACAAACTCAACCCTTCTAAAACTCATTACACGTTGGCCCTAAAGACTCGAGCCGATTAAGGAACAAGAAATTCCTAAGTGAATCGGTTTAAGTTTACTTGAATTCGTTGACGTCTACGGCAATATTTAGGGGTTACGTCAAATGCTCCGCAAGGACTTAATTGGTATTTGGCCTTCCTCTAGTATTATCCTTACCTGGCTAATTGACCAAGTAAATTTTAATCTTTTTACTCAAGAAGTTTTTGGTTAGGAGCTGGTCTAGTTCAGTTAGACTTAATCCTAGAATTAAGGGTAATTATTTCAAGCTGTTGCTCTTGATTTATTTAGTTCGGTTTTTCTTTTATCCTTCTTCTCTTCTCTCCTTAATATTTTAGGTCTTTTAGTTTTTCTTAAAAATAAATAAATAAATAAATAACTTTTATTTTTCTTAGAGCTTTTATCTAATTTTCTTTTTTGAATAAAAAAATCCAAAAAGAATTTGTGTTAGCACATGCAAGTTTGGATTAGGGATAACACCAATCACTTAATCCGCGTTGAACCAATTTTTAAAATTAAAGAAATGGCAAATACAAATGCACTCGTTCTTCAAGACATGTTATCCAACTAGAAATGCAATCCCGTCTTGCATTAGGCTTCCTAATGTTAGCGGAGCTAGAGTTTAGACCTCACTTCATCAACACGCTTCCAAAGTTTTAGGAAATGAATCCAAAGATGCCTATATTTTTATATCCGAATTTGAGGAAGTGTGTCTCATAACTAAGATTAGAGAGTTACCAGAGGACGCAATTAAGCTCAGATTTATTCTATTTGTTCTTAAGGACAAAGCCAAGAAATGGCTGTATAGTTTACCCATAAATTCTGTCTCAATCTCAGATGAATTTGTTACCATTTTTATTAAGAACGTTTTCCCCATTTATAAAATGGTAAAGCTTAGAAACAGTATTCAGAATTTCAAGATAGTCCCAGGGGAGCCATTTTGAAAGTATTTTAGATAAGTTTGAGGATCTTCTTATCCAATGTCCTCACCATGGTTTAGAAAAGTGACGATTATGTCAAATCATCTATAAAAGATTGGATTATTCTTCAAAGACATCATTAAAATCTATGTGTTAAGGGGATTTTGTGAAGAAAAACGCTAATTTTCAGAGAGCTTGTCTGAAAAAACCATGTAGTGGGAATATTGTGATGTAATGGTTTTATCAATTCCCCCAACCAAAATCAGTGGTCCTTTACTAGAGTCAAATATAGCTTCTGAAGCAAAAGTGGCTACAATCCTGTATAAGTTAGAAGCCCTAGAAACAAAAAAATGAGCCCCAGCTCAAATCAATCAACTTTCTACCTGAGAATATCATAACTGTGTTTCTCCAGCCTATGTTTCAGAGGAATGTCCTCTCTTAGTAGAAAATAATCAATCACTAGAGAAGATGAACGTTGCATTCCCGCATCTTAGAAATGATCTATTTTCTCTAACCTACAATCCGGGGAGGAGAAATCATCTAAATTTACATGGAATCAGGGAAATTTCTCTAAAAGTAAATATTTTACCCCCACTTTAACCCTATAATTCCCTAGAAGAAACAAAGTTCTATTCAACATACTGAACAATTTTCAACAATCTAACTTGCCTTATCCAAACCAGTCTCCTCATCATCATATAGTAAATGTTATTCCTCCGAGTTCTGATCATGAGAAATACTTTACTGTCTTAGAAAAGGGTTTAGAGGCCATGGTAAAAGCTTCTATACAGACCACCAACATGTTGACTCAGTCATCTAACACTTTGAATTCTTTCATGGTGACAACCAGTCAAATGCTCAATTCAAACACTCAAGCCATAGCTAGGTTAAAAACCCAACGTGGTCAACTAACTACTGCCGTGAGTGAAAGAGAGAATGGAAATATTTTGAGTCAACCTATTACAAAGCCTAAGGAAACTGGATCAAGTTCAACCCACCCAGCTTAAATAAATGCAATTCACACTTTGCGATCATGGAAATAGATCGAAAATCAAGTTCGAATGCCTCCGAATCAAAATCTTTCTTCCTCTTCTCCTATTCAAAACACTATACCAGAATAAACTTTTTCTCCTTCTAATAAATCACTCCCTTCTGAATAGATATAAGCCTGTTGCTCCCTTTTCAAATAGACTTAGGCATAAGAAAAACTCACCCTAAGTAGAGAAAATCCTAGAAACTTTCAAACAGGTCAAGGTCAGCATCTCTCTCTTAGATGCAATTGAATAAATTTCCTCTTATGCAAAATTTTTAAAAGATTTGTGCACTAAGAAAAGAACCACTAATGTTCCTAAGAAAATCTTTCTAGCTGCTAACCTCAGTGACATGCTTTCAAAACCCATGCCTCTGAAATATAAGAACCCCGGTTATCCTATTATTTCATGTGTCATAGAAAACACCTTCATTGATAAAGTACTTCTAAACTTAGGAACTAGTGTGAATATTCTTTCCTATTCAGTCCATCAATAGCTAGGGATGGATGAATTAAAGCCAACTAAATATACCATCTAGTTAGCTGATAGATCCGTTAAAATTTCTATGGGAGATATAGAGGATGTTCTAATCAAGGTGGGGGAGTTTATTTTTCCAGTTGATTTTATAGTTCTAGAAATGCAGCCTGATAGGGGCATAATAAGCATGTACTAAAGTTGCAAGAGGACAACTATCAAGTTATAGTATAATTATAATATCGATCCCATGAGGAAGATGTGTAGGAAAAATTCTAAGTTATATCCTAGAAATGTGTGTGGACTAAGAGGAGTGAAAGTGTAGAGATATAAAGAGCGTGCAATTATTTACAAATAAAAGAAAACTAGAATAAGAAGGGAGAAAGAGAGTGAATAAATAAAATAAAATAAAGAATAAACAAGAAGGGGAAATAAAGAAAATAGAAAAGAACAAAATCAAGAAGAAAAATAATCAAAAGAGAAAAATCAAAACAAGTAAAAGATGGAGGAAATTAAGCAGAGAAGATAGGAATCTAGAATTGAATAAACTAGTTAATCTTATTTAGGATTTATGAGCTACTCCCTTTTATCATATTTTACTTTAGATTTACTAAGCATAGATTATCAAACTACTAAAAAAGTATAATCTATTAAATTATCATCCAAGCAAAATTTTATTCATGAAAAAATAACAACTAGATAATAATGTTAGAATTCATAAGCGTAACCTATCAAACCACTCAAGATAATGATAGATTATCAAATTATTCTTCTACCAATTAGTTCTCTAATTGATTATCCTACACATGATTATTTTAAGCATAAGAGAGAAATCCATAAATTATTAAAAAATCAAACTAGTTTCATACAATTCTCGATTTCTATAAGATTTTGTTACTCATTTTACAAAATAAAAATAAGGAAATAAAATCTAGACTAGAAAGCATAAAAAAGATCTAAATTACAAGAAAAGTAAACACTAGCTTTAAAAAAAAGAAGAAGAACAATGAAGTAAAGATCTAAACTATGAGCATAAAGAAAATCTTCCTAATAAAAATAAAAAGCATAAAAGTAAATCTACACTAAAAAGAAAAATGTAAGAAAATAAATTCTTAAAAGCAATAAAATAATAAAAGAGCATCAAAGTAAATCTACACTATAATGTATGAAATAAATCTAATCTACCAACATAAAAATAAAAAGAAAATCAAATCCTAAAACATGAATTTAAAAATAAGAAAATAAAGAGAAAATGAAAACTTACCTTGCAAGCGATTGACTCCTTGAAAGCAAATCTTCATATTCATCAACAAAGAAGAAGAAATAAAATTAAAAAAGAGGAATAAAAATTTTTATTAATGCAAACTTAAAAGTTTACAATTTGAAAAACTCAATTAAAGGTCCTCCTCTCCAAAAGAAGAGTTTATAAAATTTTTCACACTCACACCCCTCACCCTCTACCCCTATTTATAGTCTACTACAATCAACAAAAGCCATTGGATTAGCCTAGGACTCTAAGAAATAAATCTCAGCCATTTGCTATTTTTGTTATGAACCAATCGGTTGGTCGATCGATTGCCTCCTAATATAATTGATTCCGTAGTTAACTTGTTAACTTGACTTTTTCTTGATTCCTTGGAATTTTATGGGCCTCCTCTTGGCTTGATATTAGGCTTCAATAGCTAGTAGAAAATTAATAGAATTTTATTCTTTTGGGCTCTTATTCAATAATTCTCATTTCCTACAAATTAAGAGAAAAACACGTTATTAGCGATATATTTATTCAAATAATATAGATAATGAGGATATAAAAGTGTAATGAAATGTGATGATCAAATACCTCCACACCTAAATTTTTGCTAGTCCTCAAGCAAAGAATGAAAATGAAAAGAACGAAAATCCTAACTATCTTTCGCAGAAATCGCGGTTGTATTTAGCACATACAATAAGCCTTTAAACCCCTAGGTTACCCTAGAGAATGAGTTATAGTCTCGTGAGGGTTTGTAGTGAATATACCCATAAAATTGATCAACTTACCAATTTGAAGAAGTTAATGTATAATTAATTCACTTGATATCTTTAAAAATCTCATTAGAGCTAGTTTTACTCAAGAAAATATTTTTATGTATAACTCAAAATTAAATTTCGAGAATCTTTTCATTAAAGTTATACAAAACCAAGTCCAACTTAGAAATTTAATTAAAAGTTTTGAAAAGAATATGCTAACTCTTTATTTCAAATAATTTTCAAGCCTCTTGATTAATTTATTTTTCAAGGATATATATATATATATATATATATATATATATATATATATATATATATATATATATATATATATATATATATATATATATATATATATATATATATATATATATATATATATATATATATATATATATATATATATATATATATATATATATATATATATATATGCACGATTTGTTCCTTGGTGATTTTGTTATACTATATCGGGCATTCTACGTGACCATTTAATGAGTTTTAGGCTAATGGATGCCAACCCCATTGGTCTAAGGTCATTAAGTATGAAAATATTCATCGGGCTTAATTACTCGATCAACTTAGGCTTAATAAGATATAACCACCTTGGAGTTCAACATGATTTTTATTCTTTGCCCATTTTTACACTCTTCTTTTACAAATTATATATATATATATATATATAGAAAAATATTTAGATCAAGGGAACTTGAAAAATTATTTTCCACTCTAAGCTAAGCATAGAAAAATTTTATTACTTTTATTAAAAGTCTAAGTTGGACTATAGTAACGATACAACATTAGAAATTATTTCTTAAGAAATTTATTTAGAGTTATCATAAAAGGTTGACTTGAGTATAAAACTAACTAAGAATTAAAGAGTTTAAAAGTTTATTAAGTAGATCAATTATTACTTAACTCTATCAAATTGGCAAGTGAGATTTTTTTAATAAAGAAGGAAAAGGAAATAAAATAAAAAAATAAAAGAAAAATTAAAAAGAAAGCTTAAAAGAAAAACAAGTCACAACCCCACACCTAGACTTTACATTGTCCTCAAGGCAAATACTACCAATAACACTCAAATATATAAACATCACAGTATATAATATGAGTACATGGCAAAATAAAAGTCAAGTATGGATGCCTCACTGCTCGTCATCACCAGATTGATCTCCCTGATCATCATCCTCATCATCTTGATCATCGGTCCCCGTGACATCCATGTTCTCATCATCCATCTCTGTATCGGTACAGCCGATATCCTCCTCATCCTCGGGTCATGTAACAGGCTGACGATGTGGTGGTGGTGACGGTGGTGGATCTTGCTGTGAGAGGTGGAGGCTGATAAGGTGGAGGGGCTCAGTTTCGGGTCTCATCTCATGAAGGGCTGAGGATGTATAATGCTGGTACTGGTCAAACTGGTCAAGCTGAGCTGTGAGGCGAGCCTGATCAAGTGTGTACTGACTCTGAAGCTGCTAAAACCCTATCTGAAATTGGTGGAAACCCATCTCGAGAGCATAGAGACGATCACCAAGCACTTTAGGTGTCCACTCTGTCGGTGCATCACTGGGTGGCCAAGGCGGTGTAGGTAGGGTCGATTGAGCTGATGCTAGTTTATGCGAAGAAGTAGAAGTGGAAGCAATGGGCCTATTGCCTCGGATGGAAACACTTTTCTTCACTATCTCAGCTGTCAGTGATGCTCTCCCTACCTCTAGTCTATGTATAGAATATGCTGGTACACCGAGAGCCTCACAAATTTATGAGAAAGGGTAGATCAGTTGGACCTTCTACCTATACTGCTAGCTGAGATACTCCTTGCCGCTGGTCATCGTACCCGCTATCATCCTAAAGATAAAATTTGCAGCATCGAAAAGCTGATCGGTGGTGATCCAGTATAGAAGGAGAAGGTCTCGAGTGGTGATAATTGAATATGAGGAGCTCTGGTGTAGGTCAAACTTAAGAAAGAGGTTAAGGAGGATGAACTCTTTCTTAAGCATGCCTGAATGTAAGATCCCACCCTGGGGACTATAGCAAATAGATAGTCCACCATCTGATTGTATTCATCAGAGGGTATCCCTAACTCAACAGAAACTTAGAAGAAATCGAGGCATCCTCTAAGGGGCTTAGAGAGTCCTAATATCTTCTAAATGAGCCTAGGTGTGACTGCGATAGTTATCTCTCGAGCAGTGGCAAAAGCTGAGTCCTCAACTGATCTAATCTAACTAGCATAGAACTCTCGAACAAGTGTAGAATTGGCCATTTTAGGTTTTCGAGTCATCATTGAAATGATCCTGGCTTTTGTAAATACCTCAACAATTGGTTGGAATTCAAACAATTTATCAATGTTGAACCCTCTCTCTAAGTGAATAGGTAAACTGTCGAAGTGAGAGAGGATTCTGCAGTTCTTTGTTATTTTCCTGAAGTCATTGTCTTGAATTATAGGAAAGTGTGTCAATTAAGGTAGTTAGGGTTCAAAGTTGCAATTATTTCAAAGTTTTAGGGTTCAAATTGAAAAATTACAGTTTTTGTTCTGGCTGCCAATCGATTAGTCAACCAATTGGCCAATCTGTTGGCCAATCGATTGGTTCATTGCTAGAACGATCAATCAATTGATTTTCTTACTGTTTTTTTCCAACAAAATATATCACAACTTCACCAAAATTTATTCTACAATGATTTGCAATAATTCAATGCAAAATTTGCACTATAAATCAATGAAAAGTTCAAGAAAATTGGCAAGGTTAGGGTTTGAATGTTTATACCTTGGATTCGAGTGATGCAATAGCAAGATCGTTGCAATTTTTTGTTAAGATCGTAATCAATCTCCTTGTCTTCGATTTAGAGAAGAGATTTCAAGAAGAGTTTGTGATTTTGAGAGAGAATTGAAGGAGAGAGAAGGAACTAGGAGACCACTAATCGATTGGCCAACCGGTTAGGGCTTTTTGACTTTTTTTTATGGGCTGGGTTGCAGCCCAAATAAAAACTCTTCTATTATTTTTTTTCATTAGACC
The DNA here is from genome assembly GCA_012295165.1 of Asparagus setaceus. Classification (NCBI taxonomy): domain Eukaryota; kingdom Viridiplantae; phylum Streptophyta; class Magnoliopsida; order Asparagales; family Asparagaceae; genus Asparagus; species Asparagus setaceus. The sequence continues at coordinate 69,639,891 of CM022706.1, forward strand.
TTTGGCGAATAGGCCATCAAAACACATATAGATTTTTTTTCTTTGGGCTAAATAAAAATAAGAATATTTTATTTTATTTTATTCTTTTATGGGCCTTACCCAAATTGTGCTTTGGAAGGAAAAATTTTTTTTATCTCCATGGGGTAGACAAATAAGGAATAAAAAAATTTCTTTTGTTTTTTATTAATTTTTTTCCTTTTTTCTTTTTTTCTTTTTTTTCTTTTTTCTTCAAAATAGTGTGGTTCATGAAGAACCAACACCTCCTCTTTTAGTGTAGAAAATTCTAAAAAAGGTTTTAAACGTTGACCATTGACTTTAAAAATATGACCATTTTATGATTTTCTATCTCAATAGCCCCATGAGAGAAAACTCGTCTAACAATATTCAGACCCGTCCATCGTGTTCTTAACTTTCCAGAAAAAAGATGAAGTTTTGAGTTGTAGAGTAAAACTTTTTATTTCGCTGTAAACTTTTTTCGTATTATTAAATTATCGTGAAAAATCTTGGTTTTCTTTTTGTAAATTTATGAGTTTATATATGCATCATTTCGAATCTCTTCTAACTCATTTAGGCTTTGTTTGGCTTCTAAGGTGTTTTTCTTGTTGTGTTTTTCTAGAAAAACACATTGGTGTTGTGTTTTTCCTCCTAAAGTGTTTTGAAAATAGCATTGTGATTTTTTAAAAAGTGTTTTTCATCAAACACTAGTTCCAATTCTTATCAACACCGATATCCTTCCCGCCGCCGCCATCACCACCGCCACCATTATCGATGAAACCACACGGCGTTAGTGACCGGTGCCGGCGACAACTAGCCGATGCACCGCCTGTGTCGCCATCACCGCATGATTGTTTCTCTTTCATTATTGATCCAAAAAAAGGGAAAAAGAAAATAATTATCATAAACAGTTTAACTTAGTGCAATGATATTAATGATGCATAGATCAATTTCAAAGCATATTAATAATATAACATGTATTAAGTTCTCAATATATAGTACACAATTTTATCATCCATTATGATTAGTCCATATTCTTTGGGCCAAACGATCTCAAAAGTCTGCCATCTGACGAAGGTGCTCTGGGCTAACATTAGCTGGAATAGTATGTTGTTCTTGTGCTTGCCTGTCATCTTCCTCGAGCTCCAAATCTTCATTTTCCTTACTCAAAAAATAATGGATCTCCAGAATCATGCATTCGAATCGCATTATGAATAACACAACATGCTAATGCAATGTACTTTTATTTTTTCAAACTATATGGAGGCATATCTCTCAAAATTGGAAATCGTTTCTTCAACACCCTAAAGCATCGCTCTATAACATTTCTTAATGAAGAATGCAAGTAATTGAATAGCTCTCTGGAACCTTGTGGAGGAATATTTTGCCCTCTATACTCACGTAAATGATAGCGCTCTCCACAATATGGTGAAAGAAAACCCGGCATGTTAGTATACCCCGAATCAACTAAATAGTACTTCCTTGTAGGAGGCATTGGAAATTTGTTTTGTGGATTGCTAATGCATTCTAAGAAAATTCTTAAATCATTTGTAGTACCCTCCCAACCACTCATAACAAATGTGAACCGCATATCAAAAGAACAAGCACACATCATATTCATTGTTGGTATAATTTTCTTTCCACGATATGGGATTTGATCATCTAGAGGTACACAAGCTGAAACATGAGTATTGTCTATTGCCCCTACGCAATTCTATCATGCAAAAAGAAATAGTTTATAGTAACATTTATATCAATGATAAAGCAACAATACATATAATGGATTTATAAAGAAGAAATATATTCATACCTTGAAGAAAGGATAATACTTTGTTTTAGTTGATATCTCCAGCGGAGTTTCATCATATGATGGAGGTATGATCATATATTTGCTAAGCGAACAAATTGCATAAAGGACTTTCTTAAAATAGTTGGAGATAGTCTCTAATGAATATTGAAAATGATCCGCAGCAATCCGTTGTCGTTCATTATGCAAGAGCACGAATAAAAATATTGCTATTTGTTCTTGAACCGTTACATTTCTAGAATATTTTAATTTTCCACATTTCTAGAATGTTTTAATTTTCCAATTCTCTTTAACTCTTCACAAAGGGAAACAAATGCCTCTTTTTTCATCCGAAAAAGGTCAAAACAAGTAGCTGGATGTCCACCGAGAACCTCAATCACCCAATCATGTCCTTTTAATTTTGAGATCCTTTATGGTCGAGCCTTCTCATTCCAAAATCCACTGCACTCCATACTTGCATAAATGGCCAACATCATTTCAAATTGCTCTTCATCTAATTCAGAGTCAGAATCAGAAGGTGGTGATGATTGATAGTCATCTGCATCAATATCGGTATCCATACCTATAAACAAATATATGCAGTTAGAAATAAATAATCAATTCCTCAACCATCACAAGCATATATAGTACAATAAAAATAATTAATCGTAAAATATCTCCACATCACATTCTGTCATAGAAAAAATAAACATAAGCAATCCAAAATATCTCAACATCACAAACAACCATAGACAAGATACATATAAAAAAGACAACATGACACAAATAAACATATGTCCTCAACCTAATGCAAACAACATAAAATAAGCACATACAAATGTCCTCAACATAGTACAAACAACATAATAAAAGACAATTAGAAAGTTCTTCAAGCTAATACAAACAACATAACAAGCGATAAATAGAAAGATCCTTAAACTACTACAAACAACATAACAAGAGACAAATAGATAGATCAATCCTCGACCTAATACAAGCACGCATCATGGAAAATTTAACACCCACTCTTTCTTTCTCTCGTTGGGCATCACTAGGAACATTGTTCTCCATACCGTATCATCATGTAAGACATGTGTAGCTTTTAAAATTTGAGTTGAATCAATCCCTTCAAGAGCACTAAGCGCGGTAATACAATTCACAATCTCATTTGAGCCTCCAGGAGGACCAATAGCACCACTAACATGACTATTTCCAGAAGTAGAACTCATTTTCCTCTCCCTCCATTCCATTTTCTTCCTACCATTCCATTTTCTTCCTATTGCTTTCCCCCATTGAGGTAAAAGCATTCATCATTGCTAATTGGACTTGCGTCTCAATGGTACCCGTTTTCCCCTAACTTTTGACTTTTTCTTAGCCCGAGATGACTCTACTTCCTCCTCCTCCTCCTCCTCTTGCTCTTCATCTTCTTCTTTGTCATCCTCACTAATAGTAGGACTTTTGGTAGATGGATGAGCATTGTCACCAATAGCAGTTGTATTACCAAAAATAGTGCACAACTTGTCATAACCTTTGCACCCTTTCCTCTTAAAATATCTCGCATACTTGTGAGTCTGTGCACCCAAAAAAAAACAATGAATCCAAACTAGTGAAGTAATAAAAATTGAGAAAATAAACTAAATATTACCGCATATAATTTTTTCCACACATCTTCTGTTGCGGATATTTGACCGGTGCTAACAGTATATCCAACTGCCGTGTCTGTCAATAAACTCTTCAAATTTCTCCATCGTTGCCTTAGTTGATAAAATTTGTTTTTCAATTGTTCATGTGTGTACTCCTTCCCAGTCTTCTTTTTCAACTCATCCTCAATGAATTTCCAAGTCGTCCTAATAAAGGTAGCAGTGTGCCTATTTCCCTTTTTCACTTCTTCCTCCATCAAATCTATGAAATAAAGCTATGTCTCTTCAGGCCAAGTTCCCATCCCTTGTGAAGGAGTAATCTCCACCACTTCTTCAACATCATGAATTGCGTTTGACATCTATTATAATTAACATATCATCAACCCAAAGAGGCATAATAAGAAAATACCCAAGAAACGTGGTTGTTAACAATGATGCATACAAAAAATAATCATTATCATTTAGGTACCCTATAGTTTTGTTCTAAGATTGTGCATTTAAATAATAGTCATTATCCATTCACTCATAATTTGATGAGCCCAGCTCGTTGGCTGTAGGGGAATGATAGGAAAATAAATGTGTACCTAAAGTTGTAAGTATACAACCATCAAGTTATAGTATAAAAAGTTATCGATCCCACAAGGAAGGTGTTTATAGGAGTTATTCAAATTCGGTTCTTATGTTGTGTGTGTGACAATTAGGAGTGAAAACATGATGAAAGTGGTTGTAGAGAGATTAGAGTGTGTGGAAGTGATGAAATGTAAATAAAAACAAAATGAGAATGAAAAGTGGCAGATAAAGAGTGGATGTGAATATGTGCGAATAAATCAAAACAAGATTGAGAGAGTGTGTGAGAAGTAAAGAAAAATAAAATTAAGATAAGAAAATCAAGAATAAAGATAAAAATCAAGAAGTAAAGATGGAGGATTCAATTAAAGATATGAGGAATCTAGAATTGAATCTACTAGCTTATCTCAATTATAAAATATGAATTATTATCTTATTATCACATTTTACTCTAGATTTATTAAGTATAGCCTATCCTACCACTTTTAAGGCAAGCATAACCTATCCTATTATCATCCAAGAAAAATTAATACTCATGAAAAGAATACCAAAGAGATAGTAATTCTAGAATTCATTAGCATACTCTATCCGACCACTTTTAAGACAATCATAGATTATCCAATTCTTCTTCTATCAATTAGTTTTCTAGTTGATTATCCTAAACATGATCATTTAAGCACAAGAGAATAATCCATAAATTATAAGAGAGATTAATACTAGTTTCATGCAATTCTAGAATTCCTACAAGAGTTTAGTTCAGAAAATAAAACAAAGAAATAAAAAAGTGATAAAAAAGAATAAAAAGGGAAGGAGAGGAAATAAAAACAATCTAAACTATTGGCAAGAAAATAAATCTATACTACAAAGTAAAAACATGACATGAAAGTAAATACATAAAATTAAAGACATGAAAGTAAAGACATAAATGTAAATCTACTCTACAAAGCATTAGGAAATAAACAAGAAAAGAAAACAAGAAAAGAAAAAGATAAACCCACATATTCATTTCTTCATCTTCATCCTCTTTTCATCCTTGGACAAAGAGAAGAAAAGAATTATGGAGGGTGAAAATATTTTTATTAATTGTAATAAAAGTTACAATTTGAAAGGTCTTCTCAATTAAAAGTAACCATCCTCTCCAAAAGGAGTTTAAAAAATATTTCACACGTCAAACCCCTCACTCTACCCCTCTATTTATAGCCTACAACAATGAAAGAGAACCCTTAGATGAAACTTGGCCATAAAGAAATTGAAATCCAACCATGGATCTGAAACTACCGTTCACCAATCAGTCAACCAATTGGCTGACCAATCGGTTGGCCGACCGATTGATCGATTGATTGGCAGACCGATTGGTTTAGCGACAGATTGGTTTTTGTTGGTTTCTTGACCCGATTTCTTCATGGACCCTTGTCTCTTCTTGGGCCTTCTTTTGTCTTCTTATTTGGGCTTCAATAAATGGTAGAAAATAGAGAGTTTGAGTCTCTTGGGCTTTTATTCATTATTTCACCATTAACCTGCAAATTAAGATAAAAATAATTATTAGTGGTATATTTATTTGTAAAAAATAGATGATGAGGGTATAAAATTATAATAGAAATGAGATTATCAGGAATTAATCAAGAATTAGCATGAACTATTTTTAATCTTTCTCCCACTTGAGACAGCTTAATCATTTAGGTATATTGAAACTCTCTCATTTATTTCATCAGTTTTTACCTTCAACAATCAGCCTTCAAGGTTGATTTGTAGACAGAGAACAACCAAGAACATTTCATATGAATCAAATTCCCAAAAACAAAAACAAGAACGGCCAAGAACATTTTCCCCCTAGCAATCCACAAATAAAACATTCTCTAAGCATGAAAAATTCAATAATTTCTCAAATTAATTTTTGTGTAAATTTACGTTTTGAGATCAATAAACCCTAGAGCAGCTTCATCTCAGATTACATCACAAATAACTCAAAATTCTCCCAAACTTTCTCAGATCAATCAGTAAAAGTTGATCTCAATACATTGACAATAAAATTGATCAAATGTTGGAGGAATCAAAGATAAAACAAAATAATAGGAGAAGAGGAGAAAGAGTATACCTTTCGACAGAGATTTAATAGAAAAGGAGGAGGACGGCGGTGGGCGACTTCATCGTAGAGATGGCGGCCGCGATATGCTCGAAGGAGATAGCGATGGCGACGACGACTTCGTTGGAGCGGTAGTGGCGGCGATCTACTGGGAGGAGACGATGACAGCTATGGCGATCATTTCGTGGTAGCGCTGGTAATGGGACTTGGATGATAAGGCGATGGCGACGGGACTAGGAGGAGACGGCGATGGCGACAAGACTTGGGGGAGATGGCGACGGCGATGGGACTTGGAGAAGACCGTAACAGCAACGGGACTTGGGGGAGACGGCAACTGGACTTCATGGTCGCAAGGTGAGGCGGCAATCTGGATATGGTAAGGAGGAGGTCTGGAGTTGGGGGTCGATGTTTTGGGGGAAACGAAAACCCTAGGCTTAAAATAAATTTTTATTGTTTTGAGAAAAGCGTTGAAATTCTGGGTTGGTTGAGTTTTAGGATAGAAAAACAAATCAGTTCCCAAACACGTTCTATTTCTTTTTTAGCAGAAACAAAACAAAAATGCCACAAACACCCTGGTTACCAAACATAGCCTTAATTAAAGCATTCTTGTTTATCCTATCGAGTCTAATTCAAAGTTGAGCTGTTTGATTGCCCACATATCTCAGTGTTCCAGTTTAATAGGTAAATGACACGCCTTTTCAAAAACAAGCTTGCACGGTGACATGTCTAATTTGATTTTAAAAGTTATCTGATAGGCCCATAAAGCATCACACAATTTAATTAACCCATCTTTTCTATTTTGGTAAATGGTTTTTTCTAAGATTTGTCTGATCTATCTATTTATGACTTCTACTTGACCATTGGTTTGGGGGTGATAAAGAGTTGATAATTTATGTGTGATTGAATATTTCCTCATCAAAGCCTCAAAGGAACGGTTACAGAAATGTGTACCGTTATCACTAATAATTGGTCGGGCACTCCAAACCAGGAAAAAATATTTTTCTTAGAAACTTAACAACCAACTTGTTGTCATTGGTTGTACAAGCTACCGCTTCAGCCCATTTGGACATGTATTCTACCGCTACTAGAATGTATAAATTTCTAAAAGAGTTTGGAATGGTCCCATGAAATCTATACCCCACAGATCAAAAAGTTCAACGGCTAGGATTGGTTGTAAGGGCATCATATTTCTTCTACTAATTTTTTCTAAAATGATAGCGGTTACATGCTTTACAGAACTTGTATGCATCCTTAAATAGATTGGGCCAATATAGCCCCACATTGGAGGATTTTCTGGGCGATTTTTCTCAAGCCGAAGTGTTCCCCACAAGCTTGCTCGTGATAAAAGGAAAGAACACTCCTAATCTCTTCGGGTATACACCTTCTAAAGATCTAGTCAAGACAATACTTAAACAGATAGGGGTCATCCCAGTAGAAAAATTTCACCTGGGAGAGAAAATGAGATCTATCCTATTTAGACCAATGCTAAGGGAACTGTTTTGTGACCAAGTGGTTTATAATATCTATAACCCACGGTACAAATTGAACTTGTAGGAGTTGTTCATTCGGAAATGATCATTGATTGGAACATTTGGTGTTGATGCATCAGGAAGCCTAGACAAATGATCCGCTACTAGGTTATTTACTCCTCTCCTATCAAAGATTTGCAAATCAAACTCTAGGAGCAAGAGCATCCATCTAATGAGTCGTGCTTTAGCATTTTTAGCTAAAAGATACTTCAGTGCAGCGTGATTAGTGAAAACCTTGGTCAAAGACCCGATGAGATATGACCTAAATTTTTCTAAGGCAAAAACAACAGCTTAAAACTCCTTCTCTATGACGGAGTAATTTTACTGTGCATCATTCAGTGTCCAACTTGCATAGTAGATCACATGAGGTTTTCCATCTATGCGTTGTCCTAAAACAGCACCAATTGTAAAATCGGATGCATCACACATTAACTCAAAGGGTAGGGTCCAATCAGGTGCATGAATGATAGGAGCTGAGGTGAGGTCCTTTTCTAGACGATAAAAGGCCCTACGACATTCAAGAGAGAAATCAAATGGTGTATCATTGGCTAAAAAATTGGTCAAAGGCCTAGCAATTTTGCTAAAGTCTTTAATGAACCGTCGCTAAAAACCAGCATGATCAAGAAATAATCTGACATCCTTGATATTTTTAGGAGGAGAAATGTTAGAAATGAGATCTACCTTAGCTTTGTTAACTTCTATACTCTTATTGGAAACAACATGCCCTAAGATAATTCCATGTTTGACCATGAAGTGACTTTCTCCCAATTGAAAGTCAGATTTTTCTCCTTACACAGGATTAAGATAAGTTTGAAGTGATGCAAACACTCAAAAATTGAGTCACCAAAAATTGAAAAATCGTCCATGAAGATTTCTAAGAATCGCTCAACCATATCGAAAAAGATACTGATCATGCACCGTTGAAAAGTTACGGTAGCATTGCATAACCCAAAGGGCATGCGACAGTAGGTAAAAGTTCCATACGGGCATATGAAAGTGATTTTCTCCTGATTTTCAGGGGCAATGGGAGTCTGATTGTAGCCTGAATATCCATCTAAGAAATAGTAGAACTCGTGTCTTGCTAAACATTCAAGCATTTGGTCTATGAAAGGAAGAGTGAAGTGATCTTTTTGGCTGGCTAAGTTGAGTTTCCTATAATCGATGCAGACTTGTCATCCAGTTTGGAATCGAGTGGGCATCAGCGCATTAACCTCATTCTGGATCACGGTGATCCCAGACTTCTTTGAAACTACTTGGACCAGACTTATTGAAGAACTATTCGAAATGAGATAAATAATCCCATTATCAAGACATTTTAAAATATCTTTCCTAACTACTTCTTTCATTACTGGGCCTAACCTACACTGGAGATCCCTAGTAGGTTTGGCATCATCTATCAAATGGATTCGATGTTGAATAATGGTTGGTCTAATCCTTTTGACATCAGCCATGGTACATCCAATGGCTTCCCTATTTTCTCTCAAAAGATCTAAGAGGGCTCCCTTTTGACTGGGTGTCAAGTCAGAAGACATGATGACTGGTAAAATCTTATTCTCCCCTAAGTAGGCATATTCTAAATTTTCGGGTAAAACTTTAAGCTCTAACTTAGGGGGTTCCTCTATAGATATGCGAAGTTTGACTCGGGGTTCTGTATCCAAGGGTTTAGGTTGTCAAATTAATGTAGATACATGATCTACCAGCGGATCTAGCTCTCTAATAGACTAATTTGCTCATCGAAAATCTCCTCAAAACTCAAGTCAGATAAACAAAGATCTGACTCACACTCTCCCTCTTGTTGTTCACTAGAAAGTTCTTAGATAAAGTTCACCTCTATGGGTTGATCAGATTGATCACTGGGCTATTTTTCTAGATTGAAAATATTAACATCTACAGTCATATTCCCAAAAGATAAGTTTATTTGACTGGTTCTACAATTGATCAAAGCATTTAAGGTTGCTAAGAACAGTCTACATAAGATAACAGGGATTTGACCTTTAAGATTAGAAATGGGCTGCGTTTCGAAGACTATGAAATCAACGGGAAAAATAAATTCTTTAACATTGATCAAAACATCCTCTATCTCTCCATTGGGAATTTTTATGGATCTATCAGCTAATTGTAGGGCGTATATGGTCGGTTTCAGTTTACCTACCCTTAGCTATTGATAGACTGAATAGGAAAAAAGATTTACACCAACCCCTAAGTCTAGAAGTACCTTATCAATGAAGGTATTTTCTATGACACATGAAATAGTAGGACAACCATGGTCCTTATATTTCAGGGGCATGGGTTTTGAAAGCATGTCACAGATTAGTAGCTAAAAAGACTTTCTTGAGAATATTAGTGATTCTTTTCTTCTTGCACAAATCCTTCAAGAATTTTATATAAGAGGGGATTTGTTCGATTGCATCTAAGAGAGGAATGCTGATCTTGACTTATTTGAAAGTTTCTAAAATTTTCTCCACCTAGGGAGAGTTTTTCCTAGGTATGAGTCTATCTGGAAAGGTAGCAACAAGCTTAGGACATCGGAGGGAGTTGGTTTATCAAAAAGAGTATTTTGGATAGAAGAAGAGAAAGAAGGATTTTGATCCGGAGGCATTCTAACTTGATTATCTCTCTGTTTTCCTTACCGCAAGGTATGAACTGCATTCACTTGAGCTAGATGATTTGAACTTGATCCAGTGTCCTTAGAGTTGGTAATCGGTTGGCTCACAAAATTTTCTCTCTCTTTCACTCACGGCACTGGCTACTTGACCATGTTGAGTTTCTAATCTAGCTATGGCTTGAGTGTTCGAGTTGACCATTTGACTGGTTGTATGCATGAAGAAATTCAGAGTGTTGGATGACTGAGTCAACATATTGGTGATCTATGTAGAAGCTTTAATTATGGCCTCTAAACCCTTTTCTAAGACATGAAGACATTTATCATGATCAAAACTCAGAGGAATAGGATTTACTGCTTGATGATGAGGAGGCTAGTTTCGATAAAGCAAATTAGGTTGTTTAAAATTAGTTGGTGAGTTGAATGGAACTGTTTTTTCTCTGGAAATTATTGGATTGAAGTGGGAGTGAAATTTTAATTTCCGGAGAAGTCTCACTGATTTCATGCAAAATTTGGATGATTTATTTAATCCGGATTGTAAGTTGGAAAAAATGGATCATTTCTAGGACGCTAGAATACAGCATTTCTGCTCTAGTTGTTGATTATTTTCTAAGAGAGTACATTCCTCTAAATCATAGGCTAGAGAAAGATAGTTATGATATCCTAAGACAAAACTTAGTTGATTTGAGCTGGGGCTCATTCTTTGGTTTTTCTAAGCATCTAACTAACGCAGAATTGTAGCTATCTTTACTTCAGAGGCTATGTTTGACTCTAGGGAAAGACCATTGGATTTGGTTAGAGGAACTGATGAACCTCTTTCATCACAGTGTTCCCACTACATGGTTTTCTCAGATAAACTATCTAAAAATTTCCAAACTTCATCAACGTTTTTTTTTCTCAAAATCCCCTTGACACATATATTCTAAGGAACTTTTTACAGAATAATCCAATTCTTCATAGATGATTTGGTCTAATCATCAGTTTCTAAACCATGGTGATGACATTGGATAAGAAGATCCTTAAACCTATCAAAATACTTCCTGAATGGCTCCCTTGGGACTATCTTAAAATTCTAAATGTTGTTTCTAAGCTTTACCGTTTAATGGATTGCAAAAATTTTCTTTAGAAAAATGGTAATAAATTAATCCCAGGTTGAGATAGAATTTGTGGGTAAGCTACACAACTATTTCTTAGCTTTGTCCTAAAGAGCAAATGGGATAAATCTAAGCTTAATCGTATCCTCAGATAATTCCCTAATCTTAATTATAAGATAAACTTCCTCAAACTCAAATATAAAAAATGTAATCATCTTCGGATTTATTTTCTAAGAATTTCGAAAGCATGTTTATGCAGTGCGGTCTAACCTCAAAATTAGCTCCATTATCATCGGGTAGCCCAATGCAAGACGGGATTGCATTCCTAATGAGATAACACATGTCTTGAAGAACGGATGGATTAGGATTTACCATTTCTTTGGTTTCAAAATTTGGTTCAACATGAATTAATCGATTGGTATTATCCCTAATCCAAACTTGCATACACTAAAATAAATTCTTTTTAAAGTTTTTAACTAAAAGGGAAATTAGGAAAAAGATATAAAACAAACAAATATTTTTTAATATTTTTATTTTTGTTTTAAGGCAAAACTAAGAGATCTAAAAGTTTAGAAACAAAAGAGGAAGGATAAAAAACCTAACTAAACAAATTAAAAGCAACCACTTTAAAAATATCGCCCTTAATTCTAGGATAAAATCTAAACTAAACTAGACCAGCTCCTAACTAAAAACTCCTTGAGTGAAAAGATTAAAGTTTACTTGATCAGTTAGCCAGGTAAGTATAGTATTAGAGGGAGGTCAAGGAACAATTAAGCACCTCATTCCTTACGGAGCGCCTTACGCAACCCCTAAACCTTACCTAAGACACTAACAGATTCAAGTAAACTTAAACCAGTTCACTTAAGGATTTCTTGTTCCTTAATGAGCTTGAGTCCTTAGGGGCCAACATCTAATGAGGTTTAGAAGGCTTGGATTTGTGTAGTGAGGAATTAGTGATTTGTGGGTTAAGGAAAGGGTGATAAAATCTCTTACATTATATTGATTAGGGGGTTTTTGCCCTTATGAGTATTTTCAAGTGAGTGCTCAAATCAAAATGTTCAAATTACTTTGGTGAATTCTAACTAACTATATGCAATGCAACCCCAAAAATTAAAAGCAACTACAAAGGATGAAAAAAATTATTTTTAATTAGGGTCAATAATCAAACAAATGTGAGAAAGAGAGCTTTCGTTTAGATATATTATCTTGTTAGTAGTTGTTCAAGTAGAGGGTGGATTTTATTAGGGTCAACAAGAGAAAAATTTTATTTTTTTTATTAGTTCCTAATTGTCTCTAACGTGAAGAGCCTAAACTAGAGGGTGGAATTGAAAATACTAGAAAGAGGACTTACCTTTTTAAGCAAATCTTCACTCTTCAATCTTTAATCTTCAAAGCTTCAATCTTCTAGTTTAGTCCTTCACAAGAAAATACACAAATAAAATAACCAAAATAGAAAAATCTTAATTACAAGCACCTTCCCAAGCAATGGCCAAAAATATGATAAGGGTATAATAAACATGCACTAAAGCTGCAAGAGGATAACTATCAAGTAATAATATAGTTACAATATCAGTCCATGAGGAAAGTGTGTAGGAAAAATTCTAAATTAGATCCTAGCAATGTGTGTAGATAAACGTAAGTGAAAGCGTAGAGATATAGAGAGTGTGTGATTATTTATAAATAAAAAACTATAACAAGAGGGGAGAAAGAGAGTGAACAAATAAAGAAAATAAAGAATAAATAAGGAGGACAAATAAAGAAAATAGAAAAGAACAAAATTAAGAAGAAAAAATCAAAAGAGGAAAATCAAAACAAGTGAAAAATGGAGGAAATCAAGTAGAGAAAATAGGAATCTATAATTTAATCCACTAGTTAATTTTATTTAGAATTTATAAACTACTCTCTTTTTATCCTATGTTACTTTAGATTTAATAAGCATAGAGTATCAAAAGTATCAAACTACTAAAAAAGTATAATCTATTAAATTATCATCCAAGCAAAATTTCATTCATGAAAAGAATAACAACTAGATAATAATTCTAGAATTCATAAGCATAACCTATCAAATCACTCAAGATAAGCGTAGATTATCAAAAAAAATTTCTACCAATTAGTTCTCTAGTTGATTATCCTAAACATGATCATTTTTAGCATAAGGGCCTGTTTGTTTCGTTTAAAAAAGCCCAGAATCATGTTTCCAAGCCCACTTTGGAAAAAAAAGGTGCCCATTTCTTTGTTCTCTCGTGTTTGCTTCGCACTCTCATCCGCTTGAAAAAATCCATCGAAATGGGGTTCCACGTCAGCTTTACTTGGAAATGAATATCCGTGCTTAAAGCTTCGAATTGTGATGAAATCACAATAAAAGTTATTAAAAAATAAAGATGGGATGTTTTGGTTTCCAGCCCACTGGAATTGGGGATAGGGTTGTAGTCACCGTCTCATCTCCCTCCATTTCTCTCCTCTCCCGCGCCTCCATTGCTTAGAAGGAGAAAAAAGCTAGGGTTTTTATTGCGATCTATCTGGAAACCCTTGCTTTGTGGTTAAATCCTTCACGGTTTTTATGGAAATGAGGCAGATCTATTTTGCCTCTGAAAGATCCAATTGTCGGGTGCTCGATCTTTCTCAAAATCCAAACTTTTCTGTTTTGCACGCCTCTAAAGCTTGATCAAAGGTAACTTCTTGAACATGCAGCTCGTTTCTGTGATATAAATAGTAAAATTATTTCTTTTAGGTTGCTAATTGACAATAGTGGTGATAATTAAGATTGTGCATGAACTTGAATTTAATTTTAGATGACAATTATGTTTATTTTAAAGATTGTGGATGAACTTAAATCTGTTAATATAGCTTGTTAATACTTGATTGTAATTAATTTTTATGTTATTATTGGTATGATTTTGTAACTCTCTAACTGCATGTCATATTTTTAAATAAGAATAACCAATTTCCATACATATATATTATGGCAAGGTCTGATTTTATTGAATGGGGTTATTGATAGTTGATTATTGCTTATTTTATGGTAGTTTCATGATAATAAAATTATTAGCATCTATATTATGATATGTTTGCATATGGTAATTGCATGTTTGCTTAATAATTTGTTTTATAATTTTTAAAGGTTGCTTAAATCTGTTAATAAACTTTGGTTGTTTGATGAGTATAGAATTTGATAATAATATCTGCTAATTTTGGATGTTCGATGAGTGTTAAAATTAGAATTTGTATGTTTGTTAAATCCTTTATTTTTTGTTATCTTATTATGTTTATTAACCCGTTAAGTTAGAGATGCTAATTATATATTTTGGATGAAGTTGTACTTAGTGTTCATATAGTCTTAATGTTATATGTCATTTATCTATGGAATATATAATTAATAATTTAAATTGGGTATTGTAGATGGATGGTGACTCTTATGATGTAGAGATTGTTTTGAGGACGTGCTCTGGGGCTGCATTTTCAATTTTATTAATATTAATTACTTTTATGAAGAGAATGCAATGTAGACGTAGAAGGATACGTCATGCTCCTAGTGAGCAAAAATTGTTGGACCAAAAAAAATAGAATGGCACACATGGATTGTATTTACAATGGGTTTAGTGATAGTTGTGTAACCTACGTTAGAATGCATAGTGGGGATTTTATAAAACTTGCAAATATCATGAGGGGAAAAATCTATTAAAAGACTCCAGGCATGTTACTGTGGAGGAGCAACTTGCTATGACACTAAACATCTTGGGTCATAAAACTAAGAATAGAATCATACGATCACATTTTATTAGATCTGGAGAGACTGTAAGTAGATATTTCAACAAAGTTCTAGAGGCAATATGTCATTTACGTGGACGGTACATGAGACAAGCACCCAATGAAGTGCCACCGGAGATTCTTAACAATCCACGATACTACCCTTATTTCAAGGTACATCATCAATTCTTTATAAATAAGTACATACTAATCAATCAAATAACGTGGTTATTTAGTATTGTGTTATGGTTTATAGGATTGTATTGGTATGATAGATGGCACACATATAGATGCAATGCTTCCTGCTAGCCTCGTCGCACGCTTTCATGGCCGCAAAGGAGTCACACAAAATGTACTAGCAGCTTGTACTCTAAACAAGTTGTTCACGTACGTATTAGCAGGGTGGGAAGGTTCTGCAAATGATTATAAGATCCTCCAGGATGCTTTATCTAGACCACAACCACATGGGTTGAGAGTCTACGATGGTAATTTCTATTAAATCTTATTATTTAATTAATATGATATTATTTACAATGCAAAATGAAAAATATCTCATATGCATACTTGCCTTGTAAAAATTATAGGTAAATATTACTTGTGCGATGCGGGGTACACGACAATGCCTGGTTTTATCTCCCCATATCGGTCTGTCTGATATCATTTGAATGAACATAGAGGGAGATTAATAAATAATAAAATGGAGTTATTTAATCTTAGGCATTCATCTTTGAGATCTAAGATTGAATCTTCATTTGGGATATTGAAGAATCGATTCAAAATTCTTTCCGCTAAACCACATTACCCTTTTCCAGCACAAGTAGATATTGTCTTGGCATGCACTGTTCTCCATAATTACATTGCAATTGTTGATCCTAATGATGACATACTAAATGAGGTCATCAACATGGAAGAGGATGACGGTGATATAGCAAATGAAGATGATGGCAATGTAGTTGATTTCTCTCAAACTCAGACCCAAAGGGAGCAAACGCAATCAAGAAATGATTGGAAGGCACGTCGAGATCAAATAGCTTGGGAGATGTGGGTCGATTATTGTGGACGATACCGTGGTGGGGACACTATAGAAACTTGAATGGCTTTAAGTCTGTTATGACATTTTAATTTCTATATGATGGGTTTGTAGTTGATAAAGTACTTTAAACCATGATCATGTCTGTAAAACTATTATTTACTACTAGTTTGACACTTTTATGTATTTCCTAATCTGATTTTATCTTGCTCAATATCTGTTTTCAAGTTATTCAAATATTCTATTGTGTTGGGACATCTGTGCCTCATATACTTGATTTAGTTTTGGAGTTTTTTTACTTGTGTATTCATCTGAAATTGACCATCGTGCATACTGGTTTTTAATCTTGTATACTTTAGAGCATGATCATGTGTGTATATGTTGTTAAATAGACCATCGTGCATACTGGAGTTCCATGTCAGTTTGTAGGCATGCTCAATATTTGGTTTTTAAGTTTGTAGGCATGCTCATATAGATGGGTTTGTAGTTGATAAAGTACTTTAGAGCATGATCATGTGTGTATATGTTATTGTGTATATATATTTTATTACTAGTATGTTATTGTGTTTTTCCTTAACGTGTTGCTGTTGTGTATATTTTTTTTAATTAATTCTTTACTAATATTGATGACATATGCTAATAATGACCATTTTTTATATATACATTCATCTAGTCGATTTCTTAGGTATGGCCGAGAACTTGAATTCTGCTGGAGTTACTAATGGCAATGGTAAACGCCAAATTCCCTCCCCAAATCTAGGAACTTCAAGGACCACAGTACCATGTGGGTACAATATGAGAGTTACATGCCTTATCAAGTTGGACAGTTTGGATAAGCTACTAATGCATTCACCAACATGCCTACTTATGATGCTCCATACTTTCAGATGCAACAACAGCCATCCTCATTCATGACAATGCTCAATATACCTCCACTCGTACATCAACATGTTCAGACCCCTCATATTAACCTTGATCATATATCTCCAACTGAATCAAGTGGTGCCAATGCATCCCCAAAAACAAACAAGGAAAGGAAAATGCTTGCCTCAAAGAGAAAAAAATAATGTGAAAGGCCAAAAGAAAGGGGGTAAACACAAATTATGGGATAAGCGATATGACGATGTGCTTATTCCCTATCTTGCAAGCTTGGCCAAGAAAGGATTTAAGGTGGACAAAGACTTTAAGAAACCAGCTTATAATATGGCAGCCAGTGTAGTAAATGAAGCATTCAATACTGACTATGATGGAGATAATGTGCTGAATCATATGAAGTGTCTGCAAACAAGATTTCGGAAGATGCAAACATGTCGTAACCTTAGCGGCGCGGGATGGAATGAAGAGACAAAGACCATTGAAATGGATTCTGACTGTTTTGACAGATGGCTAGAGGTAAAATACTCATAATATTGCTATCTACATTTCATTATCTCACTTTTCCTTTCTTAAAAGTGCTAATTTAGTGATCATTAAAATAAACTCTTCCAATTTTATGTCATGCAGGACAAGAATCTTAGTTCAAATCTTAGGGAGTTCATCAACAAGCCTTTACAATATTATGATGAGCTTTGCATAATTATTGGTGATGATCAAGCAAAAGGGGACTACGCGAGAGATGTGTATGAAAAGTTTGGGGGTAGTTCTACCATTAATCTGGAAGAAGATGATGATGATGATGGATCTATCCCCAACCAAGACTCTCCATCTGTTCAGTTTGAAAATGAGAATGACACTCCACCTAAACATAAGAAGCCACTCATGTCCACTAAACCTAAGCCTAATAGTTGTTCAAACAATTCTAAAGGTACTAACACAATGGCTACCAAGGGAAAGAATGTGAAGTCTAATGTTGACATTGAACTCATGCGTGAGATGGTGAATGAGGTAAAGGTATTCTCTTCCTCTTTGAAAAATATAAATGTGCATTGGACTGAGAAGTTGGCCAACGCTATATTGGCACATGAAGCTGATTTTCCTATTGCCATCCTTGATAAATTTTATGAACAATTGAATGCCGATGAAGCACAAGCTAGGCTATTTATTGGCAGGCCAAGAATTATGCAAAAGAAAGTGTTGAAAAGTTTCAGACTTGGTCAAACATACACATCACAAGTGGACTGAGGATGATTCTGTCATGCTTTTGGGAACTTGCTTTTGGGTTCTTACTTTCTTACATTTTAGGTGATAACATGATGCTTTTGGAAAACTAACTTCTACATGCAGCCTCAAATTGTGATATATATATATATATATATATATATATATATATATATATATATATATATATATATATATATATATATATATATATATATATATATATATATATATATATATATATATATGGTTATCTCTACTTTTGACTAGAACAGTTTACTATGTTTCAATTTGTATTTAAGTGACTAGAACAATGAACTTGGTGTATGCTCAAAACTTTGTTGTTTAACATGTGAAGTCTAGTTTATGGTGTACATGGAAGCTAGGCATGTTATCCAATTATATCCTTCATATTGTTGGCTAATGCAAGTACTAATTGTCATGTGTTCTTATTCTTATCCATGGCAGGATCCTTGCTGGAATCAAAATGAAATACTATTTTGAGGGTTGGACAAATTTTAGAAATAGCAGCTTGCAATCAAGATTTTGGTTCTGGTGAGGCTATTTCTAAATTCTTCCATTGATTTTATTTATTCGTTTTTACATAGGCTATGATGAATGTCATATTATGAGAAACAGCAACCTACATCTACTATTGAGATGTATTGGAGGGCTTTCAATAATGAAAATGACCTATATATTATTTGATTCTGAGCCTATCTGCCATATTCATATTATATGGCCCTTGTGATTACTACATGATTGAGCCTTTGTTCTGTTATGATATTTGTGCTGCTGAATCTCAGTTTGCAGGTTCTGAGGCTTTAAACAAGATTTGGTTTTGGAGTTTTTTATTTTATTTTACATAGGCTATGATGAAGGTCAAAAAATGAGAATAGCAACATACATCTACTATTGAGATGTATTGGAGGGCTTTCAATGATGAAAATGACCTATATACTACTTGATTCTGAGCTTATCTGCCATATTCATATTATATGGCCATTGTGATTACTACATGATTGAGTCTCTGTTTTTGTCATATAAAATCTTATATGACCATTGTATTGCTATATTTCAATGGATTTCTAATCTCATTTTATCTTGCTCAACATTTGGCCTCAAATTATGCTCAAGGATTTTATTGTGTTATGACATTTGTGCCTCATATACTTGGTGAACCTCAGTTTGCAGGTTCTGAGCCTAAACTTGATTTGGTTTTGGAGTTTTTTAGTTCAGTATTCATCTTAAATAGGCTATCATGCATACTGGTTTTTGATCTTGTATACTTTCTGAATTGATTCAGAGCCTTATTACCATACTTGCACATATACGATAATAACTATGTTCCTCTATTTCTATTTCGTATACTTTTGGTGGAACGCACTTTTCAGGTTCTGAGTCTTTCAATCTCCTCTCATTATGGTTTCATTTTCTTACACTTTCATAAAGCAAACTACAAATAAAGCAACCAGTCTTCAGCAATTATTTTCTCCCCCTTTTTACATAGGCTATGATGAAGGTCAAAGTTTGAGAAATAGCAACCTACATCTACTATTAAGATGTATTGGAGGGCTTTCAATGATGAAAATGACCTATATATTATTTGATTTTGAGCCTATTTGCCATATTCATAGTATATGGCCACTAAGATTACTACATGATTCTATGTTTCTGTCATATAAAATTTTATATGACCATTGTATTGCTATATTTCAATGGATTTCTGATCTCAATATCTATTTTCAAGTTATACTCAAGGATTCTATTATGTTATGACATGTGCCTCATATACTTGGTGAACCTCAGTTTACAGGTTCTGAGCCTAAACTTCATTTGGTTTTGGAGTTTTTTTAGTTCAATACTCATCTTAAATTGGTTATCATGCATGCTGGTTTTTAATCTTGTATACTTTCTGAGTTGATTGAGAGCCTTATTACCATACTTGCAAATATATGATAACAATGTTCCTCTATTTCTGTTTCGTATACTTTTGGTGTAACTCACTTTTCAGGTTTTGATGCTTTCAATCTCATCTCATTATGGTTTCATTTTCTTACATTTTCATAGGGCAAACTACAAATATAACAAATAAGAGACACATAAAAAAACTGAGTACAAGTGCTCCAATTTTCCATATCATTACTTCTTGCTTTGTTTCTTTCAATTGTCTCCTCAATTGCCTCATCTTTTTATTAATATCTTCGACAATGTTTTCATCATTTTGAGCTGCATGATTGTTAAGATGATGACCTTCTTGAGCCCATACGAAGAAATTGCCTTGCCTACTTGGGTAATAGGCGCAACCCCAAAAATATTTCCCTTTGTTCCTTCCTCTAACACAAAGCTTCAGTGGAGTATTGGCGTTGCAAAAGCATTTAACTTCATGATCTTTCATAGCCTCAGATTTGATCATTGGTGGATGCTTGTAATTTTTTGGGTAAATTTTCATTGTGCAATGAGCATATTATGTTAACTTGTTGAGCTATGAATTTATAAGCAGGAGGGCAGCCTACTTTTTGACCGTTGCTATTATTTGAATGGTGCTGTGGTGGGGGTATGGTTACCACTCAAACGGTAATAAAAATTTTGATTTTTAGTGAGGGGTAAAGTCACCATGGTGACTATATTCATTTGTCCAATATGTTTTCAGCACCAACCAAACACAAGAATATCTAGAAATCTAGTTCATAACCTATGGTTTCCATTTTATTTTTGTATCCATCCAAACAAAAGAACATGGTGGAATTTAATTTCCCCTCATGTTTTTAATGCAAAACAAACTAAAAAAACTCTTTTCTGTGCAACATATGGATATCACTGAAGATTGATTTCCAACACAGAATTATATTTCTTGTCGATCGGAATTTAACCAAACATGCCCTAAGAGAGCAATCCACAAATCATAAAAGCAATTAAAGTAGTTTCAGTACAATTGTAGAATGCCTACAATATTTAGTTACTCATTTTACTAAATAAAAAATAAAAATAAAATCTAGACTAGAAAGCATAAAAGAAAGAGATCTAAATTGCAAGAAAATAAAACTAACTACAAAAATAAGCACAATAATAAGGAAATAAAGATCTAAACCATGAGCATAAAGAAAATCTAACTAACAAAAATAAAAGAGCATAAAAATAAATCTACACTACTGAAAGAAAATTGTAAGAAAAAATTCTACAAAGTAATAAAATAATAAATAAGCATTAAAATAAATCTTCACCACAAGGCATGAAATAAATCTAATCTACCAACATAAAAATAAAAATAAAATCCTAAAAGTAATTTCTAAAATAAGAAAATAAAAGAGAAAAATAAAAACTTATCTTACAAGGCGTTGACCCCTTAAAAGCAAATCTCCACCTCCACTAACAAAGAAGAAGAAATAAAATTGAAAAAGAGGAATAAAAATTTTTATGATTAGCCTTTGGCTCTATGAAATAAATCTCAGCCATTTACTATTTCTGCTATGAACCAATCGGTTGATCGATCGATTGGACAATCGGTTAGTCCACCGATTGGCCAATTGGTTAGTCCACCGATTGGCTAATCGGTTAGTCAATCGATTAGTTCCTAACAGAATTGATTCCTAAATTGACTTGTTAACTTGATTTTTTCTTGATTCCTTAAGCTTTTGTCGGCCTCCACTTGGCTGGATATTGGGCTTCAATAGCTAATAGAAAAATAAGAGAATTTGATTCTTTTGGGCTCTTATTAAATAATTCTTTATTTCCTGCAAATTAAGAAAAAAACACATTATTAGTGATATTCAAATATAATAGATAATGAGGGTATAAAAGTATAATAATATATGATGATCACACCCCGTTTTTAATCTTAAAAGTCAAATCCCAGCTATCTTAGGTAGACTGTTCTTAGCAACCTCAAATACTTTGATCAATTATAGAACCGGTCAAATAAAGTTGTCTTTTGGGAATATGACTGTTAATCTTAATATTTTCAATCGAGGAAAACAGCCTAGTGATCTGTCTGATCAACCCCTAGAGGTGAACTTTATTTAGGGATTTTAGAGTGAACAGCAAGAAGAGTAGTGGGAGTCAGATCTTTCTTTATCTGACTTAAGTTTTCAGGAGATTTTCTAACAGGAAATTCAGTAGTTAGAAGAGCTAGATCCACCAGTAGATCATGTATCTACATTAAACTAACAACCTGAACCTTAGGATACAGTACCCTGAGTCCAACTTCGTCCATCTATTGAGGAACCCCCTAAGTTATAGCTCAAACATTTACCCCGAAAATCTAGAGTATGCCTATTTAAGGGAGAATGAGACTTAACCAGTCATCATTACTTCTGATTTGATACTCAGTCAAAAGGAAGCCCTCTTAGATATTTTGAGAGAAATTAAGGTAGCTATTGGATGGGCCATGGCTAATATAAAGGGGATTAGTCTAACCATTGTTCAAAATCGAATCCAATTGATAGATGATGCCAAACCTACTACGGATCCCCAGCGTACGTTAAATCCATAGATGAAAGAAGCAGTCATGAAAGACATTCTAAAATATCTTGATAATGGGATCATTTATTCCATTTCAGATAGTTCTTGGGTGAGTTCAGTAAGTCGTGTTCCTAAGAAAGTCCAGGATCACCGTGATCCAGAATGAGGCTAATGAGCTGATTCCAATTCAAATCCAAACTGGTTGGCGAGTTTGCATTGATTATAGAAAACTCAACTTAGCCACCCGAAAAGATCACTTCCCTTTACCTTTCATAGACCAAATACTTAAATGTTTAGAAGGCCATGAGTTTTACTATTTCTTAGATGGTTATTCAGTTTATAATCAAATTCTCATTGCCCCTGAAGATCAGAAGAAAACCACTTTTATATGCCCATACGAAACTTTTGCCTACTGCCCTTTGGGTTATGTAATGCTCCCACCACATTTCAAAGGTGCATGGTTAGTATTTTTACTGGTATAATTGAGCGATTCCTAGAGATCTTTATGAATGATTTCTCGATATTTGGTGACTTATTTTCTGAGTATTTGTATCGCCTCAAACTTATGTTGATCCTGTGTAAAGAGAAAATATTGACTCTCAATTGGGAGAAATGTCACTTCATTGTCAAATATGGAATTGTCTTAGGGCATGTAGTTTCAATAAGGGAATAGAAGTTGACAAATCTAAGGTAGATATCATTTCTAACCTTTCTCCTCCCAAAAATGTCAAGAATGTCAAATCATTCCTTAGTCATGCTGGTTTTTACTGACGGATTATTAAAAACTTTAACAAAATTGCTAGGCCTTTGATCAATCTTTTAGCTAAGGATACACCCTTCATTTTCTCACTTGAATGCCTTAGAGCCTTTAGTCATTTGAAAAAGAAGCCAACAATAGCTTCTATCATTTATGCACCGGATTGGACCCTGCCCTTTGAATTAATGTGTGAAGCATCCAATTTTACAATTAGTGTTATCTTAGGATGATGGATTGATGGAAAACCTCATGTGATCTACTATGCAAGTAGGGCACTGAATGATGCACGCAAAAGTACTCTGTCACTAAAAAAGAGTTTTTAGCTGTTGTTTTTACCTTAGAGAAGTTCAAGTCCTATCTCATCGGGTCTTTGATCAAGGTTTACACTGACCAAGCTGCACTTAAATATATTTTGACCAAAAAAGATGCCAAAGTGCGCCTCGTTAGATGGATTCTCCTGCTTTAAGAATTTGATATACAAATTCTTAATCGAAAAGGAGCAGATAACCCCGTAGCAGATCATTTGTCTAGGGTTCCGAATGCACCAACACCAAATGTTCTAATAAACGATTATTTTTCAGATGAACAACTCCTACAAGTTCAATCCGTACCATGGTTTGCAGATATTGTGAACTACTTGGTCACAAACAGATCCCTACACATTGGTCTAAATAGGATAGATCCTTTTTCCTCTCCCAAATAAAATATTTCTATTGGGATGATCTGTATCTATTTAAGTATAGTCCTAACCAGATCTTTAGAATGTATTTTCTGAACGAAGAGACTAGGAGTATTCTTTCCTTTTGCTATGAGCAAGCTTATGGGGACCACTTTGGCCTAAGAAAAACTATCGAGAAAATCCTTTAATGTGGGCTATATTGGCCCAATCTATTTAAAGATGCAGACGAGTTCTGTAAAGCATGTAATCATTGTCAGCTTTTAGAAAAAATCACTAGGAGGAATATGATGCACTTACAATCAATACTAGCAATTGAGCTTTTGATATGTGGGTACAAATTTCATGGGACCATTTTCAAACTCTTTTTAAAATCTGTGCATTCTAGTGGCTGTGGAATACATGTCTAAATGGGCTAAAGCGGTAGTTTGTAAAACCAATGACAACAAAGTGGTTGTCAAGTTTCTAAAAGAAAATATCTTTTTCGATTTGGAGTGCCCCGAGCAATCATTAGTGATAACGGTACCTATTTCTGTAACCGTTCTTTTGAGGCTTTGATGAGGAAATATTCAATCACATATAAATTATCAACTCCTTATCAGCCCCAAACCAGTGGTCAAGTAGATGTTACAAATAGACAGATCAAACAAATCTTAGAAAAAATTATTAATCATAATAGAAAAGATTGGTATGTTAAATTGTGTGATGCTTTATGGGCCGATCGGACAGCTTTCAAAACCAACTTGGACATGTCACCATACAAGCTTGTTTTTAGAAAGGCGTGTTATTTACCAGTTGAACTTCAATACGAGCTCTGTGGGCAATCAAATAGCTCAACTTTGATTTAGATTCGGCAGGAAAAATAGGAATGCATTAAATAAATGAGTTAGAAGAGATTCAAAATGATGCATATATAAACTCAAAATTTTACAAAGAGAAAACCAAGATTTTTTACGATAACTCAATAATATAGAAGAATTTTACACCAGAAAAAAAGTTCTGCTCAACAACTCAAAACTTCATCTTTTTCCCGGGAAATTGAGATCATGATGGATGGGTCCCTATATTGTTAAATAAGTTTTCGCTCATGGTGCTATAAAGATAGAAAACCCTAAAAATGGTCATGTTTTTAAAGTTAAAAGTCAATTTTTTAAATCATTTTTAGAATTTTCTACACTCAGAAAAGATGAGGTGTTGGTTCTTCATAAACCATACTATTTGTGTGTGTGTGTGTGTGTGTGTGTGTGTGTGTGTATGAGAAACAAATATGAAAAAAAGAAGAAAGAAATCCTCATTTTTTTAGCCTATGTGTAAATAAATAAAACTGTTTTTTGTTTCTCTTGGTCCACAAAGAAAGCAAAGGCCCATTTTTATAATAAAAAATGAATTTTTCTTTCTTGGCCCACTCGCAAAGGCCCAAATAGAAGACAAAAATGAATATTTTCTTTTCAGCTGCAGGCCAACCCACGAAAAAATTAAAAAAGACCCTAATCGGTTGGATAATCGGTTAGCCAACCGATTATGGTGGACCGAAGTTCTCTCTCTCTCTCTCTCTTTCGTTTTCTCTCTTCAATCTCTCAAAAATAGAGAAAATTTCATCCAATCTCTTCCCTAAAGCAAAGACAAGGTGATCAGGGGTGTTTTCAATAAGAAATTGTAAAAATCTTGCAATTAAATTGTTCGAATTCAAGGTAAAAACCCTCAAAACCTAGCTTGTCAAATTTCAATTTCTTGTGATTTGAGTGCAATTTGTGGTTGGAAATTGGTTGTGAATGAGTTGAAAACACTCTGGGAACAATTGCGATAGGTTTTTGTAGAAACTTGATGTACATCAATCAATTAGTTCAAACAGTGATGAACTAATCGATTGACCAATTGATTGACCATCGATTGGGGTTCTGGGTAGAAACTATAATTTCATGCAGTTTTATAATTTAACCCCTGAAACTTTGTAATTCTTACAAATGTGAACCCCAATTACCATAATTAACTCACTTTCTTGTAATTTAGACAATGGCTTCAAGTAAACAACAAAGAACTACACAATCTTCTCTCACCTTGGACAATTTACCTATTCACTTTGAGAGAGGATTCAATATTGATAAGTTGTTTAAATTCCTACCTATTGTGGAGATCTTTACAAAAGCCGGGATCAGTTCAATGATGACTGGAAAACCCAAAATAGCCAACTCTACACTAGTTAAAGAATTCTATGCCAGTTGGACTAGATCAACCAAGGACACAGCTTCTGAACTGTTCGGGGGATAACTATATCAATCACACACAAGCTCAGCTAGAAGATCTTTGAACTCCCCAAATCCCCTAGAAATTGCTCTGATTTCTTCAAAGTTTTAGCTCAGTTGAGTATATACTCTGATGACTACAATCAGATGGCTGATAATCATATTTTTATTGCATTTTTATACCCTCATTATCTATTTTATTTAAATAAAAATGTCACTAATAACATGTTTTATCTTAATTTGTAGGTTAATGAAGAATTAATGAATAAAAGCTCAAAAAGAAGTCAAATATCTCATCTCTCAGTCAAAATTGAAGCCCAAGAAGCCCAAGCCTACATACACAAGAGAAATTCGGCCAAGGAGCAGAAGCTGAAGAAGTACCGATGTGGCTATTGATACAAGTATCGATATCAGTATCGATACTAGTATCGATACCTGTATCGATACTAGTATCGATAGTATCGATACCAAATGTGTAGTTACGAACCAAATGCTAAAATTGTGTAACTTAGGGATTAAGTTTAATTCAAGAGCTAATATTAGTTGTAATACTCTATAAATAGGGTAGAGAATGAGGGTTTGCGTGGGAAATTTTTTATAAAACTCCATTTGGAGAGGAGGGTTACTCTTAATTGAGAAGACCTTCCAAAATTATAACTTTGATGCAATTAATAAAAGAATTTTTGCCTCTTCATATTTTTCTTTTCTTCGTTTATTTGTTGATGAAGATGAAGAAAGAAGATTAAGATAAAGAATGAAGATTTGCCTTCAAGGGGCTAGAACCCTCTTGCAATGTAAGTTTTTCTTTTTTTATTTTCTTGTTCATGTTATAGTATTTTCTTTTCTTTTCTTTTTAATAAATTAGATTTATTTTGATGCCTTGTAGAGTAGATTTACTTGCATATCTTTATTTTTGTATTATTTTCTTGCATTTTTATTTTGTAGAATAGATTTATTTTCTTGCATAGTTTAGATTTACTTTTATATTCTTTTACTTTTGTAATTTAGATTTATTTTTATGTTCATAGTTTAGATCTTTAATTATTCGTTCTTATTTTTCTTTTTGTAATTAGTTCTTATTTTTCTTTCTTTCATACTCTCTAGTTTATATTTTATTTTTGTTTTCAATAATGTGAAACTAAAATCTTGTAGGAACTCTAGAGTTGTATGAAACTAGTTTGATTTCTTTTATAAATTATGGATTACTCTCTTGTGCTTAAAAGTATCATATTAGGATAATCAATTAGAGAACTAATTAGTAGAAGAAGAATTTGATAATCTATGCTTATCTTGAGTGGTTTGATAGATTATACTTATGAATTCTAGAATTAATATCTAGTTATTTGTCTTTTCATGAATGTTATTTTTACTTGGATAATAATTTAATAGGTTATGCTTTCTTTAAGTAGTTTGATAGTCTATGCTTAATAAATCTAAAAAATATGATAAAAGAGAATAGTTCATAATTTCTAAGTGAAATTGACTAGTGGATTCAATTCTAGATTCCTCATATGTCTAATTGAATCCCCATCTTTTACTTTCTTGATTTTTTCTCTTTATTCTTATTTTTTATTTGTTTCTTATTTTCTTCTAATTTCTTCTCCCTCGTAATCTAGTTTTGTTTTATTTGCATATAATCACAACCACTCTCTTTATCTCTCCACAATTATCACTCTTAATTATGTACACAACACACAACTTAGAAAATCAATTTTGATTATCTTCTACAACACCTTCCTCAAGGATTCGATATCTTTTATACTATAACTTGATAGTTGTGCACTTGCAACTAGGTTTTATTTATTTCCTATCAAGTTTGGGAAGGTGCTTATAATTAGAATTTTTCTATTTTGGTTCTTTAATTTGTGTGTTTTCTTGTGAAGGAACCACTTTAAAGATTGAAGATCGAGGATTGAAGATTTGCTTAAGGAAAGTCCTCTTTCCAAGATTTTTAATTCTATCCCTTTAGTTAGTTTCCCACAATTAGAGACAATTAGGATCAAAAAAGAAGAAGAAAAATAAAATTTACTTTTGTCAACGCTAATAAATTCACCCTCCACTTGGACAATTATTAACAAGATAATAAATTCAAACAAGAGCTCTCTTTCTCACATTTATTTGAATTTTGACCCTAATTAAAAAAAGATTTTACTTTTGCATCCTTGTTTAGTTTCTTTTAATTCCTAGGGTTGCGTTGAGTATAATTAGTAGGAATTCACCAAAGCGATTTGAGTATTTTGATTTGACACTCACTTGAAAATATTCTTAAGGGTAAAAACCCACTAATCAAGATAAGGTGAGGGATTTCATCACCCTTTTCTTAGCCCACAAATCACTAATTCCTCACTACACAAACTCAAGCCTTTTTAAAATTCATTAGACGTTGGCCCCAAAGGACTCGAGCTCATTAAGGAACAAGAAATCTTTAAGTGAACCGGTTTAAGTTTACTTGAATCTGTTGGTGTCTAAGGCAAGATTTAGGGATTGCGTAAAGCGCTCCGTAAGGAACGAGGTACTTAATTGGTCTTTGACCTCCCTCTAGTACTATCCTTACCTGGCTAACTAACCGAGTAAACTTTAATCTTTTCACTAAAGGAGTTTTTGGTTAGGAGCTGGAGTAGTTAAATCTAGGCTTAACCCTAGAATTAGAGGTGATTGATACAAAGTGATTGCTCTTAATTTATTTAAGTTAGGTTTTTATTTTGTCCTTCTCCTTCTTCTATTTTATCTTTTAGGTCTTTTAGTTTTTCTCTAAAAAAATCTCTTTTTAATTAACTTGTTCTTTTTCTCGAATTTTCTTTTTTAAAAAAAATTCCAACAAGAATTTATTTTAGTGTATGCAAGTTTGGATTAGGGATAATACCAATCGTTTAATCCCTGTTGAACCATTTGTTGAGACCAAAGAAATGGCTAACACTAATCCACCCGTTCTTCAAGATATGTGTTATCCAACTAGGAATGCAATCACATCTTGCATTAAGCTACCCAAGATCAATGGATCTAATTTTGAGCTTAGACCACATTTCATAAACATGCTTCCAAAAGTTTTAGGAAATGAAACCGAAGACGCTTACATTTTCATCTCCGACTTTAAGGAAGTTTGTCTTATGATTAAGATTAGGGAACTATCTGAGGATGCGATCAAGCTTAGATTCATTCCATTTTCTCTTAAGGACAAAGCCAAGAAATGCATGTATAGCTTACCCTCAAATTCAATCTCAACCTGGGATGAATTTGTTACCATTTTTCTAAAGAAATTTTTCTCTATCCACAAAAAGCTTAAGCTTAGAAATGGCATTCAGAACTTCAAGATAGTCCCAGGAGAGCCATTCTGAAAGTATTTTGATAGGTTTAAGGATTTTCTTATCCAATGTCCTCACCACAGTCTAGAAAAATGATGATTATGCGAAATCATCAATGAAGGATTGGATTATTCTTAAAAAACTTTCTTAGAATCCATGTGTCAAAGGGATTTCATGAAAAAAATGCTGCTGAAGGTTGAAAATTTTTAGAGAGTTTATCCGAAAAAACCATGTAATGGGAACACTGTGATGAAAGAGTTTCATCAGTTCCCCAACCCAAATATAGTAATTTTTCCTTAGAGTCAAACATAGCCTCTAAAGCAAAGATGGCTACAATCCTGCGTAGGTTAGAAGTCTTAGAAATCAAAGAACAAGTTCCGGCTCAAATCAATCAAGTTTCTGCCTCAAGTTGTCATAACTGTCTTTCTCCAGCTCATGTTTCAGAAGAATGTCCCCTCTTAGGAAATACTCAACCACTAGAAGAGATGAACACTGCATTTCAGCGTCTCAGAAATGATCCTTTTTCTCCAACCTATAATCTGGGTTGGACAAATCATCCCAAATTTTCATGGAATCAGGGAAACTACTCCGGAAATCAAAAACTCCCAATTCAAACCAATAATTTCCTAGAGGAAATACAGCTCCATTCAACTCACCAAATAATTTTCAACAATCTAATCTACCTTATCCAAACCAGTATCCTCCTCATCATCAAACAGTAAATCTTCCGAGTTCTGATCATGATAAACGTCTTAGTGTCTTAGAAAAGGGTTTAGAGGCTATGATTAAAGCTTTTACACAGACCACCAACATGTTGACTAATTCATCCAACACTCTGAATTCCTTCATGCAAACAACCGGTCAAGTGCTTAACTTGAACAATCAAGCCATAGCTAGGTTAGAACCCAACTTGGTCAACTAGCCAATGCGTGAGTGAAAGAGAGAAAGGAAAATTTCTAAGTCAACATGTTATCAACCCTAAAGACACTGGATCAAATCCAAATCAACCATCTCAAGTAAATGCAGTTCATACGTTGTGATTCGGGAAACATATAGATAACCAAGTTAGAATGCCTCCGGATCAAACCCCTTATCCCATCCAACACACTCCTTCTGATAAAACAACTCCTTCTGATGACCAGAAAGCTGAAACTGAGACCGAGCCTAATCTAGATAGGTATAAGCTCGTTGCTCCCTTTTTAGATAGATTCAGACTTAAGAAAAACTTTCCCCAGGTAGAGAAAATTCTAGAAACTTTCGAACAGGTCAAGGTCAATATCCCTCTCTTAGATGCAATTGAATAAATTCTCTCTTATGTAAAATTCTTAAAAGACTAATGCACTAAGAAAAGAATCACTAATATTCCCAAGAAAGTCTTTTTAGCTACCAACCTCAGTGATATGCTCTCAAAGCCCATGCTCCTAAAATATAAGGACCCTAGTTGCCCTACTATTTCATGTGTTATAGAAAATACCTTCATTGATAAAATACTTCTGGACTTAGGAGCTAGTGTAAACCTTCTTTCCTATTCAGTCTATCAACAGCTAGGGGTAGGTGAACTTAAACCGACAATATACACCATACAATTAGCTGATAGATCCGTGAAAATTTCCAAGGGAGAGGTAGAGGATGTTTTGATCAAAGTTGGAGAGTTTATTTTCTCGTTGATTTTATTATCTTGGAAATGCAGCCCGTTTCCAATCTCAAAGGTCAAATCCCAGTTATCTTAGGTAGACCGTTCTTAGCAACCTCAAATACTTTGATCAATTGTAGAACTGATCAAATGAGGCTATTTTTTGAAAATATGACTGTTAATCTCAATATTTTCAACCTAGAAAAATAGCCCAGTGATTCATCTGATCAACCCATAGAGGTAAATTTTATCCAGGGAATTTCTAGTGAACAACAAGAGGGAGAGTGTGAGTCAGATCTTTATTTATCTGACTTAATTCTTGAGGAGACTTTCGATGATGAATTTAGGTTAGATCTGTCAGTCGATCATGTATCTGAAATTAGTTGGCAACGTGAACCCTTGGATATAGACCCCCGAGTCCAACTTCACGCATCCATAGACAAACCCCCTAAGTTAGAGCTCAAACCTTTACCCGAAAATTTAGAATATGCTTACTTAGGGGAGAATGAGACTTTACCAGTCATCATTGCTTCTGATTTGACACCCAGTCAAAAGAAAGTCCTCTTAGATATTTTAAGAGAGAATAGGGATGTTATTGGATGGACCATGGCTGATATCAAAGGGATTAGTCCAACCATTATTCAACACCAAATCCATTTGATAGATGATGCCAAACCTACTAGAGATCTCCAACGTAGGTTAAACCCGATAATGAAAGAAGCTGTTAGGAAAGACATTCTGAAATATCTTAATCATGGGATCATTTATCCCATTTCAGATAGTTCTTGGGTAAGTCCGGTCCAAGTAGTTCCAAAGAAATTTGGGATCATCGTGATCCAAAATGAAGCTAATGAGCTTATTCCCACTCAAATTCAAATTGGATGATGAGTCTGCATTGACTACTGGAAACTCAACTTAGCCACCCGAAAAGATCACTTTCCTCTTCCGTTTATAGACCAAATGTTAGAGCGCTTAGCAGGACACGAGTTTTATTATTTCTTGGATGGATATTCAGGTTACAATCAGATCCCCATTGCTCCTGAAGATCAGGAAAAAACAACTTTTACATGCCCATATGGAACCTTTGCTTACCGACGCATGCCTTTTGGGCTGTGTAACGCACCCGCCACGTTCCAACGATGCATGATCAACATTTTCTCTAATATGATAGGACACTTTCTAGAAATTTTCATGGATGACTTATTCATTTTTGGTGACATATTCTCTGAGTGTTTGCATCATCTTAAACTGGTCCTATCAAGGTGTAGAGAGAAAAATCTGACTCTCAATTGGGAGAAATGTCACTTCATGGTCAAACAAGGCATTGTCTTAGGGCATGTAATTTCCAATAGGGGTAGTGAAGTTGACAAAGCTAAGATAAATCTCATTTCTAACCTTCCTCCTCCCAAAAATGTCAAAGATGTCAGATTATTCCTTAGTCATGCTGGTTTTTATAGACGGTTCATCAAAGACTTTAGCAAAATTGCTAGATCTTTGACCAATCTCTTAGCCAAGGATACACCATTTGACTTTTCCCCTGAATGCATCAAAGCTTTTGAATATCTGAAAAAGGTGCTAACCATAGCCCCTATCATTCACGCACCAGATTGGACCTTAACCTTCGAGTTAATGTGTGATGCATCCGATTTTATAATTGGTGTTGTCCTAGGACAACGGATCAATGGAAAATCTCATGTGATTTACTATGCCCCTAGGACACTGATTAATGCCTAATACAATTACTCGGTTCATTCGGCGAACCTCGCGGTTTGGCGAACCTCGGTTCATTCGGCGAACCTCGCGGTTTGGCGAACCTCGGTTCATTCGGCGAACCTCGCGGTTTGGCGAACCTCGGTTCATTCGGCGAACCTCGCGGTTTGGCGAACCTCGGTTCATTCGGCGAACCTCGCGGTTTGGCGAACCTCGGTTCATTCGGCGAACCTCGCGGTTTGGCGAACCTCGGTTCATTCGGCGAACCTCGCGGTTTGGCGAACCTCGCGGTTTGGCGAACCTCGGTTCATTCGGCGAACCTCGCGGTTTGGCGAACCTCGGTTCATTCGGCGAACCTCGCGGTTTGGCGAACCTCGGTTCATTCGGCGAACCTCGCGGTTTGGCGAACCTCGGTTCATTCGGCGAACCTCGCGGTTTGGCGAACCTCGGTTCATTCGGCGAACCTCGCGGTTTGGCGAACCTCGGTTCATTCGGCGAACCTCGCGGTTTGGCGAACCTCGGTTCATTCGGCGAACCTCGCGGTTTGGCGAACCTCGGTTCATTCGGCGAACCTCGCGGTTTGGCGAACCTCGGTTCATTCGGCGAACCTCGCGGTTTGGCGAACCTCGGTTCATTCGGCGAACCTCGCGGTTTGGCGAACCTCGGTTCATTCGGCGAACCTCGCGGTTTGGCGAACCTCGGTTCATTCGGCGAACCTCGCGGTTTGGCGAACCTCGGTTCATTCGGCGAACCTCGCGGTTTGGCGAACCTCGGTTCATTCGGCGAACCTCGCGGTTTGGCGAACCTCGCGGTTTGGCGAACCTCGGTTCATTCGGCGAACCTCGCGGTTTGGCGAACCTCGGTTCATTCGGCGAACCTCGCGGTTTGGCGAACCTCGGTTCATTCGGCGAACCTCGCGGTTTGGCGAACCTCGGTTCATTCGGCGAACCTCGCGGTTTGGCGAACCTCGGTTCATTCGGCGAACCTCGCGGTTTGGCGAACCTCGCGGTTTGGCGAACCTCGGTTCATTCGGCGAACCTCGCGGTTTGGCGAACCTCGGTTCATTCGGCGAACCTCGCGGTTTGGCGAACCTCGGTTCATTCGGCGAACCTCGCGGTTTGGCGAACCTCGGTTCATTCGGCGAACCTCGCGGTTTGGCGAACCTCGGTTCATTCGGCGAACCTCGCGGTTTGGCGAACCTCGGTTCATTCGGCGAACCTCGCGGTTTGGCGAACCTCGCGGTTTGGCGAACCTCGGTTCATTCGGCGAACCTCGCGGTTTGGCGAACCTCGGTTCATTCGGCGAACCTCGCGGTTTGGCGAACCTCGGTTCATTCGGCGAACCTCGCGGTTTGGCGAACCTCGGTTCATTCGGCGAACCTCGCGGTTTGGCGAACCTCGCGGTTTGGCGAACCTCGGTTCATTCGGCGAACCTCGCGGTTTGGCGAACCTCGCGGTTTGGCGAACCTCGGTTCATTCGGCGAACCTCGCGGTTTGGCGAACCTCGGTTCATTCGGCGAACCTCGCGGTTTGGCGAACCTCGGTTCATTCGGCGAACCTCGCGGTTTGGCGAACCTCGGTTCATTCGGCGAACCTCGCGGTTTGGCGAACCTCGGTTCATTCGGCGAACCTCGCGGTTTGGCGAACCTCGGTTCATTCGGCGAACCTCGCGGTTTGGCGAACCTCGGTTCATTCGGCGAACCTCGCGGTTTGGCGAACCTCGGTTCATTCGGCGAACCTCGCGGTTTGGCGAACCTCGGTTCATTCGGCGAACCTCGCGGTTTGGCGAACCTCGGTTCATTCGGCGAACCTCGCGGTTTGGCGAA
This sequence comes from Asparagus setaceus, assembly GCA_012295165.1. Lineage (NCBI taxonomy): Eukaryota > Viridiplantae > Streptophyta > Magnoliopsida > Asparagales > Asparagaceae > Asparagus > Asparagus setaceus. The sequence continues at coordinate 69,674,667 of CM022706.1, forward strand.
CCTCGGTTCATTCGGCGAACCTCGCGGTTTGGCGAACCTCGGTTCATTCGGCGAACCTCGCGGTTTGGCGAACCTCGGTTCATTCGGCGAACCTCGCGGTTTGGCGAACCTCGGTTCATTCGGCGAACCTCGCGGTTTGGCGAACCTCGGTTCATTCGGCGAACCTCGCGGTTTGGCGAACCTCGGTTCATTCGGCGAACCTCGCGGTTTGGCGAACCTCGGTTCATTCGGCGAACCTCGCGGTTTGGCGAACCTCGGTTCATTCGGCGAACCTCGCGGTTTGGCGAACCTCGGTTCATTCGGCGAACCTCGCGGTTTGGCGAACCTCGGTTCATTCGGCGAACCTCGCGGTTTGGCGAACCTCGGTTCATTCGGCGAACCTCGCGGTTTGGCGAACCTCGGTTCATTCGGCGAACCTCGCGGTTTGGCGAACCTCGGTTCATTCGGCGAACCTCGCGGTTTGGCGAACCTCGGTTCATTCGGCGAACCTCGCGGTTTGGCGAACCTCGGTTCATTCGGCGAACCTCGCGGTTTGGCGAACCTCGGTTCATTCGGCGAACCTCGCGGTTTGGCGAACCTCGGTTCATTCGGCGAACCTCGCGGTTTGGCGAACCTCGGTTCATTCGGCGAACCTCGCGGTTTGGCGAACCTCGGTTCATTCGGCGAACCTCGCGGTTTGGCGAACCTCGCGGTTTGGCGAACCTCGGTTCATTCGGCGAACCTCGCGGTTTGGCGAACCTCGCGGTTTGGCGAACCTCGGTTCATTCGGCGAACCTCGCGGTTTGGCGAACCTCGGTTCATTCGGCGAACCTCGCGGTTTGGCGAACCTCGGTTCATTCGGCGAACCTCGCGGTTTGGCGAACCTCGCGGTTTGGCGAACCTCGGTTCATTCGGCGAACCTCGCGGTTTGGCGAACCTCGGTTCATTCGGCGAACCTCGCGGTTTGGCGAACCTCGGTTCATTCGGCGAACCTCGCGGTTTGGCGAACCTCGGTTCATTCGGCGAACCTCGCGGTTTGGCGAACCTCGGTTCATTCGGCGAACCTCGCGGTTTGGCGAACCTCGGTTCATTCGGCGAACCTCGCGGTTTGGCGAACCTCGGTTCATTCGGCGAACCTCGCGGTTTGGCGAACCTCGGTTCATTCGGCGAACCTCGCGGTTTGGCGAACCTCGGTTCATTCGGCGAACCTCGCGGTTTGGCGAACCTCGCGGTTTGGCGAACCTCGGTTCATTCGGCGAACCTCGCCTTTTGGCGAACCTCGCGGTTTGGCGAACCTCGTTCATTCTCGCGAACCTCGCGGTTTGGCGAACCTCGTGTTCACTTGGCGAAACTCATATTTTAGCGAACCTCGGTTCATTCGGCGAACCTCGCGGTTTGGCGAACCTCGGTTCATTCGGCGAACCTCGCGGTTTGGCGAACCTCGTGTTCACTTGGCGAAACTCATATTTTAGCGAACCTCGGTTCATTCGGCGAACCTCGCGGTTTGGCGAACCTCGCCTTTTGGCGAACCTCGGTTCATTCGGCGAACCTCGCGGTTTGGCGAACCTCGGTTCATTCGGCGAACCTCGCGGTTTGGCGAACCTCGGTTCATTCGGCGAACCTCGCCTTTTGGCGAACCTCGCCTTTTGGCGAACCTCGGTTCATTCGGCGAACCTCGCCTTTTGGCGAACCTCGGTTCATTCGGCGAACCTCGCGGTTTGGCGAACCTCGCCTTTTGGCGAACCTCGCCTTTTGGCGAACCTCGGTTCATTCGGCGAACCTCGCGGTTTGGCGAACCTCGGTTCATTCGGCGAACCTCGCGGTTTGGCGAACCTCGGTTCATTCGGCGAACCTCGCGGTTTGGCGAACCTCGGTTCATTCGGCGAACCTCGCGGTTTGGCGAACCTCGGTTCATTCGGCGAACCTCGCCTTTTGGCGAACCTCGGTTCATTCGGCGAACCTCGCGGTTTGGCGAACCTCGGTTCATTCGGCGAACCTCGCCTTTTGGCGAACCTCGGTTCATTCGGCGAACCTCGCGGTTTGGCGAACCTCGCCTTTTGGCGAACCTCGCGGTTTGGCGAACCTCGGTTCATTCGGCGAACCTCGCCTTTTGGCGAACCTCGCGGTTTGGCGAACCTCGGTTCATTCGGCGAACCTCGCCTTTTGGCGAACCTCGGTTCATTCGGCGAACCTCGCCTTTTGGCGAACCTCGTGTTCATTCGGTCGAACCTCGTGTTCACTTGGCGAAACTCATATTTTAGCGAACCTCGGTTCATTCGGCGAACCTCGCCTTTTGGCGAACCTCGCCTTTTGGCGAACCTCGTTCATTCTCGCGAACTCGCTTTTGGCGAACCTCGGTTCATTCGGCGAACCTCGCGGTTTGGCGAACCTCGGTTCATTCGCGAACTCGCTTTTGGCGAACCTCGGTTCATTCGGCGAACCTCGCGGTTTGGCGAACCTCGGTTCATTCGGCGAACCTCGCGGTTTGGCGAACCTCGCCTTTTGGCGAACCTCGGTTCATTCGGCGAACCTCGCCTTTTGGCGAACCTCGGTTCATTCGGCGAACCTCGCGGTTTGGCGAACCTCGGTTCATTCGGCGAACCTCGCGGTTTGGCGAACCTCGCCTTTTGGCGAACCTCGCGGTTTGGCGAACCTCGGTTCATTCGGCGAACCTCGCGGTTTGGCGAACCTCGGTTCATTCGGCGAACCTCGCGGTTTGGCGAACCTCGTTCATTCTCGCGAACTCGCTTTTGGCGAACCTCGTTCATTCTCGCGAACTCGCTTTTGGCGAACCTCGCCTTTTGGCGAACCTCGGTTCATTCTCGCGAACTCGCTTTTGGCGAACCTCGCGGTTTGGCGAACCTCGGTTCATTCGGCGAACCTCGCGGTTTGGCGAACCTCGTTCATTCTCGCGAACTCGCTTTTGGCGAACCTCGGTTCATTCGGCGAACCTCGCGGTTTGGCGAACCTCGCCTTTTGGCGAACCTCGGTTCATTCGGCGAACCTCGCGGTTTGGCGAACCTCGTTCATTCTCGCGAACCTCGCGGTTTGGCGAACCTCGCGGTTTGGCGAACCTCGCGGTTTGGCGAACCTCGGTTCATTCGCGAACCTCGCGGTTTGGCGAACCTCGCGGTTTGGCGAACCTCGGTTCATTCGCGAACTCGCTTTTGGCGAACCTCGCGGTTTGGCGAACCTCGGTTCATTCGCGAACTCGCTTTTGGCGAACCTCGTGTTCATTCGGTCGAACCTCGTGTTCACTTGGCGAAACTCATATTTTAGCGAACCTCGTGTTTGCTTCCACCTCGCCAACTTGGCTCGTAAATCTCGCGACAATGACAAGATCGGAGAGCGTCGCGAAAAGTCCGAAACCAAACCGGACCAAGGAGCCAAGCGTTGGCGAAACCGGACACGTTTGGTGTCCGCCAATGGCCGACACCAATGGTGTCCGCCAAAGGTCGGACATCGTTTGGTGTCCGCCAAAGGTCGGACATCGTTTGGTGTCCGCCAATGGCCGACACCAATGGTGTCCGCTAAGGTCCGACACTAAATGTTGTCCGCCGCCAAAGAACCCCTCTCTATTTTCCTATAAATAGTCCGAGGGGTGCTCATTTTCAAAGGTTGGATTTTCTGATATCTGAGAGAGAGCTCTCGCGAGATCTACGAGCAGTCGACGCACGGTTCCGAGCACCGGCGAGCACAAGTCCCGTCGACGTCAGATCTACAAATCGCGAGGTAAGCGAACTCGGGTCGGCTACAGAATAGCGCTGTGATTTCTCCTAGTAGATCTCACCCGCTCCGGCGATCCACTCCTTCGTGAGTGTGATCCCTTAGCGCTTCGCTTCTTCGCGGAACGAGCCCCTTCACGCCTCAGAAGTTCCGTAACCCGGTCTCTACCGGATCGAATTGCGCTGTGGTCCACGGACGATTCAAGTCCCTAAGACAGTAAAGAACCCACGCAGCGAGGATTTCGATATAACAGATCCTCGTGTTTGTTCATAAAGGAAAAGTTGTAATTTTTGTTTCCATTGTACTTTAAAATAAAAGGCATTTCTTTTGAATTTTGTTGTAGGCCAAAGAAGCCGTGAAACTAATTCAAGGACAATGAATAACAAGTCAACTTTCCCCGCCAACAAGCCGGGCGACTACGCTGGGAACCACCGCCTCGATCGGAGGTCGCCGTACGCGTACCGCTGATTCCTATCCCTAGAGGAAGAGGTCGAAGTTCGAAGTTCGACCGTGAGAAGTTCGAGAAGTACTGCCCTCACCCTCTTCCAGATCCAGTTCTCCCGCCGCCCAAGAAGGTCTCCGCCGCAAGGAGAACCCGATGGGCCTCCGACGAGCCCCGAGACGGCGAAGTCCAACCTCGCCGCCGCAGTAGCGAAAATCCCTTCTGCGTCCGGTTCCGACTACAACGGCGCCGAGATGAACGCCAACGATGTGCCCGCGACTCTCCAAGCGAAGCCCGCCAAAGGCGACAAAGCATGGCGCAAACATGCCAAAGCCGTGCAATCCATGGATGGGGTCCGCTATGAAGCGGATCTAAGATCCAGATTTACGCAGAGGCTCCACCTCAAGGGATCGATGGCCCATCCAAGCCGCCAACCAACGAGTGGGTCCGTCGTTTAAACCGCTTCCACGCCAGAGCGATTCAGAACGCCGCCAAGACTCCTTGCGCAGCACGAGCTTTGGTGCAACAAGCTCGTGAATTGAAGAAGGAGATGGTAAAGAAGCCGCCGACATACCACCGTGTTTGGAGGCCCAAACTAACGGTGCTCCAACCCCACCGCACGGCTCCAAAGCCGAAATCGCCAACATTCCAGCCTCGCCCCGCATTAAAGCCGAGGGCCGCAAGCGCTGTAAATTCAGCCAAACTCCAACGGCGCCAAAGTCAAAGGCGCTCAGATTCAATCGGGGCGAAGCCAACTTCCGCCACCACCACCAAACCAACTATCAAGGATCGTGCGGGTCCTCTCGAAGAATCACGGGTCACTCCTCATGCGAGGTCGATCCGCTTCCAAAGAAGGACAAGAAGATTCCCGCAGCCCTCCTATCGGATTGAAAATCAAGTCCGAGAGTCCGCCGAGACTTCGCGACTCACATCGGGCGAAAGTCTAGGCAAGTCACTTTCGAAGTTTCGATGAATTGACCCGCCCTCGAAGGAGACGCTGGCCCGACGATGAGGACGCTATACCCGAGATGGTGCCAACACACAAGAGGTTGCTCCGCACTCGTGCCGATGAGTTATACTACGGCATCGAGTACGAGGAAGGCTCAAAAGCTCTCCCACCGCCGCAGCCATGTTTGTGCTCTAAGCTCCTCAAGACGGTGCTCTCGAGTGTAACCGCCAAGAAACTCCAAAAGGGTATCGCCTTCCGAGGCTTAGCACCAACATGCCGAGACCTAGGTCAAGGCGACTCGCTAGAAGGATGACATCCCGAGAGGATGAATTGCCAGAGGTCACTAATAACATGACCGGTAAAGAACCATCATCGCGGGCCATCCCAACAAGATCGCAACGATTAACTCGCTTGAGGTCCGACTATCCGACGGTCCGTGATACGACAAACTTCAAAGGGATACCCATGAGGATGATGCGCCGGATATTGGCTCCGCAATCACCTCGATCATACCGTATCTAGCTAAGGAGCCCCTAAGAAACGCCATGATCGCATGCATCAAGTGGCTAAGATGCTAGACGGCGCTGGCTAAACAACGGGAAAACTTCAAACTAGAGATGGATTTGGCCATGCAGACGATGAGAGAAATGCATGACCAACAGATCCAAGCCTTGACAAAACATCGGGGTGAATCGAGTCAGCGTATCAACGTTGATCAAGATGACAAATGATTCGACCAGAGGAAATACAAGAGGATGATAACCCTCCGAACCACGCAACCGACAAAGACGTGAAATGTTATTGCTCAGGAAAGCGAGAAGATCAAAGACCTCGAGAGCAAAATCAACTCATTGATTTCCGCCCAGGAGGTGAAGAAAACCGGCATCCCCTGCCCATATCCTAGGGAGTGGGAATCAATCCCATACCCGGCAAAGTTTAATTTAATAAACTTCACACCGCTTGATCGGAAGGGTTCCCCGACGCAAAGACTTGATTTACTTCAAGTCGCACTGGGTAATATCCTAAACGAGCCCCGATGGTTCGGTCATTCGCTGGTACCCTTCGGGGCCGCCGATTGGTACCGCCTCAAGCCGGGGAGCATTCACAACCGACGACATGGAATCTAGCTTCCTCACCAATTTCTTCAAGACGATATCAAGTATCAATCGACATTGCTCGACGGAAGCGTAAGGACGGAGAAACCGTGGATATCTTTGTCAAACGATTCGAACAATGCAATGAACTGCCGGATCCAATAACAGAGGAGTTCATCCTCCGCACTGCCATAACAACTTATCGATAGACGGCTAGAGGCAATGGGGACAGCACCATCTATAACATGGAAGGATTTGAAGGTTCGTGGAGAAAGGCGAAAAGATTCCTCAAAAGGAAAAAGGCGGAAGAGGCCGGCCCGGAAGCTCGAGCGTAACTTTGTCCTGGCGGCAAAGGAAAGCGAGCCAAGGCGGCGGTTCGCGAGCAGACGTTCAAACTCAACCCAGCGGCGGCGGCCTTAACGAGCGCAGGCAATCGCGTGGCAACACGGGCCCCGAAGCGAGAAACCTCAGGCGAGATTCGAAGTCCTATTCCTTTAGGGACGACGAGATTCCTGCCTCTTCAAATATCTTGTCGAAAATAACAAGATCAAGCTTCCCCGATTCGTAATCAAGAGGAAGCAATGAGGACTAATGACCCAAAATATCACAGATCACAGTAGCAATTCATCACCCCACTAAATCCTCGCTTCACCTTAAGGATAAAATCCAAGCTCTAATTGACGTAGGGGTCATCACTATGAAGTCGTCCAAAGAAAAGAAGGTCGGAGCAAATGCGGTGTCCATAAGCATTGGGTCAGTGCCATTGACATGGTTTGAACCCAAACCAGTGGTCAAAGTCGCAATGAAGACGGTGAATGACGACCCACACAAACAACGCCAGAAAGGACTTGTATCATATACAGCCCCAAATGGCGAAGTCCTGTGGATCCACCCAGACCTGCTTGAGGATGAGCAATGGGTAGCCTCTTCTTCATTGAAGAAAAAATCAAAGAAGAAGGGAAAGGCATGCAATGCTACTTCCGCAAGTCTGGAGGGAGATGACGAACAGGTGGTAACATTCCACCTGTCCGAAGGGGAACCTGAAACCCACGCCACCAGGAGCGGACACGAGTACAAATGTAAGTACCCGGAAGTCCCCGACCCTAAGGCCAAGACGCTTATCGAATCGGGTGCCAACGATTCCCTCACCGCATTGCAGAAAGCGCATGCCAGTGGTCGCCAAAGAAGCCACAGAGAAGCAGCCACAAGAAGTTCAGCCCCGGCGCTCGCTCAATCACCCGATTAGAAGAGACAAACCGAAGCTCCAACACCCCATATCGCTCGACGCTATGGCCCATTAGCTAATATTCCCGCAAGGATCACTCTTACTTAACTGCTGCGGTTGTCAAAAGAGACAAGAGAAGCCCTTCAAGAAGCCCTCACGATTCGAGGTCTTCCTCACCCGTGATTAGGCCAAGTCCGTAAGAGTCACCCAACAATGCAACCTTGCGACTAAACACTTCCCCGCATCACTTTTACAAAGGAGGATATGCGACGAGGAATTCCAAGCATGATAGCCGCTATACTTCACCGTATATTGGCTCTAGTGAAGTTAACCGATCCAAGTCGATCCGGTTTCACAGGAGCATCATGTCCTCGCTACCATGTATCACCTCTAATCCCCGCCAAGAAGTCGGTATCAACAGCACGGATCTACGGATTTAACACCAGCGGTCTCGCCTTGGTAAAATCCGGATAAAGTGCCAAATGGGGACTTAAACTCCAAGTCACCGCTATGTGATTGATGCGAGACTTCCTATAACTTATTGTTGGGTCGACCTTGGATCCACGGTAACGTTATAGTCACATCTACTCTTCATCAGTGTCTCAAATATGTAGACACAAATAATGAGGTCAAGACGGTGGTCGCGACAAACAACCGCTTAAGGATGGAGAATTATTTCACCGATTCTCTCCTCTACGGTAATGAGTCCAAATCAATCATCGCCCAAGGCACTACCGTGAAGAAGCCGATACCGCCGGGCTTGATTATAGTGGTGGTTTTGTTTTAAATGACATTGTACCCCTTGTAATCAATCTTGACGATGAAGAATCATCAGATGAACAGTGTAATTGGCAAATTGCCGATGAATCAATTAATGACGATTTAGAGTATCTTTTGTCTTTGAATGATGTGATGACAGGTTTATACAACAATCCGGAATTGCACCTACCAATTCAGTCATTTTGCTTTACACAAAAGCAGTTCAGACTCCTTTGGGACAACACTCGCCATCCCACCTAAGATCGAATATTGAAAAGACTTGGTTTATGGTAAAGGAGATGCGCCCAAAGACCAAATCATTTCTTAGAAGAAGATGAAGATGATAATGGGCCTATCCTCCACACATTCAGATATAGTCCAGAAACACTGGGTATCATGAAGAAGTGGGGGTACAACTTGACACAAGGAGAAGGTCTATGTTTTGGGCGAGGTCCTCGAGTCCCTCCTAAAGCGGCATATGTCCCAAGAGGGAAGCCATATAACTACTATGCATTCAGGCGGGGATTGGGATACGAATCCTCCTCAGAAGATGAATGCTCATGGCTGATTGATAATAATCCACCCGATGAGGGAGACGGACATTCGTCTGATTCTTCGGCTTGGGATTCCGACACCAGCCTTGGAGAAGCTTTCAAGGCTTTGATGTCAAATATGGCTACGGTCGATCCTGCTATTGTTGAGAGTGATGAAGACATGCCAGCATGGGAAGACCCATGGATCCATCAACTCCAAGAGCAGTTTGGGGATAGATTCGAACAAAGAGAACCCCCCCACTAAGGATGAGGTAGTCCAGGTTAACATGGGTGATGAAGAGCATCCTAAGCTCATAAACATCAGCAATACTCTTCCCTCGGAAGAAAAGGGAGAGTTGATTGTCTTAATCAGGGAGTATATCGATGTATTCGCCTGGAGCTACGAGGACATGCCAGGACTCGACCCTAATGTGGCGACACATCGCCTCAAAATCAAGATGGATGTCAAACCCGTCAAGCAACCGCAAAGACGGTTTCGGCCCACGATCTTGCGCATAATCATTGACGGTAAAGAAACTCATAGAATCGGGATTCATCAAGGAAATTCAACATCCGGATTGGGTGGCGAATATAGTCCCGGTCTTGAAGAATGGTTCGATTAGGATGCATGTATGCGACTCTGAGCACGAATCTTTGCTTGCGAAAACGACTTTCCTCTTCCAATCACCGATGTCATAGTCGACAATACGCGCGGATTTGAAAGAATGTCATTCATGGATGGTTTCTCGTTATAATCAAATCAAGATGCACCCCGATGACGCCAAACACACGCCGCTCGTAACGCCCATCGGTATATTTTGCTACACGGTCATGCCGCTCGGCTTAAAGAACGCCGGTGCAACATACCAACAGCAATGACGGAGATTTTCCAGACCATCTCCGAAAACGGTCGAATGCTACGCCGACGACTTAGTCGTAAAAGCCGCGGATAAAGAAGATCACATCAAAGATCTTAGAACGGTATTCGAGCTCATGCGAACTCATCGCCTAAAGATGAACCCCGCCAAATCCTTCCTCGATGTCCAAGGCAGTTCTCTGGCCGCCGCCACCGACAAAGGAATCCACGCCGATCCCGACAAAGTGAAGGTAATTCAAGAGTTGCAACCTCCGAAATCCGAGAGAACTCGTGGGTTACAGGGCCATTGCGACATCCGACGGTTCATATCGAACCTATCCGAAGTGCCAACCGCTCTCTAAGTTGAACAAGAAGGGCGGTCGCTTATTTGGGACGACCGCCGAAGCCGCTCAAGAGATCAAGTTGTATTCGCTAAACCCCCGCTTTTGTTGCACCGCTGTCGGAAAACCTTTTCGATTTACATCAAGGCAACGGATCACCGTTGCTTTTACTCGCAGACGACGACGGTGGTCACGAACGTGCGTATTACCCGAAATAACATTAGTCTGCCGAGTCTTGCATCCAATGGTCGAAGCAAAGGTTTTGCATTAGTGTTCGCGATTCGTAAAATGCGCACTATTTAGTCGAACGACGATTTATGTTATCTCTAACGTGAATCCGTCCGAATATTTATGACCCACCGCCTCAATGAGTTGGCGCTATTAAATGGGCCTTACTCTTGTCCCAATATGACTTGCACTTCAAACAACGAAGTCGGTCAAAGGACAAGCGATTTATGCATCTCTGGTCGCCAACCCGACAACGGACGCAGCTTGAGCTATATGATGATCTTCCTGATGAAGTCTAAGAAGTCAACACTACATCGCACCAACAAATATGGCGCTTGTATTTTGACAGAGCTTCGAGCTACCAACGGGCAAGTGCCCCGATGTTCTAAGATTACCGAGTCGGGTTGTCTTAGTTTCCCGTGGAATCATGTCATGCCCCGTGCTTATTCACTCACCGAATCGCGGCTCCAATAATGTAGCCGAATATAACGCGCTACTTATCGAGCCCGCCGCTAAGGAGCCGGGGTAGAGTATCTCGCCGCACGGGCGATTCGTAATTGATAGTTAAACGATCCGTGGAGACTACGGTCGTAAATCCGCATCTAATTCCTTATCATCGTAGCAATCGAAATGGCGAAGCTCATTCAAGAGTTCTTCATCGAATATATCCCACGCCCAAACGCTTACGCTGATGCACCGGGCGGCGTAGCGTGTCGCTAGCACAACCTTCCGACCGGCAACCGGTTACGGCCGACTCACCGCCTATTCGTATCAATATATGATGAGGTACGAGAAGACAAAGGGTAGTTACCAAAGAGGTATATGCAACCCAAACCAAATTGGAGCCCCGAGATTGGCGCTTTCCTATTATCGACTACGTCTTGCATGGTATTCTGTCACAAGACGTGAAGGAGAGAGAGTCAATCCGCCAAGAGCTCCTGATTCTTTTACGACGCAGACCCGTGATGTCATATCGCCGAGGGTACGATGGTCTTTACTCCGATGCCTTTCAAACAAAGAGGCGTAAGAGGTCCTTCGAAGCACACGAAGGTGAATGTGGTGCACACCACCGTCCCAAGCTCTACGATCAATCGAGAATGGGCTACTTCGCCAACAATGATTAATGACGCAGCCGCAGACGCCGAAATGCCACGCGTCGATTCACGCTAATTATATGCATCGCCTCCCCGAAGCGCTGCATCCTTCGCCACATCCTCGCCATTCGAGACATGGGGATGGACGTTGTAGGTCCTATTTTTCCTCCGCCAATCAAAGGCTTATTGGTTCATTCCAACATCACCGACATTCCAAGTTGGTCAAGCAATACCGCTAAAAGAAGTAAAGGCGAAAATTGCCGCCAAATTTATCAAACACCATGTTATTTATCGACACGGTGTCCCAAGACGGATCGCATGACAATGGTCCCCATTCATCGCCAATTTCTTCATCCGTTTTATGAAATTCAAGATACAAGACGCCTCGCCAATGTTCTATAATCCAAAGAAGAAACGGATTAGCCGAGGCGCTCAACAAGACGATTATCAAGATCTTGTCAAAACTTGTGAAGAACAACAAGCCAGACCGGACGATAAACTCGAGAAGCACTGGGCATATCGCGACAACGACGCGACGCCAACCGAGCGACCCCGCATTCTCGGTTTATGGGTGCGGCAGCTTCTCCGTTGGAAATCCAGATTCGCCACTTCGACGCCTTTCAACAGATGACGACCAAGAACAATATCAAAAGCATCTTGAAGAGCTTGAGATGTTAGATGAGAAGCTCGAAGCTCAACAATGCATTGAGTTCTACCAAGCTAGGATGTCGAGCTTTCAACAAGAAAGTACGACAACGGTTTCAAAGAAGGAGATTTGGTCCTCGCCGCCGACGCACCAATAATCCTCACTTCCAAAAGAAAGGTAAATTCAACCTAAATGGGAGGGACCGCTTGTAATAGAGACGGTCTACTCTAACGGTGCGACGCTTAATTACCCAAAATGGCGACCGCAATTAATGCCGATAATGGGAAGTTCCCAAGAAATACTACCCTTAGTACCTTCAGGATAACCCGTTTCGACGGGAAGTTCCTCGTGGGATGTTTCACCCACTTTTCTTGAGGATAACCCTCGATTTGTCCTCCATCATAATTTCCCTCACCGATCAAATTCCTTGACGGTAGGTCTACAAATTTTCTGGTACATCACCAAAATCTCCTCTTGATTCCTTCTATGAACAAGAGGCCCACTCAAAATCCCTTTTACGCCGGAGATAGAATATAAAATTCTTCCTCTCCAAGCGTAAGATCCTTTTCGTGATAAACGGAAGGGTTCTTTCCATCTTTCATCTTAGGTAGCGCCGACTGAAGGTATGCGCCGATTTTCGCATCAGTTGTCCACCAAGGTCACCTCGAAGTCTTTTCGTTCTCGTGAGTGGAGATCCCACTCTTAGTTCCACCTCTCCTAGGTAGCCGATCAAGGTATGCCGATTTTCGCACTGTGTTGTCCGCCAAGGTCACCTCGAAGTCTTTTCGTTCTCGTGAGTGGAGATCCCACTCTTAGTTCCATCTTTCATCTTAGGTAGCCGATCAAGGTATGCCGATTTTCGCACTGTGTTGTCCACCAAGGTCACCCGAAGTCTTCGTTCTCGAGTGGAGATCCCACTCTTAGTTCCATCTTTCATCTTAGGTAGCCGACCAAGGTATGCGCCGGATTTTCGCACTGTGTTGTCCGCTTGAAGGTCACCTCGAAGTCTCTTTCGTTCTCGAGTGGAGATCCCACTCTTAGTTCCATCTTTCATCTTAGGTAGCCGATCAAGGTATGCGCCGATTTTCGCACTGTGTTGTCCACCAAGGTCACCTCGAAGTCTTCGTTCTCGTGAGTGGAGATCCCACTCTTAGTTCCATCTTTCATCCTAGGTAGCCGACCAAGGTATGCGCCGGATTTTCGCACTGTGTTGTCCGCCTCAAGGTCACCTCGAAGTCTTTTCGGTTCTCGAGTGGAGATCCCACTCTTAGTTCCATCTTTCATCTTAGGTAGCCGACCGAAGGTATGCGCCGGATTTTCGCACTGTGTTGTCCGCCTCAAGGTCACCCGAAGTCTTCGGTTCTCGTGAGTGAGATCCCACTCTTAGTTCCATCTTTCATCTTAGGTAGCTACCGATCAAGGTATGCGCCGGATTTTCGCACTGTGTTGTCCGCTTGAAGGTCACTCGAAGTCTTTTCGCTCTCGAGTGGAGATCCCACTCTTAGTTCCATCTTTCATCTTAGGTAGCCGATCAAGGTATATACGGATTTTCGCATCGTGTTGTCCACCAAGGTCGCCTCGAGTCTTTTCGGTTCTCGAGTGGAGATCCCACTCTTAGTTCCATCTTTCATCTTAGGTAGCTACCGACCGGTATGCGCCGATTTTCGCACTGTGTTGTCCGCCAAGGTCACCCGAAGTCTCTTCGTTCTCGTGAGTGGAGATCCCACTCTTAGTTCCATCTTTCATCTTAGGTAGCTACCGATCAAGGTATGCGCCGGATTTTCGCACGTGTTGTCCGCCAAGATCACCTCGAAGTCTCTTTCGCTCTCGAGTGGAGATCCCACTCTTAGTTCAATCTTTCATCTTAGGTAGCCGATCAAGGTATGCGCCGATTTTCGTGACTGTGTTGTCCGCCAAGGTCGCCTCGAAGTCTTTTCGTTCTCGGAGTGGAGATCCCACTCTTAGTTCCATCTTTCATCTTAGGTAGCCGATCAAGGTATGCGCCGATTTTCGCATCAGTTGTCCACCAAGGTCGCCTCGAAGTCTTTTCGGTTCTCGTGAGTGGAGATCCCACTCTTAGTTCCATCTTTTATCTTAGGTAGCCGACCAAGGTATGCGCCGATTTTCGTATCGTGTTGTCCGATCAAGGTCGCCTCGAAGTCTTTTCGGTTCTCGGCGGAGATCCCACTTTAGTTTCATCTTTCATCCTAGGTAGCCGATCGAAGGTATGCCGGATTTTCGCACTGTGTTGTCCGAATCAAGGTCGCCTGAAGTCTTTTCGATTCTCGGCGGAGATCCCACTTTAGTTCCATCTTTCATCCTAGGTAGCCGACCGGTATGCGCCGATTTTAGACTGTGTTGTCCGATCAAGGTCGCCGAAGTCTTTTCGATTCTCGGCGGAGATCCCACTTTAGTTCCATCTTTCATCCTAGGTAGCTACCGACCGAAGGTATGCGCCGATTTTCGCACTGTGTTGTCCGATCAAGGTCGCTCGAAGTCTCTTCGGTTCTCGAATGGAGATCCCACTTAGTTCCATCTTTCATCTTAGGTAGCGCCGACCGAAGGTATAAGCGCCGATTTTCGCATCGTGTTGTCCACCAAGGTCACCTCGAGTCTTCGTTCTCGTGAGTGAGATCCCACTCTTAGTTCCATCTTTCATCTTAGGTAGCCGATCAAGGTATGCGCCGATTTTCGCATCAGTTGTCCACCAAGGTCACCTCGAGTCTTCGTTCTCGTGAGTGGAGATCCCACTCTTAGTTCCATCTTTCATCTTAGGTAGCGCCGACCGGTATGCGCCGGATTTTCGCATCGTGTTGTCCGATCAAGGTCGCCGAAGTCTTTTCGTTTCTGAGTGGAGATCCCACTCTTAGTTCCATCTTTCATCTTAGGTAGCCGATCAAGGTATGCGCCGATTTTCGCATCAGTTGTCCGCCTCAAGGTCGCCTCGAAGTCTTTTCGTTCTCGTGAGGAGATCCCACTCTTAGTTCCATCTTTCATCTTAGGTAGCCGACCGGTATGCGCCGATTTTCGGACCAGTTGTCCGATCAAGGTCGCCGAAGTCTTTTCGGTTCTCGGCAGAGATCCCACTTTTAGTTCCATCTTTCATCCTAGGTAGCGCCGATCGAAGGTATGCGCCGATTTTAGACTGTGTTGTCCGAATCAAGGTCGCCTCGAAGTCTTTTCGCTTCTCGGCGGAGATCCCACTTTTAGTTCCATCTTTCATCCTAGGTAGCTACCGATCAAGGTATACGGATTTTCGCATCGTGTTGTCCGACCGGTCGCCTCGAAGTCTCTTCGGTTCTCGAATGGAGATCCCACTCTTAGTTCCATCTTTCATCTTAGGTAGCCGACCAAGGTATGCGCGGATTTTCGCACGTGTTGTCCACCAAGATCACCTCGAAGTCTTTTCGGTTCTCGTGAGTGGAGATCCCACTTTTAGTTCCATCTTTCATCTTAGGTAGCTACCGACCGGTATGCGCCGGATTTTCGACCAGTTGTCCGACCAAGGTCACCTCGAAGTCTCTTCGGTTCTCGAGTGGAGATCCCACTCTTAGTTCCATCTTTCATCTTAGGTAGCCGATCGAAGGTATGCGCCGGATTTTCGCACCAGTTGTCCGATCAAGGTCGCCTGAAGTCTTTTCGTTCTCTGAGTGGAGATCCCACTCTTAGTTCCATCTTTCATCTTAGGTAGCGCCGATCAAGGTATAAGCGCCGGATTTTCGCACTGTGTTGTCCGATCAAGGTCGCCTCGAAGTCTTTTCGTTCTCGTGAGTGGAGATCCCACTCTTAGTTCCATCTTTCATCTTAGGTAGCCGATCAAGGTATGCGCCGATTTTCGCATCGTGTTGTCCGAATCAAGGTCGCCGAAGTCTTTTCGCTCTCGGCGGAGATCCCACTTTTAGTTTCATCTTTCATCCTAGGTAGCGCCGATCAAGGTATAAGCGCCGGATTTTCGCATCGTGTTGTCCGAATCAAGGTCGCCTCGAAGTCTTTTCGGTTCTCGGCGGAGATCCCACTTTTAGTTCCATCTTTCATCCTAGGTAGCGCCGACCGGCGGTATGCGCCGGATTTTCGTGACTGTGTTGTCCGACCGGTCGCCTCGAAGTCTTTTCGTTCTCGGCGGAGATCCCACTTTTAGTTCCATCTTTCATCCTAGGTAGCGCCGACCGAAGGTATGCGCCGGATTTTCGCATCAGTTGTCCGAATCAAGGTCGCCTCGAAGTCTTTTCGTTCTCGGCGGAGATCCCACTTTTAGTTCCATCTTTCATCTAGGTAGCGCCGATCAAGGTATGCGCCGGATTTTCGACTGTGTTGTCCGGATCAAGGTCGCTCGAAGTCTTTTCGTTCTCGGCGGAGATCCCACTTTTAGTTCCATCTTTCATCCTAGGTAGCGCCGACCAAGGTATGCGCCGGATTTTCGTGACCAGTTGTCCGACTAAACGCCGCCGAAGTCTTTTCGCTCTCGGCGGAGATCCCACTTTTAGTTCCATCTTTCATCCTAGGTAGCGCCGACCGAAGGTATGCGCCGGATTTTCGTGACTGTGTTGTCCGGATCAAGGTCGCCGAAGTCTTTTCGGTTCCCGGCGGAGATCCCACTTTTAGTTCCATCTTTCATCCTAGGTAGCCGATCAAGGTATAAGCGCCGATTTTCGCATCGTGTTGTCCGCCAAGGTCACCCGAAGTCTTTTCGTTTCTGAGTGGAGATCCCACTCTTAGTTCCATCTCTCATCTTAGGTAGCGCCGACCGAAGGTATGCGCCGGATTTTCGCACTGTGTTGTCCACCAAGGTCACTCGAGTCTTTTCGTTCTCGTGAGTGGAGATCCCACTCTTAGTACCATCTCTCATCTTAGGTAGCCGATCAAGGTATAGCGCCGATTTTCGCACTGTGTTGTCCACCAAGGTCACCCGAAGTCTTTTCGATTCCCACAAAGAAGCCCTCGCTATTGGTTTCATTCTCGAAATAGAACATAAAGTCCCTTCTCTCACCAATTTAATCCGTTCAGCCATTCTCCTGACAAAAGAAGACACCAAGATTCATCTTGGGGCATTTTATCCCGGCCTAAGAGGGATAAAGCCAACGCCACACGCTGTCGGTTTAGTCTTTTTCCGATTGAAGAAGACACCGAGTTTGATTCTCGGGTATTTTATCCCGGCCTAAGAAGGATAAAGCCAATGCCTCACACGCTGCCGGCTTAGTCTTTTTCCGATTGAAGAAGACACCAGAGTTTGATTCGGGTATTTCATCCCGCCTAAGAAGGATAAAGCCAACGCCACACGCTGCTGTCGGCTTAGTCTTTCTCCGATTGAAGAAGACACCGAGTTTGATTCCGGGTATTTTATCCCAAGCCTAAGAAGGATAAAGCCAACGCCACACGCTGCTGTCGCTTAGTCTTTCTCCGATTGAAGAAGACACCAGAGTTTGATTCCGGGTATTTTATCCAAGCCTAAGAAGGATAAAGCCAACGCTTCACACGCTGCTGCCGGTTTAGTCTTTTTCCGATTGAAGAAGACACCAGAGTTTGATTCGGGGTATTTTATCCCAAGCCTAAGAAGGGATAAAGCCAATGCCTCACACGCTGTTTGCTTAGTCTTTTTCCATTGAAGAAGACACCAGAGTTTGATTCTCGGGTATTTTATCCCAAGCCTAAGAAGGATAAAGCCAACGCCACACGCTGCTGTCGGCTTAGTCTTTTTCCGATTGAAGAAGACACCGAGTTTGATTCGGGGTATTTTATCCCAAGCCTAAGAAGGATAAAGCCAACGCCACACGCTGTCGGTTTAGTCTTTTTCCATTGAAGAAGACACCAGAGTTTGATTTTGGGGTATTTTATCCCGCCTAAGAAGGGATAAAGCCAACGCCACACGCTGCTGTCGCTTAGTCTTTTTCCGATTGAAGAAGACACCGTGAGTTTGATTCGGGTATTTCATCCCGGCCTAAGAAGGGATAAAGCCAACGCCACACGCTGCTGTCGGCTTAGTCTTTTTCCATTGAAGAAGACACCGGAGTTCGATTCGGGGTATTTCATCCCAAGCCTAAGAAGGGATTAAGCCAACGCCGCGACACGCCGCTGTCGCGATCTCTTGCCCGTAAAAGAGTACCAAGTCTATGTATTCAATATCATAGCAACAAGACTAGAAGAGTTTCATTCTTTAGCACAACGCCACGCGCGGAACGGATTTCATAACCGCGACGCCAGCCCGATCCAAACAAGAATCGGTAAAGGCTAATCAAACCGCTGATAGCCGAGGGTTTGCTAAAAATCCCGAAGTTGGTCAACGAGGGGTTGAGCAAGCAATGAACTTCATTTATAGAGGAATGTTGAGACAATTGATTCAAGCAAAGTTATGATAATACATCTAAATAAAAATCATAACGACTGGCCGAACAAAGAGAACGTAAAAGTCTCGCAAAGACATCGACTTCATTGGCGCAATCCAAGAATGTGAAGGAAGCAAGGTCGCTTTGACGGCGCCGCTTTTTCCTCCCCGCTTCACTCGAACCCGAAGGCTATTTCCTTCTCAAGTTCCTCTTCGAGTTCGCAGCGATAGCGTACCAGATGTTCCCGACGACGCCTCGAGGACTTGCTTTCACGCTCGCTGACGCTCGACTCGTACACTCACGCTGCGGAAATTCTTCAAAGTCTTCTCCCTTGAGCGTCCCGATTCCCGGCGATTGACATGGGTGTGGTACCGCCTATCCGACGCCGCAGTGACGCCGCCATAGGAGTTCGCGAAAATAACCTCTTGTTCGATATTCTCCTCTCGCTAAATGCGCTGCTCACGAAGCCTTGATCCGAGCTCGCCGATGTGTCGCCCCACCTCATTGTATGAATCAAAAGGCTAAGCTATCCACACGATACGCAAGAGTTAGCCACCGGTGAGCCTTTGCTCACAACGGTTAGCCACCGAGGGCCACCGACACGAATTTCCCCAAGGTACTCAACACCTAACGGTAGAAGTCCATAGAGGTCGCCCATCTAACCTCGATAATAGAGATCACTGCTTCAAACCATTCTCCAACAAATAAGGAGACCCATCACGTAACCGGGATCGTGAACAGCAGATTTTGGCCCGGCAATCTCTACGATAGGTTGAATCCGCGGGAAGTGGTCCGCCAAGGTTAACTTGAGGCCTCACCGGCCCTATACTGAAGGTTGGGAAACCCCGGTTTCTGCTGAGGCCGTGAGGTGCAAATGGATCGACGATGGAAGCGATCCTCGACTCATCATCCAAATTATGATAGTAGGCTCAGCTCACGGTCCTCTTAAGTGTTCGCTACTCTGCGTTCGCTCTCTGTGGAAAGAGGTATTCTTCCCGATGACCTTAAGAATCAAACTTGACATTTGGAGCCTTCAAATAGACGAGTAATCGCCTGAGCATCCGCCTACCACAAGAGAACAAAGAGTTAACAGAGCATTTAGAAAGAATATCTCTAAAAGAAAACAGCCAGAAGGCGAGAACTCTTCTCGTAAACCTATGAGATTGAGTCATTTACCTTATAACGGTATGACGATTTCATCCAGATCGAATTCCGAGAACGATAAATATAGTCGCAGAAACAAAGCGCAATATATTCCGCTCTACGAGCAAGGTTACGGTATGAAATCGCCCCGCTAAAGATATCGAGACGGTGATGACCAAGCAAAACCAATCAGGAAGGCCGGTCCCCACAAAGGAGGATGTCGGCTCTTCCCAATCGGCCACAAAGGAGAACGGCTGGGTCATAACGAGTGTACACAATCTGAAGCGCCGGTCCCCATGAAGGAGGATTTCGCTTTTCCCAATCGCCACAAAGGAGAGCTAAGCGGGATACAACGGTATATACGAAGATAATAACGCCGGGCGCACTCACCAAAAGAAGGAGGCGGCATTCACGCCGCAGCGAAGTTGATCGACCCCTGAGCATGAGATCTTCGCGATGACATCGAAACCGTAAAAGGATAAAATAAAGTCGATATGCAGCTGAAAAATCAGCGACCAAAGAAAGAGGCCCGCTTGGTCGTCGGCTCGCCATGACCGAGGCACCAACGGACGCCTGCCCGACTAAAACCAAGCGCAGTAACGCCAGTGGCCAGTACCGGCTGCCGGGCCGAGACCGAAGGCGTTCAGCGCCGGCCGTGGCCGGCGGGCCGCGCCGCCGAGACCGAAGGCCGCTCGCGCCGGCCAGCCGTGCTCGCCTGCCGCCGCTCGGCGCCGCCGGGCCAAGGCCGCCGGGCTCACGATCGTGTTCTCGACCTCTCCCTTTGTGGTCGGCGTCACCTGCACGCACAAAAAAAAAACAAAGAGAAAAGAAGAAAAAGAAGAAAAAAAAAGAATTTGTAAAACCCTCATCATACCTCGTTGTTCAGAGAAGATGTAACGACATGAGGCGAGAAGAAAACAAGAGGAAAGCACAGAGAGGGGGGCCGGCCTAGGTCAAGAAGAAAAAGGGTTTGTGGGTATTTATAACAATCCCATATGGACCCAATTCTCTTTGAATAAGGAGTCCTATTTGACAACAAATAGGAATTCTAATTGGAGCCCAATTGGACATCTAAAAGGAGTCCAAATCAGCCCAATAATTCATCCATCCTCTTTCCAAAACATTTAGAAAGATTTTGGAGATGTTACCCGGCTCAATATTACCCGAATATTCTCCCACATCGACGCCAATCATGCGTCGCCTAATCCTACTCCAACTAAGATCACGAGTATAAACTGTTTCCTAATTTGTCGAGAAGTTCCTGGAAGAATATTTTAAGGGATAACTCGATCGTATGGATTATATCGACGCCGATCAACGCCGCCTAATCCTACTCCAACTAGGATTATGAGTATAAACTATTTCCTAATTTGTCGAGAAGTTCCTAAGAATATTTTCACAAAAATATTCTTAGGATAACTCGATCGCGGCGGATTATATCGACGCCGATCAACGCCGTCAGCCAATCCTACTCCAACTAGGATTACGAGTATAAACTATTTCCTAATTTGTCGAGAAGTTCCTGGAAGAATATTTTCACCAAAAAATACTCTTAGGGATAACTCGATCGTGTGGATCACATCGACGCCAATCAACGCGTCGCCTAATCCTACTCCAACTAGGATCACGAGTATAAACCGCTTCCTAATTTGTCGAGAAGTTCCTAAGAATATTTTAGGATAACTCGATCGCGGATTATATCGACGCCGATCAACGCCGCCTAATCCTACCCAACTAGGATCACGAGTATAAACCGCTTCCTAATTTGTCGAAGTTCCCAAGAATATTTTCACCAAAAATACTCTTAGGGATAACTCGATCGTGCGGATCACATCGACGCAAATCAACGCGTCGCCTAATCCTACTCCAACTAGGATTACGAGTATAAACTGTTTCCTAATTTGTCGAGAAGTTCCCGGAAGAATATTTTCACCAAAAAATACTCTTAGGGATAACTCGATCGTGCGGAATATATCGACGTCAATCAACGCGTCGCCTAAATCCTACTCCAAATAGGACTACGAGTATAAACTATTTCCTAATTCTTAGCGAGAAGTTCCTGGAGAATATTACCATATTCTTAAGGATAACTCGATAACCCTCGATTCCTCCCATCATGAACCTCAAAGAGGGATAAATCGATCTAATTCTAACTAGGCTTATGTTACGGACAGCTGCTCAACCTTGAAAGAATTCCTCCCATCAGATCAATATCGACTCGTACGCCGGGAGGCCCGTCGGTCAACAGCTTGGAATTGGAATAAATCCCAAAAGGATTCCTCCCACCGTGGACAATTGTACCGACAAGGAGTGATACAAGAGCGACGCCAACCGACGCCGCCGCCGGCGATTCACCGATCAACGGTTCGATCCACGAAGATCTCACGCCATCAACACGCCGCACTCGCCGATTAAAGGCCAAAATCCATATAGTTTGACGCCAATTAACGCGTCGCAGTTGAAGGTTTCCGATCAACGGAGGAATCTCGATGGTCAATTGGACGACAATTCACCAACACGAAGTCAACAGAAGAGAATTTAATCGCCATACCAAATTCACAACGGTCAAGAATAAATGCACACAGAACACCCCGTATCCTACGGCACCGGAGAACCCGAGAGGATTGGAGGAATCAAACATCGAGCTAATCTCAAAAGAATTTATCCACCGACTTCTGGTCAAGATCTCGACAACGGTCAGACAAAAAATGCATTACCGTAATATTTTCAGCAATCCTACAAAGCACTGGAAAGACTGAAAGGAGTGGAGAGATCAAACGCCAAAGTCATTCACAAGTCCCATCACGCCGATTGAAGGGTGAAGGGCTTATCATATCCAAAGCATCCTGCATCGCCAAAGAATCGACCGAGACGCTTTGGAGGGGTATCTCAGAGGCGATAAAACCGCTATCGGGCACTCGAGCAAGACTCGTGACGGTGGGTTGACAACCGACAATCCATTCG
Organism: Asparagus setaceus; assembly: GCA_012295165.1. NCBI lineage: Eukaryota > Viridiplantae > Streptophyta > Magnoliopsida > Asparagales > Asparagaceae > Asparagus > Asparagus setaceus. The sequence continues at coordinate 69,696,966 of CM022706.1, forward strand.
ACAAACCGACAAAAATGCGAAGCGAGGCCACCAACACGCGAAGTGGGTCGCCAAGGTGTACAAATCAACGAAACGACGCGTCGCGGAAGAAACCCTACGACGGTTCGACGAGGCGAAGTTGACTAAACTCAAACGCCGACGAGACGGAATCAACTCCGCTTAGTCCGCCAAATGCAAACGAGCCGCTTGAGCTCGAAAGTTGATAGGATACGGACTCAAACACAACGCATTTACATCATCGAGAAAAAAGCCCCGAAGACCGAGAAAATGACGGAACGACGAAACGGGCGACTCGGCCAATCTAACGGCTAACTTTGCTTGGCGAACCTCGTTCATTCTCGCGAACCTCACGGTTTGGCTTAACCTCGGTTCATTCTCGCGAACCTCACGGTTTGGCTTAACCTCGGTTCATTCTCGCGAACCTCACGGTTTGGCGAACCTCGGTTCATTCTCGCGAACCTCACGGTTTGGCGAACCTCGGTTCATTCTCGCGAACCTCACGGTTTGGCGAACCTCGGTTCATTCTCGCGAACCTCACGGTTTGGCGAACCTCGTTCATTCTCGCGAACCTCACGGTTTGGCGAACCTCGTTCATTCTCGCGAACCTCACGGTTTGGCGAACCTCGCGACTTTTGGCTTAACCTCGTTCATTCTCGCTAACTCGCGGTTTGGCGAACCTCGGTTCATTCTCGCGAACCTCACGGTTTGGCGAACCTCGGTTCATTCTCGCGAACCTCACGGTTTGGCGAACCTCGGTTCATTCTCGCGAACCTCACGGTTTGGCTTAACCTCGTGTTCATTCAATAACCTCGTGTTCACTTGGCGAACTCATATTTTAGCGAACCTCGCTTCATTCTCGCGAACCTCACGGTTTGGCGAACCTCGCGACTTTTGGCTTAACCTCGGTTCATTCTCGCGAACCTCACGGTTTGGCGAACCTCGTGTTCATTCAATAACCTCGTGGTTCACTTGGCGAAACTCATATTTTAGTGAACCTCGTGGTTTGCTTCCACCTCGCCAACTTGGCTCAGAATCTCGCGACAATGACAAGATCGAACGAACGTCGCGAAAAGTCCAAAACCAAACTGCATCAAGGAGCCAAGCGGCTCTGGCCTAAACCCGACACCCCAAACAAGAAACCGGCTAAAGGTCGGACACCATTTGGTGTCCGCCAAAGGTCGGACATCGTTGGTGTCCGCTAAGGTCCTGACACTAAACAGTTGTCCGCCGCCAAAGAACCCCCTCTCTATTTTCCTATAAATAGTCCGAGGGTGCTCATTTTCAAAGGTTGGATTTTCTCGATATTCGAGAGAGCTCGCGAGATCTACGAGCCGCCGACGACGGTTCCGGAAAGCACCGGCGAGCACAAGTCCCGCCGACGCCGATCTACAAATCGCGAGGTAAGCAAACTCGGTCGGCTACGCAGATCAGCAGCGATTTCTCCTAGTAGATCTCACCCGCCCGGCGATCCTCTCCTTCGCGGAGTGTGATCCCCGGCGCATCCTCTCCTTCGCGGAGTGTGATCCCCTTAGCGCCGCTTCTTCGCGGAAACGAGCCCCTTCACGCCTCAGAAGTTCCGCAACCCTGCCCTACCGATCGAATTGCGCTGTGGTCCACTGACGATTCAAGTCCCTAAGACAGCAAAGAACTGACGCAAGCCGGTGATCTCGATATAACAGATCCTCGTGGTTTGTTCATAAAGGAAAAGTTATAAATTTCCATTTTCATTGTACTTTAAAATAAAAGGCATTTCTTTGAATTTTGTTGTAGGCCAACGGCCGTAAACTAATTCAAGGACAATGAATAACAAGTCAACTTTCCCCGCGAACAGTCATGAGCAAGCATGTGAGGGCCACTTTGGCCCAAGAAAAATAACTGAGAAAATTCTCCAGTGTGGGCTATATTGGCTCACTATGTTCAAAGATTCCTATGAGTTTTGCTAAACCTGTAACCGTTATCAGCTCTTAGAAAACATCACTAGAAAAAATATGATGCTTTTACTACCCATTTTAGCCGTTGAGCTTTTTGATCTGTGGAGTATAGATTTCATGGGACCATTTCTAAATTCTTTTGAAAATATCTACATTCTAGTAGCCATAGAGTATTCTCTAAATGGGTTGAAGCGGTAGCTTGCAAAACCAATGATAACAAGGTTGTTGTCAGGCTTTTGAAAGAAAATATTTTTGCCCGATTTGGAGCGCCCTGAGCAATCATTAGTGATAACAGTACATATTTTTATAACCGTTCTTTTGAGGCTTTGATGAAATATTCGATGACACACAAATTATCAACTTCTTATCATCCCCAAACGAATGGACAAGTAGATCATGTGCACCTCTGCCCCTACTCATCAACCGGTCTTCCACTAGGTTCATCGTCATTTTTCACTTCGCTGCACGTTTTGACACTTTTTTCTATGAGCCCTTTTTGTAGATCTCTGCTACACCATTCACCCTATATGTCGTTGGCACCATTCGCTGCTTCCGTCGACTCTCATGCATGATCACCTATGCAATACTGAGACCCTCACAAACCCTGAACCTTGTTGTCGTTGTCTCTTTCACTGTTGCTTAAAAACATAATTATCCCTCAAAATAATTGGCCATGATTTGCCCAAGAAAATTCGAGATCTAAATAATCATCAGCTCTAATACCACTTGTTGAGAATCTAGTCGACTTTACATCTCGAATAAAGACTTTAGCTTTTAAGGTTTCACGAAAAATCTTAACTTTATGGCAAAATAACAAGAACAAATAGCAATCAATGCAAACAAGAAGATTTTATGAGGTATAGCAATTTGCCTACGTCTATGGAGAAGGCAGAGAGTTTTTTATTACTTGAAGAAGAAGAATACATAAGCACTTTCCTCTCGTTAACACCTTACGGTGCCGTTTGGCGAAGGGTTAAGGAAGAGGGATTAAAAAGAAGGATTAACGTAGTTACCCATTTGATAACCTGAAGAACTAAATTATTAACCCGCTAAATAAGTTTTATTTTAGCCCTTGCGATCAGTTTTAGTGTTTGTGAATAATGAGGATTTTCACTATTTTCTTTATAAATAGATGGGTTAACTTTTATTCCTTCTAAATAGGAGTATTAGTAAACCCCTCATTTTGAGGAGTTAACTCATTTTAATCCCTCTAGAGGTGTTAGCTTAACCCTTATGTAATTTTTATATTTGGCAAATTATGGAGGATTAACTCACTTTAACCCTTCTATAGATTTTGTGTTTGGCGAGTTAAGAAGGGGTTAAGTCTCCTTAACCCCTCACTTAACCCGTTTCCAAACGGCACCTACAAGTTTAATTACTCCCGCTTCTTATAAATCGTCAGAAGAATAATAACTGTTGATGTATGAAATCACACAGTCACTAAACTCTACTAGATTAGTTTTTAATTGAATGAGGTCTGCCTTCTCTTCTAATATCCGGTGATGGTGTCAGACTGGAAGTTCGTCGGTGCCGAAAGAAAAACCTGTGGAAAGGTGGAGTTGGGATCTGCGGTGGTCCCTCCGACGGTCAAGTCAGTATGTGAGAAAATATGGAAATTAATGGAATAGAGTTTTTCTGAGAGAGATCACTTACTTGTACTATTGAACAATTCATTATTTATATGAGGGGTTGGAGGGTATTTTAGTCTCTTCATCTGGTGAGAAAATTAATAACCGAGTCAGCCCGTCTCTCCACGTGTTGATTGACGACTGGACAGATGTATTTCATTGTCGGGCACGGCGGCTTGCCTTTATAGGTGTCAAGCGATGGGATGACTTAAGAGTTAGTGCTGTTACTTTGTTATTAATGAGTTCATTAATGAGATGGTATTGGCGACGTCCGCAGCCGAATTAATCCGAGGTGCCTTAAATATTGTGAGAGATGGAGGAGCTAAGGGGCTGACAATGCATTTAATGCGATATAGACGCATTGTCAGGACCAAACTTCGTGTAACCGTCGTTGCGATTGAGGGAGCCACCTGGGAGAAGGAAGAGGGGAGTCGAGGCCGAGGGGCCGACTCGCGCCGCCTTCCGAGTCGTCCATGAGGATAATTGGTTAAAGTGGCGACTAACACCGCCTTTCACGTCGTCCATGAGGGCAGTCAGCTGAAGGGGTGACTAACACTGTCTTTCGCGTCGTCCAAGAGGGGAGTTAGCTGAAGGGGCGACTAACACCGCCTTTCACGTCGTCCATGAGGGCAGTCAGCTGAAGGGGTGACTAACACCACCTTCGTGGTCGCCCGTGAGGGGAGTCACCAAGGGGCTACTAACACCGCTTTCACGCCGCCCGTGAGGGGAGTCACCAAGGGGCGACTAACACTGCCTTTCACGTCATCCACGAAGTTGGTCGGCTGACTTGGATGGTCGGACCACGTAGAGGAGGCGGCTCGTCCATTCAGCTCGACCGGCAAGTTTGGATTGCCTTCTAGTTAATCGGGTTAAGATGTTTGTTTGCCTAAAGCATGTGGGGTTTTCCATCCTAATCAGGAATTAGCGGTTATGACCATAACAGTTGGCCCCTTTCACTTGGAGTCAGTTGAAAACGAGTGCAAGTGAAATAAATACCTCGGCTCTGGTTGGGCAGAAGTGAATTCGGGAGAAGTCGTGAAGGTTCTTGTGATGGGACGTGGCTAACGTCAGCGGACAGTTTCTTGGTTGCTGGCACTTCGATTCCTGGGCCCGATGGTAGGCCCCTCATAAAGTGAAGAGAGCGGTTCTTCAGCTTTTCAAGGCAACATTAACTCTCAGTCAAACAAGCCGAACTCGATGACTGGCGTCGAGAAATGGAGGTGAAGGAGCAAACGATAGCTGAGCTTAAGGCGGCAAAGGCAAAAATGTCGGTCGAGATCCAACAGCTAAAACATAGGTCCTAGAGCAGCGCTGGAGAAGACAGGTCCATTAATGAAGCCTTAAGGGAGCGATACTTGGCTGTGACGCAAGCAGCTCTGGAAAAGCAAATTGCGCAGCACACCAAGGCTCGACTAGAAGAGGAGTTGGCGACTAAGCAAAGGCTTTCGGATGAATGTGCTCGGCTTAGGGAGTCATTACGCGAAGTAGAGAGTAAGGTTGGATATTTGGAATCAAATAATAATCTGTCGGCTGTTGTCACGAAGAATAGGCCTATTATTATTGAAGAATTTTGCCAAAACTCGATGGGGAAGATTGAGGTGGCGTTGGCTTACAAGGCAGGAAGTGACTTTATTGTAAAGCAGCTTCCCGCTGAGTATCAAGATTTCCCCGGTCGACTCCAGTATCCTCCAAGTATAGCTAACCATGTAAGTCTCCTCTCTAAATTAGAGAACGCAGGAGCAGGTTATGATGTAGGTAGGGGTGAAGTCGAGGAGGAGGCAGAGGAAGAGACTGAGTTGTCAGCAGACGGTTCCTCTGGTGGAGCCGACCATGATGTTGGCGAGAATTCAGGTGAGAAGGGGAGTGATGAGGTAGTGCAGGACCTTCCTTCGACTCCTCCACCTTCTGCAAATATTTCTTTTCCCCTGACTCCTGGAGCCGACATAGATCATTCGTAGTTTAGGTTTATGATATCAGCCACACTATGTACCATGTATCTTTTCTTGTATTCATTTTCGAAGATATAAATAAAAGTCCTTTTCGCCATCTGAATTGTTTCTAAGACTTTTTTTTTTGATATGTTGGTAGTCCGAACGACTCAATGAGTTAAGCAATATGGTGGCGTTACTCGATTGGCTTTCTAGCTTTTCTTGTCGGAGTGAATTCATAGAAGTGGCTTGTTAATTTGGAGTCGGTTTTCCAAGGGCTTGGGTTTTTTCATATTTGCTTGTTTGTTGGGTCGATTAGTCAAGGTCGGTTGGGCCCCAATCAATGGGTGAGTTTGATTTCCAGGGCGTGGTTAGAAGGGGTCACTGTAGAGGAATGGGTATGACATCAGCGATACTTTTGCCGTCAGTGTCGCTTCGATTTCTGGGCAAAGAGACGTGGGGTATTAAAGGCGGTTGGCGTTTTAATTTTCATAAGGCGGTTCAGATTCAAAAATCAATCATGACCGCTGATCTCGGAATTGATGGACCATCCAAAAGCCGCCACGTGGGTCCTTTGGGTGTTTATATACTTTTTCCCTATTGAGAAGTTTCTCTTTAGGCATTCTTGAGAGTTTTTAATCCCCCTTTCTTTATTTGCTCAAGTTTTCAAAGCTCTCCGCCATGGCTGCTTCTTCTTCCGCTCCAATTAACAGGATCAACATGCTCAACTCTTGGCAAACGAAGATGAAGGAAGAAGACTTAGAGGGTATATATGAGAGATAATGATCTCCTCAAGAGCGGGTCATTCATGAGAAAACAGAGCGTGTACCTAACACAAGGCCGATATAGGCCGCTGCATACAAATTCACATGGAGTATGGGCTACGGCTTCCCCTTCCTCAGTTCATGAGAAGGGTTTGCGAACGGTTGGGGATCTCCCCAATGCAGTTCGCTCCTAACGTCATAGCGACAATTATGGCGTTCCTGGTGATATGCCATTGGGTGGGAGTCGAGCCGACCTTACAACTATTCAGCAACTTAGTCACTGTGAAGGCTACAAGAAAAGACGCTCATTTCTTCTTCGGGTATGTGGGCGGCAAGCTTGTCAACATTCCTGACTCCAACAAAGACTGGAAAGAGAGGTTCGTGTGGGTCTTTGAGTCAATTCGATCCTCGAATCGCCGCCATGGCCGAGGTCGAAGGATGCATTGAAGTCTCTTCCTCTCCCAGCTATAGAGTGACAGGATCTGGATAAGATCCGACAATATTCTGGGTCCCGCGAGATCCATAACTTGTTCGACAATGCCTCATTAAGAATGGCGGGGCTGTCGTTTGTTCACCTAACAGAGGCCGACAAGGAAGAGGAAGAGGGGCTGCTTAAGGCCGCTCCGAAGTAGACTAAGGATCCTAAAGGTGGGGTTCCTAGCTTGGTAAAAACTATGGAGTCTCAGCTACCCCAAAAGAGGGCAAGGGGAGGAGGATTGTCGGCTGAAGAGGAGCGACATGTAGAACAAAACTTCAACCAGATGGCCACTATGCTAAAGGGGAAGGCCTCTACTCCTCAAGCCGACAAGCCGATGAAGAAGAGGAAGACGAAGAAGTCGAAGCCTAAAGAGACGCCCAAAGGAACCGTCCCCGAATTAGCTGGGTCGGCTGTGGAGAGGCTGCCTGTTGCTGCGGAGAAGCTAACTCCAAAGCCTGTCTCTCCATCATGCCAGCCGACCGAAGTTGACAATGTAGATGAGTCTTCTCCTGGCACGGGAGAAGTTTTTGGTCAGCGGGAGCAGGAGGCTCCCCCCGCTGGCACGGAGGCCCCTTTAGAACAGGCTAGGGTTGTTGTTGCTCTCGAGTCGACTCGAAGGCCGGGTAAAGGGTCGACCGATTTGGGTGAGGCAATGGTGGAGGCAATTCCTCATGGTTTATTTAAAAGCTCGAATGCTCCCATACATTTCTGCCACCGCGTTGATGAGATCAGCAAGTTGAGGTGGAGGGAGCTCCGGTCTAAGCTCATCGGCGACCTTCAAGAGGGATACGCACCTAAAGAGGGGCCCCCAGAAGCCGACAAGTTCATCCCTAACCGTTTCTTCCATAAGGAGGACTCGGTTTTCTTACCAGGGAGAGCCCAACTGACTGCGATCGACCAGTTTTCTCTCCAGAGGGATCTGGATCTGTTGAAGGAGGTGCCATCACATGGCTTGCGGTTAGCCCTCCAAAGTTATCACATACGAGGTGCTTTGATCGGGGAGGAGCTTTTTGACCGCCTTGACCTCTTAATGCAGACTTGTGATGAGTCGGTGGGGGAACTTGCTCGGGAGAAAAAGGCCCGAGAGGAAGTTGAGAAGAGAATGGTGGCTCTCGAAGCTGAGAAAGAGGGGGTCGATGCTAGATGGCACAGTGAGTTGGAGGCTAAACAATCTACGATTGTTAACCTCCTGACTCATTGCTCGAAGCAAGCGGCCACCATTCACAAGCTGAAAGGAGAGGTTGCTAAGCTCAAGGAGGCAACTGAAGGCTCTCAGCGGGAAGCTGCTGAGTGGAAGAATCAGGTGGAGCAACTGGAGCAACAAGTCGAGGCTGAGAGGCATGAAAAGCTGTCGGCTCAAGAAGACCTTCACTCTGAACGACTTGCTCTTCAGAGCTTGAAGATCGAGCTAGACGAGTCAAAGACAGCTCACCAGACGGCCTTAGCTGATGCTCAATTGATTGAGACCCGACTCAAATATATGATGTCGGAGGAGGGGAAGAGGGAGACCATCGAGGGCTATCGGCAGGGGCCTATGGGCAAGGTCGAGTTGTCGCTGGCTGTTAAGGCCGGCTTTGATTATTTAAAGGCCCAGCTACCCTCCGATATTTTCCCATCTACAGGCCCCACTTACCCCCCTCGAGTTCAAAGCTGCTTACTCGTCCTGTTGGGTCTCGAGGAGAGAGGGGCAGGAGTGCGGTTAGGTGTCGATGATGGCGACGACGACGAGGACGAGGATGAGGACGGTAATGATGGTGAAGGCGACAATGGTGACGGTGGTGATCATAGTTAGGGTCACTTGGCCAATTTTTAGTTGTCTGGCTCTTTAGTACTTTTGTTTCGTCGAGGAGACCGTTGTATATTTACCGACTAGGTTAAACCATAAATGAAAAGTTGCTTTATATTCTTTCCGTGTTGCTCGCTTTTATATTTTTATGCTGTTGATGGGGATGCACCATTAATTTTGATTTCGACTTGTATTTATAAGCCAAATAGATAATGTAACTTAAGTAACTCAGAGGATAATAAATAATCTCACTCTTGATTAATGTCGGGACCTGTGTCGACCGAGAAACCCTTTGTGTTGAGTCTGCCGTCTAGGTGAGAAAGGTATTCATCAACGAATGAGCCATAGTTGAGTCGGCCCGAGTGTGAGTTGCGATTCAGCGAATGACAACCTGTAGGTTGGGTGCTTAGGACTTACGTAGCGCCTAGGTCTTCTTCGACATGGTCGATCTCTATTTTTGAGACAAAGAGTAAGCCTGTCTTTTGGAGTCGGCCCCAATAGGGATGGCGACTCGACCATTGACAACCCGTAGGTCGGGTGCCTAGGACTTACGTGGCGCCTAGGTCTTTTTCGGCATGGTCGATCTCTGTTTTTGAGGCAAAGAGTAAGCATGTCTTTTGGAGTCGCCCCCAATGGAAACGGCGACTCGGCAATTGACAACCCGTAGGTTGTGTGCCTAAGACTTACGTGGCGCCTAGGTCTTTTTCGGCATGGCCGATCTCTATTTTTGAGGCAAAGAGTAAGCCTATCTTTTGGAGTCGCCCCCAATGGGAACGGCGACCAAGAATTGACAACCCATAGGTTGGGTGCCTAGGACTTACGTGGCACCTAGGTCTTTTCTGTGATGGCCGATCTCTATTTTGGAGGCAAAGAGTAAGCATGTCTTTGGGTGCCTAGGACTTACATGGCTTCTAGGACTTACGTGGTGCCTAGGTCTTTTCAAGATGGCCGATCTCTATTTTTGAGACAAAGAGTAAGCCTGTCTTTTGGAGTCGGCCCCAATAGGGATGGCGACTCGACCATTGACAACCCGTAGGTCGGGTGCCTAGGACTTACGTGGCGCCTAGGTCTTTTTCGGCATGGTCGATCTCTGTTTTTGAGGCAAAGAGTAAGCATGTCTTTTGGAGTCGCCCCCAATGGAAACGGCGACTCGGCAATTGACAACCCGTAGGTTGTGTGCCTAAGACTTACGTGGCGCCTAGGTCTTTTTCGGCATGGCCGATCTCTATTTTTGAGGCAAAGAGTAAGCCTATCTTTTGGAGTCGCCCCCAATGGGAACGGCGACTCGGCAATTGACAACCCATAGGTTGGGTGCCTAGGACTTACGTGGCACCTAGGTCTTTTTCGGTATGGCCGATCTCTATTTTGGAGGCAAAGAGTAAGCATGTCTTTTGGGTGCCTAGGACTTACATGGCGCCTAGGACTTACGTGGTGCCTAGGTCTTTTTCGGCATGGTCGATTTCTATTTTTGAGGCAAAGAGTAAGCTTGTCTTTTGGAGTCGGCCCCAATGGAGACAGCGACTCGGCCATTGACAACCCGTAGGTTGGGTGCCTAGGACTTACATGGCGCCTAGGTCTTTTTTGGTGTAGCCGATCTCTATTTTTGAGGCAAAGAGTAAGCCTGTCTTTTGGAGTCGCCCTGATGGGAAATAAATGATTACCTCCTAAGTTGCAAGTATATAACCTTTATCAAGTTATAGTATAAAAGATTATCGATCCCACGAGGAACGGGAAGTAGGAAGAGTTTTGTTCAAGTTTTGGTTCTCAAATTATGCGCAAGACAATTAGGAGTTTATGTACATGGTGAAAGTGGTCATGAAAAGATTAGAGAGTGGATGTGGATTATGTGCAAATAAAAAGGAAATCGAGGAAGAAAATGTTTGTGGAGAGATTGAGATTGTGAAGGTGAATGAGCGTAAATAAAGGCAAAATGAAAGTGAGAAAATGGGGAGATTAGAGAATGGAAACGGATGTATGTAAATAAACCAAAATGAGGATGAGAGAATGTGAGAAGTAAAAGGAAAAGAAATCAAGAGAGGAGAAAGACAATTAAAGAAAAATAAACAAATGAAAAATAAGGATAAGTGCAAAATCAAGAATGTAAAGTATGGAGGATTAATTAAAGATATGAGGAATCTAGAGTAGATCCACTTAGCTTATCTCAATGTCACAAGAATGAGTTGGATTTGTTAGCTAGTTTCAAACAATCTCTAGGATCCCACAAGTATTAGCTCCACACTTAGAAAGGGGTAATTCCCTAGAGGGTTCTAGCCTCAAGGTGAATTAAAGGAAAGAAAAATCTATTCTAGAAAGTAAATACAAGAATTAAATACATTGCATGAAAGTAAATTACATGAAATTAAATTGCATGAAAGTAAATCTAAGCTACAAAGCAATTAAATGAACAAGAAAGAAAAAGAAGAAATAAAAGGAAAACCAACAACTCGATCTTAATCTAATCCTTCTTTTGGTCCTTGGATTAGAAGAAGAGAAAGGAAATTGAATGGGTGAAAAATTTCATTTATTGTGTAACAAAAGTTATAATTTTTAGAAGGTCTTCTCAATTAAGAGTAACCCTCCTCTCTAAATGGAGTTTTTACCAAATATTTTACAATCTCAAGCCCTCGCTCTACCCCTCTATTTATAGATAACAAGAATCTCTCACAACCTTTGGATTTGCCTTGGCCCCCAAGTAACACTCACACCTATAGGATTTAGGTTAGCCTCTAAACAACCCTCATAGCCATAGGATCTCTCCAAATAATCTAGACCATTGATTTAATCCTTGAGAGATGGGCTTTGTGGGCTTTATTTTTTTTATATTCAATTCCTTTAAGACTCTTGGACTTCTCTTAAATGCTCTTGGACTTCTTAGAATTTAACTTGGCCTTCAAATAATTGAATATACATCACTTAAATTCGGATTTCTGTCATAACCCACTGTTGCTGATGGAATTTTGAGAATCTGGTAATTTGTATGGCTCCGTCTTGTCGAGATAGGCGATTTTCATATATAATATGTTGAATTCGCTTCCTGATTGAGAGATATCGCTTTTCTTTGCGGTTGACCATCCCGAGCACGAATTTGACTTTATTTTTTTCATATTTGATTTGATTCTCAATTGTAAGCCAAGTTATTAATAATTCTGACCAAAAAAGTAATGTGTGTTGAGATTTTTCTTCTAAACTTAGTCGTGGGCTTTGGATTTAGGCATTCTGGCTTCATTAGAGATCTTTTGGGCTTGAAATAATCTTCATTTAGGCTCTTATTCAATAATACTCCATTAGCCTGCAAATTAAGATAAAAATAGTTATTAGCAGGATATTTATTCATATAACATAGGTAATGAGGGTATAAAAATATAATTAAAATGTGATAATTAAATACCCCCACACCTAAACTTTTGCTAGTCCTCTAGCAAAGAAAATAAAAAGAAAACCTAACTCACTTTCAGAGAATCGCTGTTGTATTTAGCGATACAACAAGCCTTTAAACCCCTAGGTTACCCTATTGGACGAAGTTGTAGTCTCGTGAGGGTTTGCAAGTGAATATACCCACAAAATTCAATAACTTGCAAATTTAAAGAAGTTAATGAAATAATTAATTCATTTGATATCTTCAAACATTCCAATTGAAGTTGGTTAATACTCAAGAAAACGTTTTATCATAACTCCAATGTAATTTTCTTAAGAAAATCCTTCCATTATAGTTATACAAAACTAAGTTTAACTCAAAATTTTAATTTAAAAGTTTTGAAAAGAACATGCTAACTCTTTGTTTTAAACAAACTTCAAGTCTTTTAATCCATTTAATTTTTCAAGAACATATACAAATATAACTATATATAAAAACATGGTTAGTATAATATTTTTTTAACTCTTTATTCATTGGTGGTTTTGTTCTTTTAATCTGCTTTCTAAGTGACCATTTAGCGAAGTTTTAAATAATGAATCTCAACCCATTGGTTTAGGTCATTAAGCATAGAAATACTCCTCATGCTTAATTACTCACCAACTTAGACTTAGTAAAATAGAACCACCAATGATTTTAAGAGAAATTTTTCTTCTTTTGTTAAGTTAGTATAATATATATATATGTGTGTATATGTATATATATATTCTGAAAATATTTGGATCAAGACAACTTGAAAAATTATTTTCAACTCTAAGTTAGGCATGCAAAAATTTCATTACTTTAATTAAAAATCTAAGTTAAAACTTAAGTAAAGTATACTACTTTGAAAATCATTTCTTGAGAAATTTATTTAGAGTTATCATAAAAGGTAAACTTGAGTATAGAACTAACTAAGGATTAGAAGACTTAAATTCTATCAAATTAATCAATTATTAATCAACTCTATTAAGTTGGCAAGTGACAATATTATTTTTTTTTTTTGAAAAGAGAAGAAGAAAAAAAATGACATAAAAAGAAAAAAATGACTAAGATAAAGTGCAAAAATGACTAATTCCCACCCCCACACCTAAATTTTGCATTGTCCTCAATGCAAATTCTATTATGCACAAAGTAAAACAGATAAGAATGGAAGCACTTACATTTGTTCTACGACTTCGAACAATGATAAAATTCTGAATTACCTTTGGTATGAAAAGGTGAAGTCAAAATTTTATTCTCTCTTTTTTATTTTCTTTTTTTTTTTTTTTCATATGTTTTTTTTTTTGAAAAGAACAAGAAACTCTCACATGAGAGAAGAATAAATTCTTTTATTATTATTGTGGGACAAAAATAAAAATATAGAATAAAAGATGAAACATGAGAAGCTCACATTCTACATTAAATCCTACCTTATTGCTGAAAATTCTACCCTAAATTTAAAGAATTTCAAGATGATATAATCAATGATGTTCTCAAATTCTGAAAATTCCAAGGTTTGCAATGTGTTTTGCAAAGAAATTAAGGTAGGTCTTATTGGTGTTATGCATTTTGAACTTAGATTTTGATTAATGAAAATTTGACATTTTGGTTGCTCTTTAAAATCTACGCCATCGAAAAGAGTTCTTCAATGTTGCATTCAAGAGGCATGTATTCAACACGCTTCTCATTTTGAAAAATAAAACCCGAATTTTTAAGATTTCCAGCCTCATGAAAGATTTTCAAAACTAATGTCGATTCATTCTCTACTGCTAAACTTTCTTGGATGTAATTGATTTCAAAGGTCGATTATCAATATTATTTCCTCGGATTGAAAATATTAAGTTCAAGAGTCGATTCCCAAAAGACGCCTTCATGTAACCAGCTTCTACAGCTTGATGAGAGCATTAGAAGTGGCTAAGAACGGTCTTCCTAAGATCACGGTATCCGTCCTTTGGGATTGGAAACGGTTGCGCTTCCGTGACTACAAAATCAACAGAAAAATAAAGTCTCCAACCTTTATCAATACATCTGTTATTTCACCCATAGGGACCTTAATGCATCTATCGCCTAATCAAGTGTGCATCTAGTTGGCTTGAGTTCCCACACCTAGTTGTTGGTAGATCAATACTAAGCAAGTTGACACCGCCCCTAAGTCTAAAAGCTTTATCGATACCAAGATACCAATGATACATGGATGGTAGGACAACCCGATCCTTATGTTTCAATGGTACGCACTTTGAGAGGACTTCACCGATATTAGCGGCGAGAAAGACTTTCTTTGGAATATTTATTTACCTCTTTTTGGTACATAATTCCTTTAAAAATTTGGCATAAGAAGGAATTTGTTCAATGACATCTAAAAGAGGAATATTGACCTTAACCTGCTTGAAAGTCTCTAGAATTTTCTCCTCCTGAGAGGAGTGCTTCCTAGACTTGAGTCTATCTGGGTAAGGAGCAACTGGTTTAAACCGATCAAAAGTAGACTCGGTTACAGTTCGGGTTAAGGTCATCGAAGGGTGTGATTTTCAGTAGAGACATCGGGAGAGAGAATTTGTTCTGGTTCAAGGGTTTCGCTTAGAGGCATTCTAACCTGATTATCGACCTGTCTACCTGATCGTAGCGAATGGATTGCATTCACTTCAGCTTGGTAGGTTGAACTTGATCCCGTGTCCTTCGGGTTGGGCACGGGCTGACTCTAAAAGTTCCTTTCTCTCTCACTCATGGCATTAGCTAGTTGACCAAGTTGGGTTTCTAACCTAGCTATGGCTTGAGTGTTGGAAGTGAGGATTTGTCCTGCTGATTGCATGAAGGAATTCAACGGTTTGATGTTTGAGTCAACAAGTTCGTGGTCTATGTAGAGGTTTTAATCAAAGTTTCTAGACCCTTTCCAACATTAAGACGCTTATCATGATCGCAATTTGAGGAGTGTGATTTACGATTGGTGATGAGGAGATTGATTTTGAAATGACAGATTTGGTTGTTGAAAATTGAGAGGAACCGCATTGCCCTAGGGAATTGTTGGGTTGAAGAGGGAGTGAAATTTTGATTTCTGAGTAGTTTCCGGTTCCATGCAAAATTGATGATTTCTCCAACCCGATTGTAGGTTGGAGAAAATGGATCATTTACCGGATGTCGAATGCAAATACATCTGACCTAGTGGTCGACGGATCCTAAAAGAGGACATTCCTCCAAACATGAGATGGAGACAGACAGCTATGACAACCTAAGGCGTAAACTTGGTTGATTTGAGCAGAGCTCGCTCTTTGATTTCTAAAGCTTCTAACCTACGATGATTGTAGCCATCTTTGCTTCGTGATGCTATGTTCGCTTCTAAGGAAAGACCATCGGTTTTGGGTTGGGAAATTGATGAAACACGGTCATCACAATGTTCCCATCGCATGGTTTTCTGATAAACTCTCTAAAAGTCCCAAGCTTCATCGGCATTTTTCTTCATGAAATCCCCTTGACACATTGACTCTAAGGAAGTTTTGAAGAATAATCCAATCCTTCATAAATGATTTGGCATAGTCGCCACTTTTCAAGACCATGGTGAGGACATTGATAAGAAGATCTTTAAATTTGTCAAAATACTTCCAAAAGGTTCACCCTAACAATTTTAAAATTTTGAATGTTGTTTCTAAGCTTGACTGCTTTGTGGATAGGAAAGAATTTTTCGTAAAAACTTTTACAAATTCACCCCAAGTTGAGATGGAATCAGTGCTTTTACATACCATTTTTGGCTTTGTCCTTAAGGGCAAATGGAATAAATCTGAGTTTAATCGATCTTCTGTTAAGTCCCTCATCTTGATCATGAGGCAAACTTCTTCAAATTCGAGATGAAAATGTAAGCCGCCTTCGGTTTCTACTCCTAGGAATTTGGGAAGCATGTTAATAAAATGCGGTCTAAGTTTGAAATTTGCTCCATTGACCTCGGGAGTTTTATGCAAGAGGGGATTGCATTTCTAGTGGGGTAACAAACATCTTGAAGAACAGTGGGTTGGTATTGGCCATTTCGCTTGGTTCAAGAGATGGATCAAAACTAATTAAACGATTGGTATTATCCCTAACGCAAGTTTGCATATACCAAAATCAATTTTTTATTTTTATGAAAAGGACAAGAGAAAAAGTTAAGAAGATGATGAGAAAAAAAAAAAGAAAAAGAAAAACTAACTAAAAGCAAATCAAGGGAATGGCTTAATTCAAGAATTGATAACCCGTGTGTCGCCTTGGACTTACGCAGGTCTTTTTCAAGATGGCCGGCCTCTTTTTGAGGCAAAGAGTAAGCCCGCTTTAGAGTTGGCCTTAATGGGAACGGCGACTCAAGAAAGCTTTAAAGATGGTCTACTTTGATGTTGTTCGCTCATTTTCGAAAGCGATTCGCGCCTCAACTCGCTTAACGGTTGGATAACCCGACTTGACCTTGGTAGTGGTGCCTTTCTGATCGAAGCGAAGCTAGATCACCTATCGCTACTGGCGAGAAGGGTTCTTGACTCATTTTGACGAAGGGTTCCTGCCTCTACTAACCGAAGGATCTTCTGAACTCGGCTTCAACCAAGAGATTTCCCCTACCGCCAAGTGAAGTTGGGTGGTTACGACTCATTTTAGAGGAAGGACGCCGACCATACGAGCGGGCCGCTTTTAGCAAATAGGTCATTAAAATGTTCCTTGCATAATATAAAACAGACAATAATAGCTAGGGGCAAAAGTCTATTTATATTGAAGGATCTTGAACAAGATTTATAGTACAAAATTTATTGAAAAATCATCCTACGATGCTCGATGTTCCATGAATTTTGTAAGATTCTTCCATCTGGGCTTTTGAGCCTGTATGTGCCTGGTCGCAATTCTTCAAGGACGGTGTATGGTCCTTCCCAATTGGGCGTCAACTTGCCACGCTTGATGTCCTTGTTAAACGCTGCCTTTCTGAGAACAAGATCGCCGATGCAAAATCTTCTTGGTCGGACTTTGCTATTATAGTATCGCCACTGCTCGTTGACAATTTGGGGCGCAAGGTCAGAGTCCTGACTTCATCGACCAGGTCTAGTTCTACCCAAGCCCTCGCAGACCACATCTTCGCCGGCGTCAGAGCGGATGGTGGCATGCCGACTTCTACCGAGTCACCGCCCGCCCCCATAGGCCAACTTGAAGGAGTTTCACCAAGAGAGTTTTTGTGAGTCGCCCCAGACGCATAAGATGCTTGGCAATTCTTCGACCCAATTTCCAACTGCATTGTCTACTTTCTTCGTCAGGGCTTGGAGGATACACTTGTTAGCAGCTTCTGCCAGTCCATTGCATTTGGGGTGAGCTACTGAGGTGAACTTGAGTCGAATCCCCCATTCTTCACAAAAATCCTAGAATCCTTTGCTGCTGAATTGGGTGTCGTTGTCTGTGATGAACGAGCGGGGGACACCGAACCGGCACACAATGGATTTCCATGTAAAATTAGTAATGTTGCTTTCTCCAATTTTCGCCTGGGGTTCAGTTTCAATCCACTTGGTAAAATAATCGATAGCGACTATTAGGAACTTGCGCTATCCTGAAGCAAGAGGAAGAGGTCCCAGTATGTCTAGGCCCCACTGGGCAAAAGAAATGGGGCTTGAGATTGGGGTCAACTTCGTAGCAGCTGCTCTTGGTATCTCTGCAAAATTTTGACATTTCTTAAATGTTGAAACAAGCTTTTTGGAGTCGGCTATTACTGTGGGCCAGTAATATCCTTGTTGAATGACCTTCTGAGCTAGTGTCCTTGCCCCTGGGTGATTTCCACAGATGTCTTCATGAATCTCTCTTAAGACATAGTCAACTTCAGCGGGTCGGAGGCACCGAAGATAAGGCCATATACCATTGCCGTGATAGGACAATCGATAGAGCTGATCGTCAATCATGATATAACGGCGGGCACTCCTTTACAGTCTTTTTGCTTCTGCAACATCCGTAGGTAGGACTCCACTGGTCAAGAACTAGATGAGAGGGTCCATCCAGCAAGGTTCTGGAACTGTGTCAGTCTGCATGACATCCGAAGAGGCTTCTGCAATGCTGGGGCATCTAAGTGTGTCGGTGTAGATGGGTCCTGGGCCGCTCATTGAGCTGGTCGACACAAGCTTCGATAAGGCGTCCGCTCGAGCGTTGCGGGCACGAGGGACTTGGGCAATCCTGGAATTAGCGAATTGAGATAACAAATTCCTGACTATCTTCAAATATTGGATCATCCTCTTGTCTTTGGCCGCATATTTGCCGTTGATTTGATGGACTACAAGTTGAGAGTCGGCTAATATGTATAGGCTTTCAGCTTTGACTGCCAGGGCGGCTTTCAGACCGGCGATGAGGGCTTCGTACTCGGTGTAGGCGTTGAAAAATACTTACAAGATCTCGAAACCAACTTCGTGGCGGAATCGTGAATGACAACCATCGAATGATCTGACCGGATCGTTAAAGGCGCGAACTTCGGCGAACCCATGCGTCACAACGCAGTTCGCCGGACTTGAATGGACGATCGGTTGAGACCGTTGAGCGGAGCGAACCAGAATTAGTCGGAATCAAATCTGAGCCGGAATCTAAGTCGGAGAAAGCCAAGTCGAGAGAAAATGGCGAAGCAGCGGAAAAAGAAGCGGCGGCGCCTCGGCCAACTTAGCCAGTTACCTCGGCAAGTGGCGAAGTGGCTCGGCCACAATGGCCGACCACCTCACAACAGTAAATTGCCTCGGCAAGTGGCGGGTGGCTCGACACCACCGTGGCCAGAAACCACCGACAACTGGCAGGAGTATTCGACCACCATGGCCGACCACCTCGGCCAGACTTGGTAGGGTGGCTCGGCCAAAATGTGGCCGACGCTCACCTAATGCTATAAATAGGGGGTTCTCCTCACTTCAAGGGGTCTTGGTGGTGGCGAAGTGGATTTTGGAGACTTTGAGGTCGGACTTTTGGGATTTTGGCTTGGATTTTGGCGGACTGAAGAGCCCCGAGATCGGCCTTGCGGTTACGAGCAGCGGCGAGCACAAGTCGATCAACGTCGGATCTTCAATCAAAGGTAGCGAATTGGTCGAACTCTGAGATACCCTCTAGATTAAGCGTCTTAATCTCGGGGATAGCTGTGATTTCTCCTAGTAGATCTCACCGCTCGTGATCCTCTCCCGTGAGTGTGATCCCCTCGGTAACCGTTTCCTTCGTGAAGCGAGCCCCTTTACATCTGTAGTTCGAGCAGGGTCCTACGGATGGGATTGTTGCGGTGGTCCACGGACACAATAAGTCCGACAGGGCAAAGAACCCATAGCGAGGATCCGATATTGAGATCCTGGCGTTTGTTCCTAGGATAAAAGTTGTAATCTTTTTGATTTTCATTGTAAGCCTTAAAATAAAAGCGATATTTCTCTTGAATTTTGTTGTAGGCCAAAGAAGGCGTAAGCAAGTTCAAATCAATGACAATCATCCCAACTTTTACATTGAACAAGGCTGGCGACCACGATGGGAGCCACCGGCCTCGAATCGGAGGTCGTCGTGCATAACCAGCGGATCCCTATCGGTGGAAGAAGAGGTCGAGTTGAGGTTGACCGGGGAGAGTTCGAGGAGTACCTATCCTCACCCTCCTCGAATCGGTTCCCCGCCGCTCGAAGGTCTCGTACAGGAGGAGCGATGGGCCTCGATGTAGAGCCCGGGGGCCGGCCAGTCCAGCTCCCATTGCCCTTGGTGAAATCCCCGGCAGTCGGATGGTGCGAGAGATGAGCGCCGACGATGTGCGGCACTCTCCAGCGAGCTTCGCCAAAGCGGCGACAAAGCATGGCGCCAAGCTTGCCAAGGTCATGCAATCCATGGATGGGGTCGCTTCTGGCGGATCTAAGATCAAACTCCGCGGAGGCTTGACCTCAAGTGATCGGCAGTTTATCAAGCCGTCCAAAGCGGCAGTGGAGTCGTGTCAAGCGGAACCGCTCCACCGCCGAGGAGGCGCATCGGGCGCCCGCGCCTCCTTGCATAGCGAGCTTTGGTGCAGGGCTCGTGAGTTAAAGAAGGAAGTGGCAAAGAAGCCACCAGCGTACCGCCCGGTTTGGAGGCCCAAGTCTAATGGTGCCCCAACCTCGGTCGCCCACCTCCCGTCGGCAAAGGACACAAGCGTTGCAAATCCAGCGCCAAAGCCCAAGGCGGCGCCTCAAAGACAAAGGCGTGCATCGAATCGATGGTGAAGCCAACTCCGTCACCACCACCAAACCGACTATCAAGGATCGTCTCGGTCCTCGAAGAGAATCACGGGTCACTCCTCATGCGAGGAGGTCGCACCCGTTCAACAAGGACAAGAAGATTCTGCGGCTTCTCCTATCGGTTGAATCGAAGTCAAAGTCTAGAGACTTCAGCCCCACATCGGTAGTCTAGTGAGTCACTTCGGAAGTTTGATGGATTGACCGATCCTCGGAAGGAGGCGTTTTCATCGGCGATGAGGGCGTTATACCGATCCGCCAACATCACGTCGAGGTTGCTCGGTACACCGCGCCAGGTAAGGCTACGTGCAAGAGTGCGAAAATCTCGAAGGATTCCCCAAGGTGAGTCATGCTTGTGCTCCAAGCTCATTAAGGCGATGCTCAGGTGCAATTGCCATCAAGCTCGAAGGGTGTCGGTCTTGAGAGATTCACCGCGGAGATCGAGACCTAGGACAAAGCGATTCCCAAAGGATGATCTCAGAGAGGGTGAGTTGCGAGGTCACTAATAATATGACCGACAAAGAATCATCGTCGGGCTATTCCAGGCATATCATAGCGGCTAACTTCGTTTGCGGTCGGGACTATCAAACGGTCGGTCTGATAAGCTTGAAGGGTTACGGCGGAGGATGATCGTCGGATATTGGCTCCTAATCGCATCGATCATCTTGTATCTAGCGAGGACCCCAGAAACACTTATGATCGATGCAGATCAAGTGGCCAAAATGCTAGGCGGCGTTGAATAAACAACGGAAAACTTCAAGTTAGAAATGGAGTTGGCCATGCAGACGATGAGAGAAATGCGACCAAGATCAAGCCGACAAAACATCAAGGTGAATCAAGTCGGTAGCGTCAGCGTCGATGAAGATGATAGCGATTCGGATCGGGAGGAAGCACGGAAGATGATAACCCCGAACAGCGGCCTTGCATTTGCTCATGAGGCGAGAAGATCAAAGACTTGGAGAGCAAAATCAATTCATTGATTTCGCTCAAGAAGTAAAGAAACGGTATTCCTTGCCCATACAGGAGTGGGAATCAATCCCTGCGAGAAGTTTAACTTAATAAACTTCACACCATTTGTGGGAAGGGTTCGGTATGACACTTGATTTATTTCAAGTCACACCTGGAATTATTTACGGCAGCGAACCCTTGATGGTTCGGTCATTCGTTAGGCCGCCGTGGGGCGCCGAATGGTACCGCCGTCTCAAGCCAGGAGCATTCACGGTGGGGCGACATGGAGTCTAGCTTCCTTACCAATTTCTTTGATGGCGATCTGAGGTATCGTCGGGCGTTAACTTTCGGCGAAGCGAAAAAGCGGAGAAAGCGTGGACATCTTTGTTAAGCGATTCGGAACAAGGCAATGAGCTGCCGGGATCAATATGAGAGGAGTTCATCCTCAAACTGCCGCAACAACTTATCAATAGATGTGCTTGAAGCAATGGGTACAGCACCATCGATAGCGTGGAAGGACTTGAAGGTTCGTGGAGAGCAAAGAGATTCCTCAAAAGGAAAAAAGAGAGGGGTCGGCCGGAACAGCGGAAGCTCCGGCGTAACTTTGTCAGCGGCAAAGGAAAGAAACAAGCCAAGGCGGTTCGCGAACCAAGCGTTCAACTCAACCCAGCGGCGGCGGGCAATGACAACGTGAGGCGCAGCAGTACGATCAGCGTGGCAACTGGGCCACAAAAGCGAAGGCAGTAGAGATTCCGAAGTCCTATTCCTTTAGGGACGGAATTCGGTCTCTTCAAATATCTTGTGGAAAATAACAAGATCAAGCTCCCTCGATTGAGAATCAAAGAGGCGATGAACCTGAATGACCCAAGATCGCATGCATACCATAGGGCAGTTCATCACCCACTAAATCTGTTTCGGCCTTAAGGACAAAATCGGGCTTTAATTGATGTAGGGTCATTACTATGAAGCCGTCCAAAGAGAAGGTCGGGCGAATCACGGTATCCATAAGTTTGGTCGGTGCCATTGACATGGTTTGAACTGAACCGGTGGTCAAAGTTGCGGTGAAGGCGGTGAATGGCGACCCACAAAAACAACCGAAAGGACTTGTATCATTATCTGACCCGAATGGCGAAGTCTTGTGGGTCCACCGAACTCTTGGAAGATGAGCAATGGGTAGCCTCTTCTTGAAGAAAAAGCGAAGGGAAAGGCATGTCATGCTACTTCCGCAATGCGGAGGAGGCGATGAGCAGTGGTAACATTCGGTGTCCAGAGGAACACGAAGCCCATGCCACCGAGTGGACAAGAGTATAAATACAAGTACCGAAGTCCCCACCCTAATGCCAAAACACTCGAGCTGGGGTACCAACAAATCCCCTCACTGCATAGAAAGCATAGCAGCAAATGGTACGCGAAAGCTCTGACAAAGCGCCGCGCGAGTTCAACTCCGGCGTCTCCGGTGTTCCTTGCGTTGGAAAAGATAAGCGGGACTTCCAGACTCTCCATGCAGCCGTCATGGCCCAATTAGCCAATATCCCATAAGGATCACTCTCTATGAGTTCTTTGCGCTTATCAAAGAGGCGAAGCTCTTCAAGAAGCCCTCGCCGATTGAAGTCTTCCTCACCCGGATTAGGTAGAGTCGGAAAGTGGCTGACAATCACAACCTTGCGACTAAACACTTCCCTGCATCACCTTTACAAAGGAGGATATGCGGGCGAGGAATTCAAGCGATAGGCGCTATACTTCACAGGGTATATTGGCTCTAGTGAAGTTAGCAGGATCCAAGTCGATCCGGGTTCATTATGAGCATCATGCCCTCGCCTCATGTATCATCGGAATTCACCCGCGCAAGCTAGCATCAAGCGGCACAATGATCTGGTTTACCGATTGGGTCCCACTTGGTAAAATCGGATTAAGTGCCAAATGGGGACTTAAAGTCGAAGTCACTGCTATGTGATTGTGAGACTTCCTATAACTTATTGTTGGGTCGACCTTGGATCCACAATAGCGTTATAGTCCCATCTACTCTTCATCGATGTCTCAAATATGTAGACCACGAATAATGAGTCAAGGCGGTGGTGTGGACAAACAACCGTTTAAGGGGATGGAGAATTATTTCGCGATTCTCTCCTCTCGGTAATGAGTCGGCGAATCATCGGCCCAAAGATGCGGACGGCGGTGAAGAAGGCGTCAGGCCAGGGCTTGGTTATAGTGGAGGTTTTGTTTTAAATGACATTGTACCCCTTGTAATCAATCTTGGCGATGAAGAATGCGTCGGATGAACATTGTAATTGGCAAATTGCCGATGAATCAATAAATGGCGATTTAGAGTATCCTTTATCTTTGAATGATGTGATAACAGATTATACAATGATCGAGTTGCACACCAACTTCGATCATCTTACTTCACACAAAAGCGATTCAGGGACTCCTTTGGGACAACACTTGTCATCCCGAAGATCAAGTAGTGAAAGAGACTTGGTTTTACGGAAAAGGGGATCACGGTTCAAGCGCCGAATCATTTCTTTGAAGAAGGTGAAGATGACAATGGGCCTATCCTCCACACATTGGATATAGTCGAAACAGGTATCATGAAAAGATGGGGGTATGACTTGACACGAGGGAAGGTCTATGTTTGGACGAGGCCCTCGAACCCCTCCTAAGCGGCATATGTCCCAAGAGGAAAGCGGATAATTACTATGCATTTAGAAGGGGATTGGGATCACGAATCCTCCTCGAAGATGAATGCTGGTGATTGATAATAATCCACCGGTGAGAGCGGACGTGCGTCGACTCTTGACAGGATTGACACGGCCTCGGAGAAGCTTTCAAGGCTTTGATGTCGAATATGGCCACGATCGATCCTGCTACTATTGAGGGTGATGAAGATATGCCAACATGGGAAGACCCATGGATCCATCAACTCGAAGCGGTTTGGGGATAGGTTGAACAAAGAGAACCCCCACTAAGGATGAGGTAGTCGAGGTTAATATGGGTGATGAAGAGCATCCCAAACTCATAAACATCAGCAATACTCTCCTTGGAAGAAAGGAAGAGTTGATTGCCCTAATCGGGGAGTATATCGATGTATTAGCACGGAGTTACGAGGACATGCGGGACTCGACCTAATGTGGCAACACATCGCCTCAACATCAAAGCGGATGTCAAACTGTCAAGCAACGGCAAAGGCGGTTTAGATCCACAAATATTGGAGGCAATTGTTGTGAAGTGAAGAAACTCATAGAATCGGGATTCATCGAGGAAATTCAACATCCGGATTGGGTGGCGAATATAGTCGGTCATGAAGAAGAATGGTTCGATTAGGATGCGTTATGACTCTGAGACCTTATTTGCTTGCCCAAGGATGATTTCCTCTTCCAATCAGCGATGTCATAGTTGACAACACATGTGGATTTGAAAGAATGTCCTTTATGGATGGCTTTTGAGGTATAATCAAATCAAGATGTACCCGATGGCTCCAAACACCACGTTGAGCGCCCATTGGCATATATTGCTACGGTCATGCCGTTCGGCCTCAAAAATCTTGGCAAACATACGAAGAGCAATGGCGGAGATTTTCGGGATCATCTTGGGAAGATTCGAATGCTCGTCGGCGATTTGGTGCGTGAAAAGCGTGACAAAGGAGATCACATCAAAAATCTTAGAGCGGTATTGAACTCATGCGAACTCATCGGCTAAAGATGAATCCTGCCAAGTCCTTCCTTGGGATGTCGGTGGCAAGTTCCTTGGCCGTCGTCACCAACAAAGGAATCCACGTCGATCGACAAAGTGAAGGCGATTCAAAATTGCAACCTCAGAAATGCGAGAACTTCGGGGGTTACAAGGGCGATTGGCGTACATCCGGCGGTTCATATCGAACCTATCAGGAAGTGCGGCCGTTCTCCAAGTTGAACAAGAAGAGCGTGTCATATATTTGGGGCGGCGCTTGCGAAGGCATTGAAGAGATCAAGTCGTATCTCGCTAAACCTCTGTTCTTGTTGCCGCGTGATGGAAAACCGTTTTGATCTACGTCAAGGCAGCGGATCACTCGTTAAAGCGCTTTACTGCGCAAGGCGGCGGCGGCGGTCCGCGAGCGGCGATGTATTACGGCCGAACATTAGTGGTCTGAGTCTCGATATCAATGGTGAAGCGGTGCCTTGCATTAGTGTTAGCGATTGAAAAATGCGGCACTATTTAGTCGGACGGGCGATTTATGTTATCTCTAATGTAAATCCGGTCGAATATTTATATTGGCCGGCCTCAATGAGTTGGCGTTTGGCGAAATGGGCCTTACTCTTGTCCCAATATGACTTGCACTTCAAACGAAGTCGGTCAAAGGACAAGCGATTTGTGATCTCTTGGTACCCGGCCGACAGCGGATGCGGTTGAGCTATATGATGATCTTCGGATGAAGTTCAAGAAGTCAACACTACATCGCACCAACAAATATGGCGATTGTATTTTGTGGAGCCTCTCGAGCTACCAATGTGGCAAGTGCCCCGGATGTTCTAAGATTTCGTAGGTCGGGGTTGTCTTAGTTTCCCAGGGAATCATGTCATGCCCGTGCTTATTCACTCACGAACCTTGTTCCAATAGCGTAGCGAATACAGCGCTACTTATCGGACTTAGCCGCCAAAGAGGTCGAATATCTCGGCGTATGGAGATTCACAATTGATAGTTAAGCGGGTTAAGTGGTGACTCTGAAGTCGAGAATCGGATCTAATCCCTATCATCGGATAGGCTGTTGAAATAGCGGACTTCGTTGAAGAATTCTTCATCGAATATATCCGGCGCCCGAGCGCTCATGCGAGCCTTAGCTGGCGGCGTTAGGCGTGTCGTTAGCACAACCCTCAAGACCGAGCAATTAGTTACGCCGACTCATCGCCTTTTGTACCAAGGTATGATGAGGCACAAGGAGATAAGGGGTAGATACCAAAGAAGTACATGCAACCCAAACCAAGTTGGAGCCGAGATTGGCTTTCCTATCATCGACTATGTCTTACATGGCATTCTGGGAAGGCGTGAGGAGAAGTCAATCCGGCGAAGCTCAAGATTCTTTATGACGGAAACCGGATGTTATATCGCCGAGGGTACGATGGTCTTTACTCGATGCCTTTCAACAAGGAGGCGTAAGAGGTCCTTCGAAGCACACGAAGGTGAATGTGGTGCACACCGGCCGTCCCAAGCTCTACGATCGAATCAGAGAATGGGCTACCGGCCAACAATGATTAATGGCCAGCGGTCGATGCATTTCGAAATGCCGCGTGTCAAATTCCGCGAATTATATGCATCGGCCTCTGGCGGTTGCATCCTTGACCACATCGGCCATTGAGACATGGGGAATGGACATTGTAGGTCCCATTTTCCTCCGTCGATCAAAGCGTCGGTTTATTCTAGCAATTACCGACTACTTCTCCAAGTGGTGAAGCAATCCGCTAAAAGAAGTGAAAGGCGTACCGTCATCAAGTTTATCAAACACCATGTCATCTATCGACACGGTGTCCCAAAGCGGATCGTGCATGACAGCGGTCCCCAATTTATCGGCAATTCCTTCATCGTTTTGTGAGAAATTCAAGATACAAGATGTCGTCAGCGGCTTATAATCCGGCAAATGGATTAGCGAAGCATTCAACAAGGCGATTATCAAAATGCAGCCGAGCTTGTGAAAAGTAACAAGCGAGGCTGGGATGATAAACTTCGGAGAAGCACTCGGTGTCGCTGTGATGCGCCGCCAAGCTGAAGCGACCCGTACTCTACGGTCTACGGTGTGAAGCGGTTCTCCCATTGGAAATTGATCCGTCGCCGCGCCATGCCCGCTTGAAGATGGCGGTAGAAGAACAACATCAAAAGCGTCTCGAAGAGCTTGAGATGTTAGATGAGAAGCGCTGGAGGCTCAACAATGCATTGAGTTCTACCAAGCTAGGATGTGAAGGCTTTCAACAAGAAAGTTCGACAGAGAACCTTTAGAGAAGGAGATTTGGTCCTCATTTGCTCGGCGACCGATAATCCTCACTTCCAAAAGAAAGGTAAATTCGAACCTAAATGGGAGGGCGTTTGTAATAGAAGCGGTTTACTCAATGGTGCATATCGCCTAATTACCCAAAATGGCGGCCAGGCAATTAATCTTAGATAAATGGGAAGTTCTGAAGAAATACTACCCATAGTATCTTGGGATAACCCGTTCGGCGGGAAGTTCCTCGTGGGATGTTTCACCCACTTTTAGCGAGGATAACCCTAGATTTATCCTCCATCACAATTTCCCCACCGATCAAATTCCTTGGCGGTGGGCCTAAACCTACGGTACATTACCAAAATCTCCTCTTGATTCCTTCTATGAACAAGAGGCCCCAATCAAAATCCCTTTTCTGTAGGAGATAGAATATAAAATTCTTCCTCTCCAAGCGTAAGACCCTTCGTGATAAGCGGAGGGTTCTTTCCATCTTCATCTTAGGTAGCGCCGGTGAAGGTATCTTGTAGGGATTTTCGAGACCGGGTTGTCCGTGAAGGTCACTGAGTCTCTTCGGTTCTCGGTGGAGATCCACTCTTAGTTCCATCTTCATCTTAGGTAGCGCCGGTGAAGGTATCTTGTAGGGATTTTCGAGACCGGGTTGTCCGTGAAGGTCACGAGTCTCTTCGGTTCTCGGTGGAGATCCACTCTTAGTTCCACCTCTTATCTTAGGTAGCGCCGGTGAAGGTATCTTGTAGGGATTTTCGAGACCGGGTTGTCCGTGAAGGTCACGAGTCTCTTCGGTTCTCGGTGGAGATCCACTCTTAGTTCCATCTTCATCTTAGGTAGCGCCGGTGAAGGTATCTTGTAGGGATTTTCGAGACCGGGTTGTCCGTGAAGGTCACTGAGTCTTTTCAATTCCTGACAAAGGAATCTGGCTGTTAGCCTCATCAGGAAATAGAACACATTCTTCCTTTCCCACCTCAATCAATCTTCATCGGTTCAGCATTCTCGGTCAAAGACACCAAGATTCATCTTGGGGCATTTTATCCGAAGCCTAAGAAGGGATAAAGCCAGCGCCTCACCGCAGCGTTGCGGTTTAGTCTTTCTCCGATTGAAGAAGACACGAGTTGATTAAGGGTATTTTATCCGAAGCCTAAGAAGGGATAAAGCCAGCGCCTCACCGCAGCGTTGCGGTTTAGTCTTTCTCCGATTGAAGAAGACACGAGTTCGATTAAGGGTATTTTATCCGAAGCCTAAGAAGGGATAAAGCCAGCGCCTCACCGCAGCGTTGCGGTTTAGTCTTTCTCCGATTGAAGAAGACACGAGTTGATTAAGGGTATTTTATCCGAAGCCTAAGAAGGGATAAAGCCAGCGCCTCACCGCAGCGTTGCGGGTGGTCTCTTGCGGTAAAAGAGTACAAAGCCTATGTATTCAATATCATAGCAACAAGTCTAGAAGAGTTTCATTCTTTTAGCACAGCGTCCGTCTTGAGCGGATCACGATAATCCATACGCTAGCCCAACTCAAGCGGTAGTTGGTAAAGGCTCATCAAACCGTTGAAATTTGGGGTTGGATAACCCTAAAGTCAGCGCCTCACCGCAGCGTTGCGGTTTAGTCTTTCTCCGATTGAAGAAGACACGAGTTCGATTAAGGGTATTTTATCCGAAGCCTAAGAAGGGATAAAGCCAGCGCCTCACCGCAGCGTTGCGGTTTAGTCTTTCTCCGATTGAAGAAGACACGAGTTCGATTAAGGGTATTTTATCCGAAGCCTAAGAAGGGATAAAGCCAGCGCCTCACCGCAGCGTTGCGGGTGGTCTCTTGCGGTAAAAGAGTACAAAGCCTATGTATTCAATATCATAGCAACAAGTCTAGAAGAGTTTCATTCTTTTAGCACAGCGTCCGTCTTGAGCGGATCACGATAATCCATACGCTAGCCCAACTCAAGCGGTGGTTGGTAAAGGCTCATCAAACCCGTTGATGGTGAGGGTTTGCCAAAATCCTATAAGTATTATGGTTAATTATTTGGACGAAGTAAAGAATCATAATAAACAATGAAAGGGATGGATCTTATTCATTTGAAGCAAATATAGAAGGGGCTACAAGCTGTTTAAGCGTCAAGTCTATGACAAAAAAAAAAAAAAAAAAAAAAAAAAAAAAAAAAAAAAAAAAAAAAAAAAAAAAAAAAAAAAAAAAAAAAAAAAAAAAAAAAAAAAAAAAAAAAAAAAAAAAAAAAAAAAAAAAAAAAAAAAAAAAAAAAAAAAAAAAAAAAAAAAAAAAAAAAAAAAAAAAAAAAAAAAAAAAAAAAAAAAAAAAAAAAAAAAAAAAAAAAAAAAAAAAAAAAAAAAAAAAAAAAAAAAAAAAAAAAAAAAAAAAAAAAAAAAAAAAAAAAAAAAAAAAAAAAAAAAAAAAAAAAAAAAAAAAAAAAAAAAAAAAAAAAAAAAAAAAAAAAAAAAAAAAAAAAAAAAAAAAAAAAAAAAAAAAAAAAAAAAAAAAAAAAAAAAAAAAAAAAAAAAAAAAAAAAAAAAAAAAAAAAAAAAAAAAAAAAAAAAAAAAAAAAAAAAAAAAAAAAAAAAAAAAAAAAAAAAAAAAAAAAAAAAAAAAAAAAAAAAAAAAAAAAAAAAAAAAAAAAAAAAAAAAAAAAAAAAAAAAAAAAAAAAAAAAAAAAAAAAAAAAAAAAAAAAAAAAAAAAAAAAAAAAAAAAAAAAAAAAAAAAAAAAAAAAAAAAAAAAAAAAAAAAAAAAAAAAAAAAAAAAAAAAAAAAAAAAAAAAAAAAAAAAAAAAAAAAAAAAAAAAAAAAAAAAAAAAAAAAAAAAAAAAAAAAAAAAAAAAAAAAAAAAAAAAAAAAAAAAAAAAAAAAAAAAAAAAAAAAAAAAAAAAAAAAAAAAAAAAAAAAAAAAAAAAAAAAAAAAAAAAAAAAAAAAAAAAAAAAAAAAAAAAAAAAAAAAAAAAAAAAAAAAAAAAAAAAAAAAAAAAAAAAAAAAAAAAAAAAAAAAAAAAAAAAAAAAAAAAAAAAAAAAAAAAAAAAAAAAAAAAAAAAAAAAAAAAAAAAAAAAAAAAAAAAAAAAAAAAAAAAAAAAAAAAAAAAAAAAAAAAAAAAAAAAAAAAAAAAAAAAAAAAAAAAAAAAAAAAAAAAAAAAAAAAAAAAAAAAAAAAAAAAAAAAAAAAAAAAAAAAAAAAAAAAAAAAAAAAAAAAAAAAAAAAAAAAAAAAAAAAAAAAAAAAAAAAAAAAAAAAAAAAAAAAAAAAAAAAAAAAAAAAAAAAAAAAAAAAAAAAAAAAAAAAAAAAAAAAAAAAAAAAAAAAAAAAAAAAAAAAAAAAAAAAAAAAAAAAAAAAAAAAAAAAAAAAAAAAAAAAAAAAAAAAAAAAAAAAAAAAAAAAAAAAAAAAAAAAAAAAAAAAAAAAAAAAAAAAAAAAAAAAAAAAAAAAAAAAAAAAAAAAAAAAAAAAAAAAAAAAAAAAAAAAAAAAAAAAAAAAAAAAAAAAAAAAAAAAAAAAAAAAAAAAAAAAAAAAAAAAAAAAAAAAAAAAAAAAAAAAAAAAAAAAAAAAAAAAAAAAAAAAAAAAAAAAAAAAAAAAAAAAAAAAAAAAAAAAAAAAAAAAAAAAAAAAAAAAAAAAAAAAAAAAAAAAAAAAAAAAAAAAAAAAAAAAAAAAAAAAAAAAAAAAAAAAAAAAAAAAAAAAAAAAAAAAAAAAAAAAAAAAAAAAAAAAAAAAAAAAAAAAAAAAAAAAAAAAAAAAAAAAAAAAAAAAAAAAAAAAAAAAAAAAAAAAAAAAAAAAAAAAAAAAAAAAAAAAAAAAAAAAAAAAAAAAAAAAAAAAAAAAAAAAAAAAAAAAATGGGCTTAAAGCTTATTTGGCTAAAGACCCTTACGTTTCCTTGATTGTAGCTTGAGGCTAGCGAGTCTACGGTATCTATCATTTGGGATCTTTGTCAGCTTGGTGAGCCCTCGGTGTGCTCATCTATCTCAGCGATTATTGTGGTAGGCGATTACGGCGGCGGAAAGAGGAGTCCCCGCCACTACACAAGGGGCGCCTCGGCCTCTTTTAATTATAGTGGTATTGGCCAAGCGGTGGTCCTATAATTAAGAGAAAATTCATACCTCCTTCGGGATGGTAGTTTGGAAATCTTCACGAATGCGTTGCGTCTTGTGACCAAGTGCGTAACAAGTCATCCATGGAGGTACTACCGTATAAACCGGTACCACGAGATCTTCCATTGAGAAGTCCAAAAAGAAGGCATTAGGAAAGTGAATGCAATTAAGGCGAACAATAGGTAGAGTTACTTACTTCCTACGGTGTGATTAGGCCTAGTCTCGGTTTGTGCATTTGTCTCCTGCAATCTCTCTAAAAGAACAAAAGCAAAGAGGCAGCTTAGTGGGGTACAAATCGAGTCATTCCATTCTCGTGATTTGCCACCCGTAAGAGGAATTATCGATGTTAGATGTACACGGGTCCGCGGATCAGGTCCTACATCGGCCTCTTCGCCATAGCTCCATACATTTGTTGAGTAAAGCGGGCTCGGCATGGCGAGCTGGGCTCAGCCGGTGTGGTGATCAAAATCAAAGCGGGATCATAATCCTAGAACCCCGCATGCGAACGGAGAAATGTCAGCCTTCAAAAGTCAAAATTTCAAATTTTGTCACGGTGAATTATTACCTCCGTCACCGACTGGAACATTACTGGTCAAGTCTATATCAAAGGACCGAGGATTCACGTGATTCTTGTGGGCTAGCCTCTTTCGTTTAACCCCTTGAGAGGGTCGAAATTCTTCCTCTTCAATAGATTTTCACGAAAATTCAATTGGATGAGAACTCTAATGGAAAGGATGAGAAAACGAAAGGGAAAAGGAGAAAGTACCGAGATCTTTCTCATGAGCTGCAGCCTCCGCTTGGTCCTCTCCTAAAGTAGCAGCGTCAGAGTTGTGGAACTCCTCCTCAGCCTCACCCGGTCGATAAGATTGGCGGCGCTTCCTCTGAGCTTGACCGGCATCTGCAGGTGTCTGAATGCCGGCTACATAGCGATGCCTTGAGATCTGAGATGGCCCTCCACGAGGGGCTGACTTCGTTAGCTACTAATAGCCAACTACAATAGAGGAATGTCGACTCCGGTGGCGGTCGAGCTCGGAGGCTGAACCTAGCACCGGTACACCCATGGCTCCATAACCATGCTCGAAGGCCATCCACAAGTCCACCTCAAGTGCGGGCTGTCGGTTCGGGTTCCCAACATAAAGTTGAGTGCGTAGCCGTGGCGAGAGCAAGCAACGAGGAAAATAAGGCTCAAGGAAGCATTCCTCATTTACTCGGAAGGTGAGATACCGGCACGATATTCACTAGCCAATTGAAATAGCCAATGTTAAGTGAAGTCTGGCGTGTCTTGGCACCTCCTCGTCGACCAAGGACTCACCATATTGACCGAGAATCGAGGAAAACATCTGGAAAAGATCCACCCTTTGTGAATGCATCGTTTCTTGATCTCTGCAAAACCACGCCCCTTCCATCGCAATCCTCTACCAAGCGTAAGAAAGGAGTAGGCGAATCTGTGGAACCGGTGCGACATCATGTCGGGCGATGAAGGACCAACGGTCATCAAATAGGTATATGGGAGCTCTACCGGACGGAAGGGATGCGTGATGATGGCTCGTCCTTTCTGCAGGTGGCTTTCGAACTATATGCGCAATCCACGGTGAATCTGGCCACCATCAGGAAGGAGAGAGAGTTCCTTCTTGTGGGCGAGTTGAGCTGCGGGATAAAGGACCTCCAAAGGTAAAGCATCATCAGTTGATATGGAACCACACACTTCTTGAGCAGTTGCAAGATAGCTTTGCTAGAAGTTCTTGCATTTGGATAGGCTTCACCGCATGCCACGTAAAGGTCGCAAACTTGGTCCACTGAAGGAAAGCCTTCTTTGGCGTGGCTGAGTGTATCTGAGTTAGCCTCGAACTTCTTGATCAGTTCATTAACCTTGAAGGGGTGGCGGTGATAGTTCACATATTTCCTCGCCGATTTGTCCTCCAAATCTTTGGAACAAGTAGTGTGACTGCTTGAGACTCACTGCGATTTCCTCTTAAGCGCAAGGTTGATTGGGCGAGCTATATGGTAATGACAAGTGAGATCCCATAAAGTCTTATAACGATGGTGTCGTTCCTTAGTTCAGTTCTGATTGGAGGAAAGTACTCGATATAGCATCTTCCCATGGGTAGACACGAAATCACGGTACATCTCATGCAAAGCCAACCCCAACTCGCCATGTTTGGTGAAAAGCGTATTGATGCGGATTATAAAGCTCGAATAAGGTAAAGAAATGGTTGACACCGATTGGAAGGCCATACATAGTGTACGAATCGGCGAATCTGAGACCGCAAGAAGTTCTCCATCCCATCGGTGAGGGCGTAAGCGGTCGGCGACCCACCGGTGCTTACTTGGCGAGTGTACCAGTAGAAGAATCTTTGGCGGGCGGCGGCATCTCGCCCCAATTTAGCAAGGCGATTCTTCAAAGTCGGCGAGGAACAAAAAGCTCATCACGGCGGTGTGTCCAAACTCTACAACCCTGTGGTGAAGGCCGATGGCGATTCTGTTGGAACCGGAACAGTGGCTGGGTAATAAACCCACAATGAATATGATCATGCTCCTCGGTCGGACTCCATGACATACGCGGTCACAAAGATGGTGTCTAAGGTCGGTCAATGAGAGTTGACGAGGTATCCGGGGAATATACAAGGGGCCTCCGTCGTCTTTGTTCAACCATCTCTCACTCTCGATAAGAGCTGTATCCGGATCCTTAACTGAGTCGCCGAATAGATAATCTGTCTTTCGCAAAGGTTCAGTAGAGCTGGTGTCCCTTACGAGCGGGGCATCGGTGACCAAACGTCGGAGAACGCGGGAACTTCCCTCAAATCTGACTGGATCGTCTCGTGATGTCCACAGCGCAAATCGGCGAGATAGAAATCAGCGGGATCATCACACATGGAATAATAGTCACTATGGCGTCCATCGACGCGTAAGTTTGGAAAAGCTCGACGAATAATCAAGCTGAAATCGAAAATACTCGGTTAGTAAATGGCGTTGAATTCATCTTACATAGATTGAGTCCGCGACCTTATAGCGGGTATGGCGATTTCATCCGTGTCATCTAGGGAGAGCGATGAATATAGTCGTGTAAACAAAGCGACAATATATATCCCGTTCTCTGAAGCAAAATCGGTGTGAAATCGCTCCGTTAAAACATCGAGGCGGGTGATCTTTGAAGCCTCGATCCTCACGAAGGAGAATCTCAGCTCTTCCCAATCGCCTCACAAAGGAGAACGAAGCGGGGTCATAACGAACGTGCACAATCTGAAGCCTCAACCCTCACGAAGGAGAATCTCGGCTCTTCCCAATCGCCTCACAAAGGAGAGCGAAGCGGGGATACAGCGCATATATGCGAGAATATGATACTTGGCGCACCGAAAGAAGAGGCGTGCATTCCGCAGCGATGCGGTTGTCGACCCTTTGAAGCATGAGATCTTAGCGGCGACGCCGGAAGCGCAAAAGGACAAAATAAAGTCGGATATCACGGTTGAATCAGCAATGAGTCCGGCAAGCCCGTTTAAAAGTCAGATGGCCGCAAAGACCACGGCGAAAACACAGCCAGTACCGGCTCAGCCGGACCAGCAGATCAGCCGTCAGCCGCCCGGCGCGCCCGCCGCCCGGTGCCTTGGCGCCTAGCTGCTGGCCTAAACGCAACCTTCTACATGGTAGCGGAGTCGCCAGCGCCCAGCTTGGCCTTGAAGCGCCAGCCAGCCCGTAGCCTTGGCCCAGCGCCAGCGCCAGTATATCACGGCGGCTTGGCAGGCTAGCGCCCGAGCCATGACGCGCCGCCGCCACAGCTTACCGCCGCTGGCGCCGCCGTCTCGCTGATCGCGCCCTCAGTCCTTTCCCTCGTGGTCCACATCACCTGCACGCACAAGAAGAAGAAAAAAAGAAAAAGAAAAGAAAAGAATTTATAAAACCCTCGTGCACATACCTCGTTGATCGGAGGAGATAAGACGGTGAGAAGCGAGATGAAAACAAGAGAGGAAGAGAGCACAGGGGGGCCGGCCTATGTCAAAAAAAAAAAGGGATTATGGGTATTTATAACAATCCCATATGAACCCAATCCTCTTTGAACAAGGACTCCTATTTGGCAAGAAGTTCGGGAAGAATATTTTCACAAAAATATTCTTAGGGATAACTTCGATCGTCGCGGATGCATCGGCCCGATCAGCGTTGCCCAATCCTACTCCAACTAGGATTACAGTATAAAGCTGTTTCCTAATTTATCGAGAAGTTCGGGAAGAATATTTTCACAAAAATATTCTTAGGGATAACTTCGATCGTCGCGGATGCATCGGCCCGATCAGCGTTGCCCAATCCTACTCCAACTAGGATTACGAGTATAAACCGCTTCCTAATTTATCGAGAAGTTCAGGAAGAATATTTTCACAAAAATATTCTTAGGGATAACTTCGATCGTCGCGGATGCATCGGCCCGATCAGCGTTGCCCAATCCTACTCAACTAGGATTACGAGTATAAACCGCTTCCTAATTTATCGAGAAGTTCGGGAAGAATATTTTCACAAAAATATTCTTAGGGATAACTTCGATCGTCGCGGATGCATCGGCCCGATCAGCGTTGCCCAATCCTACTCAACTAGGATTACAGTATAAAGCTGTTTCCTAATTTATCGAGAAGTTCAGGAAGAATATTTTCACAAAAATATTCTTAGGGATAACTTCGATCGTCGCGGATGCATCGGCCCGATCAGCGTTGCCCAATCCTACTCAACTAGGATTACGAGTATAAACCGCTTCCTAATTTATCGAGAAGTTCGGGAAGAATATTTTCACAAAAATATTCTTAGGGATAACTTCGATCGTCGCGGATGCATCGGCGCCCGATCAGCGTTGCCCAATCCTACTCCAACTAGGATTACGAGTATAAACCGCTTCCTAATTTATCGAGAAGTTCGGGAAGAATATTTTCACAAAAATATTCTTAGGGATAACTTCGATCGTCGCGGATGCATCGGCCCGATCAGCGTTGCCCAATCCTACTCCAACTAGGATTACGAGTATAAACCGCTTCCTAATTTATCGAGAAGTTCGGGAAGAATATTTTCACAAAAATATTCTTAGGGATAACTTCGATCGTCGCGGATGCATCGGCCCGATCAGCGTTGCCCAATCCTACTCAACTAGGATTACGAGTATAAACCGCTTCCTAATTTATCGAGAAGTTCGGGAAGAATATTTTCACAAAAATATTCTTAGGGATAACTTCGATCGTCGCGGATGCATCGGCCCGATCAGCGTTGCCCAATCCTACTCCAACTAGGATTACAGTATAAAGCTGTTTCCTAATTTATCGAGAAGTTCGGGAAGAATATTTTCACAAAAATATTCTTAGGGATAACTTCGATCGTCGCGGATGCATCGGCCCGATCAGCGTTGCCCAATCCTACTCAACTAGGATTACGAGTATAAACCGCTTCCTAATTTATCGAGAAGTTCAGGAAGAATATTTTCACAAAAATATTCTTAGGGATAACTTCGATCGTCGCGGATGCATCGGCCCGATCAGCGTTGCCCAATCCTACTCCAACTAGGATTACGAGTATAAACCGCTTCCTAATTTATCGAGAAGTTCGGGAAGAATATTTTCACAAAAATATTCTTAGGGATAACTTCGATCGTCGCGGATGCATCGGCGCCCGATCAGCGTTGCCCAATCCTACTCAACTAGGATTACAGTATAAAGCTGTTTCCTAATTTATCGAGAAGTTCAGGAAGAATATTTTCACAAAAATATTCTTAGGGATAACTTCGATCGTCGCGGATGCATCGGCCCGATCAGCGTTGCCCAATCCTACTCAACTAGGATTACAGTATAAAGCTGTTTCCTAATTTATCGAGAAGTTCAGGAAGAATATTCTCACAAAAATATTCTTAGGGATAACTTCGATCGTCGCGGATGCATCGGCGCCCGATCAGCGTTGCCCAATCCTACTCAACTAGGATTACAGTATAAAGCTGTTTCCTAATTTATCGAGAAGTTCAGGAAGAATATTTTCACAAAAATATTCTTAGGGATAACTTCGATCGTCGCGGATGCATCGGCGCCCGATCAGCGTTGCCCAATCCTACTCAACTAGGATTACAGTATAAAGCTGTTTCCTAATTTATCGAGAAGTTCGGGAAGAATATTTTCACAAAAATATTCTTAGGGATAACTTCGATCGTCGCGGATGCATCGGCGCCCGATCAGCGTTGCCCAATCCTACTCAACTAGGATTACGGTATAAACTATTTCCAAAATTTCAGCGAGGAGTTCACGGAGAATAAATCCATATTCTTAAGGATAACTTCGGTAACCCTTAAATGTCCTCCACCATAATCTCCAAGAGAGGGATAATCGATGAAGAGTGAAAGTCATGTTGACAGGATAATCATATCCTCCGCTGTAGTTAAACCAACAACACACGGATGATGAAGGAATTAACCGAGTAAGGGTTATGAAATTCCATGTACTCGACATTACCTAATGTGTCGCCAACAAAGGAGTTCGCCGACATATGGAGAAGTCCAAAGTCCGATGGTTAGTCAAACAACGCACCAACCGACACGAAGTTACAAACAAAACTCACCCACCGGCTTGAATCAAGATAACAAGCGGTCGGACAATAAATGCAAAGACCGCGGATCTTATCAGAATCCTACAAAGAAGCTGGATGATCTGAAAGAATCGAAGACTTGAAGCTATCTTTGGGACCCTCACCAATCAAGGCCGGAACTATCATGTCCAAAGCATCCCGCACTCATTAAGAATTGAGACCAGACGCTTTGAAGGGGTATCTCAGAGGGCGCTGAAAAATACTTACAAGATCTCGAAACCAACTCGCGGACGGGAGTCGGCGAATGACAACCCATCGAATGATCACGGGCGTCGGATCGTTAAGACGCTTAACTCGACGGGCGAACCCACAACGCCACAAGCACGGTTTAAACCGGACTTGAATGGACGATCGGATTTCGAGACCGCTGAACCGAACCAACCAAGAATTAGTCCTTAATCAATACACGGAATCTAAGTCCCGAGAAAGCCAAGAGTCGTGAAAACGATTTAAACGGCGAAAAAAGCCGGAAAGGCTGCGCACTAACTTGGTCAAGCTACTAAGTGAGCCGAAGTGGTCGGCGACTATGGCCGAGCCACCTCGCCAACTTGCCGAGGTGGCTCGCCAAGTGGCCGAAGCCGCCGCCACTCTATGCTATAAATAGGGGTTCTCCACACTCGTGGGCTCTGGTGGTGACGGTATCGGATTTTGGAGACTTTGAGGTCGGACTTTTGGGATTTTGGCTTGGATTTTGGCGGACTTGAAGAGCCCTCGCGAGATCTACGACGCGACGGCTTCCGGCAACGGCGAGCACAAGTCCAGCCAACGCCGATCTTCAATCAAAAGGTAACCGAATTGGTCGAACTCTGAGATACCCTCTAGATTAAGCTTCGCCTTAATCTCGTGGATAGCGCCGGATCTCTCCTAGTAGATCTCACCGCTCGGCGATCCTCTCCTTCGTGAGTGTGATCCCCTCGGTAACCGTTTCCTTCGTGAAACGAGCCCCTTTACATCTGTAGTTCGAACCGGGTCTCTACGGATCGGGATTGCGGTGGTCCACGGACACAATAAGTCCCGACACGGGCAAAGAACCCATAGCGAGGATCCGATATAACAGAGATCCTCGCGTTTGTTCACAAGGATAAAAAGTTATAATCTTTTTGATTTTCATTGTAAGCCTTAAAATAAAAGGCGATATTTCTCTTGAATTTTGTGGTAGGCCAAAGAAGCTGTAAGCAAGTTCAAATCAATGACAATCATCCCAACTTTTACCGCGAACACTCGGCTTCATTGTTTGAGACCGGGAATGCGAAGACAATGGACTGCTCAGTAATCGTGCCATCTGGACTGTGCAAGACTACGCCTGCTTCGCTACCGGCTTCATTCGATGATCCGTCCACCCTCAGCCGTGTTTGGTGTAAAAATCTCCTCTCGGATTTGTATTGGTCGAATTGCTTGTTTACAAATTAAGAATCGCTTTTTACAACAGAAGCGAAGGGAAGGCCCTTCTTGTTTAACGTGGGTTCGTCGGTAGCGATAGGATGCCTCCCTCGATGCTCGAGCCGAGTTTGCTTCCCTTGGACGATCCGATCAACGTTGCGGTCGAGCTTCAGTACGCAGTAGAAGCCCCGGCGTGGTTGAGTTCGGTTCTACCCGAGCTTGCTTGGATAGGGCTACGATGCAAGAGTTTGCAAAGAGCTCAAGAGCCTCTTAAAAGGTCAAGTCCTAAAGAAGGCCAAGACCAGGCGTTCAGCTTGAGAGTCTTAGAAACATAGCAAGCCTCTCCAAAATGCTGACCCCCCTCTCATGTGGAGATGGTGGCTTATAAATAGGTAAGGAGAGGCATGACCACTTCCTTGATTTGTGGGATATGGCCATGCCCAGTTGAGGAGAGCCATACTCCCTATGGGATGTGACCACTGTGAGGGGAACCATGCTCTCTGTGGGATGTGATCACTATGGGATGTGACATCTCCCATGCTTCAAGTGGGCGGTCTTGGAAAGTCTGCAGGCAAGCTTGCCTTATGCAGGCGAGCTTCAAGCATGAGGGCGAGCTAGCGACTCTGCAGGCGAGCTTGGTCTTTGGTGGGCTCTAGCATGCAGGTGAACCAAGGGTCAGCAGGTGAGCTTCAGGCCTTCAAGCGAGCTTCCAAGCAGGCAAGCTAGGTATGGATGGCGAGCTCGAGCATTGGTGGTGAGCTAGAGCTACAGTGTAGGCAAGCTCAAGCACAAGTTCGGGCGAGCTCTAGCACAGTTCCGGGCGAGCCTGCTACAAATAAGTGAGCTCTTGGTCTTTAGGCAAGACTAGATCATACAGGCAAGCTTGGGGCAGTCAGGTGAGCTTGGTTCAGGCGAGCTTGGCCTTCAGGCGAACTCATGCCTTCAGGCGAGCTTGAGCTTCAAGCCTTCAGGCGAGCTTGCGGGTGAGCTTGTCTTGTGCCGGCGAGCTCTAAGCATGCAGGTGAGCTCTAGGTCTTTAGGCGAGCTTGCTCTTTAGGCGAGCTAGGCTCCTTTACAAGCGAGCTTGCTCTACAGGCGAGCTCCAGAACATGCCACGAAGAACAGATCATAACTTTCAATCCGTACGTCGGAATTGGACGAATTATATATAAAAATTGACTATCTCGACGAGACGGAGCCAACTAAACCTACCCAAAGGGTTTGGTTTGCTCCAGTTATTTTGCCAAATTCCTTCCGGTTTGAGAGATATCAGCACTTTTGTCTATTTTATAAAGTCAAGCATTGAGGTGAACTTAACCTTTAGGTGGGCTTTATTTTCCTCAGGTGGGCCTGACTTCACTCAGATGAACCCTTAATCTCTTTTACTTATTCCGAGTTGCTGTGCAGGGATCAAGGCAATTTTTATTGCCTACAAGCCGCCACCAAGAGGCAAATTCTGGTGAGTCGGACTCGGGAGTGGAGTATGCAGGGGGAGTTGGCGACTGTTTCTCTTTGCTTTCTTTTTCTGCTAGTGAGGACTGATCTATGGGAGGAAGTTCTACTGGTTCGCCATCTGGCAAGGTTGATTCGATGAGGAAGTCGGCTAGGGCTTGAGCTTTGATAGTGGTTCGAGGCTCAAACTGCACATCATATTTACTAAGCTCAATCGACCATGCGACCATTCTCTCAGAGGTGGTCGGACTCCCCAAAGCTTTTTTCAATGGTAGGCTGGTCCCCACAATAATGGAGTGTGCTTGAAAGTATGGACGAAGCCTACGTGCAGTTGTAATGAGGGCAAAGGACGCCTTCTCAACCAGAGGGTAGTTCAATTCTCCTACTATGAGGATCCGGCTAACATAATAAACTGGTTTCAGAACATGATCCTCCTCGCGGATGAGGACGGAGCTGACGGCTTCGGGAGAGATGGTCAAATATAAATATAGGGTTTCCCCTTCCACTGGTTGACTCAATAGCGACTTGGTACTCAAGTACGCTTTGAGCTCTTTAAAGGCAGCGCAGGATTCTTCGGTCCATTCCAACTTTTTCTTGGAGTCTTTGGTTCCTCTGAGAATCTTGAAGAAAGGGAGGCTCCTCTCAGCCGACTTGGAGAGGAAACGTCCCAGGGCGGCTATCTTGCCGTTGAGTTTCTGGATGTCCTTCATGGTACGCGGCTCAGGAAGTTACTCGATGGCGGCTATTTTCTCTGGGTTAATTTTAATGCCTCGCTGGGTGATCATAAATCCCAGAAATTTTCCCGACTGCACTCCAAAAGCACATTTCGCCAGGTTGAGCTTCATGCGATGGTGCCGGAGGACGGAGAAAGTCTCTTCAAGATCAGCTATATGAGCAGCAGCCAGCTTTGACTTTACTAGGATGTCGTCCACATAAGCTTCCACATTGCGAGCGATTTGAGACTTGAAGATCTTATTAACAAGTCTTTGATAGGTGGCTCCGGCGTTCTTGAGACCGAAGGGCATCACATTATAGCAGAATGTGCCCTGGTCAGTGATAAAGCATGTCTTCTCTTGATCATGCACCGCCATGCGGATCTGATTGTAGCCAGAGAAAGCATCTAGGAAACTTAACAGTTTCAATTGATCAATGCGGGGGAGAGGATAGCTGTCCTTGGGGCAAGCTTTGTTAAGATCAGTAAAGTTCACACACATTCTCCACTTGCCATTGGCTTTTTTCAATAGCACCACATTGGCTAACCATTCGGGATACTGAACTTCCTGAATGAAACCGGCCTTCAGTAGCCACTCGACTTCTTCCGTTGCTGCTTTTTGCCGCTCAGGGCCTAGATGTCTTTTCTTCTGTCGAACCGGCTTGCTATGTCGGTCGACGGAGAGTTCATGGTAAATGACATCGGGGGGGATGCCTGGCATATCCTCCAGCCCCCAAGCAAACACATCAAGGTTTGCCAAGAGGAAAGAAATCAACGCTCCCCGTGGCGGCTCGGTGAGGTTTGATCCAATCTTAACTGTCTTCTTGCCTTCATTGTCAACTGGGATTTCATGCAAGTCTTCAACCAGGGTCGTCCTTTCTCGCTCCATCTTCTTCTCGAACTGAAAGTTTGTCTTCTCAATGGGCATGGCCGTGGCTACTCCCTTCCCTTTAGTAGAGAGCACATAACAAGCTCTGGCTTCCCGTTGGTCGCTCTTGACCACCCCAACTCCATTTGGTGTCGAGAATTTAATCATCTGGTGATAAGTGGATGGGATAGCCCGCAGGAGGTGAAGGGACGTCCATCCTAAAATAACATTGTGTGCCGACTTGATGTCGATTACTATAAATTGGACGTTGACAGTCGACTGGCAGGGGGAGCGTCCAACCGTTAAGGGGAGAGTGACCAACCCTTCTGGCAGTTGAGAGTGCCCTGTGAAGCTAATGAGGGGACCCAGAGACTGCTGCAACCTTGCTTTGTCAATACCCATGCGGTTGAACGCATCTAAAAATAAGATGTCAACAGAGCTCCCTGTGTCTATCATGATCCTCTTCACCTTGAAGCCGTCAATATCGGCTGAGATGATAATAGGGTCGTCATGCGGCGTCTCGACTCCTTCCAAGTTGGCATCACTGAAAGAGATGGGCATATCTAGCCGCAGCTTCTTGTCACAACTGTTCACTCATAGAGGATGCTTAGCGTATCTCTTGCGAGCTTTATTAGATTCTCCTCCAAGAGTGGGACCACCACTGATGGTGGTTATGACGCCTCGGCTGCCTTGCCCGCCTTCTTGGTGGTTCAAGCCGGGTCACGGTCGAGATGATTGGGAGCGAGACCTCCGATCGTCTCGCTTTGGAGGTGGATCCCTCCTGACCAAGTTCTTCAAAAATCCCCTCAAGATAAGGTCTTCGATGTCCCTTTGGAGGACTCGACAATCTCTAGTATCGTGACCATAGTCTCTATGATACCGACAATATTGTCGTGTATCCCTCCTCCTCGGATCTGATCTCATCTGTGGTGGCGGCGAGGTAAGAAGTCCTTCCTTTTGTGCCTTATCAAGGGCCCCTGAGAGGGATGTGTTTAGGACTAAGAAGACTGGGGGAGGGTCGCTCGCTCTCTTGTCGCCCCTCCTGTCGAACCGACCACTGCGATTGTTTGTCTTGGGGAAGGAGTTCCTCGGAAAATTGCTGGGCTCTTCTCTTCGAGGTGGATGTTGGTTCGGCTTGGATGGTGGGGTGGCCGGAGTCATAGCTGGGGTAACGGATGGAGTCGGTTGAATTGGTTGGGGAGTCACTGGAGCTGCTTACGGGGCAGCCATCGAGGTCGAAACAGTTGTTCGGTTGGATTCTGCTGCTTCTGATACAATCTTGTAAGCTTCGGCTTCTTCCATGTTCATGTAAGCATGAGCCTTGGCCATCAAGTGCTCATAACTTCTGATCGGTTTCTTGGCGAGAGACTTGGACAAATCTCCGGGCCATAATCCTGCCACTAGAGCTGCCATGGCGACTCGACTCCCTGGGTCTTCAACTTCTAGCCTCTTTACTTGGAATCTCTTTATGTAGGCTCTGAGGTCTTCATCCGGCTCCTGCTTGGTTTGAATGAGTACATGGGGTGGCAGCTTGGGCTTGGAGTCGGCCAGAAAGTGGTGAATAAATTTTTGGCTGAGTTCCTCAAAGCTGCTTATGGACTTCTTCTCCA
Source organism: Asparagus setaceus (assembly GCA_012295165.1). NCBI lineage: Eukaryota > Viridiplantae > Streptophyta > Magnoliopsida > Asparagales > Asparagaceae > Asparagus > Asparagus setaceus. The sequence goes on from CM022706.1 coordinate 69,740,635, forward strand.
AAGCATTCCACCAAAGCTTAGCACTTCCTGTCAAAGTGACTGGGAAGCAACGGCAGATGGTCTCCTCCGGTGCATGCATCATGATCATGGTGTCATAATAATTCTGCACATGTTCTGTCGGGTCTCTCTCACCACCGTACTTATCTATTGTTGGCATCTTGAATTTCTCAACAGGTGTCTTCATAATGGAGTCGGTGAAGGGGGTATTTCCTCCAATGGCGTCGGCAACAAGTCGATATGCTTGATCATAGCCGACTGTCGGTTGATGGGCTGAGGGAGTCGGGGCCGCCTGTCTGGTGCGAGGTCTTGAAGCTTCGATATTTGGTTCCTTCTCATGATGACTGGGACCAGGGCTCTCATCAGTAACATCATAGATTTGAGGGCGGCTTCTTGGGTTAGCCCAGCGGGTAATTTGCTCTGTGGTTAAGAAGGCGCTCTTATTGTTCTCTTCTTGGGCTATTAATGAGAGGAGTTTTAGGCAATGGTACATGCTGCACAGCAAGCCGTTGAGCACTATGAGTGGTGAGTTACGGCTGGCGGAAGGCTGGCGCGGGGCGGAAGTGGTTGGCTGCGCTGCGGGTGCGGGAAAGCGGTTGAAGAGTTCATCGGCAAAGGCTTTGAGCTGATCCTGTACTGCTTGTGTGATCTTCTCAGTGGATTCCTGGAGTTAGGCTTGAGTGACGTAGCCCACTGGTAGGTTCCCCAATCTGGTAAAATCATCACCGCCGGACATGGTAACAAGAAGAAGAAAGCCGACCCCACGGTGGGCGCCAAACTGTTGATGTATAAAATCACACAGTCACTAAACTCTGTTGGATTAGTTTTTAATTGAATGAGGTCCGCCTTCTCTTCTAATATCCAGTGATGGTGTCAGACTGGAAGTTCGCCGGTGCTGGAAGAAAAACCTGTGGAAAGGTGGAGTTGGGATCTCCAGTGGTCCCTCCAAATGTCAAGTCAGTATGTGAGGAAATATGGAAATTAATGGAATAGAGTTTTTCTGAGAGAGATCACTTACTTGTACTATTGAACAGTTCGCTATTTATATGAGGGGTTGGAGGGTATTTTAGTCTCTTCATCTGGTGAGAAAATTAATAACCGAGTCAGCCCGTCTCTCCACGTGTTGATTGACGACTGGGCAGATGTCTTTCACTGTCGGGCACGACGGCTTGCCTTTACAGGTGTCAAGCGATGGGATGACTTAAGAGTTAGTGCTATTACTTCGTTATTAATGAGTTTATTAATGAGATGGGATTGGCGATGTCCGCAGCCGAATTAATCTGAGGTGCCTTAAATACTATGAGAGATGGAGGAGTTAAGGGGCTGACAATGCATTTAATGCGATATAGACGCATTGTCAGGACCAAACTTTGTGTAACCATCGTTTAGATTGAGGGAGCCACCTAGGAGGAGGAAGAGGGGAGTCGAGGCCGAGGGGCCGACTCGTGCCGCCTTCCGAGTCGTCCATGAGGATAATTGGTTGAAGGGGCGACTAACACCGCCTTTCGCGTCATCCATGAGGGCAGTCAGCTGAAGGGGCGACTAACACCGCCTTTCGCGTCGTCCATGAGGCGATCGGTGAAGGCGACTAACACCGCCTTCGGCGTCGTCCATGAGGCGATCGGTGAAGGCGACTAACACCGCCTTCGCGTCGTCCATGAGGCGATCGGTGAAGGCGACTAACACCGCCTTCGCGTCGTCCGGAGAGTCGACTAAAGGCGACTAACACCGCCTTCGCGTCGTCCATGAGGCGATCGGTAAAGGCGACTAACACCGCCGTGATCGCCCACGGTTAGTCACCGACTTGGATGGTCGGACCACGTAGAGGAGGCGGCTCGTCCATTCGGCTCGACCGGCGAGTTTGGATTACCTTCTAGTTAATCGGGTTAAGATGTTTATTTGCCTAAAGCATGTGGGGTTTTTCCTTCTAATCAGGAATTAGCGGTTATGACCATAACAATAACATTCCTTTTATAAATCCTCACAAGAGTACTCTCTCTCCTTTTTCTTCTTCTTTTTTCTCATTTCCTTGATCTTTTTCTTCTCCTTTTACAATAAACCTTTCAGGGGGTATTTATATATGTCTTTCATCCTATTTTAAGCTCATATAGGATTCTTTTCGTGATCAATTCTAATTCCTCTGAATTTCTTTTCATGATACTTTTAGAATTATTTATATCCTAGTCTACTTTTAATGGAATTTAATTCCAATCGTAATTTTCCTTCCGATCAAAGTCAAAATTTCCAATCCTAATCAAATTAGGATTGTTTCAATACAAACCATATTCAACACGGGTAGAATTTCAAATTCAACACTTATGAAACCTTTCTGGGTCAAAATACATATCATTTCCTAAAATATTGTTAGAATCAATTAGAATTTCAAAATAATTAGAAAAGAGAGTAATTACCTCTAAAATTTAAGTAACTGGCACATGTCAACCTTGATTTTCTCTCTAACTATCATGTGGCAACTTTAAGGACCTGTTTGGATAGAGGAGAATAGGGGAGAAGAGTATTACCATTTGGAAAGTTTTTGAGAGTAAAAACGTTCCCCTTCATTCCCCCTTGATTACCTTACAATCAATAGAAAATTGTTCCCTCTAAATTGGGGTTGAACCTAGAGGAAGGGTATTACCGTACATTCCCTTCTCTTTTCTCCTCTATTTTTCCTTAACTTCTCCTACCTTAACTTCTCCTACCTGCAATGAATTTCAAAGAAACTTAAGGGCATGTTTGGATTTCAATGGGGTTAAGGGAAGTTAAGAGAAGCTATGTGAGAGAAGAGAAGGGAAAGGAAGCTTAATTCTTCCCTCTATTGCACCCCCAATTGGCAGAAAATTTATGTTATTAGGGGTAACCAGTGAACTAGGCTAATAACTTCACCTCCTAAATATTCCCAAACAAAATGAATGGTTCCCCTAACTCCTCTTCTCCCTTATTCCCCTCAATCCAAACAAGCCCTAAGTGAACTATCAATTTCTCTTTTATATATAAAGAAGGGATACTGATTTAGAATTGGTAGGATAATAGTGGCTGTATTCTTTCTTGCCACATAAGAACACTGCCACAGGTTTTTTCTCCCCTTGATCAGGGGGCAACTTAGACTGCAACGAGGTTGTGAATAAGAAAGATAAAGCTGTGGTGAGGAGAGAGGACAAGTGGGCGGCAAAGGCAAAAAGATATCTTAGGGCACCATATCAAGGTTGGGAGAGAGAGAGAGAGAGAGAGAGAGCATGGTGCCAACAGTCTTAATCATAGTACACGTGACTGGCCTGTGTATTTGCTATAATGTCACTTGAGCTTGTTTGCTGTTTGCTAATCTTGACCCAAAAAAAAAATCTTCGGCATGAGTTTGGATGGCTTGCACAGTAGAAAGACTGTGGTACTGGTGTGTTGCGCTCTTGCAAGCAGTGTAAGCATCAATTTGTGTTCACGTACGTGTTTCATATAAGATAAGAAATTAGGCTAAAATATCAGATTGGTCTAAATAATGACTAATTTATCAGTTTAGTCTAAAAAATAACACCGACAATACTTTGATCTAAAAAAGTGACAAATCAGCGACAAATAGACCTTCTGATCGCCGGAGTTATTTTTGAGCAAAAAAATTAAAGAAATTTTACATATAGACCCCTCAAACTCTCATAATTTTTTAATTAACCCATCTCCTTTTCCTAAATTCTGAAATTTGTAAAAAAAACACCCTCTTTTTCCATTATCTTCTCTCTCTTTTTTCCCACCATCTCCTCTATGCCCTTATTCTTCCTATACCCTAACATTCCCTCCTCCCTCACCCCCTCTCCTTCTACCTCATTTCATGGATCATCACTCTTACTTTCTCATTTCCTTCATCTCCTCCAATCTCTTTTACTCCAAATCCCCAACCTCTTTTACTCCAAATCCCCAACATCTCCTCTCTCCCATTCCCTCTTCCTTCTTCTCCTCCTCCTTTCTCTCACTCTTTCTTCCTACTTGTTTCACCCACTCCCAATCCCCAACATTAAACATTCCACCACAATCTTAACCTCACTCTTCTCTTCTTTTCTTGCAATCTCTCTTCCTCCTTGCTTCCTACTCCTCCTTCACCCTCCAATCATTAAAAAACCAATCTCCTTAAGAGTGAGGATATGTGAAAGAAAGGAGAGAGAATGGTGACGATTGGGAAAAGAAAAGAATGGAAGAGATGATGGGAAGGATGAGGGAAAAGATGGTGGGATGGGAGGGAGAGAGGAGTTCATTTTGCAAAATTTAAAACTTGAGGGGTTAAATCAGAAAATATGATAAATTTGAAGGGCATATATAAAAAAAAACTCTTAATTTTCTTGCTTAAAAATTGCTTCTGGTGACCGGAAAGGCTTATTTGTCGCCGATTTGTCACTTTTTAGGTCAAAGTGTCGCCAGTGTCACTTTTTAGGCTAAACTGATAAATGGGTGTCACTATTTAGACAAATCTGGTATTTTAGCCTAAGAAATTAATTCTATCAAAAAAGTCACATTATCTACCAGAGTATGCATTGGTCAGAGGAGGACACTAAGCACAAGACGGGGTATAAGATCAAAATCTTAGGTAGTGGAATTACCACACTTAAAGATAAAAAGGCAACTAGAAACTGATAAGTATTTTGTTCTTTGTTTGGATAGGAGTGCTTCTTTTTTTCTTTTCTTTTTTTTTTTAATTCCTTATTGGTAACAAGATTTAATGCTTACTCATCGGGAAAAAATATAACAAAATAGTCTGCATACGAGAGGATTGTTCTAATTAAAAAAATCCACACATGAGACGATTGTCTTTAGACATTCAAGAAAACAGTAGAAATCTCCAATTAGCTCATGTATCCTACATGAATAGCTAAAAGCAACCTGCTTATATGCAAACTGTTATGGAAGAATTTGTAATATACATATACAATAATTTTATTTTATTTTTTAAAAGCTTTTTCCGTAACTTAACTAAAGGTTTGATCACGTGCTACAGAGGTCAAAAATGCATTGAATAGATCAATGAGATTTATCATTCACCTAGTAAGCAGTATGAGTACATCATGAATTTCAGGCATACATGAGTATACAAAGAGATATATGATGAACATGGAAATCAAAAAAGATGCATAAATAGACAATGAATCACAGGCTATACACATACGACCGAAAGTTATCAGGAACAGGAGCATGAAGCAAGATCATAAGCATATGAACTTTTATAACTTTGATCGGCATCTCAACAAGCCTGTCAGCATCAGTATGACTGCGACAATTCCTTCATGTCATACTGCATAGATATATAGTAGCGAGCAAGGATAGCCTCTTCACCTGGTGAACATAGTTTGAACCCCTCACGCTAGTGGAGAACCAATGAAGCGCAGCATCCAAATCACAATATCGAACACGAAAGCCAAGCCAGAGCGTGATCTCATTCCAAATTGAAGAACTATAACAGCAGGAGAAGAATAGATGATGGTGGCTCTCAATATTTTCATTACAGAGCATACAAGTAGAGTTAGTAACACTTAACCCAAATTTCACCAGCCTGTCAAATGTAAGATGCCTCTTATTGACAAACAACCCAAGCCACAAAAGAATACTTAGATTAATGTTTCTCCAAATTGTATTATGCCAAGAAACTCTAGGAGCTTGAGGAAGCAAAGTATGGTAGGCAAAAGAAATTTTAAACTTCCCATTAATAACACGATCATTGAGCACATGGGGAACTCTATTGGGAGGCCTCCATTTAGAGAGAGCCAAATCTCTAGTTTTTAAGAGTTCCTTCCAAATCCAAGAGGAATTCTGCTTTATAATTAAATATGATGAACCTAGTTAGAAATAATTAAGAATGATATGATAGCAGGTAACTTAATAGAAGAGGTAATCATATAAAAATTAATGAAATAAAAGATTCATTTCGCTTATACCAAAAAAATAAGGACAAAAACTTTGTTTTATTGTTGTTTGTAAATTAATTAGACATATAAAGATGTGTACACCTAACTAGGCCCCACAAACCCAAATGGATCTATGAACTTTAGTTGCTGATAGCTAGTTCAGTAAGAAATTATTTGATCAAATAAATAATTAAGAGTTTGGATTATGGACTGTATCCTCTCCATACCTACAAAGTAGTGGAGGGACCATTACACTGTTACAATCATTGATTCTCAAGTGGATAGTTATTGTTGTTGTCCTGAGACTCAGCAGCGAAATTAGAGAATAATCCCGAATCAGCGACGGGGCTTAGGGTCAGTACTAACCATGAAGGGGTCCCCTCATCTCCTTGGACGGTCGAGCTCTTGTTAGAATAAGAGAGCTGCAAAATAGGCACGTTAGAGGACCGGAGTTGGGTTCTCTGGTGGTTCCTCCGACGATCAAGTCAGTATAGAGCTTGAGTGGGGAATCAATAAACTGAATAAGTTCTGAAGGCGTAGAGATTATGATAATTGATCAGAAGAGGCTTACCTAAGGCCCCGTGGAGGCCCCTCCGACCCCCCTATCGGTAGGCGATGAGCCCATATATATACCCAGCTAAGAAGGATAGAAGCGTAACTCTGGCCGAGTCCAGGCAGGTAGCTAAATCGACAAATAGCTTTACAGGTGTCGGCTGTTGAGGGGGATGAGTCACTACTGATCTGATGTGATGATCCGATGTGATGGCGACTGAAGAGGTACGGAGGGTGATGAGTCATGAGGACTAGTGGTACGTGTAATGATAATAATGGACAGCTGTTGGCAAGGAGCTCGAGGACAAACCGCCTCTCGACTCGACTCTGCAAGCGGGACGATAAGTACCGCCTTTTTTGTCGGCCTCTCAAGTTATCGACCCGGCCTTGGGCAAATGAGGAGGGTCGACTCAAATGGTGAGTGAGAGCTTGTCTCGACTTGGCTTTCCATTGAAAGAGATGAGTGCCCATGCTACTCGAGTTGCCTTGGTCGGGGGGTCAGTTGATCTATTGATTAGTATTGACCTGGGACACGTGTTGACTCCAAAAGGAGGATTAGCACATAGATGAATTATTGACATAACACTGGCCTCTTTCATTTGGACTCGGGGTAGCCGAGTCTGAGTGAAATAGAACTGTAGCTGACCGGGTCCCAAGGTGCATTTATGAGGGGGTGCTGAAGAGTCTCTTCGGATGTGATGTTGCTGACATCAGAGAATGATTCAGAGCTGTCGTTGCCTCGACTCTCGTGCGAAGATTGCGGGCTAATTAAGATGAGGGGGTGCTTCGATTCTAGAGCAGTCGCCTCATATTTTGGAAATGATCTCGGCCATTTGCTCAGAACAGAGTCGGCCATTGCGATCTTGCCACATGTCTACCCTTATGCCTATAAATATGGCTGTTCTGATGTGAAAGATTTTGTTGTTCACACAAATCTTGAACTCTTCAACTGTGAAAAGACTTCGACATACTTCTTTGCTTCTCCGATGAACTTCTAAGACTGAAGAAGCTGAGGCCCCATTAGGGGGTGAAGTGGTCCCTGATACACCCCTCGAGTCGGCCCATCGGTGGGGAAAAGAGCTAGCTGATGAAGAGGCACCTCCCGCTCAGGGGTTCAGTTGGCCATATCCTCATCGTATCGATGAGCTCGAGGTGGAGAAGTGGAGCGAGCTGAGGATGCTGTTGATGGGGTCTTCCAGAATCGGTCCCCGCCATGACAAGGAGCCGCCTCAGGAATTCAGATATGAACCCAGACAACATCTCGATAAGAGGGGGTCGGTTCTGGAGTCTTGACTCGCCTAAACTAAAGCTATGGAGCAGTTCGATCTTCCTCGAAATGACGAGATCCTTGGCGAGATGTCGGATGCCGGCCTTCACCAGTGCCTGAAAGGTTACATGATCCGGGGAGCTCTGGTGGAGCAGGAGTTGTTTGGCCGGTTCGAGCGAGTCCGAGCCTCCTACCTCAGGCTCCAAGAGGAGTCGGAGGTTCAGAAAGCTAAACTCGAGAAGACTCTCCTGGCACTAGATACCAAGGTGGATGATTTGGCCATCTGGAAGAGAGGCGAGGATAAGTGGCACCGAGAGGTGGAGATGCGAGAGAGGATGATCGACAGCCTAAAGACTTTGAACAGTAAGAAGTCGGCCGAGATCAGCAAGCTCCAGGAGGACCTCAGTCATCTCCAACATGATCTCCAAAAAAAGGATGATAAAATCATATATCTGTCCGAGGAGGTCAAGGTTGAGAGGCGGGAGAGGAATGACGCCTTCGAGCGGGCCCGAGTGGATCGCTTGGATGTCCAGAGCCCTTGGATTGAGCTGAAAGAGGAGCAGATCGCTCATGAGAAGCTTAGGTAGGAGAGCACTCGAGCTGCGTTGGAGGCCGAGTGTCAGCGGGAGTCATCCTCTACTGAAGTCCAGGCATTGCAAGGCCGCCTCGCTCATCTGGAGTCCAAGGCCCACTAATTCAACGTTGTTGAGGATTATCGTCATAGCACTCTCAGAAAGGTGGAGGTGGCGCTGTCTTATAATGCTGGATTTGACTACCTCAAGGCGCAGCTGCCAACCGAGATCAGGAGCGACCCCGACCGCTTCCACTATCCTCCACAAGTGGCCAACTGCCTTGGTGCACTTCAGGAGATAGAGAAGTAGGGAGGGGGCTTACACTTGATGGTGGGAGCGGCGACCAAGATGGTGAAGAGTCGGTCGAGGAGGCAGGCGAGGCCTCGGCTCGTGACAGCTGGGTGAGTGAGCCTGGAGCAAAGAAAGGTGAAGGGGCCGAGTCTGAGGTCCAGTCGACTCCCTTGCCATCCACTGTAGCTGCTCCTCCACACTTGACTCCTACTCCTGGCTCTGGTGTTGATCCGCCCGCATCTCTTCCTAGTCCGACCCCTTAGGGGCTCTTGTATCTTTTTTTTAGCACTTGTTAGTACTATAAATACTTTCAAATATATGAATAAAGATAGTTTTGTTAATGTGAACTGTGTACCTTTGAGATTGTATTCTTGTGTGTTAAGATTTTGTAATCTGTTTTGTAGTACAAGTGTGTCTTCAGATATGCTCGGGTCAAGATGACTCGGCTCTATGTATGGTGAGTGAGACGACTCAAGCTGCGTGCCTTGGGTTTACTCGCGATGACACCAAGGTCTTGAGGTACGTGCCTTGGACTTAGGAAAATGACGCTAAGGTCTTTTTGTCAGAGTCGACCGAATTGCAGACATGCCTTGGGTTTATCCTGAATAGATACCAAGGTCTTATATGCATGTCTTGGGTTTTACTCATGAAAATGATACCAAGTTCTGAGAAGGGTGCTTTGGGTTTTACTCATGAAAATGATACCAAAGTCTTGTTGGAGAGAACCGTTGCCTTGGACTTAGTCATGAAAATGATGCCAAGGTCTTTTGCCGAAGTAGGCCGAGTCGATGAAGATTGAATGGCGAACATTGCGTATAAGTTAGTATACAGCACAAATATCTCTGATTTATAAGAGTATCCGAATCTGACCATACCTTGGTCCTTAGGGGCAGCCGTAAAGAGTCGTCCATCCTTTCACAAAAAAGAGATAAAGAGGCCCTACGATGGGCGCCAGTGTTGATGTCCTGAGACTTAGCAGCGAGATTAAAGGATAATCCCGAATCAGCGATGGGGCTTAGGGTCGGTACTAATCATAAAGGGGTCCCCTCATCTCCTTGGATGGTCGAGCTCCTGTTAGGATAAGAGAGCTATAAAATAGGCACGTTAGAGGACCGGAGTTGGGTTCTCCGGTGGTTCCTCCGATGATCAAGTCAGTATAGAGCTTGAGTGGGGAATCAATGAACTGAATAAGTTTTGAAGATTTAGAGATTATGATAATTGGTCAGAAGAGGCTTACCTGAAGCCCCGTGGAGGGCCCCCCCCCCCCATTGGTAGGTGATGAGCCCATATATATACCCAACTGAGAAGGGTAGAAGCATAACTCTGGCCTAGTCCAGGCAAGCAGCTAAATCGGCAGATAGCTTTACAGGTGTCGGCTGTTGAGGGGGATGAGTCACTACTGATCTGCTAATCTGATGTGATGATCTGATGTAATGGCGACTGAAGAGGTACGGAGCGTGATGAGTCATGAGGACTCGTGGCACGAGTAATGATGACAATGGACAGCTGTTGACGAGGAGTTCGAGGACAAACTGCCTCTCAACTCGGCTATGCGAGCGGGACGATAAGTACCACCTTTTTTGTCAGCCTCGCAAGTTGTCGACCCAGCCTTGGGCAAATGAGGAGGGTCGACTCAAATAGTGAATGAGAGCTTGTCTCGACTCGGCTCTCCATTGAAAAAGACGAGTGCCCATGCTACTCGAGTTGCCTTAGCCGGGGGGTGAGCTGATCTGTTGATTAGTATTGATCTGGGACACGTGTCGACTCCAAAAGCAAGATGAGCACTTAGGTGAATTATTGACATAACCGTTATGATTTTTCTTTGAGTGCAAATTTAGAATGAGTGCAGTTTATGGGGTATGGTGAGTGTTAAATTTAGAATCAATCATAATCATGCACTCGATAATCAATGGTTGAGATTAAAAGTAGTGGTCTCTCCACTACTTTTTATAGTGGAGAGGATCCAAATTCTTAAATTATGGATTTAGATCCTCTCCATAGCTAAAAAGTAGTGCAGCGACCTGCACTACACTATCACCATTAAAACTATTATGATTTTTCTTTGAGTGCAATTCTAGAACGAGTGCAATTCATGGAGGTAGGGAAGTTTGTGAAATATCATTCATTTTTTCTTAAATTTTTACACAGATAAACATGTGCATCTAGATTTAAAATTTTAATTAGAAACACTAGTTGTGATTTTGATAACTAGTTATATTTGGTATACCTTTAATTATAAAAGTTCAACTACCATATTTTTGGTATATCATGTGCATCCGCACGTGCATAAATTTCTAGTTTAGAGTGATGTGAATACTCGAAGGACTACTTTGACCGAGGGAATAACATCTATTCAATTACATTAAAAAAAACCTCTATTCAATTATATATAAAAAAAAAAGTTGGGTTATTTTGATATTTGCCTCTGAATCTTCAATATTTCGATATTAGCCCCTTATATTTTTGAAATTGATCTCAGGCTCCCCAAATCGTAATAGTATGTTGAAATAAGCCTCATTACTTAAAATCCAGTTAAAATGAGGAGAATATTTTGTTTACTTTAACTTTTTTAGGGTATTTACCAGTTATACCCCTCTTACACAAGCCCAGCCTCATTAACCACTTTAACTTATACCCGTTAAGTTCTCCAAACATGTTTAATAAAATCCTAACTCAAACCCATTTTCCACTTCAACTTCTCCAATATTTACTCCAACGATTTCCCCAAGGGAAATCTATTAGTTGCAAATTTGGAATCCGGGCTGAAGAGAGTCGTTAGAAAATACATTGGAGAAGATGAAGTGAAAAATAATTTTAGGTTAGGGTTTTATTAAACAGATTTGGGGAGCTTAACAGATACTAGTTAAAGTGGTTAATGAGTTTGTGTTCGCATAAGAGGGGTATAACTGGCAAATCATCAAAAAAATTAAAGTAAACAGAATATTCCCCCTATTTCGACTAGATTTTAACTAGGGGGCTTATTTCAACATGCTAATAGGATTTAGAGGGTTTGATATCAATTTTAAATTTTTTTTTGGGGGGGGAGGGTGAGAAATTCTTAAGATTTGGGGGGCTAATATTGAAATAATCCAAAATTCTTACCCTCCCACGGTAAAATTGTCCTCCATTCTTTCATTCATGTTTGCCCTATAGCGCGTCTCTCTTCCATTCACATAATTAAATAATGTAGGAAGATTATTCAAAAATAATAATATTCACACAATTAAATAATGTGGGAAGATTATTTGTCAAAAATAATGTAAGAAGAGAAGATTTGCACAAAGTCCTTCAAGATAAAGATTTTTGTACAATGTTCCACATGAAATATAACTAAGGTATTTGTAAGCTAAAATATTGTCCTATTTTAATGACCAAATAACTATATCAATAGCATTAGTAATTTACCACTGGTAACTAGAAAAATAAATTAAATAAGAACCTAAAGCAATAATTACAAACATATATGTAATTATTTACTATGTTTATATCTTTTACTAATCAAAAGAACATTGAAGCAATAGCAACAATTATCCATCTCAGATTGAATACTATATACCTTATGAGTTATGAGATTATATTTCATTATTCTTTTTAGCTATTTTAAATCGCCTAGACCAGCTATGATTTCCATATAAATAAACTTCTAAAAGTCATGTATCAGTTTTGTTGATGTCAGCTATCAAACAGCGGGATTAGCAGATAATCCTGAGTCTTAGCGATGGAGCTTTAGAGACGACGTGAGTGAAGTGGGTTCCCTCATCTCCTTTGTAGGCCGACCCCTTAGCTGATGGAAAATAAATGATTACCTCCTAAGTTGCAAGTATACAACCTTGATCAAGTTATAGTATAAAAGATTATCGATCCCACGAGGAACGTGAAGAAGGAAGTTAATTAAGTTTGGTTCTTTGTTTGATTATGTGCGCGACAATTAGGAGTTATTCAAAATAAAAGTAAAATATGGTGAAAGTGGTGGTGAAGAGGTTAGAGAGAGTGGTTGTGGTTATGTGCAAAAGAGGAGAAAATAAAGTTGAGAATGTGGTTGTGGTTATATGCACATAATAACAAAAGTAGGTTTGAGATTATATGCACAAGGAGGGAATATGAGATTGAGAGAGAAGTAAAAATCAATGAAATCAAGAATCAAGAATAAAGAAAAATAACAAACAAATGAAAAGCAAGGATAAGAGGAAAATAAAAAAGATAAAGTATGGAGGATTAATTAAAGATATGAGGAATCTAGAGTAGATCCACTTAGCTTATCTCAATCTTATGGAAATAAGTTGGATTTGTTAGCTAGTTTCAAACAATCTCTAGGGATCCCACAAATATTAGCTCCCCACTTAGAAAAGGGTAATTTCCTAGAGGTTCTAGCCTCAAGGTGAATTAAAGAAAAAAAATCTATACTAGAAAGTAAATACAAGAATTAAAGACATTGCATGAAAGTAAATTGCATGAAAGTAAATCTAAACTACAAAGCAATTAAATGAACAAGAAATAAAAAAGAAATGCAAAAGAAATAAAATAGAAACCTACAACTCCTGATCTTCATCTCATCCTCCTTTTGATCCTTGAATAAGAAGAAGAGAAAGAAAATTGAAGGGGTGAAAAATTTTATTTATTGTGTAATAAAAGTTATAATTTTTAAAAGGTCTTCTCAATTAAGAGTAACCCTCCTCTCTAAATGGAGTTTTTATAAAATATTTCACACTCAAAACCCTCAGATTTCACCCCTATTTATAGCCCAACGGAGTTGATGTGAACTATTGGATCAAACTTGGCCACCAAGAAAGAGAAATCAGCCCTTAATTCGGAATCTGCTGTGAACCAACCGATCGGCCAATCGGTTGGCCAACCGGTTGGCTGACCGATTGGTCGACCGGTTGGTTTCCAATCGAATTTATCTTTTCTTTATTATTCTTCACGAATTTCTCTTGGATCACTTTGGTATCTTGGGCCTTCGTTTGTCTTCAGATTTGGGCTTCAAAAATTGGTAGAAATTCAGAAAATTTGAGTCATTTGGGCTTTTATTCATTATTTCTTTATTAGCCTGCAAAATAAGATAAAAATAATTGTTAGTAATATCTTTATTCATATAAAATAGGTAATGAGGGTATAAAAATATAATAAAAATATGATAATCAAATACCACCACACCTAAACTTTTGCTAGTCCTCTAGCAAAGAAAATAAAAAGAAAACCTAACTCACTTTCGCAGGAATCGCGGTTGTATTTAGCGCATACAACAAGCCTTTAAACCCCTAGGTTACCCTAGTGGATGAGCTGTAGTCTCGTGAGGGTTTGCAGTGAATATACCCACAAAATTCAGTCAACTTGCCAATTTAAAGAAGTTAATGAAATAATTTATTCATTTGGTATATTCAACCATTCCAAATAAAGTTGGTTAATACTCAAGAAAACATTTTTATCATAACTCCAATATAATTGTCTTAAGAAAATCCTTCCATTATAGTTATACAAAACCAAGTTTAACGCAAAAATTTAATTTAAAAGTTTTGAAAAGAACATGCTAACTCTTTGTTTTAAACAAACTTTAAGTCTTTTAATCCATTTAATTCTTCAAGAACATATACAAATATAACTATATATAAAAGCATGGTTAGTATGATTTTTTTACTCTTTATTTCTTGGTGGTTTTGTTCTTTTAATCGGCTTTCTAAGTGACCATTTAGCGAGTTTTGGGCCAATAAATCTCAACCCAATTGGGCTTAGGTCATTAAGCATAGAAATACTCCTCGGGCTTAATTACTCACCAACTTAGGCTTAGTAAAATAGAACTACCAATGATTTTAAGAGAATTTTTCTTCTTTTGTTAAGTTAGTATAATATATATGTGTGTATATGTATATATATTCTGAACAATATTTGGATCAAGACAACTTGAAAAATTATTTTCAACTCTAAGTTAGGCATGCAAAAATTTCATTACTTTAATTAAAAATCTAAGTTAAAACTTAAGTAAAGTATACTACTTTGAAAATCATTTCTTAAGAAATTTATTTGGAGTTATCATAAAAGGTAAACTTGAGTATAGAACTAACTAAGGATTAGAAGACTTAAATTCTATCAAATAGATCAATTATTAATCAACTCTATTAAGTTGGCAAGTGACTATCTTTTTATGAAAAGAGGAAAAAATGACATAAAAAGAAAAAAAAGGTAAGAAAAAGAGGAAAAAATGACTAAGATAAAGAGCAAAATGACTAATTCCCACCCCCACACCTAAATTTTACATTGTCCTCAATGTAAATTCTATTATACACAAAGTAAAATAGATAATAATTAAAGCACTTACATTTATTAGGCTAGCTTGAACAATGATAAAAATTCTGTAAATACCTTCAAGATGAGGGGGTGAAGCCAAAAATTTATTTTCTCTCTTTTTTTTTGAAATAAAGAACAACAAGAAACTCTCACATGAGAGAAGAATAAATTCTTTTATTATTATGAGATAAAAAATAAAAATGAAGAATAAAAGATGAAACATGAGAAGCTCACATTCTACATTAAATCCTACCTTATTGCTAAAAATTCTACCCCAAAATTTAAAAATTTAAAATGATATAATCACTGATGTGCTTAAATTCTAAAAATTCTAAGGTTTCCAATGATTTTTGCAAAGAAATAAAGGTAGGTATTATTGGTGTTATGCATTTTGAACTTAGATTTTTGATTAATGAAAATTTAACATTTTGGTTGCTGTTTTAAAAATCTAAGCTCATCAGAAAAGAGTTCCTCGAATGTTGCATTCAAGAGGCAGGTATTCAACACAGTTTCCTCATTTTGAAAAATCAAATCTGATTTTTTTAAGATTTCCAGCTCCTCATGAAAGATTTCCTCAAAACTAAGGTCTGATTTATTCTCTTCTTTTTCTATCTCTTCAATCAAGCTTTCCTGGATATAAATTATTTTCATTGATTGATTATCTGGTTAGTTTCCTGGGTTAAAAATATTGAGATCAACAGTCAAATTTTTAAAGGACAGCTTCATTTGACCAGTTCTACAGTTGATGAGAGCATTAGAAGTGGCTAAGAAAGGTCTTCCTAAGATAACAGGTATTTGTCCTTTAAAATTGGAAACAGGCTGTGTTTCCAAAACTATAAAATCCATAGGAAAAATAAAATCCCCAACCTTAATCAGAACATCCGTTATTTCACCCATGGGGACCTTGACAGATTTATCAGCTAACTGTAGGGTGTATCTGGTTGGTTTGAGCTCCCCTACATCTAGTTGTTGGTAGACCGAAAATGGGAGCAAATTGACACTGGCCCCTAAGTCTAAGAGTGCCTTATCAATGAAACTATTACTAATGACACATGAGATGTTAGGGCAATCTGGATCTTTATGTTTCAAAGGTACGGATTTTGAGAGTATGTCAGTGATATTGGCAGCAAGAAAGACTTTCTTTGGAACATTTATTTGCCTCTTTTTGGTACATAATTCCTTCAAAAATTTTGCATAAGAAGGAATTTGATCAATGATATCTAGGAGAGGAATATTGACCTTAACCTGCTTGAAAGTTTCTAGAATTTTCTCCTCCTGAGGGGAGTGTTTCCTAGGCCTGAGTCTATATGGGCAAGGAGCAACTGGTTTAAACCGATCAAAATTAGACTCTGGTTCTGGTTCAAGTTCTGGGTCATCAGAAGGGTGTGATTTCTAAGTAGAGACGTCAGAAGGAGAGAGAATTTATTCCGGTTCAAGGGTTTCATTTGGAGGCATTCTAACCTGATTATCGACATGTTTACCTGACCGTAGTGAATGGATTGCATTCACTTGAGCTTGGTAGGTTGAACTTGATCTCGTGTCCTTCGGGTTGGGCAAGGGTTGACTCAGAAATGTTCCTTTCTCTCTCTCACTCACAGCACTAGCTAGTTGTTCAAGTTGGATTTCTAATCTAGCTATGGCTTGAGTGTTAGAAGTAAGAATTTATCCGGTTGATTGCATAAAGGTATTCAAAGTGTTGGATGTTTGAGTTAACAAGTTGGTGGTTTGTGTAGAAGCCTTAATCATGGTTTCTATTCCCTTTTCTAGAACATCAAGACGTTTTTCATGATCAGGATTCGGAGGAGTGTGATGAGGAGACTGATATGACAGATTTGGTTGTTGGAAATTATTTTGAGAAGGAAATGTGTTTCCCCTAGGAATTTGATGGTTTGAAAAGGGAGTGAAAATTTGGTTACCGGAGAAGTTTCCCTGGTTTCATGCAAGATTTGGAAGATTTCTCCAACCTGGATTGTAAGTTGGAAAGAATGGATCATTCCCGGGATGCTGGAATGTAGCGTTTATCTGACCTAGTGGCTGACCGGGTCCTAAAAGAGGACATTCCTCTGAAATATGAGATGGAGACAGACAGTTATGACAACCTGAGGCCGAAACTTGATTGATTTGAGCGGGAGCTCGTTCTTTGACTTCTAAAGCTTCTAACATACGCATGATTGTCGCCATCTTTGCTTCAGCGGCTATATTCATTTCTAAGGAAAGACTATTAGTTTTTGGTTGGGAAACTGATGAAACTCGGTCATCACAATATTCCCACTGCATGGTTTTCTCGGATAAACTCTCTAAAAAGTCCCAAGCTTCATCAGCATTTTTTTCATGAAATCCCCTTGACACATTGACTCTAAGAATGTTTTTGAAGAATAATCCAATCCTTCATAAATGATTTGGCATAATCGCCACTTTTCAAGACCATGGTGAGGACATTGGATAAGAAGATCCTTAAATTTATCAAAATACTTTTAAAAAGGTTCTCCCGGGACAATTTTAAAATTTTGAATGCTGTTTCTAAGCTTGACCGTTTTGTGGATATGAAAAAAAAATTTCAAAAAAATTTTTACAAATTCACCCCAAGTTGAGATGGAATCTATGGGTAAGCTATACAGCTATTTTTTGGCTTTGTCCTTAAGGGCAAATGGAATAAATCGGAGTTTGATCGCATCTTCGGTTAAGTCCCTCATCTTAATCATGAGGCAAACTTCTTCAAATTCGGAGATAAAGATGTATGCGTCTTCGGTTTCGACTCCTAAGAATTTTGGAAGCATGTTTATGAAATGCGGTCTAAGTTCGAAATTTGCTCCATTGACCTCGGGGAGTTTTATGCAAGAGGGGATTGCATTTCTAGTGGGGTAACAAACATCTTGAAGAACAGGTGGGTTGGTATTGGCCATTTTGTTGGTTCAAGAGATGGATCAAAACGAATTAAAAGATTGGTATTATCCCTAACCCAAGTTTGCATACACCAAAATCATTTTTTTTAATGAAAAAGGATAAGAGAAAAAGTTAAGAAGATGATGAGAAAAAAAATAGAAAAAGAAAAAACTAACTAAAAGCAAATCAAGGCAATCACTTTTCAATCACCCTAACTCTAGGGTTAAGCTTAAACTTGACTTAGACCAGCTCCTAACCAAAAATTCCCTTAATGAAAAGATCAAAGTTTACTTGGGTAATTAGCCAGGTAAGGATAGTACTAGAGAGAGATCAAAGATCAATTAAGTACCTCTTTCCTTGCGGAGCGCCTTACGCAAGCCCTAAATCTTGCCTTAGAAACCAATTAATCCAAATAAACTTGGACCGGTTCACTTAAGGATTTCTTATTCCTTAATGAGCTCGAATTCTTAGGGGTCAACGTCTAATCAATTTTAAGAGGCTTGGGTATGTGTAGTGAGGAATTAGTGATTTTTGGGCTAAGGACAGAGTGATGAAATCCCTCACCTTATCTTGATTAGGGGGTTTTTACCCTTAAGATATTTTCAAGTATGTGTCAAATCAAGATGCTCAAATCACTTGGGTGAATTCCTACTATTATATGCAATGCAACCCTAGAAATTAAAAGCAACTAAAAAGGATGCAAAAATAAAAAATCTTTTTATTTTTTATTATGGTTAGCAACAAACAATATGAGAGAGGTGGAAATTGTTTGAGTTTATTATCTTGTTAGTCAAAGTCCAAGTGGAAGATGGATTTTATTATGGTCAATAAAAGTAAAATCTTTTTTTTAAGTCCTAATTGTCTCTAATGTGGTGAACTAACTAAGGATGGAATTGAAAATACTAGATAGAGAAGTTACCCACGTAAAAATAATGCAAAGCCTTGTTGGAGGCAATTCTTCAATCTTAAATCTTCAACTCTTGATCTTCAAGCTCCAAGTTTCTACACAAAAGAAAACACACAAAATAAGAAACCAAAATTAATCAAAATCCTACTTATGCACCGTTCCCCGGCAACGGCACCAAAAACTTGATGGAAAATAAATGATTACCTCCTAAGTTGCAAGTATATAACCTTGATCAAGTTATAGTATAAAAGATTATTGATCCCACGAGGAACGTGAAGAAGGAAGTTAATTAAGTTTGGTTCTTTATTTGATTATGTGCGCGACAATAAGGAGTTATTCAAAATAAAAGTAAAACATTGTGAAAGTGATGGTGAAGAGGTTAGAGAGAGTGGTTGTGGTTATGTGCAAAAGAGGAGAAAATAAAGTTGAGAATGTAGTTGTGGTTATATAAACATAATAATAAAACTAGGTTTGAGATTATATGCATATGGAGGGAATATGAGATTGAGAGAGAAGTAAAAATCAATGAAATCAAGAATCAAGAATAAAGGAAAATAACAAACAAATGAAAAGCAAGGATAAGAGGAAAATAAAAAAGGTAAAGTATGGAGGATTAATTAAAGATATGAGGAATCTAGAGTAGATCCACTTAGCTTATCTCAATCTTATAGAAATAAGTTGGATTTGTTAGCTAGTTTCAAACAATCTCTAGGGATCCCACAAATATTAGCTCCACACTTAGAAAAGGGTAATTCCCTAGAGGGTTCTAGCCTCAAGGTGAATTAAAGAAAAGAAAAATCTATACTAGAAAGTAAATACAAGAATTAAAGACATTGTATGAAAGTAAATTGCATGAAAGTAAATCTAAACTACCAAGCAATTAAATGAATAAGAAATGCAAAAGAAATAAAATAGAAACCTACAACTCCTGATCTTCATCTCATCCTCCTTTTGGTCCTTGGATAAGAAGAAGAGAAAGGAAATTGAAGGGGTGAAAAATTTTATTTATTGTGTAACAAAAGTTATAATTTTTGGAAGGTCTTCTCAATTAAGAGTAACCCTCCTCTCCAAATAGAGTTTTTACAAAATATTTCACACTCAAAACCCTCAGATTTCACCCCTATTTATGGTCCAACGGAGTTGATGTGAACCATTAGATCAAACTTGGCCACCAAGGAAGAGAAATCAGCCCTTAATTCGGAATCTGTTGCGAACCAACCGATCGGCCAACCGGTTGGCCGACCGATTGGTCGACCGGTTGGTTTCCAATCGAATTTATCTTTTCTTCATTTTTCTTCACGAATTTCTCTTGGATCACTTTGGTATCTTGGGCCTTCGTTTGTCTTCAAATTTGGGCTTCAAAAATTGGTAGAAATTCAGAGAATTTGAGTCATTTGGACTTTTATTCATTATTTCTTTATTAGCCTGCAAAATAAGATAAAAATAAGTATTAGTAATATCTTTATTCATATAAAATAGGTAATGAGGGTATAAAAATATAATTAAAATGTGATAATCATTAGCTGCATAAGAGAGCTGCACAATAATACTCGTTAGAGGGCCGGAGTTGGGTTCTCCGGTGGTTCCTCCAACGGTCAAGTCAGTATTTGAGCTTGAGTGGAGAAGATTTAAATGAACTAATAAGTACTAAGTATACAAAAGCTGCATACATGTGGCCCCTAAGGGGAGCTCCCCCCTCCCCCCCTCCCTCTCTTCCTATCAGTGGGCGGCGAGCTCATATATATTTTGCTGAGAGGGGCAGAAGTGTAACTTTGGCCAAGTCCAAATTGGTACTACCATCACCGCTATACAGTGGCCACGAGGAGAGTGAGTCATCTATGCGTTTAATGGGGGGTGACAGCAAGTGCTTAGAGCTGATTAGGTTCAAGGAGTCATAGAGACTATGGCGGTTGGAGAGGCGGCTGGAGAAATGATGGGTAGGCCGAGTGTAGATGCCCTTGGGCTCGGTCTGATGGGTAGGCCGAGTGTAGATGCCTGTGGGCTCGGTTTGATGGGTAGGCCGAGAAGTAGATGCCTGTGGACTCGGTCTGATGGGTAGGCCGAGAAGTACCAAACTTATACTCAGCTATGCAAGTTGCCGGCTGAAACAATGGGTCGCGGGGGCAGCTCTAGTCGTCTAGGCTCAGAATACGTCTTAGGTGTGGAACGGGACACGTTCCAGCTTGAACATTGGCCCCCTTCCACTTGAACTCAGCTGGTCAAGTACGGGTGGAAGTTCAAACAGTTGTTGGTTAGCAATTTTCGAGGTGCATTTATGAAGGATATGACGGATCGCTATTGAAGTGACCCTTTGATGTCAGCGGATATGAGGCGTCATCATCACCTCGACTTCCGAGCTAAGCAGTGTTTTGATTGGAGGGTAACGCTCTACTTATCGTGCGGTCTATTCGGATTTTGAAGTCGATCTCAGCCGTCCATCCGTGACTGAGTCGGTCGCTCTGATTTCGACACGTGTCCAGGTCTGAGCATATATATACTTCATCTCTGAGATGAGGCAACTTTTACAAATTCCGCACTAGGGCTTTTTAACCCTAATTCTCTATATTAGACGATTTCCGACTAAAACGACTAACTCCAATGGCTTCTACTCCTACTGCCACTAGCCGCAATGAGATGAGGATCAACCTCCTCCGACTGTTCTGCTCGAAGGTCTGCTCAACAGAGCTCGAAGCTTACTACAGTCGCTTCGATCTCCCTCAGGCCTTCATGCTGTCAGCGCTAGAGAGATCCGAGGCCGTATATCACCACGGCAGCGACAGGGCTCCTATCTATTTGAGGCATCTAAAATATGGGCTCTGACTGCTGCTCCATCCCTTCCTTCATCAGGTCTGTGAAGCCCTGGGGTGTCCCCTGTCCAGATTAAGCCAAACTCAATCACCACGCTGGTGGTTCTCATCATAATCTGCCATCGGGTCGGCGTGGACCCGAGTCTACGCCTACTCGGCTATCTTGTCAGTGTCAAGACGACAAAGAAGGAAGGGCATTTCTACTTCCAGATTCTGGGTGGCTTTAAGCTGGTCTTGAACGCTCCTGACTCGAACAATGATTGGAAATAGCGGTTCATGTGGGTCTTTGGTGCCGACCATTCTCTCTTGTCCGACTTGGCTCAAGATCAAGAAGGATGCATTGAAGCCTGCTCTGCTCACTAAGGAGGAGAGGCAGGGGCTCGACAAGATCCTAGCCTACACTGGGTCCCGAGAGATGAGCAATCTCTTCGAGACGGTCGTTCTCCGAATGGCTAGCATATCCTGAGTCCCGCCGATAGAGGAAGATACAATCCGGGCGATAGTCTTGGCCCTTCCACTGAAAAAGTCAGGTGAAGCGTAGCCGGGATCAGCAATTAGGCCTCGGAAGCACCTACAGGAAGAGTTGGCATTCAAGGAGACCGAGATAGTGGCGGCAAGTACTGTCGAGATAGCCACTCGGCTGGCAGGGCCGAGTGCTACTGCTTAGACTGAGAGGCAAGAGAAGAAGAAAAGGAAGAGGCTAGGGAAAGTAAGCAGCCGTGGTCCTCGTGGGGCTTCGAGTCGGCTCGGGCCGGCTCAGGGCAAGTGGCAGAGACAAGCGCTGCCGAGATTCCAGGTGTTGGCCAGCATCTTCCAACTCCTGATGCTCCCCTTGTTGAGCTGACTATGGTCATCATCTTCGATGAGACGTTCCCTGATCGACCTGTGGGGGGAGAAGAGGTAGTGGAGCCGAATGAGGCTAAAGTTCAGGCTGCCGAGGAGACGGCTCAACTTCCTCTTGGGGAATTGGCTCATAGGCCTAACAAGGCGCCAGCTGAGGCGTCCACCACGGCTAAAGAGAATATGGCTCAACCCTCAACCGCAGAGGCGGTGGTGATGGCCGATGCTGCTCCGACTCCAGGTGGCTCTGTGTGGGCTTTCCCCTATCGTATCAAAGAGCTTGACCCGAACGTGTGGGGGGGGTAATGGCAATGTTGATTGGCTCGGTGAGGGAAGGCCCCCGATACAATAGAGAGTCATCCGTAGACTACCGGTTCACTCCCAAGTGATACCTCGACAAGAGGAGCTCTGTTTTGGAGTCTCGGATAGCCCAATCTCGGGCTCTGGAGCAATTCTACTTAGAGCGCGATGACGAGATCCTCTCTGGGATGCCCAGTGTTGGACTCCACCATGCCCTCAAAGGCTACCTTCTGCGGGGAGCCTTGCTTGAACAAGAGCTATTCTCTCGGCTCGAGCATATGTAAGGTGCCCCTGCTAAATTCCAAGAGGAGCTGGGGGTGGAGAAGGCGGCTCGAGAGGAGGCTGAGAAGAAAGCTGCTGCACTGGAGGCTGAGCTGGTACCTTGGAGACGGAGTGACGGCAAGTGGCGTCGGGAGCTGGAGACTCAGGACAAAGTGATTGAGGGGCTCTAGGTGCACCGTACAAAGCAGCCGGCCACGATCGCTAAGCTCAAAGAAGAGATCGACCACCTCCAGCATGACATCCTCGAGCGGGACGGCCGACTGAAGTATTTAGAGGACGAGCTCAAGGTCGAGAGGGGAGACTGTGGGATCACCTTCGAGGGGGTCAGGGTGCTCGTCGGGAGGTTGAGAACCTCCAAGCATAGTTGAAAGAGGAGGTGGACACCCACGAGAAGCAGAAGAAGGAGGCGGCCCAAGGCAACAGTGGAGGCCGAGAAGCAACGAGCCGACATGAAGACACTCCAAGATCGCCTCGGCCACCTCCAATCCGAGGCCTACTAGGTGGAAGTCATGGATAAATATCATGACAGCCCCTTAGGCAAGGTAGAGGTGGCTCTGGCATGCAAAGCCGGCTTTGACTGCCTCCTGGAGCAGCTCCCCCGCGAGTCTCGACACCAACCCAGCCGTCTTCATTACCCTTCTCGAGTTGCCACTTGCCTCAATATCTTGAAGGAGATAGAGGTGAAGGGAGGTGGACTGGTACTGGATGTGGGTGATGGAGATGAGGAAGGCGAAGAGTCAGGAGAAGGCTCTGCGGGAGATAGCTGGGTTGGTGACGATGAAGAGGAAGAGGTTGCCCCTGCTTCTCCTCATCTGACTCCAGCTCCTGAGCCAAGTGCCGCGCTCCACAGTCCTACTCCGGATCTGAGTCGAGCCCCTTGAGGGATTAATGTATCTTTTTTTTAATATCAATGTAAATATTGATGTAAATATTTTGACATATGAATGAAAGTCATATTTTTGTCATTTCGGTTGGCGCACTTTTTTGTCTATGTTTATGTTTATCTACAGTTTACCTCATTTTGGGATGTGTAACTGAGATGAGTCGGCTCTTCGGATCGAGGCGGCTCGGCTACGTGTGCGGCGAGCATTACCTCGATCTCATGCCTTAGACTTATTTACGATGGCCTCAAGGTCTCTGCGCTATTGACGCGTCTTGGTTTCATCCTTTGAGACTGCGTTCTTATATGTTAAGAGTCTGCAATTTGCTTTGTTTAAGTACAAGTTTGCTTTTGAGTCGAGGTAACTCGTCTATGTTTACGGCGAGTGGGACAACTTGGCAGCATGCCTTGGGTTTATTCGTGATAACACCAAGGTCTTGGGGTACGTGCTTTGGTCTTTGGAGGATGCCAAGATCTTTCAAGTCGGAGCCGACCGAATGGTACGGCTCGGCTTCATACCTTGGGTTTACTCGTGATGACACCAAGGTCTTTAGGTACGTGCCTTGGGCTTAAGGAAGATGCCAAGGTCTTTTTGCCGAGGGAGTGCCTTGGTTTTACTCATAAATGATACCAAGGTCTTTTGAGCCGAAGCCGACCGAATGGTACGGCTCGTCTTTGTGCCTTGGGTTTACTCATGATGACACCAAGGTCTTTAGGTACGTGCCTTGGGCTTAAGGAAGATGCCAAGGTCTTTTTGCCGAGGGAGTGCCTTGGTTTTACTCATAAATGATACCAAGGTCTTTTGAGCCGAAGCCGACCGAATGGTACGGCTCGTCTTTGTGCCTTGGGTTTACTCATGATGACACCAAGGTCTTTAGGTACGTGCCTTGGGCTTAAGGAAGATGCCAAGGTCTTTTTGTCGAGGAAGTGCCTTGGTTTTACTCATGAATGATACCAAGGTCTTTTGAGCTGGAGCCGACCGAATGGTATGGCTCGGCTTCGTGCCTTGGGTTTACTTGTGATGACACCAAGGTCTTTAGGTACGTGCCTTGGGCTTAGAAAGATGCCAAGGTCTTTCTGTCGCGGGAGTGCCTTGGTTTTACTCATGAATGATACCAAGGTCTTTTGAGCCGGAGCCGACCAAATGGTACGGCTCAGCTTCGTGCCTTGGGTTTACTCGCGATGACACCAAGGTCTTTAGGTGCGTGCCTTGGGCTTAGGAAGATTCCAATGTCTTTCTATCAAGGAGTGCCTTGGTTTTACTCATGAATGATACCAAGGTCTTTTGAGCCGGAGCCGACCAAATGGTACGGCTCAGCTTCGTGCCTTGGGTTTACTCGCGATGACACCAAGGTCTTTAGGTACGTGCCTTGGGCTTAGGAAGATTCCAATGTCTTTCTACCGAAGGAGTGCCTTGGTTTTACTCATGAATGATACCAAGGTCTTTTGAGCCGGAGCCGACCGAATGGTACAGCTCGGCTTCGTGCCTTGGGTTTACTCGCGATGACACCAAGGTATTTAGGTACGTGCCTTAGACTTAGAAAGATGCCAAGGTCTTTCCGCTAAGGGAGTGCCTTAGTTTTACTCATGAATGATACCAAGGTCTTTTGGGCCAGAGCCGACCGAGTTGATAACGTGCCTTAATTTTACCCTAAAAAGGTACCAAGGTCTTTGGTATGTGCCTTGGGCTTATCTATGAAAATGATACCAAGGTCTTTTGTCGAGGAAGTGCCTTGGTTTTACTCATGAATGATACCAAGGTCTTTGGTATGTGCCTTGGGCTTAGAAAGATGCCAAGGTCTTTTGTCGAGGAAGTGCCTTGGTTTTACTCATAAATGATACCAAGGTCTTTTGTCGAGGAAGTGCCTTGGTTTTACTCATAAATGATACCAAGGTCTTTTGTCGAGGAAGTGCCTTGGTTTTACTCATAAATGATACCAAGGTCTTTCATCTTTATCGCTGAATCGATGAAGATCAAGTGGCGAAGACTGCATATAGGTTAGTACACAAAAATATCTTTAAGTTATGAAAATGACCGTATCTTGGAGAGGTATTCCCCAAAATATTTGCAACAAACCTGGCTCTCAGCCTATCGTGACGGCAGCGTCTTATCTCCAAGTTTGATCACAAGGGGTTGCCCACTCTTTTGCCAAAAGAGATAAAGAGGCCCCACGCTGGACGCCAAACTGTTGATGTTAGCTATCAAACGGCGGAATTAGCAGATAATCCTGAGTCTTAGCGATGGAGCTTTAGAGACGACGTGAGTGAAGTGGGTTCCCTCATCTCCTTTGTAGGCCGACCCCTTAGCTGCATAAGAGAGTTGCACAATAATACTCATTAGAGGGCCGGAGTTGGGTTCTCCGGTGGTTCCTCCGACGGTTAAGTCAGTATTTGAGCTTGAGTGGAGAAGATCTCAATGAACTAATAAGTTCTAAGTATATAGAAGTTGCATACCTGTGGCCCCCAAGGGGATCCCCCCCCCCCCACCCGCCCCTTCCTATCAGTGGGCGGTGAGCTCATATATATTCTGCTGAGAGGGGTAGAAGTATAACTTTGGCCAAGTCCAGCTGGCGGCTCAGTCATCACTTGCTATACAGTGGCGGCCGCTGAGGAGAGTGAGTCATCTATGCGTTTAATGTGGGGGTGACAACAAGTGCTTAGAGCTGATTAGGTCCAAGGAGTCATAGAGACTATGGCGGTTGGAGAGGCGGTTGGAGAAATGATGACTCTGACAGTGTAGTTAATGCGGCGAGGGGTTCGAGGTAACTACCGCCTCTGCAGTTGACTGCAAACGGGCCGACAAGTACCACCTTTTTGCTCGGCTACGCGAGTTGTCGGTTGGAATAGTAGGCCGAGTGCGGGTTGCTTGTGGACTCGGTGTGATGGGTAGGCCGAGTGTAGATGCCAGTGGGGTCGGTCTGATGGGTAGGCCGAGAAGTAGATGCCCGTGGACTCGGTCTGATGGGTAGGCCGAGAAGTACTGAACTTATACTCGGTTATGCAAGTTGCCGGCTGAAATAATGGGCCGCGGGGGCAACTCGAGTCGTCTGGGCTTTGAATACGTCTTAGGCGTAGAACAGGACACGTGTCGGCTTCTCAAGGAGGATTAACGCTTAACTTATTTGGTGGCAATAACAAGTTTATTTTTATTGATTTAGTTACTAAATAATAATCTAGAATTTGTTTTCTATATCCAACTCTACAACTAAATTGCACACATTTAATCCACTTAAAATAAAATATTTTAATAACAACTTAATGATTAATTGCACGTGCTAACATGCTAGTTTGTAATTATGTTTTAATACACACCAAAGAAAAGAGAAAAATTATAAAAAATAAAAATCTAAAGGGAGCAATGTTCTTGGTTATGGGATGTCCCAGTCTCCATGTCCTAGAAAGAAGAGGTGGGACCTGGGAAGTAGAGTAAGAGAAGTCTTGGCCTCAAAGCAATACTTTGAAAGAGCAAACACAAAATGTGTCACTTTGCATTGGAGAATCACAACGAACAACCCTCACAGACACATGCTTGAAGCTTTGAGAAGGATATTGGATTTGGATAGGAACAGGTGCTCTTATCTGGGCCCCACATGATGAGGAGTTCCATGCTTCTTGTTTCATAGTTTGAAAAAGACTATAATACATGTAGAATATGTCAACTAATTTATAAAAATCATTTCATAAGAAGTAAAAAAAATGTGGACAGTTTGTTTACTAAACAAATTATAAAAAGATAACAACTGATGAAGTTAATCCTGCTAGTCATATCTAAATAGTTGGATTTCCTAACTCATGTATCGTAAGACTGTTTTGCAAGGATCATAGCAACTAAATGTGGCTTATATCACCAAAAAAAAAAAAACTTAAAATGTGATTTCCATCAATTTCACTGAAAGTAAAAATAATTTTCATGTAAAAACCCTTAATTGAATAAATGATAGTATAAGAAAAGAAGAACCATTCAATCACTGAGCTCACCTTCAAATATTTCTGTGTGTACTAATTCATAGTAGACAGATCTTGGGGCACAATTGTTTAGTGGATCTTTAGTGAGTCTTGGTAAACTATTTGGTTAATTGCCGATATGTCCCTATAGTATCGTTATTTTGAACTTACGATCTTCTAGTTTTATTTTCACAAATGTATCCAGAGTGAAATTATTTTACACTTAGGGGCCTATTTGTTGAAATACACGTTTATCTTCTTCAGAGATGAAAATGTCAAAAAATTCAGTTATAGGGTCTATCTACATAAGTAAAAGTGGAAGGCTAGCAAGCTGAAACATCGACACAATAGGGGTCTGTCTGCAATTAATCCTAAATTGTTTATAGAAATTAATTGTGAGCTCGTATTTGCATGTATAAAATATATGCTTGCAATTTTGTTATCACCACAAAGTTTATCAATTGATGACATCTTTCATTTGTCTTGTTTTTGAAGTCCCCACAAAAAAGTAATATGTAGCTATCATGGGTTAAACTTTAATGAACAGGGATTCAAGAAAGATTGCTTTTGGGAAAGGGAGAGAAAAGATAAAGGAGGAGATTGCATCAGTGGCGTTAAAAAAAGAGAGTAAAGTTAGAGAGGGTTTTTCTTGTCATATGTTTATTCTTTCTCCTTTATTCATATATTGAAATTCTTTGCCGGCACCATTGTTTCCATTATTCCTTGTATAGAATTGTCCTAGTGACGTTACTGACCAGAAGACTATATATATATATATAAAAAAAAGAAAAGAAAGAATAAGATCATTTTGACTACAGCCCTTATTTCTATATGAATTTGTAGTGTTTCCCAATTTTCCACTACATATATAGAAGGAAAATAGGCAACAAATTTTATGATCCCTTTTATGTATAATTTCAGAAACATTTAACACGTCAACTCTTTCGTAGACATTTACCACCCCTCAATTGATGAGGGAGTTATCTGCAAGTTAGCCTTCTTAAAATGACAATCAAGAAATATTAATAAGTACCAGTAAGAAAGTTGAAGGATGATAAATGGTACTGACTGTATGGACGAGGAGGAATATGTGAATTTACCCAAAAATATCTTTTTTGGGATAGTGCACAATGTTTGCTAAATTTAAATAGCTATTAAAAATTAAAGCACAAAGACTTCTTTTTGCATGTTATATCGTTTTCGTTTGACTTGGTCATATGTCATCCGTTCCTTAAATACACGAGGGTAAAAGTTTCCTTCACCAGCTGTTTAAAAAAAAAAAAAAGACATTGCTACAAATCGAATGCATTTTTCCTGCAGCAGTTGTCAAAATTTACATCTTGCAGTACAAATTGGGAAACGTGAATTGAAAAAATAAGAAGCAATAAGTTAGGATGAAGTCCCTAAATTTTGCAAGATTTGGTTAATCTTGAGTAAGAACTTAAATTACAGTAAATCCACAATGTTCAAAGTAGCCAGGGCAACAAGCTTTGGCCTGTTATAACTGTACTTATTTGAAATGATGTATCTATTAGAAGGATTCATGATTGTAGTGTGGAATTGCAGCGTAGAAATACAAGTGTAGTTATCATTCCTCAATAAGAAATTACTATGTGATATGAATTGTTTGTTCCCTTGCTTGTTTTTCTGTCTTTGTTCTTTTGATTTTTATTTGTTTTCCGTGCCTTGGAAAAAGAATGGAAAAGAAATTTGAAATATTTAGGTTTGAGTATTGAGTTCTTTCAGGTTGAACCTCTCAAGAAATATGACGATACCAAATTAAATTATCTTCTCATGTTCTTCAACCGGGTGTTGTTTCGGGTCTTTGAAATTGATAACAACAATAAAAGATTATAATCTCAAGAATTTAGAAACAAAGAAAAATTTGTAAAAGCTAGGTTCTTTTCCATGTGCCGATGGAATATCGTTCTTGTGCCGCTCCATTGACGGTCCGACCACGACGATGAGTCTTCTTGCTGATTTCAAAGAATTGCTGAGGCTCTAAGTTTGCCGAAGTTTAGCCAAAACCCGATCTCTCTAAAGATGATCAAGCTTAAGATTCGAAAAATGAGTCATCTCCCCTCCTCTTATAGGCTAAGAGAGAGAGTTAATGACCATTAAATGTGGATTAGTAGCTATTAATTTAGGAACCTATTTGAAATAATTAAAGTTGCATGTGTAGGTTCAAAAATAAATAAACATACCTTTGTACAATATTTCACTAATGGATATGGGATTATCATTAAGCCCTCAACAACTTGAAATTATAAGGAGTTTAAAAGAAGTATTACCTTTCGCACATACTCCAACTATTTACCTTATTTATTAATCTAAAATCTCACATAACCATTTTTTAGTGATCAGGCTAAGGAACAGATTCTTTTAATCTGAATATGCCTTGAGCAATATAATCGGATGTTACCTTGCTCCTTAGCCTTCCTGCACACATACAGAAAAGCAGAAAGATTTGATCTAGGTATCCACATATGTCCACGTTGATTAGTAATTGTACCTTTAGGTATCCAAATCTACTTAACTGTTTTAACTCTATATTGCATTCGATAACTCATTAAAATATGACCCATTCTAGCACATAAAGTATAAATAGTAGAAGATGCATTAGAAATGGGTGTAAAATAATCTACATTTTGAGCTAGAATTCTCTAACTTGATGGCGTGAGGTTATTTGTTTTTTTAATTTAATTGTAGGACTTGTATCATTCGCTACATGGTCCTAGCTATTGGTTGCAACGGATGGTATAATTTTTCTATAAAATACAAATCTAATGTTAATTTCAACTATTTTTCCTAACCAAATGCAGAAAATAAATATTTGACTACAACATTTGTATTTGATGCTTTTCCATATGAAACCAATTGCCCTTTAAAGCTCCTTGAACTCAATCCGTTGATACGATAGGCTATACAGCTTTTTTTTACTACCATATCATGCGCCTAAAACTGTGTTGTTGGACTTAAATGATATATGTAAAGCATGAAGAAAATATTTGAATAATATTTTTGAGATATGCAATCATGTCAAAAAACATGATAGTAGTTTAATAAATTTCAAGAGTATAGTCATGACTAGACCATACTTCTGAAACTTTTCCCAAACTACTACGCCATACAATTAATTATCGTGTCCTTGATTACTCATCAATTTTGATGAGCAAATCTCCTATAAACTTAAGTTTATAGGGAATAGTCATACACCAACTTTTATATCCATTGATGTTGCCTTGGGATCCATGAAAGATATGAAGCCCATTTTGAGATTTGTGCATCTCTGATGACACAAATCTAAAGCAACATCAATGGATAAAAAGTTGGTGTATACTATTCCCTATAAACTTAGATTTCTCAATTTTGATGGCAATCTATATAGCAAGACCCTCACTTTCATGTGTAACAGTGTAAAAGTAGCTTGAAAAATAAGCTCAGTGAAACTTATCCATTCCGAGAAAGAGCAAAAGAGATGATTATATTTTTGCATGTTTGTGTGGTATAATATCTAATTGTGACGATAATCATCCCTAGTTTATATAGAATTTTGTCCATTTAAAGAAATTATGAAAAATGACTACTTTATTGATTGACTTTGTTTTGATTAGGAATTATATGATTAACTTGACTGTTTATCAATTTGAAGCACAACAAATTATCATATATAAATAGAGTCGATACAACCTTCATTGATATATAATTAGTAGAAAATATAAATATAGTAATTCACATTTATTAAATATTGTAATTTTAATGTAAAAGGGAAATTGAAAGAGTTTTTTATGGAAAAATTGGAAGAGTTGATAATAAACAATTCACAAAAATACAATATACATCTCCGATGAATAATGTAGAAGTGTATATATATATATATATATATATATATATATATATATATATATATATATATATATATATATATATATATATATATATATATATATATATATATATATATATATATATATATACTGAAATAAATATGAAGTGTCATTTCATGAAAATAAAATAATATTTAGCCTTGAAGAAGATAAATTAATTTTATCATTTAGATCATTAACTACATGCAAATTCCAACTCAGATGTGCATCAAACTACTATATCTTTATATGATACTAAATTTTGCTATCTTGTTTATGAAAAATAGCATATCTTGCATGAGAAATAGCGTAGCTTTTTTTTTCCTCAAAAGCCTCCGATATTGGAGGGGCCATCCACTGGCATCATCTCATATATAAGATAAATGTTTGCAAAAGGTGATTTTCGGGGCCATTTCACCGAGTAACCAAAATGGAAATAATGTATCTTTTTTTTCTCAATAGCATATCTTGCATGAGAAATAGCGTATCTATTAACCCATAATGAAAATAATGTAATATGTGAGAAGAGATTCCATTTATTAATAGAAGATATAGTGTTAATCGACTAAAATCTTTAACTCAAAATAATCAAAAAAGATTCTATATATGTGCTAATTTTTCCTATATAGGAATTCTATCATTTTCACTTTGACTATCTCTGAGGTGTTGTCTTCTACCTCTTCATTTATCGTCTTCCTCGTCTTCACATAGGAGTTCTATCTACTGAGAAAAGAAATCAATTACTACCATGAAAGATAGTCCATGCTCGGTAAACCTCATATCTTTTTCTCCTTTTTCTTATAGTTTCTTTGGTAAATGAACGTTTCTTTGTATTTCCATCCTTTATTTCTCAATCACTTTTATGATAATTAATATAATTTAAGATATGATTAAATTGGATAATTATTTTGTTGTGATGCTTTATTTATGTCCTCTCTTATCTATAATTCACGATTCTGGACAATTCTTTTTGGGCTAAATATTATTTTTAAACAATTGAAGGATAAGTAGAGAAATTGAATAGATTATTTTTTTCTTTACCTGTCTTATTCATAATCTCTTTAACGCATAATTTTTGTAACATATTGATTTAAGATTTGGAGTTTGAGAATGAACCAAAAGTCTATGTAGTTGTAGAGTAGAACAAGGAAAATGATAGAATATTCATTTTATTTTAAAGTATTTTAAAACTATTATAAATTTCAAGAGCATGCTACATTCAAGAAATAAAGATATAACTTTTCTATAATGCTCTAAAACGATTCAATAAGTGTTTTTTTCCACGAAGACAAAGAGCAAAGCGAGCCTCCATAAATTAAAATAAAAATAAAGTACAAAGCATAACATTTAGCTGATAATAGTCAAGTCCAAAGCTAGGAAAGTAACAAAGAAAAGCAAATAATACAAAGAATAAACTACGTGATTGAAGTATTTTAAAGCTTGAAAGTGTCGAGCACCAAACAAGTTACTTGTGAAGAACCCAAGGATTGGTAAGAGGTAAACAAATTCAAGAAGACTTGGAAAAACAATTTCTTTTACCACAGAATATTTTTAAAAAGATATTTTTCTATCTAAAAGCCTTTGGAGGTCTTCGTATAAAATTTTTGTTAAAAATAATTGAAATTGAATTACCCTAAGACTAAATTGAGAAAAAAACAGACCCAAAAAAAAAAAGGACAAGTAGTTGCAACCTCCTCGATGCAAGCCTTGTCTAGGTTTGCCTCCACATGTTAAGTTAGACAAACTAATAACCGAGACTCCTCTTACTTATCACTTATTAGTTATTACCACTTGTACGTATTAAGCACGAATATTGATGTCCAAGTGGCGCATTTTTCTATAAACTATATAGTGGGCCCCATGAGGGGCAAATTTGTAGTTCAATCCACTTGGAAATTTCGAGAACTTAAAAATGACCAGCACTCAATTTTTCACTGTATGGTAATAAGGGGGTGTTTGGCAAAATGAAAGTGAATTGAAAGGGTGAAAGTCACTTTTTTTTACAAGTGAGACAATGTATCCACGTGAGCAAACAAGTGAAATACAATGTTTGTTTGTAAAATAAATAATTAGTGAAAGTGAAAATTTGAAGATGATATGGCAATTTAGTTATTTTTTATTAAATCAATTTCTAAATCATTTCCAAAGTAGTTAGATTATATGTTGTCATTGTTAACCTATTTTATCTAAAGTAAAAGTTTATTATTCTTATCCTTGACTAAAAGTTTATTATGTCAATTCATGTGCATGTTAGTTTTAGACATAATGGATACACGAGTCTATTAAAAATATATAAAAAATATCGACCACTTGTGTTATAAAAAAATTCAACGACGCCTTTGTTATCCCTGAATTTCCGAGATAATGCGTAAGGAATAAAATTAACGGAGTAAAATAATAATAATAAATTTGGTTATGGTAATAAAAAAAGTTAATATAATATTTTAATTGGGAGTGGTCCCCACTTTTCTCACTTTCATTTGACTTCAGCACTTTTTTAGGGGAACTTAAACCTGCATTAAATCTGACGTGGATTTTTTTTGACATTTCACTTTCATAACCACTTACAATTAAACAAACACCCGAAGTGTTAAATGCATTTCACTTTCTCACTTTCGTCTCTCACTTTCATACAAACAAACACCCCCTAAGTAAATCGATCCTTATTGGACCCACTGAGTCCTGGGCAGGTGTTTTTGAGGGTGTAATTAAGGTTTACTTTTTCGCATATAAGTACACCGAAATTAAAATTTTTCCCAATACATTTAACTTCTGTTATGCAGCGTCACCCCTTGAGAATATGGTAATTACATATTTGCATTTTAGGGGTGTCAATATTTATCATATAACTGTTAGAATAAATTATTTTTTGGCATGTCTCGACTACTCTTCTCTTTATAAAGATGGGCAATGAGTCCGTATATAGTAACTCATTTATTTATTATTAATATTTCTCTTAGTGGTAGATTAGACCACATATAAATAAATGCCTACCAAAAATAAAAAATAAAATGATCTTTTTCTTTTAGAAGGTATTTAAAAATGTTTCTTTACTAAAATAAATCCAAGAAAATATAAGGAAAAACTATGCATTTCTATACTTAAATAGAAAATGAGATAGATAGATGATCTTATTGTATATTTACTAAGTAAAATAAATAAAGTATACTATAATACTATTGAAACATGTTATCTCGTTTATCCAAAAAAAAAAAAATGTTATCCCATTTTCTTTACTATTTCAGTAATCAAGATATCATTCTCCATAAAGTATGTGTATAATCTTCAAGAACATTACTTTATACATATTCTCGAGATACCTAAGAAAAATATTCTACCAAGAGGTCTTTTCATATTTGTCCCTTAAATTTTGATATTATGATATTAGTCCCTCAAATAATGGAAATTGCTATTACTCATAAATTCTTTAATTATTTTGAAATTAATCACTGTAGCTATTGAAACTGCTATTATAGATTCTCCACATCTTAAGTTATTTTAAAATTAGTGCGTCTCCAATTAATAGTGAAAGTAGTAGTTAGAGGAATTAATTTAAAATATTTTTGAAAATTGGAGAACTTAATAGGAAGTTCAATGATTTGAGGAACTAATTTGAAAATAACTTAACAATTGTGGGACCTAATAACAATATCAATGATATGAGGGACTACAAATATCAAATATGCAGATCAGTCCAGGTATACTCACCGAGAATGTTTTCATACACGGTTTTCCTATAACCTTTCATTTTTGAAATTAGCACCTCAAATCATGGAAATTGCTATTAGCCCCTAATGCTTTAATTATTTTGAATTTAATGCATAAAACCATTGAAACCGTTATTATATCCCTTCATTCTTAAAGTTATTTTAAAGTTAGTCCCTCCAATTAATAGTTAAAGTAGTAGTTAGAGCTTAAAGGGATTAATTTAAAATATTTTTTGAGAATTAGGAGGCTTAGGAGTTGTTTGGTTCACTACTTTTATAGAAAATTTTATAGAAACAGATGAAGTGCTAATTTTATAATTGATTTTCGGAGTTTCCTTAAAACGGTGTTTGGTTCATCTCTCATTTATAAAATAGAGTTTCTATAAAGTGGGAAAAAGCTTTTTTATGTGTGCGAAACCTAATTCCTCTCATAATGAGCAAAAACACATGGAAATCTAACAAACACTCATTGTTTACTCCTTTTTATTCTCGCGGTTTTATAAAGTTGTATGTTTTTATTTTTTGAGTGGGTGCTCTCTAGCGAACCAAACAAAGGAAAAAGAAAGAAATATCTTCCTCACTTTGAATTCCATGTTTTGTGCTTTTGAACCAAACTAGAAAAAATTTAAAAAAAATAGAAACCCGCACTTTTTTGACACTACCAAACCATACAAATTTATAGAAACATATGGAAATTACTTTTTGGCACCATTTCCTTTTTCTATAATTTATGGAAAATGAACCAAGCAGCCCTTTAATAGCAATTTCAATAATTCGAGGGACTAGATTCAAAATATAAAAGATAAAAGATATGCAAGGTACTAATATAAAACATGCAGATCAGCCCTTGCAATATCTAGTTTTTACATGGTTCTACCTACCAGTCAACAGAGCGGCTACGGTTCCCCCCGGACTTGACCCAAACTTAAACCCAATTTGACAGAATCCCCTAAAATCCGGTGTTACCTCCACAGATTCCCGGACTCCACTTGGGATTCCAATCCAACACAACCCTCGAAACACGCACCGCCCTGCTCCGCCCAGTCACCCGGGCCCACCTAACCGGTCAACTTCTCTTCCCTTCCACCGGCTCAGCCGGTCACCTGCCCCTTTTCAAATTTCTACTGCATTTTTTGCTCTCACTTTAATCTCTGCACTAGAAAGACCAGCGAAGCTCGAGGGGGAAAAAAAATCGAACCCAGGGTAAAGTTTTAGCCCTAATTTCGCCCAACTTTCTCTTTAATATCCATTTTTTGCCTGCGATGGAGTTGATGGTGCTCGATTCGCGATCAATTTCCATTAGATCGAGGAGTTTTTAATGTTTGTGAAAGATTCAGAGTTTATTGAGCTAGGGTTTCACGGCGATTTCTCTTGTTTTTCGTTGCTGATTAGATTCGTAATCGCTCTCGGATAAGGTTAGCAAAGAAAAGCTTCGGTCTTTAATGAAGTTCTAGAGTAAAGTCTGCTTTTTTTGGGATTTTGTTGTTGTTGTTGTTGTTGTTGTTGTGATTTTGAAGAAGATTTTCATCTCTATAACCTTAATTAGTATGAGCTAAATCACTGCCTTCATTTGTGCAAGATATATCCTTTCAAATCATTGGATTATATTGCAATATTTTCTCCCTATTTTAGTTCCATTTGTAGAAAAATATTCCCTTTATAGTTCTTTGATTTACACGCCTATAAATTTCCAGGCCAATTCTCTGTTGATCCAAAGTATGTGCGGTGGTCCAGAACACATTAAACCCTCGTCGTCGTCGTCAACATCATCATCTGATAATTCTTTGCAGAAAACCATGGATAGCAACGGCAACAACCACAACCTCACTGTTGAAACTGATGATTCTTTTGCTAGCCTTCTTGAACTCGCAGCTAACAACGATCTCGATGGGTTTCAGCAATCGCTGGATCGAGACCCATCAGCGATCGATGAGATTGGGCTTTGGTATGGAAGAAAGAAGGGATGTAATCAGATGGTTTTGCAGCATAGAACTCCTTTAATGGTTGCTGCTACTTATGGGAGCCTTGATGTGTTGAACCTTATCCTTTCGGTATCGGGGGCTGATGTTAATCGGAGCTCCGGTGAGGATAAGACCACTGCTTTGCATTGTGCTGCTGCTGGTGGGTCGGTGAATGCTGTGGAGGCCGTCCAGGCCTTGTTGTCTGCCGGAGCCGATCCTGATGTTGAAGATGCTAATGGGCTCCGTCCCGCTGATGTTATTGTTGTTTCCCCGAGATTGGCTGATGTGAAACTTGCCCTCGAAGAGCTTTTGGGTAAATCTAGTGTTAATGGTGGCGATGGTATCAATGATCATCCTGCTCTTCGTGTTTTGATTAGCAAGCCCAATTTTGAAGATGGTGGGTCTCCAAGGATTTCAACGTCTTCGACTGTGCCTGAGAAGAAAGAGTACCCGATTGATCCTTCACTGCCCGATATCAAGAACAGCATTTATGCCACCGATGAGTTTAGGATGTTCTCGTTCAAGGTCAGGCCTTGTTCAAGAGCTTACTCTCATGACTGGACCGAGTGCCCATTTGTTCATCCGGGTGAAAATGCACGCAGACGTGATCCAAGAAAGTACCACTACAGTTGTGTGCCGTGTCCTGATTTTAGGAAGGGAGCTTGTCGGAGGGGAGATCTTTGCGAGTATGCGCATGGGGTGTTTGAATGTTGGCTCCACCCTGCTCAATATCGCACTAGACTCTGTAAGGATGGAACGAGTTGCAACCGAAGGGTTTGCTTCTTTGCTCATACTAATGAAGAGCTTCGTCCTCTATATATGTCCACAGGATCGGCTGTTCCCTCTCCTCGATCATCAGCCTCTGCTGCGATGGAGATGGCTGCAGTTATGGGGCTTATGCCGGGCTCTCCATCATCTGTTTCTGGAGTCATGTCTCCTTTCACACCTCCCATGTCGCCATCGGCTAATGGGCTGTCACATTCGGGACTTAACTGGCCACAGCCCAATGTTCCAACTCTGCATCTCCCTGGGAGTAATCTGCAGTCGAGTAGGCTAAGGTCATCTCTCAGTGCTAGGGATATGCCCGTTGATGACTATGCTATGATGCAGGATTTTGAAGCTCAGCAGATGATTAACGATTTGTGCCTTTCTCGTCTGGGTTCGGCTTCTGGTAACCGTGGGTCAGCAGCACGGTCCAAGACTTTGACACCATCCAATCTCGATGAACTTTTTTCTGCTGAGATCTCGTCGTCTCCTAGGTATAATTCTGAGCAGGGGGCTATGTTCTCTCCATCGCACAAGTCTGCGATTCTGAATCAGTTCCAACAGCAGCAGCAGAGCCTGCTCTCTCCGATCAATACGAGCGTGTTCTCTCCCAAAGCGGTGGAAACCCAGCAGATGACCGGTCACAGCACACTCTTGCAGGCCTCACTCGGGATTTCTTCACCTGGCCGGATGTCTCCCCGAAGTGTAGAGCCTATTTCCCCGATGAGCTCTCGGTTGGCTGCACTTGCTCAAAGGGAGAAACAGCAGCAGACACTCCGGAGCCTCAGCTCCCGTGATCTAGGCTCAAACAACTCTGCAATTGCAGGAGCTTCCATGAGTTCGTCCTGGTCCAAGTGGGGGTCTCCGTCCGGGACTTTAGATTGGGGTGTGAATGGTGAAGAATTGGGTCGTCTCAGGCGATCATCATCCTTTGAGATGCGACCTGGAGGCGAGGAACCGGACTTATCGTGGGTCCATTCACTGGTAAAGGAATCACCGCCTGAGAAAATGGTGACAGCGGCTACTTCAGTGGCAACAGCAACAAATACAGTGCCCTCTGCTAACGGTGAAGGCTCCAGTTCAGATGCTCAGGTGGATGGCAATGATCAGGCTGCTGCTTTAGGTGCTTGGCTGGAACAGATGCAGCTTGATCAAATGGTAGTTTAGTTGAGATTCTCGAAATTTCTTCTAAGCTACTTTTTGAAGGGATTATTAGTACCTGCAAATGACTATTAGTAAATAGTATTTTTTTTGGAGGAAGGCAATCAAGGAGGGAAATGGGGAGGTAATTCGTTTTCTTTAAAAAGCATTTGTTATTACTTCAAGAGTTAAGACAGGAATCATGGGAGGGAGTTCTCTGGGTTAACTCAAAGGTCTACCTGGGTAAATTGCTCCCCCGATATCTTTTATTTTTTTCAGTCTCTTTTTCCTTACATCTCTAAAGGAGGACTATATGCTTATTAGCATCGAAACATATCTAGCTTTTGATTTTTTGACTTTGACCTTCCCTTTTGTTAATTATGATACCTATTATTATGTCGGTAAACTTGATCTGTTTGAAGAAAGTTGGGGAGGCCTGTAGAACTATTCTCCTCTTTCTTGATCAGTTGCATGTTGCAAGGATGGAGGTGAAAGATCTAAGTGTTTCTCTGAATTGCCTCACTGGGGCACTTTCCATGATCAGACTTGTTTTGGGTCTCTAATGGGAAGTGGGGATCATCTAAGGTCTCTCTGTTATGTATTAATGGGTGAAAATATTTATTGTTATTAAACTTCAATTTATGATTCTTTATAATATGTGTCTTTCTACATGGTTTAGCGTGATGTGCATGCTATAATATTTGTGTTTTTATTGGTACTCCCTTTCCTTTGTTACATACTGATGGATTTGCATACTAAAACTTAATTTAAGGGAAGAAGGGAACAGACAGTGCCACAAGGATTAATACATGCAATACAATTGCAGGCCTATCTATGAAATTCTTGAGTGAGAAGGCTCTGTCTGTGTTCGATTATTTCTAACGTTGGTGATAGTTCTTAGGCTAGTGTTATCTGGTTGATTGTGTTTGGATTGGTTGTTTCTTTGGTTGGCTGATGGTTGATGAGGATATTATTTGATATAGAGATCTGAGGTGGAATCCATGGTATCAAACAAGGATATAGGGATTGTTAATTAAGGTTGACAGAATTAGGCCAATATGGTGGTATTCTTCATGAGTTTTATAATACCAGTGGTCAGACTACTATAGTATAGAGTAAAGGCCTAAAGGGTTATATCTTCTTTAATTAAGGATTGTGTATATTATCTTTAGCTGTTCATTGTTTCTATTCATTACATTGAGTGAGCGGAAGGTGGGGTATCAAGCCCATATTTGTCTTTAGAAATTTAGTATTGCAGAAACTTAATCTACACAAGGTTTCTCACTTGTTATTGCTGTCTATACCCCTCATCTGTGCTTGTGCACTTTTTGGGTATGGGAAATATCACGGTATAGCTTCTAGAGTAAGAGGAACATGAGAGTTGATTGATTCTTTGTGATGCTTTTCGATAGCAGAGTCTGAGTGGATCAAGAATATTGGTGGATCTTACTCTTTATTGGATCTCTGTCTCTTTATGTGTAACCCAGTGATGTAGTGCTAGTATTTGTTTCACCCTTGATCGTCTGAATTGTATGAGGCATCCTAGTCAGGGTTAACAGAACAATTCTGAGCAGGAATAACAAAAGCATAATGCTATGATTGTCTTACTGCCATTCAGTTGAAGTGTGGGTTTGGCTAACCAGAGTGAAATGAAATTTAGTTCCACATAATAAAACAATTAGATGGATATATGATCAAGTATATTTCGAATCGTGACTCAAATCATATTTTAATCTTTTTGAGTCAAATTGGCTCGTATATTAGCTCAAGTCACCTAGTGTTATCCAACAAATTGATATGAGAGGTCATGCTTCAATCGGCTTTTGTACACTGTTTGTTTTGAGACTTTGAGGGCGTGGGTCAGGGCTCGTGTTGGAGCGGACATTATGTTACAAAGGGCTCTGATGGTCCAACACAGGTTAGGGTTCCCTTATGAGCACATGTTGCTGCGCTCGCCTTTGGTGTGGGCCTGGTTATCAGTGAAGGCTCTAGTTGGACTCAACCAGATTTGAAGGAAGGAGGTGGTTTATTAGGAGGTTTCTTGTATCCGATCAGTTGAAATGTGGGGTTGACCTAGCAAAAACATGAAATAGAATTTAATTACCTCATTGGAAAAATGGTTAGACGAAGATATGGTTAAATATGTTTGGACTCATGATTGAAATAAGGTTAATACCGTTGAGAAAGCTGGTGTTCGAATAGATTAGCCTAGTCAATCATCATTCATGGGCCTTCGCAACTCAACATATATGTTGAGTTGTGCAAGTACAGGCCATGATATGGAAGAATCCCAACCGGCAATTAGCTTAGAAAAT
Organism: Asparagus setaceus; assembly: GCA_012295165.1. Classification (NCBI taxonomy): domain Eukaryota; kingdom Viridiplantae; phylum Streptophyta; class Magnoliopsida; order Asparagales; family Asparagaceae; genus Asparagus; species Asparagus setaceus. The sequence continues at coordinate 69,782,076 of CM022706.1, forward strand.
TGGGGTCCTCATCCAACCCTTTAAGCTTGAGTTAATTTGGTTCTTAAACTTCTGTGGATTTCTATTCTAGGCACTTGCAGGTTGTGATTTGGATGTAGGAACTTTGATGCCCTAAAGCTACACGATCAATGATGTCCGCATCCATAGTATTGTTCAAGTTTTAATATTATCTGTGGGAGGAACCATGAATCAGAAGGCAATAGGCATCACATACCTCATTGAATTGGGGATAAAACTTCAGACTGGGACTTGTTCTTTCTCAAGATTTGAGAATATTTTTACCATGCGGCATCTGCATGTATTCCTGGAAAATTAGTCGCAGAATACAATATCTTGTCATTATTTTATTCAGATAAAATCTTAGTGTTGGTGGATTTCTTCGTTATCAGCATCTTATCTTTTGATTATTGAATATGAATATCAGCATCTTAGAATGTTTTCCCTTTGAGAGCAAGTTTCTTGCGTGTGTCTGAGATTTGGGTTGTTGTCCGTTTATCTTTTGGGTTGTAACGAGGAAAGCATCAGTTAGATGGGAAATTATGTACCGACATTTTGCTAGCATCTAAAGACACCAGCCAGTTTTTGGTTGGTGGGTTGCCTTTGCTGTTTATGTGTGGAATCTTGTGCTGTCTTTGGCCTAGGGGGACAAATGCGGTGCTGGAGGTGAGCTCAACGAAGACGGTTTTTGGGGGTGCTTTTCTGAAAGCAGCAACGAATCAGGGTTTCAAAATTCTCTTTATTGCAGAAAAAAACACTAGAGAGTCCATTTTTCAAGTACTAAGTGCATACAACAATATAATGTAATTACATGGATGATCCTAGAGTCTATGTATCTATACAAGTAATCTTAAAATTACATAATATAAGTATATGGGTAAAATTTTAAGAAGGAAAAAATAAACAGACTCCAAGGTTATTTATGTAATTATAAATGCGGAGATTCTCAGGTAATAAATGAGGGTTTCACGTGTAGATACACAGACTCTTAGTTCAATAGTGTGTATTACACCATACCACAGGGTATTAGAATGTAACTAATTCAAAAATATTCTAATTACTATCCCTCTTTATTTAGTAGATTTTTTTTAAAAGGGAGATGAATGTTGATGTCTGTATTTAAATTGATCTGTTCATCTAAAATATTAGGGGTTTTAGATATTAGTCCCTTAAATCACACCTATTTTCATATTAGTCCCTCAAATCTTCATATTTTGATATTAGTCCCTCAAATTGCATTAAGCTGTTGATATTAATCCCTATGGTTAGTTGGTGTTAAAAATGCAAGGAATATTCTGTTAACTTCAACCCTAGCCAAAAATTAACATTAATGCCCTCACCTAATAAACTCAAACCCATTAGTGAGCTTCTCCCAACCCAAACCCATTAACAGTCCCACCTAAATCCAAACCCGTTTCCCCTCTTCTTCTTCTCCCCAACGATAAAAAGCACAGTAAATTCTAAAATCAACGGCTATTTCTCCATTGACACTCCTCCAGACTTAATTTCTCCATTTTCAATACGGAGACTCTCTCAGGTAATGAAAAGTTACCATTGATGAAATGATCTATGGAAGAGAATCAAATTCATGAAGAAGAAAGGCATTCTAAATTTCGGATGCTTTCTAATTTAGTACTACTGACAATCTGACATAAACTGAGCTTGTGATGATGTAAGTTATTAATTACGCAATGAATGTCTTGAGAAATGAGAGTATGGTAGGTGCTCATGTAGTGGAAACACCTAGTCATCTTACGCAGGAATGAGAGTATGGTAGGTGCACATGTAGTGGAAACACCTAGTCATCTTACGCAGGAATTTGATGTAAGATTTGTTAATTCCATGTTGAAAATTGATGTAAATGATTATCATAAACTGACCTTGGGATGATATAAGTTATTAATTACGCAATGAATGCCTTGAGAAATGAGAGTATGGTAGGTGCACATGTAGTGGAAACACCTGGTCATCTAACGCAGGAATTTGATGTAAGATTTGTTAATTCCATGTTGAAAAATTGATGTAAATGATTATCTTAAAGGGTTATCTAATATGAAATATTGATGTACTTAAAATCGATGAAAAAAGCTTTCATGCTTATCTCGAGAGATAAGAAACACAAATATTATCATGAGTACTGTGGGGTTAACTGCTGGTGGTTATTATTATGAGATAGACACCTAAATAAGTGGGTGGATAATATCTTATCTTAGAGATAAGATAATCATAATCCTAATAAGTGTAGGATTATATCTCTCTAAGCCATTTATATGTAGATATAGGGTTTTCATGATGGGATCAATAAGAGAGATAAGACTATAAACCTTCACAAAGCCATCATCTCCTTCTTCGATCAAATTCGTGATTTATGTGGTAGTCGCGGGGTGATATGCGGGGCTTCTCACTGGTTGCACGGTGTTGTTGCCCTCCGGGCGTTAATCAAGACAGGTGTGGCGATCCTACAGAAAAAATCCGAATCGGTAACCCTAAACTTGTTGTTTACGTTTCCTAGAAGCATGCTATGGTTTCTTTATTTTCCGCTGTGCATAATCTAGATGTAGATTTACTCTATTGCATACGTGTAGTTATCTAGATCCTACATTGGTATCAGAGCCGGATCTAGGATCGTTCTTCAGTTTCTTGATGGTGATTTTGGTCCGTGGAACAGAAAAGTTGGGATTTTTATTATTAATTGTTTTTTAGTTAAAATATAAATTTTTGGTGTAAAACTCTTATTTTTGACATCTCGGATGTTAAATCTGTAGTAAAAAATTTAACTTTTATGAACTAGTGGGCAATTGTTAATAAATCAGGGGTTTATTAATATTTTTTTAGATCTGTTTTTTTTATTTTTTCAGAAAATATTTTTTTTAATTTTTTTGATTTCTAAAATTTAAAAAAAAAAGAAGGACTAAAACCCTAGGCCACCGCCACTGCTAGGGGTGTCGACGGTGGTGAGGCAGCGGTGGTGGCGGCCCCGGCACTAGGCGCCGAAGCCCCACCACCCACCATCGTCGGCCGTGATTGACCTTTGTTAAAAAGGAGGCGCCCATATGTTGGGCTTGAGGAGAAGCGGTATTTGGTCACCACCGCCATTGGCGACGCAGTCTGGGACCGCTGTAAATACAAAGTTTTTTATTTTCTTTTTTTGTAATTTCTAAAAAATTCGAGAAATATGTTTTTAAATCAGAAAAATATTTAAAAATAATAAAAATATCTGGAAAATTCTTGGAAAATTTTAGAAAATATTTTAATTATTTTTCTTCTAAAATTATAGAAATTTCGATGTGAGTCCAACTAGATTTTATAATAAAGTTATTTTTGGGATTTTTACCAAAATAACTTTTGGACTTTGGAAGTCTAGAAAATTATTTTAACACCAGAAAATTTATATAAAAAAAATCCTAAAGTCTTGGAGACTTGTGATGGGTAGCTGTTCCAGTGGGAGCGCCTGGGGCGCTATGCTAATTTCAAGAGAAATGAAATACTCTAATAAACTTAACAAGATAAAATAGGGTAGTTAAATAAAATTATGAAATTTCTTGTTTATGTTTGTCATGCCGCATGTTTAGATGCATACTGAAACATAAACAAATTATTTCAAGTGGGGGATTTCGGGTAGAGGTGGTACTATGATTTAACTACCCAATCTAGTCTATTTCTAAGAAATCTAATCTTCCATTTTCAAAAATTTTATAACAATTTTTAAAATTATATGTTTGAACACTGTGGTTGGGGACCTAGGCCTTCTTCTCTCTGTTTGGGGTGTAATTTTATTATCGGTATAAAAGGCTTGATGAGATGGAATGTTTTTCTGGAAGAACACTACTGCACGTAAAGTGCCAATAATCTTAACGTATCCAAAATTTGAGCGTCTTAGTCCTTCTCTTAAAAAGGTACCAACATAATTTTTTGACTTCAGTTTGGGACTGATTAGTTGTAGATACTTCTGTAGGAAGATCTATTTTCTCCTGAGAGCAGGAGATTTTGGCGAGTACTAAAGCGGAGATGTCTGAGTCAGAACAGGGTTCCACTCGGACTCAATGATTTAAGATCGGTCAGTACAAGATCTGGAAATGAAGAGACCGTTCAAGTGGTTCACTGGGTGGACTGCAATGAGAAGTGATTTTATCGGGGAGTTTGAGGATTATTCGAATGCAAAGGACCTCGGGGATGCTCTTAATGCGTGATTCGAATATATCTCTCCGAAGAGGATCCGAGTTCTTATTATTAAGTTTAATTCAAACGATATATTCATTGGGCAGAACATCGAATTCACCTTTAAATGATAACCCTTATAATCAGGGATTATGAGATAGCTGGAACTGCATCGTGCTAGGAGCGACAAATCCGGGCTGTTATCAGGGCTTTACAAAACTCTAGGAAAGACATTTATTACTTTTTATTATACGTCACAGATGTGACAACATCTAGGGATGTGCAAATGAAATTGAGGTTGTAGCCTAAACACCGGGGTGTGTCCAAGCCTAAAATGTCTACTTCGACTTTGGTAGCTAAATACCTGATGCACAAGGATAGGAGCCTAGTTGAGCGGGTACGCCGGGAGATTTTCAGAATGGATTCTGAAATAAAAGAAGTTAATTAAAAAGTGAAAAGGCCAACTAATAAGAGCAAGGTTGATTATTTTGATTGCGGACAAGCCGATCATTTCGCGCATGAGGCCGCACAACCGAGAAAACTCGGCACTCATTGACTATATCTGCAGGGCAGAGAATTGTTTATTGAGTTTAAAAGATTCCAAATAGGAATAGAGAGATCTAGTGAGAGAATATATAATGGTGCTGGGCACTAATGCATAAAGATTTTCTCCAAGTTTTAATAATAATAATAATAATAATAATAATAATAAGGATAAACATGAATTTTTTGTCACATATGGATGTTGTACTTTTCACATGAAGGGAGGGGTTAGAACTAATGGTGTTAAGTTGGGGTTTTTTGTGAGAATGGTTTTGGGGTTTAGTGGAATAAACAAACTTCATGAGGGTTTCGTGGGAACACTCTTAAGTTATGGGAGACTTTGTGAATTTTACTTTAATATTTTTATAATTAAATTTAAACCGTGGACTTTTGCAAAAAAAATATCCTACACTATAATTCATTTTTAGGCTAACTAGTAAAGTGCACGTGCTTTGCACGTGGGCATATTTCTTTAATGTTGAAAATTTTAAATGTGGAGTGTAAAATGATGAAGTGAATCGGTGGAGAATTCTCGATTCATGTGCTTTAAGCTGATTTAGATTTTACCAATATTCATGGAATCTAAATAAAGTATGTAATAAGAGATTTGTGCACTAGGACTCTTAGATAATTAGATTGGCCAATAGCTGGAAGGACTTGAATTTGTAGGGTAATGAGACAAAGCAAGAAACCAATTCATATCATATTTCAAATTTAATTACCTTATCAAAGTCTTGTTAATCATTAGCATTTGAAGTTAAAACAAAACATACGTAATTAATAGAGGGACGAACTTACTAAATAGTTATATCCAACATGGATTGAATGGGTGAAAAAAAAACATTATAATCCTATGTGTGGACAAACTTCTCCTGTAAACACAATAGCAGGATTAAAATATAACATTAGAGATGAGGGACACATCTTTGCTCAATTTACACTAAGGTTCAAGCTATTTAAGAAAATACTAATCAATGAGAGCTTTCCCAAATAAAGTTCTTAAACTTAAACCTGAAATTGACATCAACCTTTCTTGTTTAGATGGAGGTATATCTTGCGAGCAGGGACTTATCACTTGTTGAAGTTTCATGACAGTTATAAGAGAGGCTGATTATGTCGTTCATATATCTTTCATCAATCTCTAGTTCACAGCTTGGCACTGAATCCTTGTGATAGCATTTCTATGGAAATCTATACCACCTTTAATGTCATCCAAAGCACTTCATTTCTCAGAAATAGAAGTTGGATGGTTGGAAGGAGAGGAAGAGAGAGAAATAAATGAAAAATAAATGTCACCTATAAAATTGAGTTATTAATTTGAAGGTAAAAGGCCAAAGCTTAAGAAGATATCACTTTAGCAATCATGGTTTATTTATAATAAAAATATAATATTTATTTTAGATGCATGTAAATATGATGCTTGTTGCAACATTTATTTAATTTTTTGTCTAAATCCACGGTAAGAAAGTTTATTTTATATTTCTAACAAGAACATCAAAAGGATAATACAATTAGTATAGTGCATTTCTAATCGTGTCCCTACTTGATGATATTAGCATCATAAATTTCTTTAGTACAATGTATTTTCAAATTTCACCATGAAATGTGTTTAGGGGTTAAATTTTAAAAGTATTTAATCTAATGAGATTTAAGATACATTTGTTCATTTTAGTCTTTTATAATAGATTTTGAAACTCACGTGATACAATGTCTCCTAAAAGAAAACGCCAAATTGAATGTATCAATTTAAAGCCTACCAAATTGACTCATTTCTACAACAATCAAGTTTCAAAAAATTTCAAAATTCTAATTGAACTATAGAGGAACATACCATGCTAACACATGTTTGAGCAAATTTGATCCTCGAAAGAAGTCGACATCTTGTTCTCTGCTAATTGTCCCATTCTAATCCAAGTAGACTTCCAGTTAAGCTTTTCTTTTGTAATTGTATGAATGTGGCTTAGTAGGTGTTATGGTGAATGGAAGAAAATTTATGAGCTAATTTATACTCAAGAGATGAAAGAGAGGTTATATATAGGGAAAATGAAAAAGGGTTGTTTGTTAGTTAATTGGGTTCATAGTTTATGCGTTGATTCAAATTAAATTTTAAAAGTGTAGAGTCTACATCTTATTATTATTATTATTATTTGATTAACTTTATCTTATACAATTGTGTGACTAACTGGGAAGAAATTTATAGTCTTGAGTTGAAATTTTGGACTCATTAGCAGCTGGTGCTCAAAACTCAAACCGATAAAGAATGAGGTCCACCATTCTCTGGTTCTACATTAGGTGGTCCCTAAAAAACTTTGGTCCTCCCATGCTTTAAACTTTGATGTCCCTCTAGTGTGGTCATTTTAACTTTTTAGAGAGGAGAGCAGGTCGCAAAGCCCCCCGACATGCAATTAAGATAGCCCGAAAAGTGAACTATTATAAACTATTGATACTAATTATATTCTTGACCAAATATTTTGGAGATATTAGGAGGTGCATTTAATAAAGGGTTATGGATAATTATTTAAGAATTAATTATAAATAATGGTATAACTTATCAAAATTTGAAAGGGCAAAATAAGAAATCAAAAGTTTTGACAAGAGTATTCTCTTTTATAAGTAGTAGTAGTAGTAATAATAATAATAATAATAAGTATATATTTTAGAAAATCCCCTTCTCAGAAAAACCCCTCAACAATTTTAATTTAAGAAAACCATCTCAAGTTTGAGCATATTGTAGATAACCCCCATCAACTTTGAAAATTCGAGATAACCCCTCTGAACTTTTCTCACTTAACCCCTTCCTGAAGTATGGGGCGTGTCTCAGAAAACCGCCCTCAACTATGTTAATTTGAGAAAACACCCCTCAAGTTTGAGCATATTGTAGATAACCCCCTTCAACTTTGAAAATTCAAATAAATCACTATTGAAATTTTCTCGCTTTACCCCCTAAAAACAAACACGGTTAGGTCGAGCATATTACATGACAAGTAAGTGGTTGGGAAAATATTAAAATACCCCTTAATCATAAAAAATACTCGAACCTTTCGCAGTATGGAGATGAGAGAGAGAGAGAGAGAGCATTATAAATTGGTCAAAAGTCTTATTTACCGTTGGGGGGGGTTCTCTTTATAACTAAAGTAGGTTGATTCCTAAAAGGTTGAATTATTTTACATTTTGAAATAGGGGTTTTTGTTTCTAGGCCCAATTGTTTACCCTCATTTATCTATAAACCCAATAACTTTGTTTTGTATCATTGAACCCAAATAACTTTATGTATTTATCTCTAAACCCAAATAGTATAACTTAGAGATATGGTATCTTGTATTTATACATTTTTAGGTTGAAAACCCCAAAATACCCGGCAATCAATCTCCACGATCTCCTCTCCATTCTCCGCTACTCTGTGTTCTCTCTCCTATTTTAATTTCTCTCCGCCACTGTCTCTCCTTCTAGGGTTTTACTCCTGCTCCCATGGCCGCCTAAATCTCAACCCCCTCAATTTCTCCACCGATCGCCAAAATCCCTTCTCGATTGATCAAGCCTCGGCGCTCCCCCGAGCTTCCTCTTCGATCGATTGATCGAAGGGATCTATCGGTTCGATGTAGCTTAAATTGGAGCTTGGTCAATGGATCCGGATCTGGATCCGCTGCTGAGTGTCGTGGGAGAGAGAATGAGCAGTTCGTTGGCTGGTTTCAAGAGGCTTGGCCTTATATTAGAGGTCATAGAGGAAGCACTTGCATGGTTGTGATCTCGGCAGAAATTGTGGCTAGTCCTCATCTGGATGCCATTCTCCAAGTAATTGTTAATCAATTTGATGATTTTTTTTAGATACCATACTCATGAGACTGTGATTGTTTATTTATTCATTTATTTTCCCAAAACAATGCATCTAAAGTTTTAGAATAAGGCAATAAGCTATATCTGGTGCTGTTGTAATCTCAAACCGAAAGTGTATGAAGTGGTTATCTTTGGCGGAATTAGTATAGCTCTAATAAGCTGCTTGACAATCTTTGATTGAGCAAAAGACCACATGAAGCAGTACATTGGCCTTAATTTGAGGGGTAATAGGATTTGTTCAAGGTTCAAGCATATTGTTAAATTCTTCATAGCCGTGATAAAACAACACAAGTTGGTGGGTAGAAAATACTGGTCGTTCACAATTAAGAGGATGATGTAGATTATGGCATACTTATGAGACCTTTTAGCCATTGCTCGTGCTTTGGACGACATGCACGATGGTGGAAAGTAGTTTTTGTAAGGTAGAGCATGCTCAACCTAGCCACACAAACCGTAGTCTAATATCCTTAATACGTTTTTTTTTCCTCTTTAGAGATCTTATATAGTTGTTACTTTTTTAAGAAAAGTTAAGCTAAGCATTATTGTGTTAAAATTTTCCCAAGTCTGAAGTATTAGTATACTGGTAATTGGACTTGAGGTAGCATAGGAAACAGTTCAAAAGTGGTTATCAAATGATATTATTTTGCTTCTCTTTCAATGAGGAAACGCAATTGGTTTTTTGCATTATAATACTTAAAATATCATCACGTTATATTCAAATGTTTTCTCGCTATAATGTTTTGATGATAACTCTATTCATATGTAGAATACTCAGATTTGGACTGCAAAGAGAGAATGGACCACATTGGTATTCTTATCGACCAGTCAGGGTAGATTAATTGAGCCAAGTTTTTGCTTATCAAAGATCCAAAAAAAAGGGGAAAGAGAAGTAAATACCGCTTTAGCTTGAGAAAGGTGCCAATCCTCCATGAACCGGAAGCAAACGAAAGAGAAGTTTTAAAAAATGGTGGGCCACAAAAGTTTCTTCGTCCTTCTTGACTCCCTTGACAAGCTGCAAGGCGGATAAAGTGGGCACACTCGTTTTCACATTAACACTTGGAATCATGGCTGGTCTTCCTTCATCCATGATGCCTAAGGTGCCCAAGTATGGCGTAGGGACGGCTTTGGTTTGGTATCCAAATACAATTATGATATTATGATTTGTACATGCTCAGTTTCATGTATGGCCTTTTATTGTTGATTTATTGAGTCCTACTCTGTGCTTGATGTATGATGGTTCACCTCTAGTTGATGCTTTTGTTAGAAGTGGAACTATGCTTTTGTGCTCTTTTATCATGAGCAGAGCTATGCTTCTATGCATATTGTTAATGTATGGTTAATATTTATTGGATGAATATATATACTGAAAGTTGTGTTGTATCTGTGCTTTTGGTATTTTAAGTGAATTTGGTAATTTTATGTTTTATTTTTGGTTTCGTTTGCGCAGATCCAGTTGAATTTATGGAAATTGACTTGAGACTCTTTTAATTCTCTCATAATTAGTATAGAAATCAAGTGAAAAATATATAAAAGTATAGCGGGATATTCTGAAAGTATAGCGGGATAATATAAAAGTATAGCGGGATATTCTTAAAGTATAGCGGAATAATATAAAAGTATTACGGAATATTCTGAAAGTATAGCGGGATAAACTGAAAGTATAGCGGGATAATCTGAAAGTATAGCGGGATAATATATAAGGATAGCGGGATAATCTGAAAGTATAGCGGGATATTCTGAAAGTATAGCGAGATAATATGAAAATATAGCGGGATATTCTGAACGTATAGCGGGATAATCTGATAATTACTCTATTGCACAAGGTTTTAACTTTGTGTTTGTAAAAAATGAACCCAAAAGAGTGAATTGGCTTTATAATCTAATTTTTGTAACGTGTAAGTGTCATACTTTTGTAGTACATGCCATACTTTTGTGGAAGTGCCATATTTTTGTGTAAGTGTCATACTTTTGGATGAATGTAAGATATATGTTTGTTATGCGTTTTGTATGATTGTTTACTTATGTATTTGGTATGACGCTATACTTATATATTATCCCGCTATACATTCATATTATCCCGCTATACTTTCAGATTATCCCGCTATGCTTACATATTATCCCGCTATACTTTCAGATTATCCCGCTATACTTACATATTATCCAGCTTATACTTTCGCTTTATCCCGCTATACATTCATATTATCCCTATACTTACATATTATCCCATTATACTTTCAGTTTATCCCGCTATACATTCATATTATCCCTATACTTACATATTATCCGCTATACTTTCATATTATCCCATGATATTTTATATATTATCCTATACTTTCATTTATCCCGCTATACTTTCATATTATCCTTATACTTTCATATTATCCCTATACTTTCATATTATCCTTATACTTTCATATTATCCCTATACTTTCATATTATCCCTATACTTTCATATTATCCCGCTATACATTCATATTATCCCTATACTTTCATATTATCCCTATACTTTCATATTATCCCATGATATTTTATATATTATCCCGCTATACTTTCAGATTATCCCGCTATACTTTCATATTATCCCTATACTTTCATATTATCCCGCTATACATTCATATTATCCCTATACTTTCATATTATCCCTATACTTTCATATTATCCGCTATACTTTCATATTATCCCATTATACTTACATATTATCCCGCTTATACTTTCGCTTTATCCCGCTATACTTTCATATTATCCCATTATACTTTCAGTTTATCCCGCTATACATTCATATTATCCCATTATACTTACATATTATCCCTTATACTTTCAGATTATCCCGCTATACATTCATATTATCCCATTATACTTACATATTATCCGCTATACATTCATATTATCCCTTATACTTACATATTATCCCATTATACTTTCAGTTTATCCCGCTATACTTTCATATTATCCCATGATATTTTATATATTATCCGCTATACTTTCATATTATCCCTTATACTTACATATTATCCCTTATACTTACATATTATCCCTTATACTTACATACTATCCGCTATACTTTCATATTATCCCGCTATACTTTCGGTTTATCCCGCTATACTTACATACTATCCGCTATACTTTCATATTATCCGCTATACTTTCATATTATCCCGCTTATACTTTCATATTATCCGCTTATACTTTCATATTATCCCTATACTTTCATATTATCCCTATACTTACATACTATCCCGCTATACTTACATATTATCCGCTATACTTTCAGTTTATCCCTATACTTTCATATTATCCCATTATACTTACATATTATCCCGCTTATACTTTCAGTTTATCCCGCTATACTTATATATTATCCCGCTTATACTTTCATATTATCCGCTATACTTACATACTATCCCGCTTATACTTACATACTATCCCGCTATACTTTCAGTTTATCCCGATATACTTGCATATTATCCCGCTATACTTTCAGATTATCCCGCTATACTTACATATTATCCCGCTATACTTTCAGTTTATCCCGCTATACTTACATACTATCCCGCTATACTTACATACTATCCCGCTATACTTTCAGTTTATCCCGCTATACTTACATATTATCAGATAGCAAACGAAATTTATAGGAATAGACACCTTCAATGGCAAGAAACCCTGTGAAGAATATTAGAGACTAACAGGATGAAAAAATATGTTTAGCAATTGTGGCCTTTACAATGACGGGAAACAGCAATTGTGGCCTTTACAATGACGGAATTTGAACACCATGTACAAACATATAAAGACTACATACTTCAAGGTTTAAAATTACAAAGTAAATCCATAACTTTCATTTACACAAAGTTTATGCTCGCATTTTGCAAGTTCTCCCAACCCGGCTAGCACACAGGAACGACATCTTGAAGTTGATCATACCGCATTAATTCCTGAGAAGGATAAAAAACTATTTTTACAACAGGATCTTGATAAAGTTACAAGCCGAGCTGATCAATTTTACATAAACCATGCAAATTTGTGAATCCTTTGGGATTCTCCATAAAACAAGCACATATTGTTGGGAGTTTCCAGTTGCAAGCAGGATACCACAAAAGGATTAGTCATTGGAATGATATGCAACATGATAATGTATAGAGTATAAATTATAAAGCTCAACCATCATCATAATTGAATTCATGAACTCACATTCTAAGCAGATGCTCTCCCTTCAGATAGAAACAAAGCTACTATACGAGCTACTATAAGGTGTAGTAATGTTTGTTTCTCTGAGAAGTGTGAGGTGTTTGATTCATTAAATAAAGCAAAATGGAGAAATTTCACGGTCTGATCTTACCAATTATGTAAGTATTCCACAAGCACAACGTATCCCAAGCTTGTAGAAGTTCTTAAGACATAATGCATAATATTGACATGTGCACGTAATGCATGTTAGGAAACTGATAGCGTCCTAAAGAAGAGAATACTAATGGGAAACCTCTGTTGCTCTTGGTTTAATGATCCATAAACTAGACGACTACATAAGGAACTAAAGAAGATAAACCTGATCAAAGACGCTCTTTTTCATGTAGGCAGCCTAGCGTTGCAAGTGGGAGTGCTCCATATTTCTATAGGTTTGATTAAGGAGGGAACTAAGTTGGTGAATGCAGGATGGAAAGAAGGGATGGTGATGAGTTACTCAAATCAGGGGTCCTATATATAGTGGAGAAAAGGATATAAGTGAGAATATTTGTGAACAACAGCCACTCCCTAGTCCTTGAACCTATTACCAAAATTGGGGTCAGTGTGGGTAAGTTGTGCAGCGACTTATACCAAGGTGGAATCTCATGACCCTACATGTTAGCAGATACCATAGCATAACAATAGCAACAAGACTTAAAATCAAGCACTCGAGGATCCATAGCATAACCATTGCCCATGTGAAATTAATGAGTGGTTGAGAAATAATTTTCATGAAGTGGAATGAATAGACATACATTAGGGCTCGGAGAGGAGACGGGGAAGAAGAGGAGCCATGACAAGAGAGTTTTTCTCGACAGGGCTCTGAGAGGAGACGAGGAAGAAGAGGAGCCATGACAAGAGAGTTTTTCTCGACAGGGCTCTGAGAGGAGACGGGAAGAAGAGGAGCCATGACAAGAGAGTTTTTCTCGACAGGGCTCTGAGAGGAGACGGGAAGAAGAGGAGCGCGACGCTGGGGCTTTTCTCGATTAGGGCTCGGAGAGGAGACGAGGAAGAAGAGGAGCGAAATATTTTTTTTGGGGGTTTGCGGATTGGGAAGAGGATGATAACGGGGAAGAAGAGGAGAGATAAAAACAGATTGGGTTTAAAGGGAAAGGGCTATTTTGGGGTTTTTACTATATTAATGTATAAATACAAGATACTCTATCTATAAATTATACAATTTGGGTTTGAAGATAAATACAAAAAGCTAATTGGGTTTAAAGATACAAGCAAAAGATGTTGGGTTTTTCGATAAATTAGGGTAAACTTTTGGGGCTAGAAACAAAAACCCCTTTGAAATAATGTAAAACTAGAAAACCGATGCGGCTTTTCTGAGACATCAGATGAGGGAGGTTTTCTAAAATTTTATAGTCAAATTTGAAAACGGGTCTGGGTTGCGGTATGTACGCCTTGTGAACGGGTCCAGTGCTGGTCTCTGGTATTAAACTATTAAAGTAAACCGCCGTTCATTCCCAGTTCCCCTGTAAATAAATGAATCTCCGATCAGAAATCAAAATCCCTCCCCCGCCAATTTCCCCTTCTATTTTCTCCCGCCACCGCCGCCCGCCGCCGCCGACGGCGACACCGTATTCGCCGCCCCCATCGCCGCCCCCATCGCCGCCACCTTCTCCACTTTCAGGTATTATCAAGAAAAAGAAATTAGTTTTTCATTTTTCCGTTTACAATTATTCCCTGTATTTCTTCCATACTGGGTATTTACACCCCCTTTCTTTCGTTTAACACCATTTGAAATCATGTAGTAGATGAGTAAATATGCAGATTTGGGGTAGATCTGCAAAATGCACTAGGTTTAGGGGTTTATAGGCAAAAAATCTTGAGAGAGGGGATGTTTTTGTCATTTATTCCTTCTCACTTTGAAATTTAACCGTGCTAAATAAGAGCTAGCTATGTGTTCCTCCTATGACTGCCTTTTGTGCTTCGTTTCAATATAAATAACGGTTAAATGCCTTATTGTTTCACTCAATTTGCACTTATATGCCCTCAATTGTTTTCCATAACATTTATATATACTCTAAGTTGTTTAAAATTGGCACGTTAGTACCCTCTATTATGCAAACGTGAAATACCTGAATGTTCCCATGTAACATTTATATGCTAATTTTATAGCTTTTAACTATCAAGTTTGTTTGAATTACTTTTAAACCTATCCAAATTCTATTTTTCAAAATATAATTGGGGTACATTTAAATTATAATTTGAATAGGGTTAATACTTAATAGTAAATTTAACAAATACCAATGATAAAAAAGATTTAAATTTGGCATGTAAATGGTATAGGAAACATTCGGTGAAAATTTTCCTATTTGCATATAGAGAGTATTAACGTACATTCCAATTTTAAACAACTTAAGATATATTAATGCTATGAAAAAAACTGAGGGTATCTAAGTGCAAAATGAGTGAAACATAAAGGTATTTAAGTGTTATTTAGCCTTCTTTTCTCTAAAACTTCTAGGATTTTCTTAATACTTTGATTTATAGCAATAGAAAAAATTTCAAACAGACAGAAAACCCTCCAGGAAAAATCTGCTGAAGTGCTAAACAAAGATAATGTATTTAGGGAAGAAGACACCAATGATGAGATTGATGCTTGTTAGTGATGAAAAGAGCTAAATTCACCTGACTCACATTGCATTAGTCTATGTGCTTAATAATCTACAGTTCATAAGCAGCTGTAATTATTGGAATGGGGCAATCTGTTTCTGATCCTGAGGTAGCAAATGTGCATGACTTTCACCTTTTCTTTGGTAGCAAATCATAAAGGATTGATCTTTATACTTCTGGGTTAGCTGTGTACTTCTCACTCTCATCAAGGTGCTTTAATTTATTTCAGAAAAAATGGATATATATTGAATTTTATCATCTATTGATAATGTGTGGGTGCTAATATTAGTTTTTTTTGCACATGTTTTTCAATTTCTTATAGTTTCCTCGATTTTCTGTTATGTTATGGTGTGTTCTGTATCTAGGTTGGTGACTATGACAGTGAGAATAGTAAAAATTAGGATGATGGTGTTTATGAATATGGTGACGATGATGTTACAGTGAGAATAGTAAAAAATTATGATGATGATGTTTATGAATATGATGACGATGGTGTTGATGAAGAAGTCTCACAAAGGGTTTTGCTGCAAAGAGTAAGTCAAATGGATTACATGAGCTTATGATGTCTCTTATATTTTTACTTTGTTATAACTAAAGATCATATCCAGTACTATTCGTAGTTTGCTTGGTTTCTGTTTCTTTGCAAGTACATCACACTCTGTGGAGTCATAAACTGGCAAGTGTTGCCAAATTTTTATTTAATTTTTTTCTTTCTGTTATATTATAAGTCGCCTTTCATGTTTCCTTACAAAGTGAATCGTATTGCTATATTTGATTTAGTTGTCATTTTGCATGTTTATTCTGAAGATCATATTTTTTTCGTTGATATTGTTCAACTTAGTATGCTTTGTTGCTCTAGTGATTTTAGGTAGAAGTTTGAAAGGAGTTGATTAAATGAATGATGGTGACGATGAAGAAGAAGAAGATGAAGGAAGAAGGTTTTGTGGTGAGAAGTTCTCTTACTACTTATAACGTGAGCTTCAAATGTGTAATTTGTATTGGAACTGTGGTTCATCCCTAATTTATAATTCTATTATTTCTCCATCCAAAGGATCAATCAAGTGCCGAGGAATTCTTCAAGGAGGAGGAGATTGAGGTAGTGAAGATACAAAGAGAGAAAGCACAATCTCCTGCAATGCCATATTTTGGCCTTGATGATGGTGACCAAGTTGATAGTGATTCAGATGGGCTTGAAAAGCCTTCAAGGTAATAACCAAATCCCATGCTTTTGATGATGAAGTTTTGACCTTTCTATGGTTATTATTAAGTATACAGATTGGATTTTGACTAATACATAAATATATAGGGAATTTTTGCCTGTTATGATTAGGATGAGTGTCTCCCATTCAGTCTAATCCACTCACAGTTGTAGCAATTTATGCAAGAGTTGGGATGATTTTGTTATTTATATCTCCACCTGAAACTGGCCTATTATGGTTTGTGTGAACTTCTCAATCTTGTGAAACTTGGGGTTAGAGGAGGTGCTAGACCTTTAATGAATAGATTTGTTTGCAATACCCACTATGAGTTAACATGTAATGGGTTTCAGAAAGATGTCAAACTTTAGAAGAACTAAACAAATTAGGGATCTTAGGATGCAAATCCCAAACCAATATCTTCTTTGGATACTTGGTCCCTCACATATTCATATACCCAGAAACCACTATGCTATGCCCATTATGTTGTCATGTTTGATTACTATTTTTATGCATTATTGCTGCATGCTATATGGTTATTTGTGGTTGTTTTTGAATATTGATACTTTGAGGCTGTTTCATTTGCAGAAAATTGTAATGCATTAGCAATTTGCAAAAAATGCTTTTTCTAATTAATAATTATAGTTATAGCGAAACAAACTTCTGTTTCTGGACTGCATTTATCTTTTCCAAATTGCAACTATAATTTATGTAACAATTTTTATAATCAAACAGTCCCAACGTCCATAAACAAGATTTTTAGGTACTAAGATCATTGACATGGTCTCGCTAAAGATTAATGACTTTCCTATGTCGTGATACCCTTTCGAGTTTGCATAGACACTGAAAACATCTCTCTCTTTGTATGAGCAGTGAAATTATTTATCTTTTGCTAACTGGTTTTGTCATATTCTATCCTCTTCTTGTTAAGAAATATTTTCTATTGTAATTGCCAAAAATACTATCATTCAAGGATCTTCATTTTGTGGTATTTGTTACTGACTGCAAAACTATTGAACTATCAATGTAGTTTCTTAATGATATTTTTTGAGATTAAGTTTCTTAATGATTTTGAAGATATAAAGTTAATTTGTTTCTACGGCCTTATCATTCAAGCTACCATCATTTTGCTTTTCTCTGAATTGCATGGTGGCATCTGAAACCTTATTAATTGCGGCTCTCCTATACTTTAAATTTTTGAATGAATTTCCATTTGACATTTCTAAATCAAAGATTTTATCTTCTGTTTATATTTAAGGTTTTTTTCTTCTCTAAATCTATCCTGTAGATTGTTTTCTTTCTTACCTTATTCATTTAATCTGTATGTATACCAACTCCTCTGATCTTTAGTCATGTAAATCTATCCTGTGTTGACGTTTTACATCTCTGTGGTTTCAATGTCAATTTATTCTCTGGCTCCTTCAAGTTAGTTGAATCTTTCTATTTATCTACATCATCAGCAAATTTCCTTGCTTGATCTTTTTATTGAGTTCTCCAAGATTTTCATTTGTAGCTTTTCAATTGCCTATGCTCTTTGATCTGGCATCTGAATTGGCTCATTTTCCAAGTTTCTACTCCCTTCCCAACCACGAAGAATCATTTCCTTTAGGATAATTGTAAAGAAACTATATTGTTCTAAGTACTCCTAAGCTACTAATCACAAAAGTGTGGGTACTTCCACTTGGATTGTCATCAAAGTTGATGAGTAATTAAGGACACCACAACCTTTGGGTGTAGTAGTTTGGGAATAGTTTGGAAAGTGTAGTCTAGTTATCACTACTACTCGAGAAATTGATTGTTGGATTCTTGGTTGCAAGTCTACCGATACCATGCCCCATGAACTTTGCACAAATCTCTAAATTTATTTTATTCTTAGCCTGCAGACTGAGACTTGTTTTCTAATTGTTTCTAGATGTTTTCTGCTCTGCCCAGGTAAAAATTAAGAGTAACAATCATCATTTGGAACACTACCATAAGATCCTTCAAGGTTGATAATATAAACTCTTGCACATCTGCCAGTTTTAGTGCTCCAACCCGCTTGCTTATTAAATGGTGTCTTGGTGTCTTGTTTTCAGCATGCTGGTTAGGCCTTTTAAGTTTCTACATGGCATGGGAAGCTCCCTTCGGAACTTGTCTCGTACGTCTGCCACTTTCAGCATGACAATTGTTTATAGATGTTTTCAGCATGACCATTAATGCTTAAACCTGCTCGCCCATTAAATGGATGCATATTGTGTGTGCTTTTGTTACTACCTGATAAAAGAGGTTTACTTTAAGGTCTCGTCCATTAGTTCTCTTAGGTTGCGACAAACGTCACTAAGCAAAGGTTGAAAAAAAAAAGGTACCTTCGCTGAATTTCAGAATATCAGCTTGCCCGATTTATGTTTTCTTTATTGATTTTTATTTCCTTAATTTTTTTTCTTCCTTGAAACTTAACCTTTTTTTTTGGGAGTGCGGGGTTGTTGGAAAATTGATTAGAGAAAGGATTCAGTTTTTTAAATAAGACAGCAATGTCATTCTCTATTTTTAATATTCACAATTGACTAGTTAGTATTTTAATTGCAATGATATAAAACATCTATCTTTTACTACTTCATGATACCCGATAATGCCGAATCTTTAGAAGCAGAATGCTCTTCTGTTAATTGGCTGGATACATTATATGAGTAGGCTTGATCACGTTATTGAATTGCATGTTGAATTTTCATCATACATCACTTTCAGATACAAGGTTGCTATCAAATATTGCTATTGACAAGAGGTAATGTAGTTTGTGAAAATAGTATTAATAAGTATCTATACTTTTTTTTCTCCCGTTTGTCGGTTGCCTGGGTTTTCTTGGCAGCTATCATTTGGCACCCTAGTGCTTCTCTACATTCCTCAACTCTGGTGTCAATATTATCATTGGCTTGGTGTTGGGGGTTTCTGGTGGAAAATCATTGGTTTATGATGAAGCTGTAGCATCATATGACAAGTTTGTACCCATTAATTTTGGCTCACTCACCGATATAAGTCATTGAAGTTTCATATCACAAAATACAGTTGCTGAAAATAATTGATCATTGTTGGATTTGTTGAGAGAAATAGGGAAGGAAAGAAAGCACAAGTAAAAGAAGAATCAAGAGTGGAGGTTTTCTATATCGAAATTGCCTGGCCCCAAAAATTTGGGTTCATTTGGAGATCTAATCGAGATACATGTAAAATTAGACCCAGCTGAGAAATATATGTTTTTCCCCAAATTGTTCACCTCCTTAGCTTTTCTACCTTATAAGTGAAGGTCTACAGTCACATTTTATTCTAGTTAGTTATGCATTCTATGCCACATGTACATAATGTGGCTTGTCGTTCCAGAGGTACATTATTTTGAGCCCTAACATATTGTTTTCAGGTTAACTGCACGCCCCTGTAGTATTGTTGTTCTGTACTTACTACCCTTATAATTTCATTGTTGCAAATAAAACTCTTGGCTCAAAGTTTTTAACTCTTTTGCCCTGGGTGAAATTTTGGCAGATATTGCTCAAGGGTGAAATTAGTGAGTCTATTTCAGGGTGAAAGAATAAAAATAATTTAACCCAAGGGGTTTATGTGCAACAATGAAACTACATGGATAGTAGTTCAAAGCTGCAATACTACATGATGTACATCTATGTGCAATTAACCTTTTTTTTGTTGCATCTATTTGGTCAGCTCTAGTTAGAGCTGCATGGTTATTCATTTTGATGTTTTTATTAGGTTAAGTTTAAATATTTATGCAGGCAAGTAAGATTATGACATGAAGCTGCATTACATTGTCAACTCTGCCCAAAATTACATCAAACTGAAGATGGACTACATAATGTGCAGATAAATGTCAGACAACAGCTTCACTTTAACAACTGCACTGAGAGCTCAACTATGTAGAAGAAGAGTATAATTAAATTACTGAAATAAACCTCCTCCAATTTCACTCAGTTTTCGATTGAATTAAATGGGTTAAATGTGCAAGCACGACAATGTATCTGCTTCTCAAAATGTTGAAGAACAGTCAAAAGAAGAAGAAGAAGAAAAGGAACAACAAAACCAGCAACTTTTTGCTTAGTCCATTCAGTACTTCTCTCTATCCCATTGATTAAAATTTTTATTTCGGCTTATGAATCACTCCATTTTGATCTTTGGACAACAAGGGGAGACTGAACCAAATCTCTAGCAGCTAAATTTGGGTTCTTTCTGGCTTAAGTGAGCATTTGGTGGAGGTGGGTTCCTATATGACTAACATCTCTGTGGAAAAAAACAGCAGTTTTCTTGTCTTTAGCATTTTATATTATATCTTGATTCCAGGATATTAGTAGGTTCCTTCCTTTTGCTTGGGAGTCAATGCTATCATGTGCCAATGGAGAAGGTGAACCTTTCTTGCTTTACTCAAGGGGAGGCTGTTTCTCTTGCTGGTACCGACTATGTGCAAATGTATAAAATATGTTTCTCTTTTCTCCGGTTAAGAAACAATGGATGCAGTTCCTCAAAAAGGAAGAAAGATGTAAAATATATGTAGAAGAAATTAGAATGTTACGACGATTTTGTGTGTATAAAAAAAATAATAATAATGCTTTCGTAGGAGGTCAGAGATTGCTCCGCACAAAATGCACCAATTAGGAGAAAGGATAAGATTATAGTTAATGGGGGCAAAGAAAAGCGAAGTGGGCCTAAGAATACTTAGTTGTAAGCTATAATGAAAGGTACTTGCTTACCAAAACTAAATGGAAGAATAGGATTCATGTAGCGGATCCATAATTCTGGGCTAAGGCTTTGTTTTTGTTGATGTTGCTGGCCTTTTGTTGGTTACTGGGTCGTTCAGAACCTGGGAAGGCTTATGCCTTCTGTTTCATGCTAGCACATTCTTTATACAATGCCACTCATTGGAAGAAGTAGCTGTACTCATTTCAAACTCCTAAAACTTTTTGCAGATTCAGGTTCATGTCTCTCTCTCTCTCTCTCTCTCTCTCTCTCTCTCTCTCTCTCTCTCTCTCTCTCTCTCTCTCTCTCTCTCTCTGTGAATGTTTATATGATTGCAGAATAGCTATAAGTTTATGTTTAAATTTACAGGTTATCAACCGTCTTTTGTGAAGATTGTCTAATCTACTCAAATTTGATATCATCATGAGCCTCCAACATATGGACATGAAATCAGATCCACCTATGAAAGAAGACACAGTTTCCAAAGTTGCTACTGAAAAGAAGGAGGATATTGCCAGAGATACCACCGTGGAGGATGCTCAACCCCTGTCAGAAATGCAATTAAGGCAGATGAAGACAGGCCTTCATATATTTTTCATGAACATAAGGTATCAGTAGACTTGGCATTGTTGATATATCAAATTTCGTAGTACATTGGCCTCAAAAAAAAATTCTGGTACATGATGTTTCTTGAGTTCTTAAATAATTTTTAATGACTTCAGACATCCTGCTTGCCATTTTTGTATCCGAAGCATGTTTTCAATTATATTATGGTTTGTCAGCTGGAAACTATTTAGGTAGTACAATAGGAGCTTGCTATGATTTCTATGACATATTGTTGTGCTAGTGGGCTACTTAATAAGGAGATGCCAACAGAAAATAGAGAAATAAGAAAACTGAATATAGACCATAGAGGCAAAGAGATCAACACACCAGAATTTAAGGTGGTTCGGCCAGTATCTTGACCTACGTCCACGGCCAAAACCAACAAGAAAACTCACTGGTAAAAGAGGAGATTATAACAAAGATATCACTCTGTAGTCTCTCTCAAAACCACAAATGTAGGAATGAAGAAGAAAAGAGGAGAGTATTTCGCTTCTCCAGAACTCTCTTTCTCATGCTCTTGCTTGCTTGCCTGCTTGCACTTCGTCGTCATCGCTCTAATCATCCTTTTATAGTGATCAATCCTCATGTGAATTAGAGAAATGGTTGGTCTAATAGTTGGGTAATGGTTGGTGAAAATGAAATAGTACCCTAATCTAATTTCACAAAAGCTAAATGTGAAAGAAAAGAAGGCCAAATTTGTATTTGCCTTCTTCATATTCAAGGCATATGGTAATAACACATATAAACAGGGTATTTTGTTAATTGAATAATGATATTTTGCTTGGGCTAAGATTTCATCTGATCTTTGGACTGTAAAATTAAATAAACAGGAATGTCTACAAGTTGGATGAACTAGGATCAGAGATTGCACGGATTGCGATCCCAGCAGCGCTTGCTTTAGCAGCTGATCCACTTGCTTCTCTTGTTGACACTGCCTTCATTGGGCAAATAGGTTTGTTTGCCTTCCTTCCTTTCAGTTTCTAGTTGAATCCTGGGTTAGCGCTAAAGTTATCAACCAAAGCACCCCATTCATTTTGAGAGCTGTGAATCACTAGAAGAATCATTATTCCTATGCAAAACTATATCATTTTTATTTGTCTTCTTTTATTTTGGCTGATGGTATCTAGGTTCTGTGGAGCTTGCTGCTGTAGGAGTATCCATAGCTATATTTAATCAAGCCTCGAAGGTTGCAATCTACCCACTAGTTAGTGTCACGACATCTTTTGTAGCTGAAGAAGATGCTATTTGCAGCCAGATTGTTGAAGAACAAGAAAGCCGAGATCCTGAAAATGGTTCTACTGTAAATAATGAAATGAAAGAACGAACTCCTTACAATGGTATGCCTATTATAACTTAACATCCATATAGGCATTGTCTCTATAGTACTTTTGAACCATATAGTTTCTTCTCTATAATTTGTCAAACTTATTTCCCTACTAATATGTAGCTGTGTTAACTTTGTGATTTTGGTCTTTTTTTAATCTTTGGGTAAATTTCACAAAACCCTTCAGAACTTGGGGGTTATTTTTTGTATAAAACCCCCTGAAAATTTTAAATCATAAAAAACCTACTTGAACTTTCAAAAGTGTAATGACCTCCCTGAACTGTGGGAAATTCTCAGAAGGGCCAGTTTGGCTGGTTTCTTAGAAACCAAATGGGGTGTTATGCATGGAAATGGTTTCTCCCATTTCCAGGAAAAAACCGCCCAAAATGAGTTTCTTAAATTATGGGTCACATTATCCAATAAGAGGTGCCATATCAGCTTTCCTCTTGATTTCAAGGTGAGAAGCAAACAAAAAAGAAGGGAAGTGTTATAGGAAAACCGCCGAAATTGGTTTCTTAAATTATGGATCACATGAGGTTTCCTACAAGGCTATAACACTTAATTTTTTTTTTTGAGCAACCAAACAGCCCCGAAACGGCATTTGCAGGTAGAGTAAAACGGCCAAACTACCTTTTACTTTTTAACTGCTCTTACCTGAGAAGGGTAATATATACTTTATATTTAGTAGATAGGAGTGAAATTGTCTGCAAGTTGTCACGTGCAGGTCCTGTGACAACGTGAAGTAACCGTTTTCAGTCATGTCACTTAAGTGAGACAAGCTCAGGAGGGTTTTCTATGATTTAAAGTTCAGGGGGGTTTTGTGCAACTCTCTGAGAATTTGGGGGAGTTTGTGAAGTTTACCCTTAATCTTATATAAAGCTTTATTGACTAGGAAAGCAACATTTCTTATTATTATTTTCCAGACTCTGAGAAGGCTGGATGCAGCATATCTTGGATAGCCAGCACATTTAGAAATCCATTTCGACCTCACTACAAGCGTAAATATATTCCATCAGTATCATCAGCATTGATTGTGGGCGCACTGCTTGGATTTCTTCAGGCAATTTTACTTATATTGGGAGCAAAATTTTTGTTAAGCATCATGGGTGTAAAATCTGTAAGTATATTTTCTGATTTATTCTGACATTACTTCGTCATTTTGTTTATAGAAAACATCAGCTATGTGTGCCTTATATCAGTTCACATCATTTAGCTTTGAAACACAAAGGGATTATAGTGACATCTTAAACTTTAAACACTTGACTGTTGCTTATTGCGCAACATTTCAAATATGGTGAGAAATATACTTATTTTTCCTTTTTCGAATTAATGACCATGCTGCCAACAAACAAGATATCAAAATGATTTGTTATGATATAACTTTAAACTGATACATGGATAATAAAATTCAAGATTTACTTGATAGTTAATCCATTTTTGTTGTAGGATTCTCCGATGCTAGCCCCAGCATATCGATACTTGACACTGAGGTCACTTGGTGCTCCTGCAGTTCTCCTGTCTTTGGCAATGCAAGGAGTTTTCCGAGGATTTAAGGACACAAAAACTCCTTTATTTGCCACAGGTAAGTTCTTCCTCATACATCTTTAATCATGTAACTTGGAGGAAATATACTTCCCATTCTCAAAGTATAGTGTCTATATATATATATATCCATTTATTTGTTAAAGAAACGACCCAGAAAAACTAAAGGTATAGTTTGTGTGTGTGTGTGTGTGTGTGTGTGTGTGTGTGTGTGTATTCCTTTAGCTTTGATGTATTTTCTTGCATTAGTTTGATTCCAACATATTTCTTTAATATTGTAGTGATGGGAGATGTCACCAACATCATTTTGGACCCAATTTTGATATTTGTTCTCCATATGGGCGTCAGTGGTGCAGCAATTGCCCATGTAATTTCTCAGTAAGTTCTAACGCTATGCTCTCTGTCATTATCGGTATCAGAAATTCATGTCATCACAGATTTTATTAAGTCGTTCATGTCTCTCACTTTGTAGGTACCTTATAACATTGATACTCTTCTGTAGATTAGTGAAACAGATTGATATTATTCCACCTACCATCAAAGCTCTCAAGCTAACGCGGTTTCTTCGATGTGGTAAATTTTTAGTTCTTGCGGTATTTTCAATATCATTATCTTGGTTAACATGTCAATTTTGTGTGTCTACAATAAGAAAGCCATTGTTACATCATCTGACATTATAACACTTAACAGAAGTTGCATTTGCTGCAGTGAAATTCCAAAATCATGTTGAAATTGAATTATTGCAGCTATTCGGTTTTATGGCTCATGTCGGGTAGAATGTTTATTTAAATGTTCGATGACTTGCTGGCTAATCTTGTACTAGGTTTAGCTTAACCAAGCTAAAGTTTTTTTTTCCCAAGTTAGTCTGGAATTTTCTTAAATTCGATATTAACTATCTTACTGCCTACAATAAAATCAAGAGTTAATTGCACAGAAACACCCCTGGTATTGGGATGCTGTAGCCACGTCTACCCCCCTAAACTAGTTTATTAGGATTTCCACCTTCGGAAATTCAGACGACATTACTTTTCTCTCCTCAATTGGCACTTTATTAATTGCGGTTAAGTGTAGGGAAAAAGGTAATTTATCCACGCGATTCCCACATGGCATCTCAACCAAATCAGAGAGATAATGTTATGTGAAGTTCTGGGGGGTTTAATTGCTGATAAAGTAGTTTGGGGGGTATAAGAGAGCTCACAGTCATAGGTAATGGCCCAAAATCTAGGATAATTCTAGGGGTTATACTTTAGGGTCTAATGAGGGCATGAGCTTGTTAACGCCACATTCAGTTTGCAGACTCTAAATTCTGGTAGAAAATTTATCACTATCATATGATGCCTACCCCAATAGTTTCAATTTTCTGACAGCTATTAAGCAACATTATCATGGATCAGTGGTCTTTTACAATTAATATTTCCTCTCTTTTTAACATTTTCAGGTTAGCGATTAAAGATTTAAAATATTTTCTTCTTCACCTTACTAAATTACTTGTTCACAGGATTTCTACTATTGGCAAGGGTAATATCAGTGACTATTTGCATAACACTGGGAGCAGCCCTGGCTGCACACCACGGGCCAACACGTATGGCAGCGTTTCAGATATGCTTGCAGGTCTGGTTGGCAACTTCTCTCCTTGCCGATGGACTGGCTGTTGCTGGACAGGTACTACTAGAATTACTCTTCTCATAGTACTTCAAGTCTATATACAGGATCATTGGTTTCATGATGGGCTATTTTCTCGCTTATTATTGGTATTTGCAGGAATATTAAAGCAAGTGTAAACGATTTAACACATGAAGGGGTTGTTTGGTTCGCCCCCATTGTAATTGCAACACTAGTGTCAGTTGCATCTACAGCTGCTGCGACTGCTTTCACTTGCAACTATAGTTGCAATTGCTTGGTTCAATTTTAAAATTTGCAATTTACAACCTAAGTTATAGTTGCAGGTGTTTCTTTTGGGTTATCAAGGTTTTTGGATTTTTATTGGGGGTTGGTTGCAAATGAGTTGCTGTTTGAAGTTTAAACTTTTTTTCCTGCTCAGAAGGTTACAACTGCGATTTATGTCCAAATCTGCATAAGTAATCGGCTGCAACTGGAGAACCCTTTGCGACTTTATCTATAACTAGTTGCAGTGAAACAAGCAATTGGAGCTGGCCTGAGATGTTCCAGTTGCAATCCACAGCAAACATGTCTGCAGTTCTTGTGCCAATGTCCATACCAAAATGGGATTCGGCTTCTGAGTTAACCCCTACTTTACCGTATTGATCACTTTAATAAATTTAATAGTTGAAATGTATTTGATTAATTTTTGAATTTTTAATAATAAATAAAATTGTAGCTTTGGGCATCCACTGGGTAGCATAAATTAATGCATAAATAACCAAGAACTCAACAAACCAAGTGCAATTTATTAGAACAGGAAAATCAAAATTGTGTGTCCTATTTTACCAATACATGTTCATTACTCAAATGGCAAAAACCAATGCTTATTCTTTTGTTTATTTTATCTTTACTTCTCAAATTGTGAAGTAATACATTGATATTTTATTTAAGGCAATACTTGCTGGTGCATTTGCCAGAGGAGATCATCATAAAATTGTGGCTGCCACAGCACGTGTACTTCAGGTGCGTCAGACAACTTGGAATTAGCTCATCTTCTTTTCTTTCTCAATTTTTTTTCCATTTATCTCCCTTTCTTAAATCCATTATCGGCTGTCTAAATGTCCACGACATTTTACAGTTAAGCATAGTTCTTGGGGTGGTACTTGCTCTTGTGCTTGGAGTCGGTATGGAGTTTGGATCAAGAGTATTCACAAAGGATATTGATGTGTTGAAGATAGTACATAGAGGCTTACCGGTATGTCCTATGTTATCTTAAAAATAATATAGGCTAAATATCAGAAAACCACCTTAACTTTGGACGATTATCAAATAAGCCCTCATAACCCCAACAACTGAAGTGGTTATTAGAAAAAATCCCATTTAACTTTAAGATTTTTTCAGCTTCTAAAAGCGTGAACCACAATTTTCACTGGCAAAAATATCCCCCTGCGCAATTTTACCCCCCAAAGTGAAAATTGCGATTAACGTTGTTTATGGGGGTTTCCTGATAAAATTTTAAAGTTAAAGGATGTTTTCTGATAACCCCTAAACTTGGGGGGGGGGTTCTGATAACTTGAAAGTTATGGGGGGTTATCCGATAATTGTCCAAACTTTGGGGGTGGGGTGGGGTGAGGGGTTCTAATATTTAGCCAATAAAATAACCAGAGACTCAAACCGTGCAGTGAGTTTGTGTAACTAACGTACTGTCATTGTTCAGTTTGTAGCTGCGACTCAACCAATCAATTCTCTGGCATTTGTCTTTGACGGTGTCAACTTTGGAGCATCAGACTACACTTTTGCAGCATGTTCTATGGCAAGAAATTGGTTTATCCCTGATGAAACTATGAGATATATATGAAAGATATCTGTCATAAAACCTTATACATCCCAATATTTATTTTTAGGTTGCAGTAGCTTCCATTAGCATTCCATGCTTGATTTTTCTCTCCTCGAGTCATGGATTTATTGGAATCTGGACAGCATTGACAATCTATATGACCCTGCGAACCTTAGCCAGTATTTGGAGGTATATACTTCATATATCCCTTTCTAATTTCAAATTGTAATAATTTGTAGAAAATGGCTTTCTGATGGTTGATCTGTTACATTTTCAGGATGGGGACGGCGAGAGGGCCCTGGATGTTTCTCAGAAAATAACTTCGAACCAGTGGAAATAATATGAATAAGTTTTCTATCAGACAAGGTGCTCATGTTGCGACAAATTTGAATCATACTTTTCTTTATATAAAAAAAAGATTCATGAAGCTTGTTATGCAAGCATATCTGTACTGTAAATGCGACAATGTGGCTTAAGAAAAATGATTTCCAGCATATACATGCTTAGGTTATTGGTTGCTTGTGGAGTTGTGATTGTTATTGTTTTTTAGCAGAGATGTGATGTTCTCATGTGTTATCAGGATTTTTTAGGTGGAGATATGCCTTGAGATTAGGGTGAAAAAAATCCATACCTATAAATATATCCATATTCATATCTATCAGGTATGAATATGGATTCTATATATCGATATCCAATAGAATACATATATAAATAAGGATATATACTTAAATATCCTGATCCATATTCAAAACATTGGAATATATGTCGATAATACATGGCAATCCTTTTAACCATTAGAATAATAGATTTAAGATTAAATTTGATGAGATCTAAGCTTTGTTTCTCCAATATGCAAAACATATTAATGGACTCTCTTCTATCATATTACCTATAAAATTTACAACTTTTATATGTTTTTCTCATATCCATTTTGTATCGGTACATATTTTCTTTGTATCCAATTTTGACGGATATAAACATGAGTTTTCTTTTACGTGGACAAATTTGTATCCATATCTATGACCGGTAAGTGGATATGGATATAATCAAGTACGAGTTCAGGATTGTTCAAGTGGGGGGCTAAGTTTCATGGATGAGCAAATAAAGTTAAAGTTAATCAAATTAGATGGCACAATCCTACATTTCTATTTCAATACTTGTATTACATAAATGTATTTATTTATTAAGACACTCTTTTCTTTTAATCATACATCATATGCTTCAGTTAATATCGTATAAAATGTAAGGGATGGTAATAAAGAAACAAAGTTGAAAAATTATACAATTAAATGTCATACCAACACTAATGCATCAGATCCCATCAGGACTCCGCAGTTAAGCGTGCTTGGACTAGAGTAGTACTAGGATGGGCGACCTCTTGGAAGTCATCGTGTTGCACCCCTCCTTTTTATTGCATTTAAATGGGTAATCTCATAAGCTAAATTACGTAATTGAGAAACATTGTAGAACATTTAAATGGGTAATCTCATAAGCTAAATTACGTAATTGAGAAACATTGTAGAACTTCTTTTTGATCCTTTTTTTATTGCATTTAAATGGGTAATCTCATAAGCTAAATTACGAGTTGAGAAACATTATAGAACTCCTTTTGATTGCATTTAGATGGGTAATCTCATAAGCTAAATTACGAATTGAGAAACATTATAGAAACAATATACCTAATTGCATTAGAAATTACACTTTTCACAAAGCAATTGTGACCTAAATACGTAAACGAGGAATATTATAGAAAAAATACCAAACAATCCTAAAACTTATTTGAGTAAAGAACCCAAATACTTGGATCAGGGATGATAGGATTTTTTGCATTTAAAGAGGTGGAAAATGGACGTAGGGAACCGAGAAAACTATTTAGGCCCTCTTGCTATTTGGGTTTTGAAATCAAATATACTTTTTGACAGGCCAATAAATTTGGAAAGAGAAGAGAGCGAGGTGAGAGCTGCTGGAATAGTAATAATATGCCCTTGAACATCCAATACAAATGATGTAATATTATTGTAATGATAATAGATTTAATTGTTGTATATATAATTTGGGTATCATTTATATAATTGTTATATATCCTTAGAAATTATTTTGTTAGATCATGCATTGTGATGGTCACTTGCTTACAGATATGATCTAACTTAGAGATTTCTCAAATTTGTGCTTAACCTATAACTAGTAAATGATAACTTTGTTATAACAGGTTATTATGCATGACACCGATATGTGAGATGTGGTGGTGGGTCTCAACCACCGGGAATGGGGATTCCACGGGTGTATGTCATAAGCACACATTGTGATGTGTGTAGCACTAGACCGTATTTAGATTCTCTAGGACGAGTCACCTAGGAGATGGAGAATTCAGATTGTTACATGATCCCTTTGACTTGATGATATTGTCATTTTCGATTTGGTAATTTAGTATGCTTTTGATGTGATTGTTAAGCTTGTTTAGCAAGCGCTACACAATCTGAAAAGTTGGATTGCTAAATTTCATTTAGGGAAATGATGGATATCTAGATAGGATCCAGTATGCTCATTATGATGAGTTAATTTATTATGCATTCCCATGAAGTTATTAAATTCCTACAGTGTTTTTGAAAATATTTTTAAAATTTACTTTCTTATAAAAATAAAATATTTTGATGTTTCAAAATGATTTTTATTTATGATCATGGGAATTGCAATTTAGGCATGAGCAAATAGGTGAATTGTCCTGCTCAAAAGAGTTGCCTAAAATAAATGATACTAGAAAGGACTGAATGTAAGATATTATTTATTAATAATTAATCTCATATTATGGAAGAGCTTTTATGAACAGTTGGTCGGATAGGGATTTAATTGTTAAATTAAAATTATTAATTTGATTAATAACTGATTCTCGATATGGGACCCAATTGGTCTCACTAATATCATTAGAAGAGGTATACATGTGTTATGACCCTAAAAAAATTAAAGTATTAGTTCCTAGGCGAATCCCAATATGAGTTCTATTTCACGCCAAAAGAGGCTATAATTCAAGACCGAAAGGGATCTCAGACTCACAAGAGTCGACTGCTACAAGAGTCGACTCGCTACAAGATTCGGCCAAGACTATAGTAGTCGAGCCTGCTATAGTAAACCGACTCGAAATGAGGTCATATTCGAACTTGCTATAGTATTCGGCACTCGGTGCTACAAGAGTCGACTCGCTACAATAGCCAACCGCTACAAGAGTCGACTCGAAGGCGGTCATAGCCGCCCATGATTTCGGCCAAGACTATAGTAGTCGAGCTCGCTATAGTAAACCGACTAAATGAGGTCATATTCGAACTTGCTATAGTATTCGCACTCGGTGCTACAAGAGTCGACTCGCTACAATAGCCAACCGCTACAAGAGTCGACTCGCTACAAGATTCGGCCAAGACTATAGTAGTCGAGCCTGCTATAGTAAACCGACTCGAAATGAGGTCATATTCGAACTTGCTATAGTATTCGGCACTCGGTGCTACAAGAGTCGACTCGCTACAAGATTCGGCCAAGACTATAGTAGTCGAGCCTGCTATAGTAAACCGACTCGAAATGAGGTCATATTCGAACTTGCTATAGTATTCGGCACTCGGTGCTACAGTAGCCGACTCGCCTGCTACAGTACCGACCTGCTACAGTTTACCCTCGAGCCTCACGCCAACAACAAGTCACTATCACAATTAATAGTATTGTCATAGTCATCACTGTCCTAGCCACATGGCCTTTATAACTCATCACCCATGCCTCATCAATCGC
Source organism: Asparagus setaceus (assembly GCA_012295165.1). Lineage (NCBI taxonomy): Eukaryota > Viridiplantae > Streptophyta > Magnoliopsida > Asparagales > Asparagaceae > Asparagus > Asparagus setaceus. Next base: position 69,814,045 of record CM022706.1, read on the forward strand.
ATCCACATCAAATCAAGTGATGATTCATGCCACACAAAAGCTAACATGTGTAAAGTTAATGTTGACTCTACCATCAAGCCATACTCGGCTAAAGTGACAAAACTACCCCTCTCCCATTATACAAAGAGAGGGGCGATTCTCAAGCTAAAAGTAAGCCATTTTTCTCCCTGCACACTTTACTAAAGAACTCCTACTGTTCATTTTCTTCTCCACTCAAGCACACTGCTAACTTGATCGTCAGAAGTACAACTGGGGAAGCCAAGCCCCGTCCTCTTACGAGCTTCTGCTTGTGCAGGGGGAAGATCAACCCAACTCAGAACCGGATATACGGGGAAGAGAGCGGATCCCCATCACCTTCAATCTCAAACCCGTTTTGGCCATGTGACTGTTAGATTTAGAACATCAACAACATGCAATATAATTCTATTTCTATTCTTAATTGTTATGGATAAAGTTTTGAACAATTCTATTCTATCTTTAATTGTTATGGATAGAGTTTTGAACAATTATGAATTGTTTAAAACTAAAATCTCTAAGGCTAGTCTAATCCTATATATAGGGTTCATATGTAGCCTTATGGAGAGACAGAAAATCTTATGAAGATAATATAAAGAAGAGAATAACATAAGAGAAATAGAATTTGAGAACCCATCTCTCAGTATTGCTCCTCTTCGGTGACGGGTGGATTTCAATTGGAGGCTTTTTCTCTTGAGGAAGCTATTTCGGATTGATCTTGGGACAGATTATTGAAGAAATTCGGAAAGCGTTTCAGGTATTCTTCTAGTTTTTAATTAATTTTGATTAATAGTCGTGATATGCATATTCCGTCTCGTTGTATGTCATGTTTCCAACAAGAGTTTGATTGGAATTTGGAAAGAAAAGAAAGGTGAGGCAGATCCAACTAAATTAACATATGTGACTGGGTGCTTTTTTTTTTAGGGGGGGGGGGTTGTGGGGGGGGGGGGTTCAGGATGGGTTAGGTATTTTTGGCTACCATATGCTACATGCTATTAGGAATATACATAATGAGTGGATGGGGGAGGGGCTATTTTTGTCTACCATATGCTATGTGCTATTAGGAATGTACATGCTTTTTTGTCTAATTTTAGGAATAAAACCTAAATCTGTAAATGAGATATATTATAGAAAAAAATACCAAACAATCTTGAAACTTTTTGAGAAAAGAACCCAAATACTTAGATCAGGGATAATAGGATTTTTTGCATAGGTGGAAAATGGAGTTCGAGAACCGAGAAAACTATTTAGGTCCTCTTACTCTTTGGGTTTTGAAATCAAATATACTTTTCGATAAGCTAGGAAAATTGGAAAGAGAAGAGAGCGACACGAGAGCTTGATTAGAATTTGGAAAGAAAAGAAAGAGAGGTAAGGCAGATCCAACTAATTTAACATATGTGATTGGGTGTTTTTTTTGTTTTTTTGTTTTTGGTGTGTGTGTGTGGGGGGGGGGGGCTATTTTGTCTACCATATGCTACATGCCATTAGGAATGTACAGAGTTGTGGGGGGGGGGCACTTGTTGGCCCTCTTGGGCTCATCCCTAGATATAGTATCACATCTAATTTGTATTTGATCTATTTGCATCTTTAGAAGAGTTTGAGAAGGAAACATGTGTTTTTTTAAAATTTATTTTTATCCCCTATCTGACTTATTAGGACTATCCGTGAGAAATAAATTGGGAACCATCTTTTTTAGTTCTTTTCTATTCATAATTGGATGTATTTTTCCTCTTTGCACTTCCAAAATTTCTACAAAACTTTGTTGATAACTTTTATATTTTCAAATTTCCCTTTGATCAATATGGAATCTATTACAATATCTATTAAGGTATGGGTAATTACTATTTTGGGATAAAAAATCTAATACAAATCTTTTCATACATTTAAATTGGTTTCTCAAATCATTAACATTGTCAATTTAGTCCCCTACTAGTCTTTTAGCTCGTGCTAAGCACGATCTTATCGAAATTCACCAATATTTCGTAGTGTTCCAATCACTCGCTTCCTAATAGAATATAAAAAATGTAGTGACACACCTCCCTTTCTGAAGCGCGTAACCCTCCTTCTATTGAGGTTCGAAAATATATCATTGCCTGGAAATCATGATAAAGTTAAAAATTGAAAGATAATAAATCATAATTAAAATCGTATTGATAAATATGATAGTTATGCTAGTTATTTTTATGGACTAAGTAATTTTTAATTGGTAGTTAATTTTTATGAATTTTCTTATATCTAATATAATTTCCATTTTATCTATTAAAGGTTATTTTAAATGGATAAGGCAACTCAAAGCAATTCCAAGAGCACTAAAAATACATTTAGTCCAACAAAACTGATTTTGTCTTATTAGTTGTCTAGTTTTGTAGGTATTTACTTTATGTTTAATTGTACCAGTCTTTTTCTGTTTATTTTATTTGCAATAATATGAATATATAGTCATGTATTCACTAATTTTATTATTGTATGCATATTTCATTTGATTTCTAAGACCTATATTATATCCAAATAAACTTGATTGAATTTATTGTAACTTTTCTAACTTAAAAAGGTTAATTTAGAAGTTTTCTTAGTTCAAATCTAAGTAGGTCATATTTATGTTTAATATCGCACGATATTGATATTTATTATATATCAAAAAGAATCCATTAATTTCGCACAATTGTTATGAGATATCCAGTTACATTTTTGTTATGAAACATCAATTATTAAAAAGCAATAAAATAAAATAAAATAAAATAGTAAAGTGAAATATTTAAAGACTTTCATCAAGCGGAGATTCTCACCTAGAGTTTAATCAAGAAAAGAGGCTAAATTTATAATTCTAAAATACATTTTAATGAATTCTAAAAATATAAATAAAATAATTAGAGTAAAGTAGAATATTTAGAAACTTTCATTAAGTAGAGATTCATTAATAATTGGGAATAAAATTTAGGATAATAAAAATTTAATAGAAACAAACCTAATTAATTGAAATCGAGGATAAAAATTGGATGTTAGTTAATTAAACCAAAATAATTCAGTAAAAGTTAGATTTTGAAATAAAATCAATCAAGAAATCCTACCCAAATAGTTCTCAAATAATTTAAAACTCTAAAATTTCATCCTCTTTATTTTTCCCATTAATTTCTTTTAATACCTGATACAATTATATTATATTAAAATGATATGATATAAAATAAAGAAAAGTAAAATAAATAACATGAGTGTTCAAAATCAAGAGAAAAGCCCCTAATTGCAAATATCTCTCGATCCTAAAAATTCAAAAGAAATAGTTAGAAAAAGAGTGAAAAACTATTAAGAATTCATGAAAAGAGTGAAAAATTATAGCTTATAGTCTTATCTGAACTCGTTGAAGGATTATCTTGAAAAATAATATTAAAAATTATTAAAAATTCATGAAAAGAGCAACAAATTATTTTCTAAAGAAAAAAATATAATTTTGGAAAAATAGTTGAGGACTTATCGAAGTGTAGAGGTAAAGAATAAACTGGGGTTATTTTGTACCTCTAGGATTATGTTAAAAAATATTTATTTTACTAATATTTATAAAATAATTATCAAATTTCAAATAATTAACAATTCACAAAATATTTCAATTTCCATAAATATTTGGTTTATGAAATTAAAAAATATAACAAATTATCTAACAAACTAAACTATTTTTTAATTTAAAAGAGAGGAACAATTTGTTTTATAAGTTAAAACAAATCTATTTTCAATAATTATTTTACCAATAATAAATTTACAATTTAAAACAATATTAACAAAAGATACCTAGAATATATGATATTAATTACTATTTTGTTATATTTTATATAATTATATGTTATAATGTTTGAAAATAAAAATAAATCAAATATTCAAAATTTTGGGGAATATCCTATATTAATTATGCTTATGTTATATTTTATATAATTATATATTTTTGAATAAAATCTGAAAATAAGCCGATATTTAAGCTATATGATCTTTTGAAATTATTTATAATTTAATAGATTTACTTACCAAAAACAAATTCGATTAATAATCTAACATATGTTTGAGAATTTTATTTTTATAAATAAGAAAAAATTATGGAAGGCAGATTTGATTAGATCTCAAGTCAACTATAATATCTTTATTAAGTAATCAAAAATAAATTTTCCATATAATATAGTTACCATATCCATTTAAAATTTAAAAATAGAGGAAAATAAAAATTTAAATATATGCAATATATCTTAAAAATAATGAAATATGAGTAAATCATATTTTTAAATTTTACTTCTATCGAAAATGAAAATTTAGTTATATGTGGGATCTGTAAGTAAATTTTACATCTATAAGATATATTATTCATATCTTTTATATGTTACAAAATCTAAAAATAAAGGGTAAATCAAATCCTAAAAATTCAGGAATATCCTGTATTAATTATGATCATGTTATATTTTATATAATTATATATGTTATAAATTTTGAAAATAAAGGGTAAATCAAATCTTAAAAATTTTAGGAATATATGATATTAATTATAATTTTGTTATATTTTATATAATTATATGTTATAAAATCTAAAAATAATAGGTAAATCAAATGTTAAAAACTTTGAGAGTATCCTGTATTAATTATGCTTATGTTATATTTTATATAATTATATATTTTTATAAAATCTAAAAATAAGCAGATATTTAAGCTACATGATCTTTTCAAATTTATTTATAAATTAATAGATTTATTTGCCAAAACAATTTTGACTGATAATTTAACATATATGCGAGAATTTTATTTTTGTAAATAAAAATTACGGAAGGTAGGATTTGATTAGATCCCAAGTCAACTATAATATCTTGATCAAGTTATCAAAAATAAATTACCATACAATATAGTTACCATTTCCATTTAAAATTTAAAAATAGAGGGAAATGAAAATTTAAATGTATACAAGATATCTTAAATATAAAAAATATGGGTAAAGCATATTTTTAAATTTTACTTCTATAAGATAATGAAAATTTAGATATATGTGGGATATTCCTATAAATAAATTTCACTTCTATAAGATATCTTATTTATATATTTTTATATATCTTTTATATCTTATAAAATCTGAAAATAACGGGTAAATCAAATCCTAAAAATTCAAAAATATCAGATACTAATTATGATTATGTTATATTTTATATAATTATATATGTCATAAAATAAAGTGTAAATCAAATCTTTCAGGAATATATGATATTAATTATAATTTTGTTATATTTTATACAAGTTTATGTTATAAAATCTGAAAATAATAGGTAAATCAAATTTTAAACATTTGGAGAATATCCTGTATTAATTATGCTTATGTTATATTTTATATAATTATATATTTTTGTATAAAATGTAAAAGTAAGCGGAGATTTAAGATACATGATCTTTATTACATTTATTTATAAATTAAGTTTTAATTTAAACAATTTATAAATTAAGTTTTAATTTAATTATAATTTTGTTATATTTTATACAATTTTATGTTATAAAACTGAAAATAATAGGTAAATCAAATGTTAAACATTTGGAGAATATCCTGTATTAATTATGCTTATGTTATATTTTATATAATTATATATTTTTGTATAAAATGTAAAAATAAGTGGAGATTTAAGATACATGATCTTTTCACATTTATTTATAAATTAAGTTTTAATTTAAACAATTTATAAATTAAACATAATATTCTAGCTCAATTACATTGAGTCAATTATTGAAAATTAAACAAAAATCCAAAAATAATAAAAATCCAAAAAATTAAAAGTTAAATTAAATTATTAATGAATGAAAATAGGAATAATTTTGGTATAAAGTTATATTTTGTTTAAAACTAAAGTTTTTAAATACCAATATGTTGATGTATGAAATCACAGTCACTAACCTCGGTGTGAGTTTAGTTTTGAAGAGAGCGGAGTCCGTCTTCTCTTCTTATATCCGGTGATGCTGTTCCGATAGGGGGTTCACCTGCGACAGAAGCACCTATGGAAGAGGCGGAGTTGGGATCTCCGGTGGTTCCTCTGACGGTCAGGTTAGTATCTGGAAAGGAGAAAAGCTATGGAGAGAGAGAGGATTTACTGAGAGAAGAATCACTTACTTGGTTCGCTGTTCATATTGCTACTTATACTTAGGGCTTTGAGGGTATTTTCGTCTTTCCGTTCGGTAGAAAACCACTGATGAGTCAGCCCTCTCTTCCACGTGTGGGCTAGCGATTGGCTGAGCACCCCTTTGTTGGCTACGGTGGCTTGCCTTTATAAGTGTCAAGTTGTGGGTGGATTGAGAGTTAGTGTTGTCTATTCGCCATTAATGAGATGGGATTGGCGGCGCCTGTAGCCGTATGGGTCCGAGGTGTCTTAAATATCATGAGAGATGGAGGAGTTAAGGGGCTGTCAATGCATTTAATACGATATTGACGGGTTCGAGTACCATATAACCGTCGTTTAGGTGGAGGGAACCACATAGGATGACGAGAGAGAGAGGGAGAAGTCAAGGCCGAATGGCCGACTCGCGCTGCATCTCAAGTCGCCCATGAGGGTAATTATCTGAAGGAGACGACTGGCACCGCCCTTCGCGTCGTCCAAGGGGACGGATAGCTAGAAGGCGATGACTAGTGGTCTTTTGTGTCGCTCGGGAGAATAGGCGATTCGAGAGGGGTAGCTTTAAGGTAGTTGATGGATAAAGTGGACGACTAGTAGTGCCCTTCACGTCGTCTGTGGGAGAGAATTGATGGTCCGACCAACACCGCCTTTCGCGTCGGCCACGATGATAGTCGTCCAACGCACCACGGCGAGGGTGGCGAGAGCAGGTCGTCCTATCGGTGACGAGAGCAGGTCGTCCTATTGGTCGGACGCGGAGGCTGATGTCGCTCTAAGCTAACGAGCAAAAGTGTTTGTCCATGCTAACACTCGGTTTTCCTTTTTAATCACTAATTAGTGGTTATGACCATAACAGTTGGCCCCTTTCGCTTGGAGTCGGTTGGAAATGAATCCAAGTGAAATAAGTAGCATGGCTCTGGTCGGACGGAAGGGAGTTCGGGAAGGGGCTCAAACATTCTATTGGTAGAACGTGGTGATGTCGACAGCGGTTTTGGCCTTGGCGTTTATATACAGGCTCGGTGGTGGACCCCTCTTGAAGCAGATAGGAGGGGTTTTTCATCTCCCGAGGCAGTGCCTCGGGAGCGGAGCTTCAATCTCCTCCGCCCATTCATGCCTCGGGAGCGGAGCTTCAATCTCCTCCGCTGATCATGAATGGGCGTGGTGTTGGTGGGCTCTGTATAAATATGGAGTGGTGAGGGGGAAGGAAGCTTTTACTTTCTTCCTCATTCAAATTCGAGCTCCGGCGATCTTCTGGTGATTGATACGGTCATCTTTGATGGATTCGATCACGGAACAAATTTTGATGAGTTTCGCTCAGAGTTGGCTCGCGTGGGGCGGCGACTCTACAAGTGATGACCTTGTAGGTGGTGCCTAGGACTTACGTGGTGCCTAGGTCTTTGGGGTCGGCTCGCGTGGGGCGGCGACTCTACAAGTGATGACCTTGTAGGTGGTGCCTAGGACTTACGTGGCGCCTAGGTCTTTGGGGTCGGCTCGCGTGGGGCGGCGACTCTACAAGTGATGACCTTGTAGGTGGTGCCTAGGACTTCGTGGCGCTGGGTCTTTGAAGTCGGCTCCGCGTGGGGCGACAACTCTGCAAATGGCGACCCGTGGAGTGGTGCCTAGGACTTACGTGGCGCCTAGGTCTTTGGGGTCGGCTCGCGTGGGGCGACAACTCTGCAAATGGCGACCCGTGGAGTGGTGCCTAGGACTTACGTGGCGCCTAGGTCTTTGGGGTCGGCTCGCGTGGGGCGGCGACTCTACAAGTGATGACCTTGTAGGTGGTGCCTAGGACTTACGTGGCGCCTAGGTCTTTGGGGTCGGCTCGCGTGGGGCGGCGACCTAGATTTTCCACGCTAGAGTTGGCTCCGCGTGGGGCGGCGACTCTACAAGTGATGACCTTGTAGGTGGTGCCTAGGACTTACGTGGCGCCTAGGTCTTTGGGGGTCGGCTCCGCGTGGGAGCGGCGACCTAGATTTTCCACGCTAGAGTTGGCTCCGCGTGGGGCGACAACTCTGCAAATGGCGACCCGTGGAGTGGTGCCTAGGACTTCGTGGCGCTGGGTCTTTGAAGTCGGCTCCGCGTGGGGCGACAACTCTGCAAATGGCGACCCGTGGAGTGGTGCCTAGGACTTACGTGGCGCCTAGGTCTTTGGGGTCGGCTCGCGTGGGGCGGCGACTCTACAAGTGATGACCTTGTAGGTGGTGCCTAGGACTTCGTGGCGCTGGGTCTTTGAAGTCGGCTCCGCGTGGGGCGACAACTCTGCAAATGGCGACCACAGTAGGTCGGTGCCTAGGACTTACGTGGCGCCTAGGTCTTTGGGGTCGGCTCGCGTGGGGCGACAACTCTGCAAATGGCGACCCGTGGAGTGGTGCCTAGGACTTCGTGGCGCTGGGTCTTTGAAGTCGGCTCCGCGTGGGAGCGGCGACCTAGATTTTCCACGCTAGAGTTGGCTCCGCGTGGGAGCGGCGACCTAGATTTTCCACGCTAGAGTTGGCTCCGCGTGGGGCGACAACTCTGCAAATGGCGACCCGTGGAGTGGTGCCTAGGACTTACGTGGTGCCTAGGTCTTTGGGGTCGGCTCGCGTGGGGCGGCGACCTAGATTTTCCACGCTAGAGTTGGCTCCGCGTGGGAGCGGCGACCTAGATTTTCCACGCTAGAGTTGGCTCCGCGTGGGGCGACAACTCTGCAAATGGCGACCCGTGGAGTGGTGCCTAGGACTTCGTGGCGCTGGGTCTTTGAAGTCGGCTCCGCGTGGGGCGACAACTCTGCAAATGGCGACCCGTGGAGTGGTGCCTAGGACTTACGTGGCGCCTAGGTCTTTGGGGTCGGCTCGCGTGGGGCGACAACTCTGCAAATGGCGACCCGTGGAGTGGTGCCTAGGACTTCGTGGCGCTGGGTCTTTGAAGTCGGCTCCGCGTGGGGCGACAACTCGCAAATGGCGACCACAGTAGGTCGGTGCCTAGGACTTCGTGGCGCTGGGTCTTTGAAGTCGGCTCCGCGTGGGAGCGGCGACCTAGATTTTCCACGCTAGAGTTGGCTCCGCGTGGGGCGACAACTCGCAAATGGCGACCACAGTAGGTGGTGCCTAGGACTTACGTGGCGCCTAGGTCTTTGGGGTCGGCTCGCGTGGGGCGGCGACCTAGATTTTCCACGCTAGAGTTGGCTCCGCGTGGGGCGACAACTCTGCAAATGGCGACCCGTGGAGTGGTGCCTAGGACTTCGTGGCGCTGGGTCTTTGAAGTCGGCTCCGCGTGGGGCGACAACTCTGCAAATGGCGACCCGTGGAGTGGTGCCTAGGACTTACGTGGCGCCTAGGTCTTTGGGGTCGGCTCGCGTGGGGCGACAACTCTGCAAATGGCGACCCGTGGAGTGGTGCCTAGGACTTCGTGGCGCTGGGTCTTTGAAGTCGGCTCCGCGTGGGAGCGGCGACCTAGATTTTCCACGCTAGAGTTGGCTCCGCGTGGGGCGACAACTCTGCAAATGGCGACCCGTGGAGTGGTGCCTAGGACTTACGTGGCGCCTAGGTCTTTGGGGTCGGCTCGCGTGGGGCGGCGACCTAGATTTTCCACGCTAGAGTTGGCTCCGCGTGGGGCGACAACTCTGCAAATGGCGACCCGTGGAGTGGTGCCTAGGACTTCGTGGCGCTGGGTCTTTGAAGTCGGCTCCGCGTGGGGCGACAACTCGCAAATGGCGACCCGTGGAGTGGTGCCTAGGACTTCGTGGCGCTGGGTCTTTGAAGTCGGCTCCGCGTGGGAGCGGCGACCTAGATTTTCCACGCTAGAGTTGGCTCCGCGTGGGGCGACAACTCTGCAAATGGCGACCCGTGGAGTGGTGCCTAGGACTTCGTGGCGCTGGGTCTTTGAAGTCGGCTCCGCGTGGGAGCGGCGACCTAGATTTTCCACGCTAGAGTTGGCTCCGCGTGGGGCGACAACTCTGCAAATGGCGACCCGTGGAGTGGTGCCTAGGACTTACGTGGCGCCTAGGTCTTTGGGGTCGGCTCGCGTGGGGCGGCGACCTAGATTTTCCACGCTAGAGTTGGCTCCGCGTGGGAGCGGCGACCTAGATTTTCCACGCTAGAGTTGGCTCCGCGTGGGGCGACAACTCTGCAAATGGCGACCCGTGGAGTGGTGCCTAGGACTTACGTGGCGCCTAGGTCTTTGGGGTCGGCTCGCGTGGGGCGGCGACCTAGATTTTCCACGCTAGAGTTGGCTCCGCGTGGGGCGACAACTCTGCAAATGGCGACCCGTGGAGTGGTGCCTAGGACTTACGTGGCGCCTAGGTCTTTGGGGTCGGCTCGCGTGGGGCGGCGACCTAGATTTTCCACGCTAGAGTTGGCTCCGCGTGGGGCGACAACTCTGCAAATGGCGACCCGTGGAGTGGTGCCTAGGACTTACGTGGCGCCTAGGTCTTTGGGGTCGGCTCGCGTGGGGCGACAACTCTGCAAATGGCGACCCGTGGAGTGGTGCCTAGGACTTACGTGGTGCCTAGGTCTTTGGGGGTCGGCTCCGCGTGGGGCGACAACTCTGCAAATGGCGACCCGTGGAGTGGTGCCTAGGACTTCGTGGCGCTGGGTCTTTGAAGTCGGCTCCGCGTGGGGCGACAACTCGCAAATGGCGACCCGTGGAGTGGTGCCTAGGACTTCGTGGCGCTGGGTCTTTGAAGTCGGCTCCGCGTGGGAGCGGCGACCTAGATTTTCCACGCTAGAGTTGGCTCCGCGTGGGAGCGGCGACCTAGATTTTCCACGCTAGAGTTGGCTCCGCGTGGGAGCGGCGACCTAGATTTTCCACGCTAGAGTTGGCTCGCGTGGGGCGGCGACCTAGATTTTCCACGCTAGAGTTGGCTCCGCGTGGGGCGACAACTCTGCAAATGGCGACCCGTGGAGTGGTGCCTAGGACTTACGTGGCGCCTAGGTCTTTGGGGTCGGCTCGCGTGGGGCGGCGACCTAGATTTTCCACGCTAGAGTTGGCTCCGCGTGGGAGCGGCGACCTAGATTTTCCACGCTAGAGTTGGCTCCGCGTGGGGCGACAACTCGCAAATGGCGACCACAGTAGGTGGTGCCTAGGACTTCGTGGCGCTGGGTCTTTGAAGTCGGCTCCGCGTGGGAGCGGCGACCTAGATTTTCCACGCTAGAGTTGGCTCCGCGTGGGGCGGCGACTCTACAAGTGATGACCTTGTAGGTGGTGCCTAGGACTTCGTGGCGCTGGGTCTTTGAAGTCGGCTCCGCGTGGGGCGACAACTCTGCAAATGGCGACCCGTGGAGTGGTGCCTAGGACTTACGTGGCGCCTAGGTCTTTGGGGTCGGCTCGCGTGGGGCGACAACTCTGCAAATGGCGACCACAGTAGGTGGTGCCTAGGACTTCGTGGCGCTGGGTCTTTGAAGTCGGCTCCGCGTGGGAGCGGCGACCTAGATTTTCCACGCTAGAGTTGGCTCCGCGTGGGGCGACAACTCGCAAATGGCGACCACAGTAGGTCGGTGCCTAGGACTTACGTGGCGCCTAGGTCTTTGGGGTCGGCTCGCGTGGGGCGACAACTCTGCAAATGGCGACCCGTGGAGTGGTGCCTAGGACTTACGTGGCGCCTAGGTCTTTGGGGTCGGCTCGCGTGGGGCGGCGACCTAGATTTTCCACGCTAGAGTTGGCTCCGCGTGGGGCGACAACTCTGCAAATGGCGACCCGTGGAGTGGTGCCTAGGACTTACGTGGTGCCTAGGTCTTTGGGGTCGGCTCGCGTGGGGCGGCGACCTAGATTTTCCACGCTAGAGTTGGCTCCGCGTGGGGCGACAACTCTGCAAATGGCGACCCGTGGAGTGGTGCCTAGGACTTCGTGGCGCTGGGTCTTTGAAGTCGGCTCCGCGTGGGAGCGGCGACCTAGATTTTCCACGCTAGAGTTGGCTCCGCGTGGGAGCGGCGACCTAGATTTTCCACGCTAGAGTTGGCTCCGCGTGGGAGCGGCGACCTAGATTTTCCACGCTAGAGTTGGCTCCGCGTGGGGCGACAACTCTGCAAATGGCGACCCGTGGAGTGGTGCCTAGGACTTACGTGGCGCCTAGGTCTTTGGGGTCGGCTCGCGTGGGGCGACAACTCTGCAAATGGCGACCCGTGGAGTGGTGCCTAGGACTTACGTGGCGCCTAGGTCTTTGGGGTCGGCTCGCGTGGGGCGACAACTCTGCAAATGGCGACCCGTGGAGTGGTGCCTAGGACTTACGTGGCGCCTAGGTCTTTGGGGTCGGCTCGCGTGGGGCGGCGACCTAGATTTTCCACGCTAGAGTTGGCTCCGCGTGGGGCGACAACTCTGCAAATGGCGACCCGTGGAGTGGTGCCTAGGACTTCGTGGCGCTGGGTCTTTGAAGTCGGCTCCGCGTGGGGCGACAACTCTGCAAATGGCGACCCGTGGAGTGGTGCCTAGGACTTCGTGGCGCTGGGTCTTTGAAGTCGGCTCCGCGTGGGAGCGGCGACCTAGATTTTCCACGCTAGAGTTGGCTCCGCGTGGGGCGACAACTCTGCAAATGGCGACCCGTGGAGTGGTGCCTAGGACTTCGTGGCGCTGGGTCTTTGAAGTCGGCTCCGCGTGGGGCGACAACTCTGCAAATGGCGACCCGTGGAGTGGTGCCTAGGACTTCGTGGCGCTGGGTCTTTGAAGTCGGCTCCGCGTGGGGCGGCGACCTAGATTTTCCACGCTAGAGTTGGCTCCGCGTGGGGCGACAACTCTGCAAATGGCGACCCGTGGAGTGGTGCCTAGGACTTCGTGGCGCTGGGTCTTTGAAGTCGGCTCCGCGTGGGGCGACAACTCGCAAATGGCGACCACAGTAGGTCGGTGCCTAGGACTTACGTGGCGCCTAGGTCTTTGGGGTCGGCTCGCGTGGGGCGGCGACCTAGATTTTCCACGCTAGAGTTGGCTCCGCGTGGGGCGACAACTCTGCAAATGGCGACCCGTGGAGTGGTGCCTAGGACTTCGTGGCGCTGGGTCTTTGAAGTCGGCTCCGCGTGGGGCGACAACTCTGCAAATGGCGACCCGTGGAGTGGTGCCTAGGACTTACGTGGTGCCTAGGTCTTTGGGGGTCGGCTCCGCGTGGGAGCGGCGACCTAGATTTTCCACGCTAGAGTTGGCTCCGCGTGGGGCGACAACTCTGCAAATGGCGACCCGTGGAGTGGTGCCTAGGACTTCGTGGCGCTGGGTCTTTGAAGTCGGCTCCGCGTGGGGCGACAACTCGCAAATGGCGACCACAGTAGGTGGTGCCTAGGACTTACGTGGCGCCTAGGTCTTTGGGGTCGGCTCGCGTGGGGCGGCGACCTAGATTTTCCACGCTAGAGTTGGCTCCGCGTGGGAGCGGCGACCTAGATTTTCCACGCTAGAGTTGGCTCCGCGTGGGAGCGGCGACCTAGATTTTCCACGCTAGAGTTGGCTCCGCGTGGGAGCGGCGACCTAGATTTTCCACGCTAGAGTTGGCTCCGCGTGGGGCGGCGACTCTGCAAGTGACGACCCTGTAGGTCGGGTGCCTAGGACTTACGTGGCGCCTAGGTCTTTGGGGTCGGCTCGCGTGGGAGCGGCGACTCTACAAGTGATGACCTTGTAGGTCGGGTGCCTAGGACTTACGTGGCGCCTAGGTCTTTGGGGGTCGGCTCAGCGTGGGAGCGGCGACCTAGATTTTCCACGCTGGAGTCGGCTCACGTGGGAGCGACAACTCTGCAAATGGCGACCCGTGGAGTGGTGCCTAGGACTTCGTGGCGCTGGGTCTTTGAAGTCGGCTCCGCGTGGGAGCGGCGACCTAGATTTTCCACGCTAGAGTTGGCTCCGCGTGGGGCGACAACTCTGCAAATGGCGACCCGTGGAGTGGTGCCTAGGACTTACGTGGCGCCTAGGTCTTTGGGGTCGGCTCGCGTGGGGCGGCGACCTAGATTTTCCACGCTGGAGTCGGCTCACGTGGGAGCGACGACTCTACAAATGATGACCCTGTAGGTCGGGTGCCTAGGACTTACGTGGTGCCTAGGTCTTTGGGGGTCGGCTCACGTGGGAGCGGCGACCCAGATTTTCCACGCTAGAGTCGGCTCACGGGAGCGGCGACCTAGATTTTCCACGCTAGAGTTGGCTCACGGGAGCGGCGACCTAGATTTTCCACGCTAGAGTTGGCTCACGGGAGCGGCGACCTAGATTTTCCACGCTAGAGTTGGCTCACGGGAGCGGCGACCTAGATTTTCCACGCTAGAGTTGGCTCACGGGAGCGACAACTCGCAAATGACGACCAGAGGGTCGGGTGCCTAGGACTTACGTGGTGCCTAGGTCTTTGGGGGTCGGCTCACGTGGGAGCGGCGACCCAGATTTTCCACGCTAGAGTTGGCTCACGTGGGAGCGACAACTCTGCAAATGACGACCAGAGGGTCGGGTGCCTAGGACTTACGTGGTGCCTAGGTCTTTGGGGGTCGGCTCACGGGAGCGGCGACCTAGATTTTCCACGCTAGAGTTGGCTCACGGGAGCGACAACTCGCAAATGACGACCAGAGGGTCGGGTGCCTAGGACTTACGTGGTGCCTAGGTCTTTGGGGGTCGGCTCACGTGGGAGCGGCGACCCAGATTTTCCACGCTGGAGTCGGCTCACGTGGGAGCGACAACTCTGCAAATGACGACCAGAGGGTCGGGTGCCTAGGACTTACGTGGTGCCTAGGTCTTTGGGGGTCGGCTCACGGGAGCGACAACTCGCAAATGACGACCAGAGGGTCGGGTGCCTAGGACTTACGTGGTGCCTAGGTCTTTGGGGGTCGGCTCACGTGGGAGCGACGACTCTGCAAATGATGACCTTGTAGGTCGGGTGCCTAGGACTTACGTGGCGCCTAGGTCTTTGGGGGTCGGCTCACGGGGGAGCGGCGACCCAGATTTTCCACGCTAGAGTCGGCTCACGGGAGCGACAACTCGCAAATGACGACCAGAGGGTCGGGTGCCTAGGACTTACGTGGTGCCTAGGTCTTTGGGGGTCGGCTCCGCGGGGAGCGGCGACCTAGATTTTCCACGCTAGAGTTGGCTCACGTGGGAGCGACAACTCTGCAAATGACGACCCTGTAGGTCGGGTGCCTAGGACTTACGTGGTGCCTAGGTCTTTGGGGGTCGGCTCACGTGGGAGCGGCGACCCAGATTTTCCACGCTGGAGTCGGCTCACGTGGGAGCGACAACTCTGCAAATGACGACCCCGTAGGTCGGGTGCCTAGGACTTACGTGGCGCCTAGGTCTTTGGGGGTCGGCTCACGTGGGAGCGGCGACCCAGATTTTCCACGCTGGAGTCGGCTCATTGATGTCGTCTCGTCATGGCGAACAAGTACAAGTGCTTCCTTTGTGCTTTTAAAGGGGGAGGTTAGTCCGTTTTGACTTTGGAGTGTGGGGGTTTTCTTAACCGGGGGAGTTAGATTATCTGTCGCGACGAGACGAGAAGGGTTCCTTGACTCGGCTTGACGAGAAGGGTTCCTTGTCTCGATCTAATCGGAAGAGTTTTCTGAACTCATTCCCAGTTAAGAGGTTTCCCTGACTCGCTAAGTGGAACGAGGCCGTCATGCTCCCTTTTTAAGCCAAAAGGAAGTCTCGTCTGGCCGCCATGGAGGGGACATCAAGAGGTTCCTTGCACAATGTGAAAACATGTAATGATAGTTAGGAGCAGAAATGCACTTATATTGAAAGATCTCGAAGAAGATTTACAATACAAAGAGTTTATTGAAAAAACTTCCTAAAATGCTCGATGTTCCAGGGATGTTGCAATATCCTTCCTTTGGGGCTTCTTAGTCGGTATGTTCCAGGGTGTAGCTCTTCAAGGACGGTGTATGGTCCTTCCCAATTAGGGGCCAGTTTGCCACGCTTGGTGTCCTTGTCGAACGCCGCCTTCCTTAGCACCATATCGCCAACACAGAATCTTCTTGGTCGGACTTTGCTGTTGTAGTATCGGGCGATCCGTTGCTGGTTGACCACTTGCTTGCGTAGCGCAGCCGCTCGAGCTTCATCCACTAAGTCCAGTTGCACTCGAAGTCCAGCCGAATTCACTTCTTCATCAAAGTGTTGGAGTCGGATGGTGGGCATGCCGACTGCGACCGAGTCACCGCCTAGCCCATAAGCTAGCTTGAAAGGGGTTTCGTCGGTCGAGTTCTTGTGAGTCGTCCTGTACGACCATAAGATGCTCGGCAACTCTTCGATCTAATTGCCGACTGCTTTGTCGATTTTCTTCTTCAGGGCTTGGAGGATGTATTTGTTGGTAGCTTCTGCTAGTCCATTGCACTTGGGATGGGCTACCAAAGCGAATTTGAGCTTGATCCCCTATTCTTCACAAAAATCTTGGAATCCTCCGCTGCTGAATTGAGTACCGTTGTCGGTGATGAATGAGCGAGGGATGCCAAACCGACAAACAATCGACTTCTAGGCGAAGCCAGTGATGTTGCTTTCTCCAATCTTTGCTAAGGGCTTGGCTTCAATCCACTTAGTGAAGTAGTCAATGGCGACTATTAGGAATTTGTGCTGCCCTGGAGTAAGAGGGAGCGGCCCCAATATATCCAGGCCCCATTGGGCGAAAGGAATGGGACTGAAGATGGAAGTTAGCTTTGTGGCAGTGGCTCTGGGGATTTCAGCAAAGAGTTGGCACTTCTGACATTGAGAGACAAGCCTCTTGGAGTCGGCTACTATTGTCGGTCAATAATATCCTTGCCAGATGATCTTCTAAGCGAGAGTTCTCACCCTTGGGTGGTTTCCATAGACGCCTTCGTGGATTTCCTTCAAGACATAATCAGCTTCGGTCGGTCGAAGGCATCGAAGATAAGGTCCAACTCCGCTGCTTTGATAGGATGACCGGTAGAGCTGATCGTCAATCATGAGGTAACGGGGGGCAGTCCTCTGTAAACTCTTCGCTTCGGTCGCGTCTGTGGGTAAGACGCCACTGATCAAGAATTGGATGATGGAGTCCATCCAACAAGACTCATGGGGAGCATCGGTCTGCATGACATCTAAAGGAGCTTCTGAAATGCTGGGACGCTGGAGTGTCAGTGAAGATGGGTCCGGAGCTGCTCATGGAGCTGGTCGATCTGACTTTGACAAAGCGTCGCTTCGAGCGTTGCTAAGCGAGGACACAGGTGATCTTGAAGTTGGCAAAGCGGATCGAAAGATTCTTAACAATCTTCAGATACTGGGCCATTCTCTTGTCTTTAGCAGCATATTTTCCGTTGACTTGGTGAACGACCAGTTGGGAGTCAGCCAGTACACTTAAGCTTTTGGCTTTAACTGCTAAGGCGGCCCGCAGGCCGGCAATGAGGGCTTCATACTCGGCCTCATTATTTAAAGCGGAGAACTTGAAGGCGATTGACTGTTCTGTGATTGTTCCTTCAGGCGTAAGACAACGCCGGCCCCACTTCCTGCTTCACTTGAGGATCCGTCCACCTTCAACTCCCACCAAGAGGTAACTTTAGGGGAGTCGTTCTCAAGGTCGGGACATAGGGGAGGTGTCGCTGTTTGCTTCTTTGTCTACTTGGCAGATGCTGGTTGATCAGGGACGGTGAGGTTCGCCGGCTCGCCATCTGGCAAGGTGGATTCTATGAGGAAGTCGGCCAAAGCTTGTGCCTTGATGGTGGTTCTGGGCGCGAACTGCACATCATATTCGCTAAGTTTGATCGACCACGCAACCATCCTCATAGATGTGGTGGGACTCCCCAGGGACTTCTTCATCGGTAGACTCATCCGCACAATGATGGGGTGTGCTTGAAAGTATGGACGAAGCCTCCGAGCAGTGGTGATGAGGGCAAAAGATGTTTTTTCAACCAGGGGGTAGTTCAGCTCTCCTGCTCTGAGAATCCGGCTGACATAGTAGACCGGCTTCTGGATATGTCTTCTTCTCGAATAAGCACCGAAGCATAACTTGGAGAAATGACCAAATACGTATAGGGTCTCCCCTTCTACTGGTTGGCTCAAGAGCGGCTTGGTGCTCAGATAAGCTTTGAGTTCTCTGAAAGTGACACAGCATTCTTCCGTCCACTCTAATTTCTTCTTGGGGTCTTTGGTTCCCCTAAGTATCTTGAAAAAGGGAAGGCTCCTTTCAACGGACTTGGAGAGAAAGCGCCCCAAGGCGGCTATCTTGCCGTTGAGCTTCTGAATATCTTTCATGGTGCGCGGCTCAGGAAGTCGCTCGATTGCCTCGATCTTCTCCGGGTTGATCTCAATACCCCTCTGGGTGATCATAAACCCCAAAAACTTTCCCAACTGCACTCCAAAAGCGCACTTCGTCGGGTTAAGCTTCATGCGGTAATGCCGGAGAGTAGAGAAGGTTTCCTCGAGGTCGGCAATGTGAGCGGCAGCTAGCCTCAACTTCGCCAGAATGTCGTCCACATAGGCTTCCACATTGCGACCGAGTTGAGATTTGAAGATCTTGTTGACCAGCCTTTGATAGGTCGCTTCTGCATTCTTGAGACCAAAAGGCATGACATTATAGCAGAAGGTGCCTCGGTCAGTGATAAAGGACGTCTTCTCCTGATCATGCTCCGCCATGCGGATCTGGTTGTAGCCTGAGAAAGCGTCCAAGAAGCTCAGCAACTGATGTCCTGCACTTTCATCCACTAACTGATCAATGCGAGGGAGAGGGTAGCTGTCTTTGAGGTAGGCTTTGTTGAGGTCGGTGAAGTCGACGCATGTCCTCCATTTACCACTAGATTTCTTCACCAGCACCACGTTGGATAACCATTCGGGATATTGGACTTCCCAAATGAAGCCGACCTTCAAGAGTCACTCGACCTCTTCCGCCGCTGCCTTCTGTCGCTCGGGTCCTAGGTGCCTCTTCTTCTGTCGAACTGGCTTGCAATATCAATCGACAGAGAGCTCGTGGAAAATGACATCGGGTGAAATGCCTAGCATGTCTTCTGGACCCCAAGCAAACACATCAAGATTAGATAAAAGAAAAGTAATTATCGCACCTCTTAATAGTTTCGAGAGGCTGGACCCAATCCCGAGCGTCTTCTCGCCCTTGTGGTCGACCGGGATCTCTTGGAGGTCTTCAACTGGAGTTGTCCTCTCGCGCTCCATCTTCTTCTCAAACCGGTGAGTCGCCTTCTCGATGGGCATGGCGGCCGCGACTCCTTTTTACTTGGTGGAGAGCACATAGCAAGCTCGGGCCTAGATTTCTTCACTAGCACCACGTTGGATAACCATTCAGGATATTGGACTTCCCGAATGAAGCCGGCCTTCAAGAGTCGCTCGACCTCTTCCGCCGCTGCCTTCTGTCGCTCGGGTCCTAGGTGTCTCTTCTTCTGTCGAACTGGCTTGCAATATCGGTCGACAGAGAGCTCGTGGCAAATGACATTGGGCAAAATGCCTGGCATGTCTTCTGGACCCCAAGCAAACACATCAAGATTAGATAAAAGAAAAGTAATTATCGCACCTCTTAATGGTTCCGAGAGGCTGGACCCAATCCTGAGCGTCTTCTCGCCCTTGTGGTCGACCAGGATCTCTTGGAGGTCTTCAACTGGAGTTGTCCTCTCGCGCTCCATCTTCTTCTCAAACTGGCGAGTCGCCTTCTCGATGGGCATGGCGGCCGCGACTGCTTTTCCCTTGGTGGAGAGCACATAGCAAGCTCAGGCCTCCTTCTGGTCGCTCCGGACTATCCCGACTCCTCTTGGCATTGGGAACTTGATCATCTGATGATAAGTGGAAGGGATGGCTCGAAAATGATGGAGGGACGTTCGACCCAGGATGACATTATGCACCGACTTGATGTCCATCACTATAAACCGGATCGCCAACGCCGACCGCATGGGGCTCCCAAATAAAGGAAGAGTGATTTACCCCTCTGGTAGCTGAGAATGTCCTGTGAAGCCAATCAAAGAACCCAAAGATGGCTGCAGCTTGGATTTGTCAATACCCATGCGGTTGAACGCATCCAAGAACAATATATCGACAGAGCTCCCGGTGTCGATCATGATTCTCTTCACTTTGAAGCCGTAAATGTCGGCTGAGATGATGATGAGGTCGTCATGAGGTGTTTCGACTCCTTCTAAGTCGGCCTCGCTGAAAGAGATGGACATATCTGCCTTCGGTCTTTTATCACAGCTGTTCACTCGTAGAGCATGCTTGGCATATCTCTTCCGAGCATTATTAGACTCTCCTCCTAGAGTAGGACCACCACTAATGGTGTTGATAACTCCTCGACTTCCTTGTCCAACTTCGTGATGTTCCGAGTGGGGTCGAGGTCGGGGAGATCGAGAGCGAGGCCTCCGGTCGTCCCTCTTGGGGTGCTGATCTCTATGGATCAGGTTCTTCAAAAAATCCTCTTTGGATGAGATCTTCAATGTCTCTTTGTAGAACACGGCAATCTCCAGTGTCGTGGCCGTGATCCCTATGATACCAACAATACTGTCGTGGATCCCTCCTATTTGGGTCCGACCTTGTTTGGGTCGAAAGTTGATTTCTTTGTCGTTTCCATTGCAAAACTTAATGATTTAGTCATATTTGAGGTTCTTCAGCAATTTTTGATGCCTACAGACCTCATCTGCGGCGGCGGCTTGTTGAGGAGTCTCTCCCTTTGGGCCTTGTCTAGGGCCCCGAAAAGGGATGTGTTGAGGATTGTGAATACTGGAGGGGGAGCGTCTGCTCTTCTGTCCTCTCTCCTGTCAAACCGACCATTACGGTTGTTCTTGGGAGGAGGGTTTCTTAGAATATTTCTAGGCTCTTCCCTCCGAGGTGGATCTTGGGCTGACCTAGTAGGAGGGGTAGCTGGATCCACGGGGGGAGCCGCATGTGGAGTCGGCTGAGAAAGATGATGGGGCGCTGGCACTGTAGATGGGGTGGACGTCAAGACGAGAGTAGCCGCCTTGCTGGATTCGGCCTCTGCTGCGATCTTGTAAGATTCAGCTTCTTCCATATTCATGTAATCATGAGCTTTGGACATCAACTGCTCATAACTTTTGATTGGCTTCTTGTTGAGGGCCTTAGACAGGTCGCTCGGTCGCAATCCCGCCACCAGAGCTGCCATGGCGACATTGTTCCCTGAATCTTCGACTTCTAGCCTCTTCGCCTGGAATCTCTTTATATAGGCCCTAAGGCTCTCACCGCTCTTGCTTGGTGCGGATGAGCACCTTGGGCCGGTTTGGGCTTGGCGTTGGCTAAGAAATGGTGGATGAACTTTCGACTCAGCTTCAAGCTTCCAATGGACTTCTTCTCTAACGAAGTTCCACCAAAGTTTGGCACTCCTACCAAAGTAATCGAAGCAGCCGACAGATGGTCACTTCGCGCTCGCCATGATCATGGTATTATGATAATCCTGAACATGTTTGGCCGGATCTCTATCACCCCCGTACTTGTCCA
This sequence comes from Asparagus setaceus, assembly GCA_012295165.1. Lineage (NCBI taxonomy): Eukaryota > Viridiplantae > Streptophyta > Magnoliopsida > Asparagales > Asparagaceae > Asparagus > Asparagus setaceus. The sequence goes on from CM022706.1 coordinate 69,835,479, forward strand.
TCGTTGGCATCTTGAACTTCTCGGTAGGCGCTCTCATGATGGAGTCGGTAAAGGGAGTGTTCCCTCCAATGGCGTCGGCGACAGGTTGATACACCTGATTATAGTCGCATGTGCGCTGATGGGTGGTTGGGAGCGGTGCCGTGGGGGCAGCGCAAGGCCTCGAGGCTGTGCCTGCTGGTTCCTTTACGCCTTGGCTAGGAGCAGGGCTTTTATCGGTGACGTCGAAGATGAGGGGACGATGTCTAGAGTCGGGCGCTACCGAAGTGATCAGCCAGCATGGCGCGCTGCTCCTCGATGATCCCTTCTCGACTTATCAATATGAGGAGTCTCCGGGAGCGGAGTTTGCAGCAAGACGAATCGGCGATCACCTTGAGCGGTAGAATGATGGCTGGTGGAGGGTTGAGCCGCCGCTGCTGTCGATGGCGTTGGCTATGCCGGCCGAGGGGAAGCGAGCCAAGAGTTCGCTTCAAAAACCTGAGCCGGGTCAAGAAAAACTCAGCGGGCTTGAGTGACATAGCCCGCTGGTAGGTTCCCCAACCCTAAGATCATCACCACGGACATGATTGCAAGAAGCGAGGCTCCGGTGAAGCCAAACTATTGATGTATGAAATCACAGTCACTAACCTCGGTGTGAGTTTAGTTTTGAAGAGAGCAGAGTCTGCCTTCTCTTCTTATATCCGGTGATGCTGTTCCAATAGGGGGTTCACCTGCGACAGAAGCACCTATGGAAGAGGCGAAGTTGGGATCTCCGGTGATTCCTCCGACAGTCAAGTTAGTATCTGGAAAGGAGAAAAGCTATGGAGAGAGAGAGGATTTACTGAGAGAAGAATCACTTACTTGGTTCGTTGTTCATGTTGCTACTTATACTTAGGGCATTGAGGGTATTTTCGTCTTTCCGCTCGGTAGAAAATCGCTGATGAGTCAGCCCTCTCTTCCACGTGTGGGCTAGCGATTGGCCGAGCACCCCTTTGTTGGCTACGGTGGCTTGCCTTTACAAGTGTCAAGTTGTGGGTGGATTGAGAGTTAGTGTTGTCTATTCGCCATTAATGAGATGGGATTGGCTACCGTGAGTCGTATGGGTCCGAGGTGTCTTAAATATCGTGAGAGATGGAGGAGTTAAGGGGCTGTCAGTGCATTTAATACGATGTTGACGGGTTCGAGTATCATATAACCGTCGTTTAGGTGGAGGGAACCACATAGGACGACGAGAGAGAGAGGGAGAAGTCGAGGCCGAATGGCCGACTCGCGCTGCATCTCAAGTCACCCATGAGGGTAATTATCTGAAGGAGACGGCTGGCACCGCCCTTCGCGTCGTCCAAGGGGACGAATAGCTAGAAGGCGATGACTAGTGGTCTTTTGTGTCGCTCTGGAGAATAGGCGATTCGAGAGGGGTAGCTTTAAGGTAGTTGATGGATAAAGTGGACGACTAGTACCACCATTCATGTCATCTGTGGGAGAGAATTGATGGTCCGACCAACACCGCCTTCGGCGTCGAGCGATGTGATCGTCCACGCACCCGCGAGGGTTGAGCAGGTCGTCTATTGGTGGGGCCGCGAAGGCTGATGTCGCCTAAGCTAACGAGCAAAAGTGTTCGGCCCATGCTAACACTCGGTTTTCCTTTTAATCACTAATTAGTGGTTATGACCATAACACAATATATATATATATATATATATATATATATATATATATATATATATAGAAAATATAAAATTTAAAATCTAAATTTATGAATAAAATCCTATTTTTGATTAAAAATTAAGGAGATATTTATTTTATAGAATTATGAAATAATTATATAATTTATGAAAATAGAAAATTTTTGGGATAAACTAATATTTTGAATAAAATTAGATTTTCTTAAATTTAAAAATACAAACATTTTTTGAAAATATAAAAATCATAATTTATGAAAAAATCCTATTTTCATTAAACAATTAGATAATAAAATCCGAAATATAGAAAATAAATAATTCAGAATATTATGAAGTTAACTAATTTCTCAAACATTATTAAATTTAGTATACAAATATTATGCAATCATAACTCATGATAAATATTTGTTGCAAAATTATTCTAAAAATTATGATCTAAAATATTATATTTAAAAGTTTAATAAATAAAATTAATATCACAAATTTAAAAATAAAAAATTGTGAATAATTTTTTTATTTTTGAAAAATTTTAAAATTAATTTATTTCAAAATTGGTACTAAATTCAAAATAATTTGAAAAATTAGAACACGATCTAAATTAAAAATATAAATTAAAGTAAGAATTTTTTCATTAATATACTTTAAAATTGGTACATAAATTTTGTAATTTGAAACTTTTGAAATTTTGGTATTATTTAATCTCAAAATTAGTATTAAATTAGGTATAAAAATAAATTTTCACAACTATCTTAAAAAATACAAAATCTAAATTAATTAATTAAGGTATTCATTATTCTCATAATAATTCCTATTTTTGAAAAAGTTTGAAATTGATTTATTTCAAAATTGCTATTAAATTGGAAATAATTTGAAAAATTAGAACACGATCTAAATTAAAAATATAAATTAAAGTAAGAATTTTTTCATTAATATACTTTAAAATTGGTACATAAATTTTGTAATTTGAAACTTTTGAAATTTTGGTATTATTTAATCTCAAAATTAGTATTAAATTAGGTATAAAAATAAATTTTCACAACTATCTTAAAAAATACAAAATCTAAATTAATTAATTAAGGTATTCATTATTCTCATAATAATTCCTATTTTTGAAAAATTTTAAAATTAATTTATTTCAAAATTGGTACTAAATTCAAAATAATTTGAAAAATTAGAACACGATCTAAATTAAAAATATAAATTAAAGTAAGAATTTTTTCATTAATATACTTTAAAATTGGTACATAAATTTTGTAATTTGAAACTTTTGAAATTTTGGTATTATTTAATCTCAAAATTAGTATTAAATTAGGTATAAAAATAAATTTTCACAACTATCTTAAAAAATACAAAATCTAAATTAATTAATTAAGGTATTCATTATTCTCATAATAATTCCTATTTTTGAAAAAGTTTGAAATTGATTTATTTCAAAATTGCTATTAAATTGGAAATAATTTGAAAAATAGAAATACGATCTAAAATTTTGGAGGAATCAATATCTCGACATAAGCCAAGAGGCAGATCTTGTGCCACTCCACCAGGTCGTATGAAACTGGCATGCATCCTGGCTCCCGGGACTCTTTCATAGAATTCCAACAATTTCTCCCGCTCCTCAAAAGCCCAAAGGAACGGAGTTGATGCTCCCACATCCATAGCATGAGTAGTTGAAGCAAGTGAATGATTTGAAATTCGAGTTATTTCACGGAATAACACTCGTATATATTGAGCTCGTAATGGTACCTCGCAATTCAAAAGTCTCTCTACGGCTGAAGAATGAGCGTGTTCTTGGGCCATCGTAGAAACATAGATAGGGTCAACGATGAAAAATTTTGAAATTAATTTATTTCAAAATTGCTATTAAATTGGAAATAATTTGAAAAATAGAAATACGATCTAATTTGGTAATTTAATTAAACCAAGATTTTTCTACTAATTTACTTAAAATACGAATCTATTATACATAAATTTGGTAACTTGAATTTGGTAATTTAAAATTTATTGAAATTTTGGTATTATTTAATTTCTAAATTACTATTAAATTTGGTATAAAAATAAATTTTCACAACTATCTAAAACAAAAAAATTCAAATTAAAAATTGAAATTCTAAAACTAAATAATTTTGTAAAAATTTTAATTTTAATAATAGAATTTAAAAAATCAAATTTTCAACTTAATATCAGAAATTTCAAAAATAAAATTACTTTTAAGAAATATTTACAAATAAAACCCAAAAATTTCATATATTTTGGTAGCATCAATTTGGTAATTTGATTTTTTAAATTTTGATATTATTTAATTTCAAAAATAGTATTAAATTTGGTAACAAAATATGGTAATTTGAAATTTTGGTTGGTAAAAATTTTAATTTCAGTGATTTTTAAAATAAGCAAAATTTCAAATTAATATTAAAAATTTCAAAAATAGTATTAATATTGGTATAAAAATAAATTTTCAGAAATATTTAAAATTAAAACATAGAAAATTCAAATTAATTTGGTAGCATCAATTTGGTAATTTGATTTTTTCTAATTTCGGTATTATTTAATCTTTAAAATAGTATTAATATTGGTATAAAAATAAATTTTCAGAAATATTTAAAATTAAAAATCCAAAATTAAAACTAATATCAGAAAACTAATTTCATAATTGTTGTTTTTGGAAAATTTCAGAATTAATTTATTTTAAAATTTGTATTAAATTTGGAATAAGTTGAAAAATAGGAACACAATCTAAATTTTGTAATTTAATTAAAGTTAGATTTTTAAAAATTGAAAATTTCTGATGATAATTTTAAAAATTCAATGTCATTTATTTTAATATATTGAATAAATCAAGTCTAGAAATTTGAAGCAAAATATGCATTGAATTATGAATAAAAATAACTATTTGATATAAAAAATAATTAAAATATAAAAATAAAATAAATATTCAATGGTTGTAGCATAGATACCTAAGTATATTTCTCCAAGCAACAAAAGACCCCTTGGTTGAAGATAAAAAACGGAGATTTTTCTCTTGGAGTAATTTTTCGAGAAGAATTAAAACTACAAAAAATATTAAACATATTAAAATAAAATAAATATTCAACAGCTGTAGAATAATTACATGAAGTTTTTCTCCAAGCAACAAAAGTGCCGCAGGTTGAAGATAAAAAACGGAGATTTTTCTCTTGGAGTAATTTTTCGAGAAGAATTAAAACTACAAAAAATATTAAACATATTAAATTGAAAATAAATATTTGACAGTTGTAGAATAAAACCTGAATTTTTAGCAACAAAGGCTACTGTGGGTTGAAGATAATAAATTAGAGGTTTTTTCCGAGTAACTTTTTCCGAGAAGAATTAAACCGAACTATAATATATAAAAATATATTAATTAAGCATATTAAAATAAAAATAACTATTCGAGTGCTTAGAATAAATATCTAATTTTTTCTCCAAATAAAAGCCATGGGTTCTAGATTAAATATCGAGAATTTTTGAATAATTGTTTTCCGAGATTAATTAAAATCGAAAAGAAAATTTCATTTGAGAAGAAACGACTCAAAAGATTCGAATTGATATTATTTGTGATAATTAGAATTAGTTACAAAAGATACAATGATTAATTATAAATTGGTTTTACTCTATATAGAGATGTTTAAATTAAAGGTACAAAAGATATTACAAAAGATACAATGATTAATAATAAATTGGTTTTACTATATATAGAGATGTTTAAATTAAAGGTTGAGATATTATAGCAATTAACATGGACGGTTTAAATGAGATGACACGTGTCAAAAATTTTGAGAAGGAGGAAGATAATGTGCCATTCTCTGGTGAGTTTTTAAGCTTTTTGATTTTGCTTTAATGTATACCCTAGTAAAAGATTTTATATAGGGTAAATTACAAGAAAACCACGTCATCTATACTTGGTGTTTCAAGAAACCTCTTCATCTACTAAGTTGAACAAAACCCTCATTTGTACCTAGCTTTTCAAGAAATTCCTTCATCTATTGAGTTCAAAAAATAAAATAAAAATAAAAAAATAAAAAATCCCTCCTTTATATAATTTCAAAAAAAAGTTTCCCTGCTTATGAACATGCATATTAATAAAGTAATGTAGCTCTCTTCATCTATGAAGAAGATGATAGAAGATACTGAATAGAAAATGTTCATTTCACTTGTGTTGATGTCAGTTATCAAACATGGATTTTATATGGAGATTATGAGAGTGTTAGGGTCCTCAATCTCCTTCAGATGATCGATTCTGGGGCGCGCTATTCTGCCCTACACATGAAGAACTCGTGAGAGGACGAAGTTGTGTGCTTAAGCAGTACGTTCTCCTTTTATAGTGGGTTAGAGGGGTAAATGGGTGACTTTGGCTGAGTCTAGATGGAGGCCTAGTCATCACCTTCTTCATAGGTGGCGTCTGTTGGAAGGAGTGAGTCAGCTAGGTATCTAATGCGGGGATGACAGCAGGTGCTCGGAGCTAACTAGATCCGATGAGACATAAAGGCTATGAGGGCTGGAGCAATGATGATTTTGTCAGGACAGTTAATGCGAGAGCAGTCGGTTGGCGAGGGGTTCGAGGTAACCACCGCCTCTCTATTCGTTTGGTTGAGGACTGACAACCATCACCTTTTCACTTGGTTACTCAAGTTGTCGGCTGATTAAGTCGGTTGTGAGAGTTGTTGGCTATAAATGCAGTCCGAGTGCGGGTTGCGTGTAGGGTTGTTCTGGTGGGTTGGCCAGCAAGTATCATCTTTTCACTCGGCTACGCAAGTTGTCGGCCTACTGAGTCAGTCATGGGAGAAGCTTGAGTCGTCTTAGCTTCTAATTTGCCTGATTAGGCACGGGGTGGGATACGTGTCGGCTTCCCTATGAAGATTAGTATTTAGTGATTTTGGGAGTCATAACAGTTGATGTCAGTTATCAAACAAGGGTTTTATGTGCGATTATGAGAGTGTTAGGGTCCTCAATCTCCTTCAGATAACCGGTTCTGGGGCCCACTGTTCTTCCTTACACACGAAGAACTCGTGAGAGGACGGAGTTGGGTTCTTAAGCAGTACGTTCTCCTTTTATCGTGGGTTAGAGGGGTAAATGGGTAACTTTGGCCGAGTCTAGCTGGCGGCCTAGTCATCACCTTCTTTGCAGGTGGCGTATGTTGGAAGGAGTGAGTCAGCTAGGTATTTACTGCAGGGATGACAGCAGGTGCTCAGAGCTGACTAGGTCCGATGAGTCATAAAGGCTATGAAGGCTGGAGCAATGATGATTTTGTCAGGGCAGTTAATGCAAGAGCAGTTGGCTGGCGAGGGGTCCGAGGTAACCACCGCCTCTCTATTCGTTCGGTTGAGGGCCGACAATCACCACCTTTTCATTCGGTTACTCAATTTGTCGGGCTGATTGAGTCGGCCGTGAGAGTTGTCGGCCGTGAGAGTTGTCGGCTGTGACAGCAGTCTGAGTGCGGTTTGCGTGTAGGGTTGTTCTGGTGGGTTGACCGGCAAGTACCGCCTTTTTACTCGGCTACGCAAGTTGTCAGCCTATTGAGTCGGCCGTGGGAGAAGCTTGAGTCATCTTGGCTTCTAATTTGCCTGATTAGGCACAGGGTGAGACACGTGTCGGCTTCCCTATGAAGATTAGTATTTAGTGATTTTGGGAGTCATAACAGTTGATGTCAGTTATCAAATAGGAGTTTTATGTGGGGATTATGAGAGTGTTAGGATCCTCAATCTCTTTCAGATGACCAGTTCTGGGGCCTGCTATTCTTCCCTACACATGAAGAACTCGTGAGAGGACGAAGTTGTGTTCTTAAGCAGTACGTTCTCCTTTTATAGTGGGTTAGAGGGGTAAATGGGTAACTTTGGCCGAGTCTAGTTGGTGGCCTAGTCATCACCTTCTTCACAGATGGCATCTATTGGAAGGAGTGAGTCAGCTAGGTATTTAATGCGGGGATGACAGCAGGTGCTCAGAGCTAACTAGGTCCGATGAGTCATAAAGGCTATGAGGGCTAGAGCAATGATGATTTTGTCAGGGCAGTTAATGCAAGAGCAGTCGGCTGGCGAGGGTTCGGGGTAACTACCGCCTCTCTCTTCGTTCGGTTGAGGGCTGACAACCACCACCTTTTCACTCGGTTACGCTCACGCAAGTTGTCAGCTAATTGAGTCGGTCGTGAGAGTTGTTGGCTATAAATGCAACCGAAAGCGGGTTGCGTGTAGGGTTGTTCTGGTGGGTTGGACGACAAGTACCACCTTTTCACTCGGCTACGCAAGTTGTCGGTCTATTGAGTCGGCTGCAGGAGAAGCTTGCGTCGTCTTAGCTTCTAATTTGACTGATTAGGCATGGGGTGAGACACGTGTCGGCTTCCATATGAAGATTAGTATTTAGTGATTTTGGGAGTCATAACAGTTGATGTCAGTTATCAAATAGGAGTTTTATGTGGGGATTATGAGAGTGTTAGGATCCTCAATCTCTTTCAGATGACCAGTTCTGGGGCCTGCTATTCTTCCCTACACATGAAGAACTCGTGAGAGGACGAAGTTGTGTTCTTAAGCAGTACGTTCTCCTTTTATAGTGGGTTAGAGGGGTAAATGGGTAACTTTGGCCGAGTCTAGTTGGTGGCCTAGTCATCACCTTCTTCACAGATGGCATCTATTGGAAGGAGTGAGTCAGCTAGGTATTTAATGCGGGGATGACAGCAGGTGCTCAGAGCTAACTAGGTCCGATGAGTCATAAAGGCTATGAGGGCTAGAGCAATGATGATTTTGTCAGGGCAGTTAATGCAAGAGCAGCTGGTCGGGCGAGGGTCCGAGTAACCACCGCCTCTATTCGTTCGGTTGAGGGTCGACAACCACCACCTTTTCACCGGCCACGCAAGTTGTCACCTATTGAGTCGGCCGTGAGAGTTGTTGGTTGTGACAAGATCAGTCGCGAGTTGCGTGTAGGGTTGTTCGGTGGGTTGGACGACAAGTACCACCTTTTCACCGGCCACGCAAGTTGTCAGCTAATTGAGTCGGTCGTGAGAGTTGTTGGTTGTGACAGCAGTCCGAGTGCAGGTTGCGTGTAGGGTTGTTCTGGTGGGTTGGACGACAAGTACCACCTTTTCACTCGGCTACGCAAGTTGTCGGTCTATTGAGTCGGCTGCAGGAGAAGCTTGCGTCGTCTTAGCTTCTAATTTGACTGATTAGGCATGGGGTGAGACACGTGTCGGCTTCCATATGAAGATTAGTATTTAGTGATTTTGGGAGTCATAACAACTTGGATAGCTCAAAGTTTACCCAGTTTTTCACTTTGATACACCCAAATATTCTTCAACACTCTGATACCCCAATCTTTCAATACCACAAACTTTCAATCCATTTTACATTATTACCCAAAATTTTCAATTACATTTCACTTTGATACCTCCATCCATGTTCGTTAGATTTTTAGCTAAACCTATATCACGTCTTTAGAATGTGAATATTTATATCTATTTTACCCAGTTGTTAAGTAGGTCAACGAATTTAATATTAAACACAATCTAGACGAAAAGAAAAAGAATTTTACCCAGTTATTAGCCTAAATTCATACAATTATAAATGATTTCAGGTGCTAATATCAACTACTTTTCATATAAAAACAAAACCTCCAAAAGTCCCAGAAATTTCTACAAGAATGTTACAAGAACTCAACAAAGAAAGCTCTCCGCCACTCTTCCCGAGTGAATTCAAAAGTTCTTGTAGCATTCAGAACTTTCAAACATAAATTCTCCCGTGCAAAGCACGGGTTGAATACTAGTGAAAGTATTTAGAGCGTGATGGGGGTGCTACAGTACCAACAAAACGGCCAAAAAGAAAAAGAACGCAAACCCGACCCGATTCGTCAAAAGATCCGACCTCCTTTCGAAAATCAAAAACCTCTCGAACTCAAAAACTAGGGTTTTGTCAAAAAAAATAAAACCAGTGAAAAAGCTCGAGCTAGAAGAGAGCAATGGCGAACGACAGCGACATGAGCGGATGGACTGAGCTCCTCCACTCCTCAACCAAGCTCTTGGAGCAAGCAGCTCCTTCTGCTCAGTTTCCCCCTCTTCAGGTCACTTTTTCACTATCCCCCTTCTCCATTCTATTTTTTACTGATTTGTTTTTGATTTTTTTGTGTTGGCAGAGGAATCTTGATCAGCTGGAAGCGCTATCGAAGAAACTGAAGTCGAAGACTCTTAGGGCTGAAACCCCTACTCAATCCATCGCTGCCACTAGGTACACCTCAAATTTCCACTGTTTTTGGAGTTTGATTTTTACTTACTTATATTTGCATAGTTATCCCTCAATTCTTTCATATTGAATTCTTTGCCTCTGAAGGATTCTAAGATTTGAGGGGTGTTTTAACTCAACGTGGTAGGTTTTGGGGTGTATAAGCAAATATCTAGATTTGGGGAAAATTTGCTAGTAGGGTACGTTTGGTTTATGGGCGAAAGACCCATTTGTGAATTATGTGTTGGATTGCTGAAAGAGAGATTTTTTTTTTGGGTAATAGACTCTTGGCTCGGGAAGGGATAAATGCGGAGCAGTTGGCTCGGGATCTTAAGTCTTTTGAGCTGAAGGTGAGCTTCTCTCTGGATGATTTAGGTGTGCAACTACTGTAAAGTGTGTGTTTCTTATTGTTTTTTTTCCTTTCGTGTAGACCACTTTTGAGGATGTGTTTCCTTCGGAGGCGACAACTGTGGAGGAGTATTTGCAGCAGGTATATTTCACTTGGACACTGTTGTTTTAATGTGGTTTAGGTTAGAAAATGACTTCTGATGAACTGACTTGTGAGGGCAATAACTACTTATCCACCTTTTTTGTTTGAGTGTGTTGGTTGGTGGCAAACCCCTGTATTTCATTAATAAGAATTTAATGAAACAACCAAAAAATATAGAAGTACATACAACCATAATCAAAGATAGCCACAACTACATAAGATAATACTACAAAACACACGACCTAACTACAGGAGCTAAGGAAACACCAAAAATGCCATGCTTCCATCAATCAGACACTTGTCCTTTCCCGTGATGTTGATCCTCCCTCTGACACCCATTCCTCCCTTAACCTTCACAGAAGAATAGTCTAAGAAGTCGTGATCCTCGTCCTGGTGCTGAAGCAAGTTGTTCACTGTCACTGCGTGCTCCTACTAGATGGGAACACCATAGTCGAACATTAGTAATGAAAACATGGTAAACCTTAGAGCTACCAGATGTCAATTTATTGAAAAATAGATGTTACCTGAGTACTTCTAATATGAAGCTGTACCCGTACCCGACATATATCCGTACCCGTACTGAAACTCCTTGGACACTCCTTGCATATATGTATACATTTATTTGGGCATGTAGTCAATTATACAATACATGTTTTAATTTAAAACACTTGTCATACATTTTTTATACATATATCCTATACTTCACATCGACTTCTTGAAACTTGTTGAACTTAGGTCAGGTTCCGAATTATGATTTTGAAGGCTTGTTTGGATGTCTAGTTCAAACCACTAGTGATTTTCCAATTTATAATTCACATAATAAAAGAAACATAAAAATGTTATAGGAATTTTAATTATCATCCTTGGTTCTCATATAAATTATTAGTTCCAATATATAATATATGTGTATATAAATATTTATATATTCGTCACCCGGTACCATACCTTCTACAAAATTTCCATGTCCCGTATAGGTACTAGTACCCGTACCCATGCAACATAGTTGAAAATCCTATTGGACAATAGAATCTACATAACAAACTTTTAACGGTGAGATGAGAGTGTAGGATTATTTTAGAAATATATTATTAGCCTAAGAAGGAGCTCGCATCTAGCCTTAATTTTCAGGGACATGTTCAGTAGTAACATAATATGCAGTTTACCATTTTAAGCTATCAGCTCCCACAATAAGACAAGCTTGTATGGAGATCTGACTTATAAGGGTGAGATGGGAGTTCTGGACTATTTCAGAAAACTATTATTAGCCTAAAAAGGACCTGACACCTAACATTAATTGTCAGGGACATGTTTAATAGTAACATACTATGCAGTTACCATTTTAAGTTATCAGCTGTCGTAATAAAACAAGCTATAAATTTATGGAGATATGGAGATAGGGATACAATGAAATCTAAACCATCATGAAAGATTAAATTGGTAGTTCTCATCTTCATGTTCTACAAAGCTAGGAATGCATATATATTTGGAATATCAATTCCTTAGTCTCGTCAATGGACAAACCTATGTATTTACAAAATGTTACATTGGCCACTCTTGAAGTCCTTGCCACTATACCAAAACTCTGAGGTTATGGTAAGAGTTGAGGGTTATAGTTTTATATTCTAACATGCCCCCGCAAGTTGAGCGCCCTTTTTTTATGGTCTGAAACCTTAACTCACGTAGCGGTAACAATTGTTTAAAAATCCGCATTAAATTTGTGGCCAACAAGATTTGAACCTTGGTTGCTCTGATACCACCTTAAAGTCCTTGTCGCTACACCAAAACTACGAAACTTTCCGAAGTTATGGTGAGAGTTGAGGGTTATAGTTTTATATGCTAACAGTCACGATCTATATATTTATGGTTGTATTTCAGTATCATATGATGTGATTTCATGTCTTAAGTATGACAACAACCTGTTGATTGCTTTATTCTTTGTTATATAAAAGGCAAGCAGTAAGCTGACAGTTCCCTCGGTTAAGCTTTTGTTCCCTGGTGTCATGGTCTTTTTCTGCAATAAAATGAAAAACTAGTCAAATCATGTTGCCTAAGCTGATAGGTCTTGCATTATCACTATCAATTGTTGTACCTTAGTTCTTAGAGAATAAGCAATATAGTACGCATGTCAAGTGTAATTCCTTAAAAAAAATTGCATCTTTTTCACCTGTTTTATCTTTATGTTAATAGAGTGCTTTGGTTCTGTCTATTCTTACTTTTGAATCTGCATTGATGTTGATTGCTTATATGGGTAAATAGCAAATATGTGATGTATGAACTAGACAGTTTTACTTTTCTTCTCAGTGAGTTTATGTCTGCAGGTTCATGAAATGGCTATGGTATCATCAATTCAGGAAGCTCAAAAGGATAACTTACGAAGCTTTAATGAATATATGATGCAAGTCTTAGAGGTTAGATTTTGCTTTGGTGAAATATTGTTTTTTTAGGTTGACATTGACTTTTTTTATGTTCCTATGGACTGTTGCCTTTGTGTGAATTTTATTATTAAATTAACTCACATTCTTTCTTGATTATTAATTTTAATAGGAGTTAAGTTGATCTATTACTTTTGTCTTTACTGGACTAGATGACCAGTTGATGTCCTAAGACAATGCTTTTGATTCATTGTTATGATCTCCTGACCAGTGTTATCAATGTGCGAGGCGCAATGCGGGGTGCAAAGTCAATTTACGCGCACATGCGCAATGCGATGCGCGCGCCCGAGTGAAGCGAGGCGCACTACACACATAGAATTTTTTAGGATATACAAACATGCATAAAGACTGTAGAAGTTACTTCATAATCATAGTATCATACAAATTATTAAATAATCGGGCATTACTGTAGAAGTTACTGTAGTAGCGGAGTTACTGTAGCAACAATCAGACATACTCAGTCTCAAATTAAAAAAAAAGGAAAAAGAAGTAGAAAAGAAACTGCAGTAGTGAAATAGGGGGAAAAAGTAAACTAAAGGCCAAAACTATAGCAGCAGAGTTACTGTAGCAACGGAGTTACTGTAGCAACAATCAGATCAGGCTCAGTCTCAAATTAAAAAAAAAGCAAAAAAAGATAAAGGAGTTGAAAAGAACTGCAGTAGTGAAAATAGGGGGAAAAATAAAATAAGAAGAAGAAAAAGAAGAAAAAGAAGAAGAAAAAGAAGAAGAGGAGTGAGCTAACCTTAAAGTCCGGCTGCTGCTAATCACCCGTTGTCGCTGCTGTTGCACCCTAGTTCTCAATCTCAGCTTGAGACCCGTGAGAAGAGTGGATGGATGAGGTAAGTGTTGCTTTGGTTTTAAGTGGGAATCGGGTCTAGACCCGATAACCCGCTATTTCTAAATTAAAAGAACACCGATCGGTCTCTTTTCTCAGGCGAACGCCCGACGCAACGCACGAAGCGCTTGCGGGGCGCTCTCAGGCGCGCGCCTGAAGCAAGCTCAGCGCCCCGCACTTGGTGCAGGGCGCTGTGGTGGTGCGCCGCAGCGCCTTGCGCCTCATGCGCGCGCCTCGGACCGCATTTGATAACACTGCTCCTGACATGTTTGCTATGGGAACTTGTGGAGTTACGAAATTAATAATTGCAACTGCCAGCTATTGGTGCTAATAAATGTATACACCTACATTTATAACTACTACGTGCATACATAAAGCAAAAATGCAAGTCTCAAATATTTTATAATGATGATAAATACTGCACAAAATGCTGTCCTGAAGCTTTGCTTCTCATTTTTTACCACAATGCAAAGGACACAAATGGCTTTAAGATTGAGCTTTTCACTTTATGCCTTCACTTTTTCTGACATTGCAACTTCCATATCCTTTTTTACTGTAATTCCTCTCCTTAGCACTCGAATTATTTATATGTCATTTATGCTTCACTTGCTTGGGGGTTAAGCTCTTTTCTTTATCCTTTCACTTTACGAACATTGCAAATGACATATCTTCTTTTACTGCCTTAATACCTCCTTGCTTGGGTGTAACCTGGTCATAGTAGCTACTCCAACTACACTATCATCCTTTTATCTTGTGTACTAAACAATGCCTCAAAGTCATGTATAACTGGAGAATGGACTTCTGTATTTCCTCTTTTAGATTTTCATAGAGTGCCACTCCATCGTTCATGTTTAGATACAATGCAGATAAACGACCAGTCAGAGTAATCAACTTAAAAATAGTTTCACATCCTGTTAATGTGTCTAAATCTATGAGTAACCAAATATTATCAGAGCTTTTCTTTTTGATATTTGGATTTAACAACTATACACAGTAGCCAAAAGTTAGTAGAGCTTTTCTTTTGATATAGGCATTTAACAATTATACACACTTCACTATTGGCAAAAGGTGATTTATGTGGTTTTAGTGGATGATAATCCAACATACAATCTTTCATGTTGAAGACAATTATTTCATGTGTGCTGTAGGCTATTTTATTCATTGGCATCTGTGACTTTTGTTTTTGTATGTGTCTCTATGTGTAGTGTATTTATGCTTGCTTAGGGAACATGTAAAAAGAAGAGGTGAAGAGCAAAAGAAGAGGTAAAGCTCTTCACATGGGATGTTGTATATTTATAAATTGGTATGGAGGAGTTAAAAACTTTTGCAGTTTGCAATTTTAGAATAACCAAAAATGTCTCATAGAATTAAAGCAATGTCCATTAGAAAAGGAAGCAACAAGAGACTGCCAAACTACCTGATAATTACTGTATGCAATATAACAAGACAATTTAGGAGAAACTACCCCAAACCAAAAAAAAAAAAAAAATCTGGAGATGGCATGGTGTCCATGTCAACAAGGGTTCATCCAAGAAAAAGTAGTAAATGAAGTATAATCAAAGTAGTCAATAAATTTATTTCTTACGGTTGGTTTACTTTTTTTGTTTAACTGTCTTAACCTCATGGTCCAAGCAACTAAGTAATGGCTCCCAATTTCATCCATACAAAAAATTGAAGGCATTTCATTTCATATTTGTCAATCACATGTTTGTTTTTTTTTTAACATTTCTATAAGTTATCTCCTCTGAACATCAGAAAATGGGTTTGAGGAAGCATAATATTTTTTCTGAAGATCGCGTATGGCATATGGCATATTATGTTTGTACATTGTTTTGGCTATATTGTATAAGTGGGGTCTTGAACTACTGTGATCCACTGGTGGGGGTTAGTTACATTAGTTGCAGCCAATGCTACTGTTGCTTCATTAAATTATACAACACAATCATGTATTCCACTCTTTATGGTTCAAAGGTGAAAGATTTTCTTGTTTGTCGATTCTTACTCATGAAAGTTGCTTGACGGGTATAACTTGTTTAGTGAGAGTGTGTTTTGATACATCTTAGTCTTGTCAGTGATTTTCTTATTTACCTAAGGCACAAATTTGGTTGGTGATATTCATGATTGATGTGAAGTTATAGTGGCATACATTTACTTGGAGAGCATGTTCGAGGGAGTGTTTTTTTTCTTTTTTGATTGTCCTCCTGTTGATATAGTATTTGCAACTTGCAAGTGCTTTTCTTATTTACCTCAGGAACTGTTTGTGAAGTATGAAATGATTGTAATAGATTGGGTTGATTATGTAATTGTTTTTTAGGTGGATCATTTTCAGTCCTAGCGGTATACTTTGGATATAATATCTGGCTTACTATATAACTCATGTTAAAAACCAAGGGAGTGTGTATTCTTATAGTAGTCTAATAGCCACCACCACCTCCTCCACGCTCGCTCTCATCTGATTTTTTTTTGCTTTTGGCATACTAATTGCTGCAATACAAACTCAAGGTGTCAGACTTTCAGTTATTTTATATTTATTAGTGAAATATTAGAGCCACTAATGTGTGCCTTTTCTGTTTCCATCTTGATATATCTGTATTACACTGTAGGATGACTGGCAGAAAGAAAAGAGGGACTTCTTGCAAAGCTTAAGCCGACTTTCTTCTTTGCCTAGGATAAATAGTAGCGTAACAAGCAGCGGGATTAGCCATATGGGTCAGTTGCCATCTCAAGCATCTACTTCTCAGATCTCTGCAGGTCCATCCAGCATGGAAATTGTACCTAGCAAACCCATTGTTGAAAAGAAAGCTTCTGTTTATGCTGAGACTGTAAAGAATCTTAATGATGCAAGAGGGCGTGGACTGCCCTTTAAAGTAAGTGACATGCATTCTCCTTTTAGCTAGCTTGTTTTCCACTGGTAACTTATAAATGTAGATAATAACATGATTCCTTCTACTAAGAGTGGGATCCATGTCAATCATTGACTGCTTTCTTGGTGAAGTTTTCTTATCCTGGTGCCTTAGCTAGATGTTTATGTGGATGGTGGAAGATCTCTATATGTTAAGAAAAATAGCTGCAACAATATTTGATTGTTATCTTACAGTCTAATGTCATTACAAGCTCCTAACACGAGGAAAGTCGATGTGTTTTCAAGCAGTAGAAAAACACAGTATCTAGAGATGGTCCATAATGATGTCTTTTCTGTGATGTGCTACCATGGACATTTACTACTTTGCCAGGAAACTTCCAGCCCTTCTGACTTTTGTTCTTTAATTACGTTACTGTTTGCGGTTAGGTTGAAGCTTTTTGAATTCCCTTAACAATCATCTCAAGTTCCATGTGGTAATTTTTCTATATGCCTACTGCTTGCCAAGTCCTTCTGACTTTTGATCTCTATTTAGGTTGCTGTAAGTTTTGAGGTTAGGTTGAATATTTTTGAGTCCTCTTTAGCGTGCATCTCAAGCTCCATCTGTTAAATTTTCTATATGCTCTGCTTGACAAGTCCTTTTGCAAGTGTTTGAAGAACCTGATAGAAGTCATTTGTTTATGTAATAAACATTGTTGAGTGTTTGAAGAATTTGATAAAAGCCAATTGTTTATTAATACCCATTTTCTGTTTGTTTTTCAACTAGTGGTTCCAGAGTGAATGAGTGATCTGTTCCAGAATACATTCATTACCTTTATAATTGCATTAAACGCTTTTTGTGTAACTTGATTTCACCAGTATTTTTTATTATCCTCTTCTGGTTTAGCCTGCTACAGCTTTCAGGGGGGCTTATGAAGGTCTAGGGCTTGATGTTTCTGGTGGGAAATCAGTCTCCATGCAGAAAATCTGGCACCTGATTCAGGTCAGCCTTACTCCGAAAATGCATGATGCGTGTCCTGCTAGTCTCTTTGGTGATGGAATATACTTGTCATTTTGCATCACACATAAATATTTATTGTTTAATTGCCTCATAATTCAGATGTTAGTTGGCGAGGATTCCACTGTTCAACATAATATTTCGAGAAAAATGGCACTAGTGATAGGGGCAAGGCGGCACCTTGAGTGGGGTCATGAGAAGTATATCTTGGATACTATCCAAAGCCATCCTGCACAGGTTACATATTTAACTTCCTTCCCTTCTTTTTTTTTTGTCAGGTTCCAAGTCTTTTGTTTATTTAATTATTATCTCCTTTCTTTTACTTCTCATTTATGTTACAAAAGATTTAATTCAATATTTTCTTCCTTCAGTATATGCAGTCCTAAGTTAACATTAGAAACATTTGCTACACATTGAGGTATTTAGCAAGGATGCTGTTGTTTAAATACAGTTCGCTTTTTAGCACTTCCATAGGATGATCCTCAGAAGCATGTCTATTTTGTTGTATTTGAGTGGATATTCTAATATTTTAACTTATTGGTTTGCTCTTTAAAATGTTGCTGGAAATGAGCTTGTTTTGCTGGTTCTTCTTAACCATCAGCTGTCAGAATATCATTAACTTGTAGGTTTATTCTAAATGGTGCCAGAAATGATCTTATTCTCCTGGTTCTTCTTAACTATGAATAGTGAGTATCTTATGCCATTGTGCTAGCGTGCTACCTTGTGATTTTTAATAGCTGATTTTAGGACCCAAGTTATACTGTTTTTTAGTGGCACCGACTGCATCACAGACTTTTTATCTGTGATTTATATCCTCATGTACTTTTTCCTGCTTTACATTTTAACTTTCTTTTTTCTGCTGATTTTTCTTGGGTACTACTTGGGAATTGTGAGAAATCTCAATTTTGTACATTATCTTGTCCCTTCATTTTATTCTTCAGGTGTGCTTTATATTCTTATTTTACATTGATATTCTGAACAGATTAAACCTTCTACTGTTCGTTTGACAAGCTGTGGTTTCATTTTATAGGCTGCTCTAGGTGGTGCTGTTGGCAATCTGCAAAAGATTCGGGCATTTCTCCGGGTTTGTTGTTTTTCTTGTGTTTCAGATTTTGACCTGCTACCATTGTTGATTTGAAGCTGTTCTCTTGATTAACCATTGTGTTTAAAATTCATTACAGGTTCGTCTAAGGGATCATGGAGTGCTGGATTTTGATGCCAGTGATGCACGTAGGCAGCCTCCAATTGACACCACTTGGCAACAGGTTTAACCAACTTTGTTTATTTACAAATAACGATCTTTTACCAACCGGTGCTAAATAACATTTCATTTTGCGTCCCAATTTTTCGTCTTATTATTATTTTTTGTCATTTTAATATTATGTACCTTGTGCTCCAATTGTTCAAGAATCTAATCGAGAAAATTTTGCAATGTAAATATGAAGAGTAGAAATATGATGGGAAAAGCTAATATCAAACTTTTAATAGAAAAGATACATCAAGTAAGCTAACATCACATGGACTGAGTTATAGGTCTTAAAAGTTTTAATGTGCGTCTCGTATAGTTATTAGCATAGGAAAAGAAGCAGTAGGTACCAAAGCTATAGTATAGTTATTAACATAAGCTATCACATGGATGGGTGGGGTTTTGTCATGGAACAACAAGGATTCGGCATCTGTTGGCACGGCATGGTGCATGTAGCGAGTGGTGCTACCGGCAACATCTCTTCTGATGCCTTGGATTACAAAGAGGGTGGTGATACAAGGGAGATCATAAGGAGTCCGCGGTGCCAAGGCAACGACTGCCGCGGATCTGAGGGAGATGGAAGCGGTAGGTTTTGTTATCTGATAGACTAAGGATGGTTTGGTACTCGTTGTGCTCATCGGCTGCATCGCCGGCGAGCATATGGAGTGGGCATCGAGGTTTGTTGTGGTGAGTTTTGATGGTAGCGGTGAGGAGCCATGACTTGCAGATGACACGTGATCGAATGAGGTTCGGAGGTGAGAGGAGGTGGAATATGTGGCCTAGGAGGTGCTTAGTCGAGGTGGCTGGGAATAAAGGTCATTAGGGAATTAATACTCTTTGCAATATATTTATAGAAAACAAGAGTTTAGAGGGGGAGAAGGATTAATGATGGACTACCAATTCTATTAGGAATAGTTTCCTGATTAATTAACGAGTTATAAAGTGAGACAATTTTATTTGCATAGATAGATTGTGGAGCACGAAATTCGTTTTAACTTTATTTAGAAAACTATTTAGCTTTCTTTTTCAGTCTCTCTCTTCTTTCCTCTTTAACCTTACAAATCAGTCAATCATGTAATAAACTTAATGAATTGAAGTGAGATAATTTAGTTAGTTCGAAAATTGATCATTAGTTAAAAATATTCCAATATGATCATGATTTGGTAGGAAAAATAGCAATACATGATTTTGAAGACGTTTTGAATGTACCAATAATTTGGAGGGCATCTATAGGAAACTCTAATATAATTAGCAACATACTAAAATATTTTATTGATAAAGTTTCAAACTAAACCATTCCATAATTTTTTTAACTGCATAGGAGATACTATTTACATGATTAATTTAAATACTTAACATTCAAACACTTGCTTGAGATTAAGATTCAAATACATAGACTCGTAGCTCATAACTAAACTAGGAGTGAAAAACACCCCTGACAACATTAAAAACTATCAATAGCATGAAGTAGTACTCAGTGAACTGCTCCGAACTCCCAATCTGAATGAAAAATAAAAAGCACAAAATTAATTAAAAAAAGAGGACAAAATATAGCAAGTCAGAAAACAATTGATACTTCTCCATCCATTATGCTCGAATCATATATGAACCCGCTTCCTCTGGTTGTCCCGAAATCGTTCGTAGCACGGGTTACATTTACTCCCACTTATGTTAAAACCCACCAACTTTCATAATACCCTATACACCCAAATTTCCAAACCTGACTTATTTTTAAACCCCAATTTATCAAGTACAAGGTATTTGTATATTGAATTTATCACAAAAATATGAAAACCCCAATACACCCTTCTCCTTTAGTTCTCTGTTCTTCTCTAAACCTATTACTTCCTACATTCTCTACTCCCTCCCCTTCAATGGCACACATCACCCCCTCAAGCTCCATCTCTCTTCCTCCTTCCATATTCTTAAAACCCTCTCCCTCCTCTCTTGCCCCTGCCTCCCTCCCTCATCCTCAACTCTCGCCTCGACACCGTCCCCATTGACCCCCTCCACTAGGCCATCCCCATCTTCGCCACCCAAGTTCCTCTTTAGCACCAAAGGATTTTTCTCCATTTAAGTTTGTAATAAACAACTGCCATTAAGGTGTTTGATCGAATGTTTGTTAGAAGGAACTCATTATCCAAATGAAGCCATAAAACCCATCAATTGTTTGTTGAAAGGAGTTGTCAAAATTCAAGTAGAAATGCTCTTTAGGATAGTGAGTAATTATGTTCTTAATTGAACTAGTCTTTGTACTTGGATAGTCTTCTAAGCATTATTGTAGCCATGTATGCAACTAAAGTAGTTCATATGTATTCGAAAGTTGGATATCTGGGCTTTGCACGAATGATTTTTGTTTTTTTGTTTCAAGGAATAATGGTTTTTTGTTGAAATGCCTCATAAAGTCTTGCTTCTTGGAATCCGCTAATTATTATGTATGCAAAGACTAGAGATTTGGGTACTAGGATTGAATTCTTTCAATTTTGTTATGTTGCTATAAATTTTGATTCTTATAGATTGTGATCCTGCAAGGGAGAGAACTTTTGCCCATAAGTCTCGCTTATGTCGCAAAATTGCTAAGGAGTTATAATTTGTTCATAAGAAGCTAAAACTATTTTTTTTCTTGTACTAAGACATTTCCTTGCAATAAGATTTAAAACAATCGACTTCTTTTTTAAGTGATAGAACTTATAAGGAGTTATACTTTGTTTATAAAGAGCTATAAAACTGCTATAAAAATTGTATTTTGCTATAAGTAGCTATAAATTGCTATAAGAAGCTATACATTGTTCATAAAGTGCTATAAAAGTTCCATAAAGAGCCATACTTTGCAATAATTAGCTAGAAATCTTTTCTAAGGAGCTATAATATCGTGAAAAGTTATACTTTGAACAACAAAATTAGGACATTTAAAGTTTCTATATTTTTCTAGCAGTTATATCTAAACGTGATAATACTTTTTGTTTATTTTTCCTAAATTTTGTTGCAAATAGAGTCCAAGTTTAGGTTTTCTTTGCAAATGACAGAACTCATAAGGAGCTATACTTTATTGATAAAGAGCTATAAAATTTCCATAAGGAGCTATACTTAGCAATAAGTAGCTATAGATTTGTTATAAGGAGGTATAATATGAGGTAAAGAACTATACATTGAACTATCAAATGGGGACATTCTAAGCTTCTATATTTTTCTTATTCGATAGTTGTATAAATAAATTATTACTTTTTAATTTCCATTTTCCTAAGACATCTCCTTGCAAATAGAGCTACACATTTGATTTTCTTTGCAAATGATAGAACTCGTAAGGCGCTATACTTTGTTCATAACGAACTATAAAACTTCCATAGGAAGCTATACTTTGCAATAAGTAGTTGTACAATTATTATAAGGAGCTATAGTATATTTTAAGGAGGTATACTTTGCAATAAGTAGCTCCAAACTAACACTAATACAAATAATGTTCCAACCATACAATATTCTATATTCGTCCCCCAAGAAACACAAATAATATGAAAGAATAGAACAATCATATTTATGATCAAGTACCGTTGATGTATTGTCAATAACACACAAGATCCAATATGCATAATGTTTGGAACACATAGTATCTACCTTACAACCTAAACAACCATATAAAACAAGATCTGAAACAGTTTATGAGATCCACCTATATTCATACACGAAAAAAAGAAGAGAAACTCCCTCAAAAATTATACCATAGTTCCTCCAAATAGCAAAGAGTTGTAAGAGTGTAGGCAACAAGGTGAGGGTTGTGCTCAAGGTTTTGCGGCGATCACCGCCAACGATCACCACCTCTTGTTCTTCCATCATTGATGCCACTGAATTGCCGCCAAATAAATTCAAAATAATACACCTACTGTTAAAAATGCACAAATTAACCTGAAATTTCTTTTTGAAGAATTTCGCCAAACAAATAATATGCATGGAACTTAAGAAAAACAATTTCACATTCCAAGCCTTAATTAAGTCTAGTCTAAGTCCAAACACAAAGGTGTTACTTCAAAAATAGATGGCATTATAGTTCATTCAAATCAATGCTCCAAATAATATTAAGAGAAGGATTAATTTCACTAAACAAGTAATGGGTCAAATTATTTCAAATTGCTCATACAATATGGACTCTAGTCTTTCCTACCCGTTATAGCTGCCCAAATTACCCTTTTGCTATTGTTGACAACGTTGAAGAAGCTTGATCGAAGGTTTTGAGAAGAATTCATGTCTTCATTTTGGGCTTGGGCTTGGAACTATGATGAGTGAGATGACAGATTTGGCAGGATTGTAGGGATTGAGAAGAGCTCATTATGAGAAGGGGGTTTCGGGGTGGGGAGCAGAGAAGGCGACTAAGTGAATGTGGGTGGAAAGAGGTCAATGGAAGAGAGAATGAGGAAGGGCAGTTTGCGATGTTAGTTTTCAGTATGTTATATAAGGTATAAGTATACATATTGTTGATACTTTGGTTTAAAAATAAGTCCCTTTTGTAGTATTGGGTTTAAGAAGTATTTGGGAAGTACGTGGGTCTAAAAATAAGTGGGGGTCAAATGTTGGGTGTAAAGACAAAAACTCCTACACTTAATTAGGTAAGAACTTTTGTGAACCTAAATTACGATAAACATAGCTATTAGTCTATTAGAAAAATTGCAACAATAAAAATTATCAAGTAATAACAACTTCAATTCTTCATAACTTTTATTTATATTGAAACTTACTTGTTGACATATAAAAAATATCAAGTGTAGAAAGAAAGAGCCTTCGTGTGCTTGCCAAGTTCTTTGACATTTTCAAACCTTCAACTGTGTGAACATGTGTATCCTCGTTGCATAGAAAAAGTAATAACTATACTATAGCTACAGGTTATGGAAAGCGGAATGCAAAGCGAAGCGGTGAGGCATCGCTTAGGCTTTTTGGGGCTGAAGCGGTTCAAAGTAGAAAAAAGCAATCCAAATCCTCTTGAAATTCTAAATATGGCTAAAATTTTAAAAAAACTTGTTGGAGGCTTGAGCTTGCTGGAGGCGGAGATGGTTTTGGGGGTCTAGGGTTTTTTGGGTTCGGAAGAGATAGATTTTGCTGGAGTGGATTTGTTAAGGAGACTTTAGCAATGAGAGATTTCAACTGAATTTTGGGTTAGCTTTGACGGAGAAGAGGAGGTGGACGAGGTGGAGAAGTGGAGGCTTTGCCGAAGCAGAGGACTAATCGAGGTGGACGGAGGAGGTGGATAACTAGAGGTGGGGAATTTAGGGTATAGGGTTTTTTGGGTTTGGAACACAAAGAAGAGAATCGGAAAGCGAAGGAGAAAGGGGGATTTAAGCTGGTTGGGTACAAAAGGACTGCTTAAACAGTGTTATCAAGGCGCAAGGCGCAATGCAGGGCTCAAAGGCCCCTTACGCGCACCATGCGCAAGGCGCACAACGATGCATGCGCCTCACTGAATCAAGGCGCACACCACAAACAAATCTTTTCCAACATAAGACAAACAAGCATAGAAGTAACATATTTATAATTTTTTAACATAAAAAGACTAAGAAATATAATTTCACCTACTAAATCACGAAAGATTCTTAATTAGCTGCATAACATAGCGAAGTTCATAAGTTTTCACAAATCACAAGGCAAGGTTAATATCCAACACAATCAAAAGTCTACGAAACAAAGCAAATAAGTAGCAAAATAACAAATTGTTTAGTCATCCTCATCATCATCGTCATCCAACTCAAGTGGAATTTCCTCATCCTCAGTTTCCTCTTCATTGAAATCTTTTTTATCCTCCGTATCCGGCTCCCTCCTCTTAGATGACGAAGCAACACCACTTGAAGATCCTCGAACCCTAGCAGTAGACCTTGAACTTGGTCCAAATTCTTCTTTAGCTATCGTTGCCTCACTTACAACCATTGTTTTAAATATCCCCGACATGACCCGATATATCCCCCGATATATCTTTTTACAGGGCTTGCTGCAACTGATATGGTCTTTAAATATCATTTACCGTTTTTTGGTTATTTTGGGCGATACATTCTTGATACGGTCGATATATCAGACGATATGTTGACCGATATATCCTTTTATATAGCATGTCCCAAAATAATATACCATGTTTAGCAATTTTTGGGCGAGATATCATGACTTTCCCATTATATCAAATGATATTTTGGCCTAAAAAATTCAGACGAAATGTTATAACGTTAATTTTTACTTTTGTTTGCTTTACAAGGTTGATTAATGATCCTAAATATATATTATTTACATTTTGTATGTTTAGATTTCATTAAGTATGTTGAGATTACATTTTTGTGCATTATACTATATATGCAAATATCCATTATGACATTCCGATATTTACCACATATCCCCGATATCCGCAATCCTATATGAATTTTGGCCATTCAATATTTTCCCGATATCCGATTTTTCACCGATATTCGATATTTAAAACCTTGCCTACAACACCCCATCTACGGTCATCCTCCTCATCCACCAAGTCATTCTCCGCATTGTTGCCCTCTCCAAATTCCCCTAACAACCACTCGCTGCTTTCATCTATGTCAATCAACTTGATTGGATCAACAATATCTCTGCAGTCAAATCTTTCCTTCAAAGCTTGGTTATATTTGCTATATACTAGATCCTGCAACCTCTTGTCATCCAACCTATTCCTCTTCTTGGTATGTATCTGCAACTCATATAAAGTCAAAATAATCAAATTAGTACTCTAAATCCTTAATTCTTTAAGTAGATTTTTATTCAATCAAAAGAAATTAAACATATTTGTTCAAAAGAACTCAAGTTTCTTTCACACCCAGAGGAGCTACAAGTGAGACTAAGGATTCTTATAGCAAGTGTCTGCAGAGTTGGAGTTGCTGCATCCCACCAATCAGCTGTCAAGATAAACAAAGTGATCAATACGAGTATACGGTAATTTTTTTAACCAAAAAGTACGTGTACATAGTTAATTGATATGTTTTACCTGGGGACTTCTTTTATCGGTTTCTAATAGCTATAGGCATGCCAAATAGATCCTGTACTTTGTATAAAGTCAACTCATCAGCAATCTTATCTTGATCCTGTTGGGGCACAAGCTTCTGAATGACCTCCCAGAGGCCTTTCATGATCTATTTATCGACTTGAATGTTAGGGTGGTCATAGAAAAAGGCTGGATTAAAGTAAAACCCAGTAGCATCCAAGGATGATATAACTGAACATCCCATCTCTTATCAATAATCTCAAATACTTCTGAATATTTAGTAGCATCATCACCAAAGGCTTTTGCAATAGCCTCTTTGGCTCTATCCATAGCCTCATAAGTAAACCCCATGGCCGGCTTCCTCTTGTTATCAACAAGTTTCTGAACACGAACAAGAGGACCAGTGAGCTTGAGAACACGAACAATATTTTTCCAAAAGGTAGTCATCTTAACTGTCCTCTACACTGCTTTGCGCTTTGGATCTCTTGCCCACTTACTTTCCACCCACTTTTCCAAGCAAAACATCTTCCTTAGATTATTTTTCTGCTTATGGATGCTTGATAAAGTCAAAAATGAAGTCGCAAACCACGTCATTGTCGGTCAAAGAAGGTCTCGAGAGTTGGTTTGACCTCTCATCAACCTCAAAACCCAACCATGTGAATAAATAAAATCTGTCAACTCCAGAGCACAGCTCAACATCATCTTCACGAATGGTAGTTTTCCGATATCCTTAAGTATGAGGTTGAGACAATGAGCAGTACACAGTGTCCAATACATATGAGGATATCCATCCACCAAGTATTTATCTATAACCAACAAGCAAGCATCTCATTAGGATTCAATTATTCAATTTCATGGAAACTAGAAAGCACATCAATCAATATCAAAAATATTAAATCAAATCTAAAATTTCATACCGGCTAGTTTGAGACTAGCATGATTGTTTGTAATGACTTGCACAACATTCTCCGGTCCTATCTTCTTAATCTCCTCATTTAAGATCTCAAACATCCTCGCATCAATCTTGATCTCGTCAGAAGCGTTGGTAGAGGAAAGAAACACCGTACCGTGAGGAGAGTTCACAAGAAAGTTTATCAAAGTCCTATCCTTCCGGTCAGTCCAACCATCCGACATCAAAGAGCATCCTTTTTTTAGCCCAAATCTCATGATGTTGCATAAGATCTTCAGTGCACTCCTTCTTAAGCAATAGCTCCCGTAATTGGTGGAATGTTGGAGGTGGCAAGTTAGGCCCAAAAGTCCCCATTGACTTCAACATAATCCTGAAGGACCTAAGTCGTGCGGCATTAAAACAAATCTCGCTTGATACCACCAACAGGCAATGTCTTGATGCACTTTAGCAACTACATCTTTGTTAAGGCCTTCTTCAATGCTTGTTTGTCGCAATTTTCGCCTTCTATTATCCTTGGCTACCTCTAGTGTCGGGTCAAATATGAGAAATGCATCCATAAGCCCCTTCCTCTTTGTCGAAGACCCCACACTATGCACGCCAACGCTTCCCCTTCCTCTTGTAGTTAAGGAAGATGATCTAGGAGGCATTACAGCTAGCAAGAATCAATCAAATATCCCAAAACATCTACCAAAAAAATATCCATAGTTCATTCATTAAACATGTATAATGTATTCCTATTTTCTAATTGGTTAATCCTCATATTCAACATCAATACCGTGAAGTGTAAACTAGATGCATAAAAGATCAAAAAGAGTTGATTGAAGTAAATTAGTTGCAATCAGAAACTAAAGATAAATAAAAAAAGAGAAAAAAGAGAAGAAAAATTAAAAAAAGCCAAAAAAACTCACCTTTGCTACTGTCTGCCTGTGGGTGGTCGCCACCGCACTCTGGGTGGCCTGTGGGTGGTCGCCGCCGCACTTCAGTGAGATGGGAGAGAGTGAGTGAGAGCGGAGATGTGTGTGAGAGGGAGGCGAGGAGATGAGATCGAGAAGCCCTAATTAGGGATCGAGTTTGGGTTTTGGGTATTTTATTTCAAAACGGTTTTAAGAAATATCCGGTTTTGAAACCCGAAACCCCCCTCAAAAAGCATTATTTTCTGAACTTGTGGGGCGCACAGAATCGTGAGCCCCACTCCATCTGCTTAGCGCTAAAGCTCAAAAGGCGTACTTTACTGCGATCCTGCAAGCTATTCGCGGGGCTCAAATCTGTCGGGCGGCGGCAGCCTTCAAGGCTGCGGGCGATCGCCTCGATAACATTGTGCTTAAAAGCCCGTTATTCTTTCTCTTTAAAAGCGCTTGTGCGCTCTTTTTTCGAGCTTAATACCAGTGAAAGCGGTTAAAGCAAAGTGGTCTGGGGCCACTTTCACTTCAAAAACCGCTTTAGCAGCGCTTTTCACCGTATTTTTCAACATTGTTTTATGGGCATCCATTCCTTCTACTGCATAGGTTTGGATCTTGCTTTCGCATCTTGTTATCAATTTGAGTTATTTCCCATTGTGCTTGCAGCATACTGTGTTAACTCTGATTTAAGGTAATACGCTCATGTCTATCAAGTAGTTTTTAGGAGTTTGTTCACGAAAAATTGTATTTTGTGATTGCATTTACAGTTGGAAATTTTTGGATACCAAGCAGCCTCTTAATGTTCAACATATTCCTGATGCAATTTTGTTGGGATTTTTCTTAAAAGGAGGCCTGATATAATCTATTAAATTCAGTAATAATTTTTACAATTAATGTGCTTTCACATTGCTGGCTACTTTAAGTTAATGCCTTCATGTGCTACAAAAGGGTGAATAAGATTAGCTCCTCTTTTTGACAGCTTTATTTGGTATTATCTCTCCCCGTCGATATAGTTGACTAAACAGTTTGAAAACTGTCACTAGGTAATCTCACCACATACGTTGTGGTTGTTATATCCAACAGACGCCACAATTGATTTTCTTGAACATCTAGGTTGACACACTTGATATTATATAAATCTGCATGTTGTCTATCGGTGCTAATCAAAGTGCTTGGTGGGCTTTGGCACCTTCTAAGGTTAGATGAGATGATTACGACCACTTGAAGCTTGGTAGGGAATTATTTAGACTATTTTGATGTATTGCCTTTTTAATTATGTTCGGGAACGAGTTGTATATGTAGCTTCCTCTTTTCATGAGAATATTTCTTCATTACTGAGGCTCTTTGAGAAGTGAGCTTTGCTAGATGAAATGATTGATACTAAAACAAAACCCCCTTTTCTATTGGTCATTCTTTTCTTTTCTTTTCTACTTTGTCATCTTTTCAAGTGTTCCCATTATACCCTTATACATACACGTGCACTCATGAACCTTAAAGTTTTATCCTACTTTTGTGCAGATTTATTATTGCTTGAGGACTGGATATTATGATGAAGCACGAAATGTTGCTCAATCATCTCGTGTGGCTCACCAATTTGCCCCTCAGGTAAAGTGCTTTTCTTGTAGTCCTGGTTGTTGGAATTCCATTATAATCATAATTAACGCCATCACCACCATTAATAATAATAATAATAAAAGCCTTATCGGCCCCTCCAAACTGGACAGCTATTGACAACTACTATTATTGCCATGTGCAATTTGATGGAGAATGTTGACAGCATATTCTTATGTTTATGTTTAATTTCAATGTCCTGGTTGAGTAAATGATCAAAAAAGGCGGGGCTTGACATAAAGTTTAGTGGTGGTCTCTTGGTAGCATTGTTTTTAATATCCCCAACATGGTCGATATATTGCCCAATATGTCTTTTTATGAGGCTTACCACAAAATGGTATGGTCTCAATGACCAACCTTTATTGTCTTGGCAAATTTTGAGCGATGTATCATGATTTTACCAATATATTAGGCTACATTTCAGCCTCACAAAAATTGGCTGAAATATTGCAATATAGATGTGAACTTTTCTTTGTTTTAGGAGATTGATTTGGATTTATGGTTCAATTGAGGTTTCAAACCAAAGAAATATTAGGGCTCAAGTGATACCAATTTCTTTTGCTAAAATTTCACAGAAGATACCGCCTTTCTTTTGACGCATCAAGTATGAACATCTATTATATATATACACATTATCTGATATGACACCCTGGTATTTATTAAATATCTCCGATATATCCCTGATATCCGCCATCCATTATGAGATTTTTCTGCCCAACATCTCCTTGACATCCGAAATTTCGAACGCTGCTAGGTAGGATAAACAATCTTTTCGTCATGGAGTTAAAGCTTATGTACCCAGGGAGAAACCACCAAATTTCTGCAAATATAATGTCAGAAAAGGTAACAGAGGGATACAGTGCAGTAGTTGGGTGGGTATGTATGAGAATCTGCGTGGAAATTACTTTCATATCAGAGGAACAAAATGGCAAAAAGAGCCAAATGAAAACAGATTCTGACATAATTGCTGGCTGCTAGAGAAATTGATAATGTTTTTTTGGGCAGCTTTCTGAGTGGATCAGCACTGGAGGAATGGTATCACCGGAGATTGCTGCTGCTGCTTCTGAAGAATGTGAGAAACTGTTGAGAATAGGTGATCGAGCAGGCCGACCTGGCTACGACAGGAAGAAGTTACTACTGTATGCTATTATTTCTGGGTGCCGCCGTCAAATTGACAGGTTGCTTAGAGATCTACCAACACTTTTTAATACTATTGAAGATTTTCTGTGGTTCAAACTCTCTGCTGTACGAGACTGTCCAAGTGGATCCTCATCTGTTTTATTAAGTGAGGGCTTGGTGCCATACAGTCTGGATGATCTTCAAGGTTACTTAAATAAATTTGAGCCATCATACTATACGAAAAATGGGAAGGACCCTTTGGTTTATCCATATGTTCTACTACTGAGCGTTCAGTTACTTCCAGCAGTCCAATACTTATCCAAGGAAATGGGGGAGGAAGGGTACCATATTGATGCTGTACACATTTCAATTACTTTAGCAGACCATGGAGTTCTTTCCAATGGTGCAGTTACTGGCCATAAGATAGGAGCAATGGATGCCTGTGCAGAAGTTGCCAGCATTATACGTCAGTATGGTTCAGTCTACTTGCGTCATGGTAATCTCCTACTAGCTTTGGAATATTATGCTCAAGCAGCTGCTGCAATGGGTGGAGGAGAATTGTCATGGATAGGACGAGCCAATGCTGATCAGCAAAGACAGCGAAGCTTGATGTTAAAACAACTTCTTACAGAAATTTTACTACGGGATGGTGGTATTGTTCTTTTGCTTGGTCCAAGAGGCATTGGAGAAGGTGAACTAAGTAAATATCTGATGGACTGGAAAAGTCAACAACAGTTTCTACTTGAAGCTGCTCATCAATGTCAGGAAGCAGGGCTTTATGACAAAGTAGGTTATTCTACTTTTTTCTTACTCAATATTTTCCATTTTGTGTATTTCGTTCAGCATTAGAAATTCATCTTTACAGTATGTTATCAAAGACAAGTTAAATTATCACTTATCGTTCTTCACTACCAGTATCAAGAGAAGTTTAAGTGAACTTTCTTCGCCTTTTTTTTTTTTTGTTGCTTTTGCATGCAAAACCAGTCGACAAAGTAGAATGCTGATTTTCGTTGATATCTTGATATGTGTTTATGATCTCTATAACAGTCAATGATTCTGACAATTTTAATCGTTAGATTATTTCCTTATTTCTTGCAGTCTGTAGAAATACACAAAAGAGTTGGAGCCTTTGCAATGGCATTAGAGACGATCAATAAATGCCTCTCAGATGCAATCTGTGCTATGTCACGTGGTAGATTAGATGGTGACAGCCGGGCTTCTGGTCTCATTCATTCTGGCAATGATATATTGGAAACGTTCAAATATTCCTCTGATGCCAGGTTACCCTTGAACTTGGAGTATAAGTTGGTTTCTCTTTTGTAATTCCCATGATTAAATCCTAGAAATTTTCATGGAGACAGACATATTTCCCCTTTTCTCCCTATGTTTATGTGTTGATCTATCATACTTGCTTACTGGTTGCAGATATTCTCTTTCAACAGCAATTATGGAAAATAAGATATAATTATACCACAGAAACATGTATTCTACAAGAGAATATTTAGCCTTTCTGTAACCATTCTTCAATTATTGATGCCAACAAACCTAGCAATCAAACATATTTGACTTTCCACACTATTAATAATCAACAGCATAATTGTATAATAGCTATCGAGTCATCTTTTGATTTTTACAGTATTTTATAGTGTGGTTGCTGAACTTTTCTAGCCAAAAATCTGTCAATTCAACATATTTGACTTTCCACACTACTGATATTAAACAGCATAATCGTGTAATATGCATCATGCCTCTTTACAGTATTCTATAAATGTGTTCACTGAACTTTTGTAGCTTATTTAGTCTTCTCTGACCATTAAAATCTTCTAATCCACGTGCTACGTTGCTGAACTTGGTCTTCTGCTCCTGTTTGCTAGGAGCACAATCTCCACCCTGGTGCAAGAATTTGTTACGGTAAAACGTAAATGTGAATTACAATATTTCTTTTTTCTGTAGCAAGGAAATGATGCTTAAAATTTTCAATAATGAGATGAAGGCACGCATCGTTACATATTTATTCCCTTCCCCTAGGTGTTCTTGGAGACTCCATTTTACCTTCATTAGCCTATTTTACAAATTGTCTTATTTCAGATGATAAGTTTCCCTGTTCTGCTGGTATTTTCTGTATTGAACTTTTAGAATCACCAATCAAGCATTTGAAGAAAGGTTGTTCTTGAACTCTTTCAATTAGGAGGAAAAATAATCTGCAAAACGACAGTGTCCAAGAGGAAAATTTGGAGCTCAGAAACTAGCAATAAATAGACACTTGTCTTCTAGGCCAAATTGAAAAGCTGCTGTCCTAGTCCTGGACCATTAATCTAATTTTTGTGTATAGGGGGCAGTATCTCCTTCCATGTAAAGATCTAACCTACTGAACAATCTTTTCCATTATGATCCATGCCCCACCAAAAACTATGATTTCCCAATAAAGGCAAAGATGCTACCACCAATTGCCTATGGATGTAAGTGGATCATACTCCACGTTCTTGGGTGTGAGCTTACGTTTGGAGAAACTCAATAAATTTTGACTTTTATAAAAATTGTAATTTTTGGTATTGGTTTTGGTTCATTAATAATTCTCAGCCAATCTTTTCTTATTGAAATATATATTATACGTTCTGAAATCTGTCATTTTATTGAAGAAATATATTTATTGTTTAACAAGGATCGTCCAATGACAAGTGATTGTGTATCTAGGCAATGCATGTGATGTATTTCATTCTTTTCAAGTGCAAAGTTAACTCATGGTTCTAGCCAATGATCTATATTCCTTGTTCATCAATTGACGTGTATTCAACCAGAACAACTTTTGTGTTGCCATTAAGAGTAGTTAGTATCTGAGTTAAAGTTGTTATAGCCCTTTTAAGACCTGAGGCCTTCAACTCAAAGCAGTGGGTAGGTGAGATAACAAAGGCATTAATTTCCTGAGTAAGAGATCTTGAGTTCGATTCCCATCATGCAATGTGAACAATAGAGGAAAATTTTCATTATAATTGACCGGTGTGTGGTGGAGAGGGATGCCATATATCTGAGGGATTAGGTGGGTGCTAAGTGCTAACACCCTCACATTAAATGATATAAATAAATAATGGAAGGGTTCTTAGTTCCCCATTGACTCTTTCCAGCATGGCTGTAACTATTGCATATTTCAAGCAGCTCTTAATCTTAGTTTGCAGCTGGCATACATTAACTATTATAATGCTGCTTTGCTTACAATTGGGACATCTTTCTTACACGCTGCAATGTGCACAGCTGATATAGTTTGGTCAATATCACTCATATTGCAGAAGTTTATGGATTCATAGGGGATAATGACTTAGATCTCTTACGGAATTATATTGCATTCATATATTAGTACTGAGTTAGCTAGAATGAATATAGTGTAAACTTAGTAAAATGTATCAACATTACTGCCTATGCGTTTTGTTAATTGTTAATCATGATATCGTATATTTTTTCGTCATTTTGCTGTCGAATTAATTTGGATAGTTCTGATTACTTTAAGCTAATACCTGCAGCCTTCAAGAGAAGGAACTTATTTCTGAGCAGCAAGTAGTACTGAGACAACTTGAGGCAATTTTGTTTGTCCATAAGTTAGCCAGAGCAGGTCAGCATTTGGATGCTCTGAGGGAAATCACAAAGCTCTCATTTCTACCCCTAAATCCACGAGGACCAGATGTTACAGCTGATGTATTTCGGAATCTTTCTCCCCATGTTCAAGCATGTGTGCCTGATCTCCTCA
Source organism: Asparagus setaceus (assembly GCA_012295165.1). Classification (NCBI taxonomy): domain Eukaryota; kingdom Viridiplantae; phylum Streptophyta; class Magnoliopsida; order Asparagales; family Asparagaceae; genus Asparagus; species Asparagus setaceus. Next base: position 69,869,464 of record CM022706.1, read on the forward strand.
AAGTTGCTCTTAGCTGTGCAGACAATGTTACTGATTCTGATGGAACACTTCGTATATTGAAGTCGAAGGTATGCTGCATGGTACTTGTCTTTTACTTACATATGGCATATATTGAATGACTTGGAAGTCAAGTTATTCTGCGTGGTACTTGTCATTTACTTACAAGTGCTATATACTGAATGATTAGGCTATAATGCAAATGATGTGCAATGATATATTGGGTTACAAATTGCATACACTAAATGACAGGCTACAATATGTGGTAAGTACAGTGGAGTTTAAAACTTCAAATCTATTCATTGGAAACAAGGGTGGCTGGCATATGTCCGCATTCCACAAACATTAGCTTTTGTGATACCTTTTAGAAGATATCATCTATTTCCTTTTCCTTTTCAATCTTTCAGAATTCTTAAACCTAGGATTCAATAATGTAATATTATGATAAATTTATTTTTATCTTGAATCTTATTTAGCAAGGGTTTTTCTATCAAGAAGTCGTACCCGTGGTTGACACCCTGACACCTGTACTGTACACCCAACGCTTCCTTAGATACTCTGTGCATATATGCATACATTTATTCAAATGCATCCTCAGTTATATGATACATGCTTGAATTTGAAACACTTGTCATACACTGCTTGGAAGTATATCCTACACTTCATATACACTTCTTGTACCAGGGACTTCATTCTCAAGCTGGTCCCTGTACTTTATTTCTTGTCAGCTTGATCCCTGAACTGGGGCTTTATACTCAAATTGGTCCCTCCTACTTTATTTTTTCTTAATTCAGTCTCTATACTAGGGCTTCATACTCAAATTGGTCCCCTTACTTTATTTTAATTTTTTGTGTTTTGCAATAAACTCCCAGTAACTTTCAACATCACACTAAACCCCCCAACAACTTTCAAAATCACACTAAACTCCCGATAACTTTCAAAATCACACTAAACCTCCAATAACTTTTAGAATTGCAGAAAATCCCCAATAAATTTTCGCATTTTGCAGACAACCCTCAAAAATTAGAACAAGAAAACAACATAAAAAGGCCTTTGAAGGAGAATTTCAACAAAAGAAAAAAACAAGTATGGTTTGTGACCTAACCTGAGCGAGCAAGAGAAAAATGAATTATAAAAAATGAGAGATTTCTATTTTTAAGATTGAAAACATAAAAGGTCATAAAGGGTTTTTTTAAAATAATTTAAGGGGTATTTTGGTCTGTTTTAGATCACGTGAGTTGCATGTGCCACGTCAGATGTAACGATGTTAACTTTGGGGGTTTTCTGCAAAAGTTATTGGGGGCTTTAGTGTGTAATTTTGAAAGTTATTGCAGTCTAGTGTGATTTAGAAAGTTATTCAAGGTTTAGTGTGATTTTTGAAACTTCTTGGATGGTTTAGTGTGATTTTTGAATGTTATTAGTGTTTGGTAACTAAATTTTGGTACAGGTACTAAGTTGAGAAAAAATGAAGTTGAGAAAAAATGAAGTGGGAGGACCAATTTGAGTATGAAGCCCTAGTATAGAGACTAAGTTGAGAAAAAAGTACGGGACCAATCTGAGTATGAAGCTTCTGTTTAGGGATCAAATTGAGAAAAAATAAAGTAAGATGACCAATTTGAGTATGAAGCCCCAACACGGTACCAAATTGGCCTTTTAGCTCTTTATTTTTATCGTGAATCTTATTTAGGAAGGGTTCTTCTGTGAAGAAGTCGTACCCGTGTTCGACACCCTGACACATGTACTGTACACCCAACACTTTATTAGACACTGTGTGCATATATGCATACATTTATTCAAATGCATCCTCAGTTATATGATACATGTTTGAATTTAAAACACTCGTCGTACACTGCTTGGAAGTATATCCTACACTTTATTCATATACACTTCTTTTTTCATATTAATGTGTGAGGTGTCTATTTATTTTCATTTATACACCCAGGCGCACGCACGCGCGCAAGCATGCATTGAAGGTTGACCATCTGATTACTCACCCATTAGATGAGTGGATGAGAATTGGTCACCCCACAACCAAGCAATTTCGTGTTTCTTGGTTTCCTTTGATCAATATTCTGTAGTGCTTATATCTGTTCTTTTTCTCGTATCTACTTGCAGATTGCAAACTTTGTAGCAAACAACATGACTAGGAGTTGGCCCCATGATCTTTATGAGAAAGTTGCCAGAAGCATATGACGCTATGTATGGTGAAGAAAGAAAGAAAGGGAAACGCATCATTCAGTATATATGCAGAATCATGATAAGCTGTCTGTGGCTATTCATCTATAAGAAAAGATGATGGCATGTCGTCAGGAGCATTTTGGAGATGAAAAGGGAGAAAAGAAAATCTAAAATTTCTCATCTCTCGTGAGCTTTAGAACAGAAGCAGCCCAGTACAGAGCTTTGTGCCCAACACTTGGCTATTGCTATTGTGGTAGCACTTGCTTTCTTGTGAACCTTTATAGAAGTCTACTAATCTAATCAGTGTTAAGATGGATTGTTTCTATTTAGTGTCAAAATTTTCATCAGCTTAACTGAATTTTCAATCTTTTGTAAGTGTTCAATTTTTACTCTACCCTCCCAAAAAAAAAAAAGAAAGAAAAAACAAAGAGAAGAGAGGAGGGGGAAAAATCAGTGTCTTGCTTTTTCTTTGTTGTTTTTGATACCTTGTATTGAAGAGAGCATGTTATGGTATTACTGTCATGTTTTCTTATTGATGTCTTCCTAATCTTGGCAGTAGTCTGAGGACAATTGATGCTTACTTAATGATAGAATAAAATGTATAATTGTCTTCTCTTTGGATGTGTAGTGATTTTTCTACGTGACCCCACATGGATCTCGGAATTTGCCCCCTAATTATGGGAAGAAATTCTATAGAAACTCTATTAAGAATGCCCTATGTAAAATCATATAAAAGAAGGGGGGTTATTGGTTGGAACAAGTTGAAACTAAGTGGGATAATTATTTTAATAGAATAATTTTATCTCTTTGGGATATTTTGAGTGGGTTAAAGTGGGATAAGTTAGGATAATTGGACAATTTGAAGTTTTGATTTGACAATTGTGTGGGATAAGTGATGATGTGACACCTTATTAAAATATAATATTTATCTACCAAGTAATTCTAAATTAATTTATCTAATTGGTTTAGTATATTATTTAGTATGTTATTATAATATAATATATTATTTTACTTTGCATTAAAATATAATATGTTATACTATAATTACTAATTAATATTATTAATTATTATATTATATTATATTATAATAGTATGCTATATTATATAATATAGGTGATATAATATATGAATAATGTATTTAATATAATATTTCAATAATATATATTTAATTTAATATATTAGAATATAGTATCATAGAATATAATGTACTGTATAAAATATTATAATATTATATTTTATTTAATATAATATTACTTAAAATATTATATTATAATTAAATATAATATAATATTACGTGATAATTACTATAATATATGTAGAATATCTAAAAGGTATAGGTATCATAGTATAGTATAATATATTATTTTATTTCAAACTATATTATTATATTATATCATAACAGTTTATTAATATTATTAATTATTATATTATATTATATTATATTAGTATGCTATATTATATAATAATTGATATAATATACGAATAATATATTTAATATAATATTTCAATAATATAATATGTAATTTAATATATCGAATATAGTATCATAGGTTATAATTTATTGTATAAAATATTATAATATTTTATTTTTATCAATATAATATTATTTAAAATACTATTTTATAATTAAATATAATATAATATAATATAATATAATATAGTAATATGACATGACTTATTATATTATATCATAACAGTTTATTAATATTATTAATTATTATATTATATTATATTATAATGTATATTATTAAAATATTATATTATATTATATAATAATTGATATAATATACGAATAATATATTTAATATAATATTACTTAAAATATTATATAATAATTGATATAATATACTAACATATTCAGTAATTTTAATATGTTATATTATATTGGTTTAATATAATACAATATAATATTATAATAATATAATATGTAATTTAATATATCGAATATAGTATCATAGGTTATAATTTATTGTATAAAATATTATATTATATTAGTATGCTATATTATATAATAATTGATATAATATACGAATAATATATTTAATATAATATTATAATAATATAATATGTAATTTAATATATCGAATATAGTATCATAGAATATAATGTACTGTATAAAATATTATATTATAATTAAATATAATATAATATAGTAATATGACATGACTTATTATATTATATAATTAAATATAATATAATATAAGAATATAATATAATATTACGTGATAATTACTATAATATATGTAGAATATCTAAAAGGTATAGGTATCATAGTATAGTATAATATATTATTTTATTTCAAACTATATTATTATATTATATTAGTATGCTATATTATATAATAATTGATATAATATACTAACATATTCAGTAATTTTAATATGTTATATTATATTGGTTTAATATAATACAATATAATATTATAGCTATAATAAAATATTAACTACAACTAATACAATATATTATATTATAATGTATATTATTAAAATATTATATTATATAATTAAATATAATATAATATAAGAATATAATATAATATAATATAATATAAGAATATAATATAATATAGTAATATGACATGACTTATTATATTATATTATAATTAAATATAATATAATATAGTAATATGACATGACTTATTATATTATATCATAACAGTTTATTAATATTATTAATTATTATATTATATTATAATTAAATATAATATAATATTACTTAAAATATTATATTATATTATAATGTATATTATTAAAATATTATATTATATTAGTATGCTATATTATATAATTAAATATAATATACTAACATATTCAGTAATTTTAATATGTTATATTATATTGGTTTAATATAATACAATATAATATTATAATAATATAATATGTAATTTAATATATTAGAATATAGTATCATAGGTTATAATTTATTGTATAAAATATTATATAATAATTGATATAATATACGAATAATATATTTAATATAATATTATTTAAAATATTATATTATATTATATTAGTATGCTATATTATATAATAATTGATATAATATACGAATAATATATTTAATATAATATTATTTAAAATATTATATTATAATTAAATATAATATAATATAGTAATATGACATGACTTATTATATTATATAATTAAATATAATATAATATTATTTAAAATATTATATTATATCATAACAGTTTATTAATATTATTAATTATTATATTATATTATATTATAATGTATATTATTAAAATATTATATTTTATTTAATATAATATTACTTAAAATATTATATTATATTATATTATATCATAACAGTTTATTAATATTATTAATTATTATATTATATTATATTATAATAGTATGCTATATTATATAATATAGGTGATATAATATATGAATAATGTATTTAATATAATATTTCAATAATATATATTTAATTTAATATATTAGAATATAGTATCATAGAATATAATGTACTGTATAAAATATTATAATATTATATTTTATTTAATATAATATTACTTAAAATATTATATTATAATTAAATATAATATAATATTACGTGATAATTACTATAATATATGTAGAATATCTAAAAGGTATAGGTATCATAGTATAGTATAATATATTATTTTATTTCAAACTATATTATTATATTATATCATAACAGTTTATTAATATTATTAATTATTATATTATATTATATTATATTAGTATGCTATATTATATAATAATTGATATAATATACGAATAATATATTTAATATAATATTTCAATAATATAATATGTAATTTAATATATCGAATATAGTATCATAGGTTATAATTTATTGTATAAAATATTATAATATTTTATTTTTATCAATATAATATTATTTAAAATACTATTTTATAATTAAAATATAATACTATATTATATGATAATTACTAATACATGCAGATTATCTAAAATGTATTATATTATAGTATAATAATACATTTTATTATATTAATATAATATAAGAATATAATATAATATAATATAGTAATATGACATGACTTATTATATTATATTATATAATTAAATATAATATACTAACATATTCAGTAATTTTAATATGTTATATTATATTGGTTTAATATAATACAATATAATATTATAGCTATAATAAAATATTAACTACAACTAATACAATATATTATATTATAATGTATATTATTAAAATATTATATAATATTATAATAATATAATATCTATTTATACTAAATATATTGTACTACTTTATTATGATTTAATATACTATGTGATATTGCATAATAATATATGTTGATGTCAGTTATTAAACAGGGGGTTTATGTGTGAGTTTAGGATGATTAAGGTCCTCTAACTCCTTCAGATGTCCAGTTCAGGGGTCCGCTGTTCTCTCCTGCACATGAAAGAACTCATAAGAGGGCGGAGTTGCGTTCTCCGGTGGTTCCTCCGACGATCAAGTCAGTATAGAGCTTGAGTGGAGAAGTAGAGTTTAAATGCAAGAGTTTTCTTGGATAGAATTTTCTTACCCTGTGCCGCAGACAATCCCTCTATTTATAGTAGGTTCTGAGGGGCAGATAAGTAATTCGGCCGAGCTCAAGCAAAGGCTCAACAAAGATCCGCTTTACGTGTCTACGGCAGAGAGGGTGAGTCACCCTGGCGTTTAATGTGAGGGTGATGGAATGTGCATAGTGCTGACGAGGTCCGATGAGTCATAAAGACTTTCGGGGATGGGGAAATGATGACTCTGGTCATGCATTTAATGTGATGGTGATCGACTGTCGGTGGGGGTTTCGAGGTAACCGTGGTCTTTCAACTCGTCGGGTCGAGGGCCGAGAAGTACCGCATTTTAACTCAATTACGCGAGTTGTCGGGCGGATGGTAGGTCGAGTGCGGGTTGCTCGTGGAGTCGGTCTAGCGAGGAGGCCGACAAGTACCGCCTTTTAACTCGGCTACTCAAGATGCCGGCATATCGAGTCCGCCGTGCTGAGGCAAGGGAGATCTCGGTGTTGAATTAGTCTATGTTGAGCGTTGAGGGTGACACGTGTCGGCTCCCCTATGGGGATTGATATTTAGTGATTTAGGGGTTATAACAGTTGGCCCCTTTCACTTGGAGTCGGCATAGGCCGGGTCCGAGTGAAACGAGATTGTGGTTTGCTGAGCCACAAGGTGCATTAATGAGGGGTGACTGAAAAGTCTTTCGGATGTGATGTTGCGGACGTCAGAGGACACCTCTTGGCTGCCGTCGTCTCGCCTTTCGTGCCTGATTGCGAGCTACTTAAGGTAGGTGGGTTTTACCTTTATTCTAGAGAGGCCGCTTCGAATTCTGGGATCGATCTCGACCGTTGGCCTGAAATCGATCCCGTCCTTGTGATTTTGACAGCTGCCGATCCAACTGTCTATAAGTATGGTTGCTGTGGGGAGATAGGGACTTATTGTTTTTTTTGGAATTTTCCATATCTCAACTGAAAAGAATTCCAATTGTTCCTCTTCTCCGACGATCTCAAGATAATTCCGATGGCATCTTTTGCTCTCAACGTTCGTCAGGATCAGTTGGAGAAGCTTCATTCGAAGGTGACGCTGGCACAGTTGAGGTCATTATACGAGAGGTTTGATATCCCTCGTTCTTACAGGCTGACGGCGCTGACGAAGTCGCAGGCAGTTTTTGACCACGATGCGAGTAGGGTTCCGCTGTACGTGAAGCATTTGGAGTACGGCTTGCATTTACCTCTGCACCCCTTCCTCCGCCGTGTTTTCACAGCTTTAGGGGTGTCGCCGATGCAGATGAAACCGAACTCGTTCGCGACTTTAGTGGGGTTCGTGGTCATTTGTCATTGGTTGGGGATCGAACCGTCTTTGATCGTGCTCGGCCATCTGATCAGCATCAAGGTGCACCAGCGTGATGCCCACTTCCACTTTCAAGTGGTGGGAAGGTACAAAATCATCGTCGACCCTCCCGAGTCGAACAAGGACTGGAAGGAGAAGTTCGTATGGGTCTCGGGGGACGACTCCAATCTGGGTTGTTCGAATTGGCCCGAGATCGTAAGGGAGGCTTTGACGGTTGGGCCTCTGTCGGATGCCGAAAAGCAAGCGCTGGAAAAAATCAAGGCGTACACCGGCTCCCACAAAATGGAAGATTTACTCGATAATTTCATCTTGCGAGTAGTCGGCATCTCATCTGTGACTCCTACGCCTAAAGACAAAGAGAGGGCGGCAAGGTTGACTCTAGGTTCAAACGAAGCTGCCGAGGTGCCGACTGCTCCACCCACTTTGGTCCAAGAAGGGCCTTCGACAAGGCCGGCAAAGCGTCCTCGACAGGACCTGGGCCCTGAGGAGGTGACTATGGTTCATGCTCAGGCAGCCGACATAGCTGCAAAGTTAGCAGGGCTGGCCCCTATAGCCGTCCAAGTTGAGAAGAAGAAGCTGAGAAAGGTAGGCAGCCAAGGGCCTAGGAGGGCAACCGAGGCAATGGAGACTGAAGTCATCCATGTAGATGATGGGTCCCCAGCGCGGGAAGAGAGGGCTGACCAGCAGATGCCAGAAGTCAAAGCCGAGGCCCCTGAAGGAGATGAGGCCCCGGCGAAAAATTGAAGCCCAAGTTAGGGGGTGTAGGGTCGAAAAAATATTTATTGATTGAATGAATGTGTTACAATCAAATTCTCTCGATTACAGAGGAAGAGAAGATTGATTTGACTTCTCTTTTGTATGGGTTCTTGGTGGCGAGAGGATGCTTCACTCGATGCTCAAGTCGAGATTGCTTCCGCTGACGATCGGATCAAAGCCGCGAATGATCTAGAGGTTGCCGATGAGGTTCCCGATCTCTCCTCGCACTCAAGATCTGCCCGAAGTCCGCCCGTCTTTGAGGCAAGGGAGATCTCGTGTTGAATTAGTCTATGTTGAGCGTTGAGGGTGACACGTGTCGGCTCCCTATGGGGATTGATATTTAGTGATTTAGGGTTATAATAGTTGGCCCCTTTCACTTGAGTCGGCATAGGCCGGTCCGAGTGAAACGAGATTGTGGTTTGCCGAGCCACAAGGTGCATTAATGAGGGGTGACCGAAAAGTCTTTCGGATGTGATGTTGCGACGCCGAGGACACCTCTTGGGCTGCCGTCGTCTAGCCTTCGTGCACGATTGCGAGCTACTTAAGGTAGGTGGGTTTTACCTTTATTCTAGAGAGGCCGCTGACTGGGATCGATCTCGACCGTTGGCCTGAAATCGATCCCGTCCTTGGATTTTGGATTTCCGATCCAACCTGTCTATAAGTATGGTTGCCGGGGAGATAGGGACTTATTGTTTTTTTTGGAATTTTCCATATCTCAACTGAAAAGAATTCCAATTGTTCCTCTTCTCCGACGATCTCAAGATAATTCGATGGCATCTTTTGCTCTCAACGCTCGTCAGATCGCTTGGAGAAGCTTCATTCAAGGTGACGCCGCACGCTTGAGGTCATTATACGAGAGGTTTGATATCCCTCGTTCTTCACGGTGGCAGGGCCGAAGTCAGCGATTTTTGACCACGATGCAGTAGGGTTCCACAGACGTGAAGCATTTGAGTACGGCTTGCATTTACCTCTGCACCCTTCCTCCGCCGTGTTTTCACAGCCTTTAGGGTGTCGCCGATGCAGATGAAACCGAACTCGCTCGCGACTTTAGTGGGGTTCGTGGTCATTTGTCATTGGTTGGGGATCGAACCGTCTTTGATCGTGCTCGGCCATCTGATCAGCATCAAGGTGCACCAGCGTGATGCCCACTTCCACTTTCAAGTGGTGGGAAGGTACAAAATCATCGTCGACCCTCCCGAGTCGAACAAGGACTGGAAGGAGAAGTTCGTATGGGTCTCGGGGGACGACTCCAATCTGGGTTGTTCGAATTGGCCCGAGATCGTAAGGGAGGCTTTGACGGTTGGGCCTCTGTCGGATGCCGAAAAGCAAGCGCTGGAAAAAATCAAGGCGTACACCGGCTCCCACAAAATGGAAGATTTACTCGATAATTTCATCTTGCAGTAGTCGGCATCTCATCTCGTGACTCCTACGCCTAAAGACAAAGAGAGGGCGGCAAGGTTGACTCTAGGTTCAAACGAAGCTGCCGAGGTGCCGACTGCTCCACCCACTTTGGTCCAAGAAGGGCCTTCGACAAGGCCGGCAAAGCGTCCTCGACAGGACCTGGGCCCTGAGGAGGTGACTATGGTTCATGCTCAGGCACCGACATAGCCGCAGTTAGCGTGGCTGGCCCCTATAGCCGTCCAAGTTGAGAAGAAGAAGCTGAGAAAGGTAGGCAGCCAAGGGCCTAGGAGGGCAACCGAGGCAATGGAGACTGAAGTCATCCATGTAGATGATGGGTCCCCAGCGCGGGAAGAGAGGGCTGACCAGCAGATGCCAGAAGTCAAAGCCGAGGCCCCTGAAGGAGATGAGGCCCCGGCGAAAAATTGAAGCCCAAGTTAGGGGGTGTAGGGTCGAAAAAATATTTATTGATTGAATGAATGTGTTACAATCAAATTCTCTCGATTACAGAGGAAGAGAAGATTGATTTGACTTCTCTTTTGTATGGGTTCTTGGTGGCGAGAGGATGCTTCACTCGATGCTCAAGTCGAGATTGCTTCCCGTTGACGATCAGATCAAAGCTGCGAATGATCTAGAGGTTGCTGATGAGGTTCCTGATCTCTCTCCTCGTACGCAAGTGTTGATCTCCAAAAGTTCCCAAAAGCCCCCTTTTCCATAGCTGCTCACGGCTATTTATAGGGTTTTTTAGCATGTAACTATCATGCTAGGATTGTGGAAACGTGGGTTAACTGATATGGACGTGGGCATAACTGATGCCCACGACTTCGGTTCCAGGCCGTGGCCTTCCGCTCGAAAATAGCCTCGTGTTTGCTACAGTAAAAACGCCGGCCGCTACAAAGGAACGAGGGTCGCTACGCGAAGCGGAGCCGCCGCAGAATCGTGAGGTCGCTAAGAACGCTGGCCGCTACAAGACGCGGAGTCGCTACGAACGCCGGAGTCGCTGCAGAAACGCGGGTGGCGATCCTCGTCAAACTTTGATGCTGCGGGCGAGCCACATCAAACTTTGATGTTGTGGGCGAGCCTCGTCAAACTTTGATGTTGTGGGCGAGCCTCGTCAAACCACTGTTGTGGGCGAACCTCATCATATGATCGTTGAGCTTCGCTTCACGCGGCGAACCTCGTGTTGAGATCGAACTCCGCTCCACGCGTAACCTCGATTGAGGTCGAGTCTCGCCTCTTGAGCAAGTCTCGCTTTGAGGCTTGCACTGGTCTAGCCTCGGTTTAATGTCGAGATTCACTGCTGTAGGTGAACCTCGGTTGAGTGGAGAGCTTCACTGCTTGGCGAACCTCGTCTGAATGGAGAGTTTCGCTACTTGGCGAACCTCGTCTGAATGAAGAGCTTCTCTGCTTGGCGAACCTCGCCTCAATGGAGAGTTTTGCTACTTGGCGAACCTCGGTTGAGTGAAGAGCTTCACGCTGGCGAACCTCGCTCAATAAAGGGCTTCGCTACTTGGCGAACCTCGCCTCAATGGAGAGTTTTGCTACTTGGCGAACCTCGGTTGAATGTCGAGCCTGTTGCCGGTGAACCTCCTCTTTAATGGGGAGCCTCGCAGCTTTGCGACCTTCCTCATATGCTACGAAGAACGGGTCGTAACTTTCAAACCGTATGTCGGAATTGGACGAATTATATATAAAAATCGACTATCTCGACGAGACGGAGCCAACCAAACTGACCCACAGGGTTCGGTTTGCTCCGGTCATTTTGCCAAATTCCTTCCGGTTTGGGAGATATCGACACTTTTGTCTATTTTGTAAAGTCAAGCATTCAGGTGAACTTAACCTTTAGGCGGACTTGACTTCACTCAGATGGACCCTTAAGCTCTTTTGCTCATTCCGAGTTGCTGTGCAGGGATTAAGGTAATTTTTATTGCCTACAGGGGGGGAGAAAGCCCCTAGCGTTCTCATCGAGTCGGCCCACCATCCGGGGAAGGAGCAAGCCGCGAAAGAAGCGTCCCCTACAGAAAGACTGGGATGGCCGTATCCCCATCGCATTGACGAGATCGAGCCAGAAAAGTGGGAGAGGCTGAGGTTGCTGCTGATAGGATCCCCCAAGGTCAGCCCTCGTCATGACAAAGAGCCAACTCTAGAGCGTCGGCACAAGCCCACCCGTTACTTGGACGAGAGGGGTTGGTCCTTGAGTCAAAAATCGCCCAGTCGAGAGCGGTGGAGCAGTTCTATCTCCCTCGTGATGAGGCGATCTTGAGGGAGATCCCCGACGCTGGCCTGTACCAGAGCCTTAGGAGCTACTTGGTTCGAGGAGCTCTGGTGGAGGAAGAGCTATTTGGCCGGGTACAGCAAATCCGAGCCTCCTTCCTTAAGCTTCAGGAGGAATCGGAAGCCCAGAAGGCCAACCTGGCGAATGCCCTTCAGTCGCTGTCAACGAAGGAGGATGAATTGGGCGATTGGCGCCGAGAGATGGAGGTACGAGAGAATATGATCAAGGGTTTTAAGGCTTCGGATAGCCAGAAATCCGCTGAGATTGACAAACTCAAGCACAAACTTCATGAGCACGATAAGAGGATAAAACACTTATCTGAGGAGATATCACTTGGTAGACGGGAGAGGGATCGTGCCGTAAAGCAGGCCGAGTCCAACCGCCAAGATGTTTAGCGCCTGCAGGATGAGTTAGAGGAGGAGCGGTCGGCCCGCAAGAGACTCCACGAGGAGAATGCCCAGCATGAGTTGTCCCTGGTCAAGGCCCAAAGCCGCGTTGCTTGCTTGGAATCCGAGGCTCATCGATCGAACCGTTGACGAGTATTGCCACAGTGTCTTTGGAAAGGTGGAGGTGGCGATGGCTTGCAAGGCGGGGTATGACTACCTCGAGGTACAACTCCCGGCTGAGATAAGAAGCGTCCCCGATCATTTCCACTATCCCTCAAGAGTAGCCAACTGCTTGGAGGCGATCTTGGAGATAAAGAAGCAAGGCGGAGGGCTTGATCTTGGCGGAGGTTGTGTCGGAAAAGAGGAGTCAGACGATGAGGCTGATGAGGGCTCCGAGGAGAAGACCGGAGAAGAAGGCGAGGGCTCGGCTAAGGATAGCTGGGTGAGCTTACCAGGCAAAAAGAAGAGTGAAGTGACTGAGCCGGAGATTCAGTCGACTCCTCCTCCACCTATTGCCATCGTCTCTCAGCCTCTAACACCTGGCGCGAGTATTGATATACCCTAGTCCCTCAATGTAGCCTCCTAGGACTCGTGCATCTCCATGTAGTATTTTTGTGTTTGTAACTTGTAAATATTTTGAAAGTATGAATGAAAGATATTTTTGTCAATTCTGAATTGTTCCTTATGTTCTCTATGTTTGAACTGTGTTTAGGTTTTCATGGATTGGGATGACTCAATTTTGAGTCTAATTGTTAGTTGATTCGCCTTTGTCTGGATTGTGTTTATAACAACTTTTGGGCAAATGGCATATGCCTTGGGCTTATGAAAAGGATGCCAAGGTCTTGCTCGTGTTTTAGTAGAATGGGCAATAAGTATTCTGGCTTGGAGTCGACCTTATTGAGGGCCGACTAACATTGCGTTTTCAGTCGACCACGCGAGGTGTCGGTCCATCGAGTTGGTCTCTCCAATATGATAGGTTGTGCCCCAACTGTGTTTTGAACAGTCATGAGTTGGCGAGTTTCGAGGGGCATTTATGGAGAAGGTGATGGGTTGTTGTTGAGGGGGCCTTTTGACGTCATCGAAGGCCATGCGCCACTGTCGCTTTGGTCTCCGTGCAGAGTGACGCGTCGAGTAGGCGACGCTACATTTTTCATGAGGCCCGTTCAGATTTCAAGGTCGATCTCATCCGTCTGTTTTGGATGGAGCCGGCCGTTCCGATTTCTCCACGTGTCATCTTTGGAGCCTATATACATCCCTCTCTTGCAGATGAGATTTTTTTTTACAAACTTTCGCCCTAATTTCCTAAACTCGAGCTCTTCTTTTTCAAGCAAGTTTCTGCTCTAAGCTCCGATAATCCTTAATGGCTTCCAATGTTACCGCTGCTGGCTGTAATGAGACGAGGATCAATCTTCTCCGACCATTCCACTCTAAGATCTGTACGACGGAGCTCGAGGCATACTACGAGTGCTATGATCTCCCTACGGCTTTTACCCTGTCGGCGCCGGATAGAGCGGAATCGGTGTATCACCATGGACGCGATATGTCGCCTCTCTATCTGAGCTATCTGGAGTACGGGCTTCGCTTGCCGCTCCACCCCTTCATCCGTGATGTGTGCGGTGCTTTGGTGGTGTCTCCCACGCAGTTCACGCCAAACTCTATTGCCATATTGGTGGGGTTTGTGGTGATCTGCCATCGGGTTGGTGTCGACCCAAGCCTGCGCCTATTCGGCCATCTTGTCGGTGTGAAGACAACGAAGAAGGAAGGACATTACTTCTTCCAGAACGCGGGCGGCAGCAAGCTGGTGTCGAATACCCCCGACTCTAATAAAGATTGGAAGGAGAGGTTTGTATGGGCCTTTGGGGCTGACCCCATCCTGTCCTGTCCTACTTAGCCTGAGACCAAGAAGGACGTGTTGAAGCCGTGCCTGCTGTCGGTCGAGGTGTGGCAGAGACTCGAGAAGATCAGAGCTTACGCTGGGTCACGAGAAATTAACAATCTCTTCGAGTCGGCTTCCCTTCGAGTGGTCGGCATATCCAAGGTTCCTCCAACTGAGGCCGACACCATTCGAGCGGCAATCCTAGCTCTCCCGCTAAAGGACTTAGAGGGGGTGGACTCGGCTTCGAAGAAGTCGGGTACAACTATAAGGCCCTAGAAGCGGTTGAGGGAGGAGTTGGCTCCCAATGAGCTGGCGATGCTGAAGGCGAGAACTGCCAAGATTGCGGCTAAGTTGGCGGGGCTGAGCGTTACCACCCAAGCCGAGAGATCAGAGAAGAGGAGGAGGAGGTTGAGCAGAGGCCAAGGGTAGTTCTCATATTTGTGAGGAGTTCTCATTTGATCCAACCCCTATAAGTAGTTATCCTCTCAGAACCTCCCGCACCGTGCGGGAGGATCTGAACCCAACATGGAGCATGGAAAATGACCAGAGTGCCCCTTTATTTTCCAAATGAAGGGCTCAGATCACCCCCAGCTGTGGGGTGTTCTAAGAGAACAACTACTCAACCCCTATATATATATATATATATATATATATATGGGATTAAGGAATATGAGCTAACACCTCATTTAGTAAAGTGAGCTACCACTCACTTACACAATACCCCACACTCAATGGATGTGACAACTTGGTGGGCCTAAAGACTATACCCATTAGTGGGTAGTTCATTTTACTAAATGAGCCACCTCATATTCATTTTTCCTATATATATATATATATATATATATATATATATATATATATATATATATATATATATATATATATTACTGATAGTACTAATGGCATTGTGGACTAATTCAGTCCGAATAAGTGTGATTACCTCTTATCACTTGGCCATTCTTTGCTGACTAATTCTATATATATATATATATATATATATATATATATATATATATATATATATATATATATATATTACTCTGATAGTACTAATGGCGCATTGTGGACGGAATTCAGTCCGAATAAGTGTGATTACCTCTTATCACTTGGCCATTCTTTGCTGACTAATTCTATATATATATATATATATATATATATATATATATATATATATATATATATATATATATTACTCTGATAGTACTAATGGCATTGTGGACGGAATTCGAGTCTGGAATAATGCAGGATTACCTCTTATCACTTGGCCATTCTTTGCTGACGAATTCTATATAAAAAGGATAATAGTAGATTTACTAAAGACTGGAGTTACGATGGAGATGAGTATAAACACAACGAAAATCCACTAGGGGAAGATCTTGAAGGCGACGAAGATTGAGAACACTGAGAATAATATTAATGAATCAACGGATGTGCGAAGAAGAGAAGGCAAAGAAGCTCAGCGTGTCGGCAAAGAGAACTGTGGAGAAAGGAGAGTTATCTTATAATGATGTGGACAACTTGACTGCAGAGTTAACTGAGAGGAAGAACACAAACTTAGTGATTAATTGTTTTTTTTTTTTTTTTTGATGAGGGAATTTCCTCACGATCCTTAGGACTATGAGTATCAAACCCCCGGGTATGGTTAAGGAAACTTCCTCACGATCCTTGGGGTTATGAGTATCAAACCCCCGGGTGTGGCTAAGGGGCAGGCCCCAACGCACGGCCTCGAGTATTCAAGGAAATTAATTTCTTGTAGGAGCTTCACAAAAGAGTCGAACCTAACACCATGGCCTACTACTCATAGACAGCTTAGTAACTCGGCGAGACCCTCTTGGGTAATTGATGAGTCATTTTTACCTTGTATGTGGCTTATTAGTTCAATAAGATCAGTTATCAAGCCATGTTATTTTGATAATGTGATGTAAACTATGTATATTGTGATGTAAATAGTAACGACATTTGTCACCTATGGTATTGTCTTAAGTTCATTATCCTTCTTAAAAGAATACATAGAAAGGATAATAATAATAATAATAACAATGACATTTCTCAAGTTCAATATTCATTACATGATGAAATTTTCGCTTAATAAAAAACACTAATTTTTACATAAGTTTAATTAAAAAAGAAAAAATAATAAGAAGAAGAAGAGGAGGAGAGAAAAAAAAAAGAAAAAAAAAAAAGAAAAGAAATTCGAGCGTCCTGAAGTTTTTGGCAAGCCTTGATCTGCTATGTTGAGGGGTGGTTCTCCTATCCCCCCTCAAACTATGCGTTACCTTTGGGATCGGATTCTAACCCTTATATTAGGAGTATTTCTTCGAACACTCACATCAGGATCTTCGACAGCATCTTCTTCTCTATCGTTTGTAGCCGAACTCTGCAATCATAGATTTGAGTGAAATTAAATGTCTCAAACCTTCAAATTTATACCATAGAGCATATCCAAGTACCCTGAACATAGGCATTGATACAATTATCGTCCAAATCTTTCCTGAGCTTGGTCATTCATCTTGCATTTCTCTAGTTGAAAGTTGGACTGCATCAATTGACACACAATAATAACACCAAATGAGAGAGAATATATTATAGATGTTTTTGGTGTGAAAATTATTAATAGTCCAAATATTTTCTAAATTTTGATTCATTCATCTTGCATTTCTCTAAATGGATTGCATCAATTTAACATATATGCCAACTTCAAATACGAACAACATGATAGAAATGATTTGTGGAGTGAAAAATATTGGTTTGTTTGAGTTGGAAATGCTCATTGTGATTAGTGAATTTTTGATGATAATGGATATGAATTCGCTAATTATGCATTCCATGTTCATAGCAGTTGAAAATTATGCATAGCTAGCAAAATGTTTTGTTTCTCGGGAAAATCAAATCTAAACCATAAGAGTTTAAAAAGTTAATGAGAAGAGCATTCTGGTCATTGATCTATTTGTCTTCAAGGTGTTTGGGCTTCTTAGCTACATTTGTACCATATTGCATCATATTTCAGCTTGCTTGATTTAGAGGACAGGGTGAATTGTACAAAAACTGCGGAAAGTTAGCTGTATATTGATGACGGCAAAAGCTAAAACTTTGAACATGGAGCATACAAGCATCACACATTTATTTTCTCAGATGGCAAGCTACAATCACCAAGCTTAAGAGCTAACAATCTTGATCAGGAGTTCTTTTCAAACTGTGTAATCAAACTAGGATTTTGTATGATGAAATGATAGGTTGCTTGATCTACAGATCTTATACATAAGCTGAATATTTAAAATACCAAATTCTCTAAATATGTGAATTTGAGCTAAGCTGCCGATTCTTGAAGTTGAATGGACATTTCAAATGACAGTTTTATTTCCAGTTATCTTTTCATGTGTGCCTTATCTTAATTATATCAAAGTCTTAGAGTATAAGTTACTCTAATATATGTTTATATGGGTTAATTTTTAATCTAATCTATGTTCACTACCAGATATTTGAGTTTAAGATACTGGATCATGTCATTATGTCATAGCAATTTTCATTCTTATCACTAAAAAGAAACCATAGCTGATTTATCAAAGAAAATAAAAATAATTCTATTGAGTCATAGGATGCTTCTGAAAACAAATCTTTAAGTTTTAATCTCAACACTGATCAATCATATAAATCAGATAATTTCATATCTTAGTCCTCCACCAAAAGAACATCAATCGTGATAATGGAGATAGTTGGATGCTTCAATTTATTTACCTATCTCTTCACCTTTTCACAAGTAATTTTTACAACTTTTTTAATGTTAAGTCATGTAAACTGGTTTTACTAACTACTAATAGCTGAACTCATCTATGATGCAACTTTCATGTCGAGATCTAATGAAACAACTAAGTAAAATCTTTTTTCTGGAATCATAAGATCATATATAGCGTAAAGTTCCCAACCCCCAACCCCCCAAACAACGACGAAGTAACCCCCATTATTTTTAAACATATCCCCCAACTTTGGATGTTATGGATCAGGAAACCCCAAACTTTCAACATTATTTTTAGAAAGTTCAATGATCTTTTGAAAAAATTTAAGAAAATCCCCATTATGCCACTAGGAGGGCATGTTGAAAAAATTTCAAATGTTAAGTGCGTTTTGTGTAAGGCAAAAAAAGTTTTGGTCGTTAAGCGACAGTTACAATTTTTAGGGGTTATCTCAACATGTGCCAACTTTATGTGGGTTTTGTGAACTTTACTCTTTCATACATAACAAAATATTGCCCATAAAGATCACAAGACCAAGGAGGCCATGGATCTTCCTTCGAACTCCATTCCAGTTCTCAATTTCGGTTGTTCAAATAATGGCAATCCGGATGACTGAATGTCGAGGCGCAAAGCATTTTTGTTAATGAGGACATCTCCTTGCTCAAGTGTGCTGTATATAATTGCAATTCACAGTTATGTTCATGGCTACAAGATCTATATCTTACATTATATGGGTGGTTGCCTAGGTTATTCATCAAAGGCAGTTTGATGTATATGATATTAATCACAAAGTTCTAAAGGGCTTAGCTAACTGTTACTCATCCTACAATACTGTTTTGTACTAGTTGAGATTCTACCAAGAAGGTTTGTAGAAAATCTCAGGTGCTTTTATATTAATAATTACAATTCTGTTGTGTTATTGTTTTTCCTGCTGTTCATGATGCTTATGTCGTCGTTTCAGTGTTTTTCTTCTCCTCCCTTGCTAAGACTTTTGATAACCTAGAACCTAATGTTTAAAATGACAACTCCTATCAATAATAGGCACGAAAGTATTCAGTCACTATAAAGATTCATCACTTATGTTAAATTGTAATGTAATTATTATATAGCTAGACTAGCAAATATTGCATTTTCAATGTCATCAAACCCACTAAAACAGTAACTTGGGAGACCACTAAACTACTAAAGTCGAACCATATTCAAATAATCTAAGTTGAAAATAATAGGAACTTTTAGCTAAGGGAAGAAAATTATGTCCAATACGAAATCTTGTGTTCACTTTCTAGTTACATGTCATAAAGCCCTTTGAAGTAAAAACTCTACGTAATGAAACATAGAAGAAACATAAAAAGAAAGAGAGAAATTATGCGCACCTTTAAAGTCAATTCCTTGCTATGACAACATTGTTCTCCTTTACTTGTGTTCCAGTGCACGGTTAAGAAAACGCTGGAGATCTTCGTAGGGAAGAGTTCCAATATCATCTTAAAATCCCCCATATCTCTATAGACTGATGATGAAGTACACTTTTCTACAGAATCCAGTAAATTTTTCAAGTAACTATTTTACAGGTACCAGGTGATCAAAATCATGACGAGAAAACACTTTACATATACATAAAGCATACTTGAGTAAAGCTCTCGATTAGCTAAACTCTGTTTTGGGAAACTTATCAAGTTGCTTCATCAAACATTTAATCTTTTCCACAACCCCATCCATGTTTCTTTGTTCTGCTTCACACATAAGCAAACCAAATGTTCGATCCTTTGGCAAGATTTCTCGACTAATCATGTCATCAAATAATTGGCAAGCCCACTCAATCTCGCCGACATTACACAATCCATGAATCAAAAGTGTGTAAGCGTCAAGATCTAAACTTAGATGGTGTTTGTTCACAATTTCACCCATCAACATCCTAAGTTGACCATCTAGATTTCCTGTTTTAAAGCATAACTTGAGTAGTGGAATGTACGTATGAAGAACAGGCCTACAAGAAGAATCCTCCATCTCCTTTAAGACACCCAATGCATCTTCTTGCAGATTATGACTGCAAAATATTGAGATCATTGTATTGTATGTTGACAAATTACGACTAACTCCATTCATTTGCATCTCTACCCTAAAGATTTGAGAGGCCTCACCAACTTGACCGGCTGTACCAAGAACGTTGATCAAAGAGTTGTAGAAATGTGTATCGGCTTTACATCCAGACATCTGCATCTTCTCTACTATGCTGAGGGCTTCTTCAAATTTGCGAGACTTAGCAAGCGAATGCATAATAATTGTGTATGTGACGACATTAGGGGAGCAACCATCGGCAACCATTTCATCAAGGAGATCATAAGCCTTTGAAAACTTAAAATGGTTGCAATATGCTTTGATAATAGTCGAGTATGTGATCACTGAAGGGCTGAAACCAAGGTCTTTCATCTCTTGAATAGTCCACATTGCCTCATCAATCCTTCGAGCATTGCACCAACCATTGACAAAAATGTTAAAAGTATTAGCATTAGGGGCTATCTGACCCTTCAGGTTTAAATATATTTCACGAGCAACATCTGCTTTCTTCTCTTTGCAAAGGGTGTCAAGTAAAAGATTCATTGATTCGGTATTCTGATCCAAGCCCCATGATTTTAAATCATCGAATACTTTAATAGCATCTTTCCATCTCCCAGCACCAGCAAGTCTTCTCATGATTTTGGCAATTGTTTCCATTGTGACAAGCCCTCCTTTTTCCATCCATTTTACAATTTCCCACATCCTATCTATTTGCTTCATTTTCCCCAATATGTCCACCATCTTGTCACATGAATATGTAGTTGGGTTATGATCTGATTGCAAATTAGCCCATCGAAAAAAACCTAAAGCAGATTTCCAATCCTCTCCAAACTTATGGAGTAAAGCATCAACAAGTTGAGAGGAAAGCTGTATTCTAGAGCAAGATTCATCACTTTGGAGTCTCTGTACAATATCCTCTACTGTTCCATTATGAATGTTTGAGATGACTTTCCTAATTTTGCCAGCATTCTCCTCTACTTCCTGTTCTATGAAAAATCCATTTTTCCAGTATTTGTTTTGTTGTTCTTCACCATACAAATTGGATTGAACAAGGCGGTTTACTTTCCCTACTGATGGTGATGAAAATGAAAGTGTGTTATAGTAAGCCAGACTGGTTCTAGAAACAAAGGGAGGACAAAATGAAGAGGCAAGAAAAGGATGAATCATATAACTTCCAGATCTCCTTTTGGTAGTAGCAAGATGAAGTCCACTTAAAAGAGCACCTAGTAATTCCTGTAACCCAAACCGCCAGAATTAGCTTCTCTCCTAAGATGCACAACAAAACTTCATACTACTGCAAGAAATTTCCAAGGTAAGAATAAAATTAAAGAAGATACTCCAGTCATTGATTCTCATTCAGAGCAGTCGTCAGGAATAAATATCCTTGCCTTCTCATGCCAATATTGCTTAAAGGATAAAGTACACATATTTATTCGTGAGTAGAGAACTAGGTTTTAATATTGGATATCAGGGAAATATCAGACGGCCAAAATCCATATCAGATTGCGAATATCGGGAAAATATCAGAGATATGTAGTAAATATCGGACTGCAATATCGGATGATGTGCATATATAATATAATATCCTAAAATATAATTTGAAATAACCATGAAAAAAAATGTAAATTTAGGATTAGTAACCAATTGTAGAAACTTATTTAGGGAAAAGAGCATACTAGAGTTTTGCTAGAAAACTTCATATGGCTGGATTTTTTGCTGAAAATACATTAAGAAATTTTGCAAGACTATATAGTTTAGCAACAAGCTATATAAAGATATATAGGCCAACATATCGGCTAATACATCAGCCATATAAGGGTTATATCGCCAAAAATTTCCAAAAAGCGGTAAAGGATATTGAGACCATATTGTTTTGCTGCAAGAACTACAAGAGGATATCGGCTGATATATCGGGCCATATCAGGGATATTTTAAACAATGTTGCGAAGCAATCAGAAACATGTGAAATTTTGTAGAAGCTCAAAGAGCATGTAACTCTGAAATATTCATTTGCTCCTCCAGATCAAGTACAAGAACACAAAAGAGGAGAGAACCAATGAAACTAAACAACTTGTTACTGAACCAAATGAATTGTTAGAAACTATACTTTTATGTGAATGATAGATGCAATGTTTTTTAGCAGATCATTTTGATAAATTTTCTTTTTTTATGAGCGTACCAATGAAATAAACAGGGAAGGCAGCAAGAGCCCCAACTATTTCAGCCAAGTGCTCTGCTAATTGGGTTATGTTCAGGTGTACCATCTCCTCTTTTATTCATCAAGGTGGGGTTTTGTGATGAAATTTCAATTCAAATCCAACCCCATTAGGGCCTTATCATTTTGATTATAAAAAATTCAAAACAACCATACCCATAACTAACACAATTTGGACTCTAAATGCCGGATTCATTAACATTCTCAATCATAACACAATCATAATTTACATATACAGTGCCCTCAATTGGGGAATTTGAATCAAAATAAACTTGATGGGCATCCATAAATCCACGCCATTTAACAAAATCTTCAACCAAAATGTCTCCTTTCAACTATCAAAATATGAACCGAACCTATTAGAATGTTTCATATAGCACACAATAAGAGCAGATAAGATCACAATTAATAGGGAAATTAACATAAAATGATGATATGAATAAAAAACTGATGTGAGAATCAAAGGCAACAAGTGGAAAATTATTACAAAAAGCAATCTTTGTCTTGGATTGTACCTTAAAAGGACTCCTCATGGGGGTGGCTGCTAGGGGTTTTGGCTGAAAGAACTCGGGGGTTAGAACTTAGGAGAGAAACAGGAGCAATACTGGGCTTCGGTTAATGGGCTGAGCGTGAGCAGACCAATAACCCACAATTCAGCCCAAAACTTATTACAAGACTAAATACTAATACTATATTTGCATTATTTTTGTTTTGTTAACTAGAAGAAAAAGTCACTAAAGATCCCGTGCAGGGTTCTGAGAACCATACATGAGGGCAATAAAATGACCACACTGCCTCCTGTTTTGGAGTATGTGTGGCCCAGAACCTCCCGCACTATGCGAGGGTTCTGATAGGATCGGAATTCATTATATTTTCTATTAGAGTATTATATTTATAATTTTCGCATATACAATACCATGAGTTTTTTTTATTGCTTTTTTTAGAAATGATGCCATGAGTTGATGGAAGAAAAATAAGTGTTTTAAGAAACTCAATAGTGTCAACCATATTACAAACTTCATACTATTTTTCACTATAAGAAATAAAAGTGTATGATCTATTCTCGTGAATTGCTATACAAATTATTTGTTTTTCTTCCATATTAGAGCATATTATATCTAGTTATAAATTTTTATCAACCGCTCTCTGAAGTATATTTTTATGATTTTATGGTGAGTAGCCTAGGTACTAATGTACCCTGCATGATCCATGGAGCGCATCAGCCTATCAGATATTGCTTTTATTTATACATATTATATATATGATTTTTTTGCTTTTAATAGATGTATCTAATTTATCGCAAAAAAGGAAGAAGATGTATCTAAATTCAATGTCTGCATTAGTGAAACCAACATCAGATAATGGCTTTTTTTAAGGACATCAGATATCACTTTTATTTATACATATTATAAACTAATATATGGTTTTGTTGCTTTTGATATATGCATCTAAATTCGATGTCTGCATTAGAGAAAACAGCATCCTACTTTCTCAATCATGAGAAGCATCCAGCGGGTTATTGCACATGGCGTTTGAAGATGTATGCATTGATGTAAAATTGTTAGCTTAAACTATCAGCTGTCCAATGAACGATATCCATTATATACCACCTAATGTTGTATCCTTGCAGTATTTTTCAGGCATTGTAAGATTTTTCATTGCATGATCCCTACTTCAGTACAACTCCACCAACAATGACACTCTCAAAACTCCCAAGTAGGGAAAATATACTCACATGTTTAATATGTAAATCACATTACGCACCCACAATATCTAAGAACACCAGGTACTATTGCATCATGCATATCATTTATCAAAATTTTCCACTTATCAGGTACATGTTTCTCTCTATATAAAAAGAAAATGCTAATAATTTCTTTTAACTACAACCAGAGTAAAGAAAGAAAATACAAATGACAAACCCAGGATTACGCATTGGATAGAAGATTCATATATTACTCGGTTTTGAGTGCATTTGAGTCCAGACAGCTAGTTTGGAAACAAACACCAGTTCTACAACCAGAATTATTTTCATTAATCTCCTTTTCTCTTCTCTGTAACTGAAATCAATTGTTGAAACAGTAATATGCATGTTATACAGATACAACATCATTACAAAATCATTAATACACGACAAGAGCATACATAGTATGCTGAGAAATCAACCTCATTATTTAGTTTGCATCTTCCATCAAGCTTCCCTTATTATAAATCAGTATAGAAACCTCTAATGGCCAGTTCTCTGCTGTTCCCAGCTAAGATCCTCTGATAACTGCATAATAGCAGCCCTTGGATCACCATTGGAGACAGACAGATAGTATTCTGCAGTTCCATCATCCACATTCATGCTTCTTTTCACTGACTCGAGAAGGATTCTACTTCTGCCTCTTCGTTCTGTAGCAGAAACTGCAGAGGAAGTAGTCGCATCCTTAAGAGAGGGTATTTGAGGACAACCGTCTTTATCAAGATATAGAACTGCAACTTCCCGCTTTGCATGAGCATCCAACTCGATATAGCATGTGCTATTGCTTAGAATCTCTGGTTTATTGATGCTGATGGGGATGAGAAGCCTCTCTCTTGAGTATATACCATGCTCACTCATCATATTGTTCAATCGTTTTATATCCACCACCTGGACATACCAAGCATATAAATTCAGTGTTACAATCCAAAAAAGGAAAAAGAATTGGGATGAATACTGAAAATGATGATGATAACAATCTTATTCAAACTTGTCAACTAGGGATTTGAATTCCCTTCACCGCCAAAAAAGTACTCGTGAAAGCAACTTTTAATCATAACCATCTATAGTTTAGTTGACAGTTGTTTGAGTAAAAGCAGGAATGACTCCAATACATGGAGTATACGGCAACTGTAAAATTCGCAATAAATCGCAACTGTGCACTAAATAATGGACAGTTGTTATTAAAAATAGTGGTTTCTCCGCTACATTTTTGCACTAGAAGGATCAACAACGATAAAAGGAACCGGTAAGAATAGAGGCGGAAAGCAAAAGCAGGAAGATTGTGTTCAGTGAAATACGTGGTATTTTAACGGTAAGCATTGCTAAAGAAACAAAAGTCTACAGGATGGTGAAGGCAACAAGAAATTAACCTCAATCGTAGGAAAACTGAATGAGCTGAATTCTTTTTCAGCTTGAGACGGACCTGAGTTCCACAAGCGGACGAAAAAAAAAACAAGAGAAATTGGTTTCTAACCATCCTTCGGAACTACTTATACCCACAACTTCAAATCTTATGGGCACGCCCTCAATATCTTAATTTTCACTGTAAACTTCAATATGGAAAATAAATTAAGTAAAATATTGAAAACAATCTTGCCAACTAGAACTCTCTTTCTAGCCTTTAACATTACAACGCATCATTTTCTTGCTCCTTTCGAAACATGCTCAAGAAAGGCATATATTTAACTAAATTAGTTTTTCATTCAATATTCTGACAACCAGTGGCTGCTAATTTAACGAACTGATCATCTTGAAATAATCTCACGAAGCATATGCTTATAAAAAAAAATTCATAAATAAGTAAACCCTATTTCATCCAAACATAAAAAAAAGCGAGATGAAAATAGAATTTTACCTGCACGGAATACTTGAGGGCGAGTCCAGCAACGGAATCACCCCGCTGCAAGCGGTGCGAGATGGCGAACCGATCGAGGCCGGGGCTCCTCCAGAACGCGGTCGAGGACGGGGTCCCGATCACGCGCTTGACGTTCCACGGTTTCCTGAAGGCGAGCTCCAGCAGCTCGCGGTCGGAGGCGAGGAAGCGCCAGAGGCGGCAGACGCAGGCGGCGCGGGCGAGGTCGGGAGGCGGGAGGAGCTCCAGGATCGAGCGGAGGATGTCGCCGGAGAAGTCGAAGTTCATTGTGGAGAGGATCGGGGTCGAATCGATTGGGACCAGAGAGAAAGAGGGGAAATGGGAACGGGATTAGGATTTCATGGATTTCTTCGGATTAGTGTGGTCTGTAGTATGTGACCACTCACAAAAGGGCAGATTTTTCATATTAGTCCCTCAATTCTTTGAAATTAGGACTCTGCCAAATCTTTTAAGTGATTCGAACTTAACCCGTAAAATCATTTCAATTGCTATCGAGTCCCTCACATTCTATAAATTTTCTAAAATTAGTGCCTGCGTTAGATTTTTATGTTCAGTGTACCAGTCTTGGTTGGATTAGTGATGAATTAATGATGGTTATGTACTTTGTTACCCTCATTTAATGGGTTATAAGGAAGATTTAACTGTCGAGAAACAATGATGATCTAGTAGGTTTGTATTTTAAATGGGTTTGGGTCGTAAAAGAGTTGAAAATAAATGGGTATGTATTTGAATTGAAATTAAACACGAGGGTGTTTTTGGCATTCTGAAGAAAAGAAAAGAGTAATGTATTTCCTCCAAATTAAGTTGTAGAAAACTAGAAGGACTAATCTGAAGTTAAGTATAAGATTTGAGGGACCTAGTATTAATTTAATGATTTACTAGCCTAATTTCAAATACTAGAGATTTAAGGGACGAACATGGAACATTGAAAAGTCCTTTTTCTTTAGTACCATATTCGTCTTTTCAATACATATGATCATAATTTACTACACTATTATCTAACATAGCATATGGTTGCAAAATCAGAGTGCAGATTCTATCAGAACACCTTATATAAATAGGGTGATCTATATCATACATGGGTAGGTGAGGGGTTAGTTTGGGAATTTTAGCTATCCTATTTATGGTTAAAACTACCTCATTTCTACAGGATGGTTCGATATGATTCTTAGTGGCAAAATCATGATACGTGATAGCTATTTAAGCATCATAACTTTTCATCATCCATTTTTATTTAATATTTAACAAGTATTGTGACAGGGCTCATACGAGTGTGTGCTATCTTTGGCTTGCAGAAATGTTTATTTTGTAGTTATTTCACTTTTATGAACTAGTAGACATAGTTTTTTTATTTAATATTATATTATCTAATAAATTATATATAAATATTTTATAAAGTTATTTTATTACACTATTATTAAAAAGTTAAGTTATACTATTATTAGTACTTATACTATTATTAACATACATTTAACAGTTATTTAAATTTGCTTATTATTATCTTATTAAACAATTTATTTAAGAGTATAATTATTAAATAATAATGTAATCATTAGTTTAAGTAACACTATTGAAATAATTAAATCATTTATATTATTAAATATTTATGCTATGTAGATATTTTATTACAATATTAATTAAACAATGACAATAATTCTTAATATTATATGACTTTATGTTGCAAAGAATATTATCAGATTCGATAATTAACATAATCTTAGTAATAAAAACTGGATGTTATAATTGAAAATACTTTTATTTAGGAAAAATACTTTATATAAAATATTGGATCCGTGAAAATTATGAGACATTTACTTTCCAACAAAAGTACATGTCTCATAAATTTTAAGGATCCAATATTTTTATATAAAGCAACTTTCTAAATAAAAGTATTCTTAATTTATAACGTCCAATTTTCACTACTAAGACGATATTATAACGTCGAACAAGGTAATATTTCTTACAATATAAAGAATCAATCCATATTTATAGTATTATTAATAAGTATAATTATGTACAATAATTTATTAAATAAATAATTTTACTATTTCATTACAATTAATAATTCTCTATGATAAATTATAATATATTTATGAATTTTATTATCATTATAAATTATTAATATATTCTAGCTTAATGACCAAAAATTTTGAGAAAATGAAGAGAAAAGTATATGTCTCATAAATTTCAAGGATCCAATATTTTTATATAAAGTAATTTTCCTAAATAAAATTATTTTTAATTTATAACTTCCAAATTTTTATTACTAAGACGATATTAATTATCAAACAAGGTAATATTCTTTACAACATAACTATTTATACTATTATTAATAATTATAATTATGTACAATAATTTTTAAATTAATAATTTCACTACTTTATATGATTCATAGCTCTTTATAGTAAATTATAAATATTTATGAATTTTATTATCATTATAAATTATTAATATATTCTAGTGAATGATCAAATATTTTGAGAAAATGAAGAGGTGCATAGTTAATGAGAGGTTATGGATCATTAGTTTTATAAATAGTGGTATAATTGTGAGTTATAAAAAATTAAGAGGGTAAAAAAGGAAATCAAAAGTTTGACATGGGTGTTGTTATGGTGCTTCAATTATTAAATATTAATCTCCAATCGGTAGCAGACAAGTGTCCCGTATTAGGTATATGATCAAATCAACTCACCATCTCGAGATAATCGAAGTCTCCAGCTCGGGTGACTCAACGAACTGACATCTCGCGAAGCCGACTTGAAAGGCAGTACATGTCGACCTTTTCGTTAGGTCGACTCCGCAAGCGACCTACATGACCGATTATTTGGCCGACATCTCGCGAAGCCGACTCGAAAGGCTGTACTTCTCAGCCCTCTACCAAGAGTAGGAAGGCGACGACATACCTCGAGTCCCCCGCTGACAGCTCGTCGCCATCACATTAAATGCATCATCAGCATCATCATTTCTCCATCCTCAGAGATCTTTATGACACATCGGACCACATCGGCATCCCATGCCTCCAGTCACTTCACATTAAATGTCGAAGTGACTCCCTCCATTCAGCAGCTGACACCTATAAAGTAAATGCTGACTCAGCCGCCAGCCCATACCCGGCCGAACATACCAAACTGTCCCTCTATTATCACTATAAATAGGAGGACTATTCCCAGCATCAGGGTAAGCAATTTCTAAGCAACATTTCTGCTCACTAAGAACTTCTTCAGTTCATCATTTTCTTCTCCACTCAAGCAACTTACTGACTTGATCGTCGGAGGAACAACTGGAGAACACAACTCCGCCTTCTTACGAGCTCTTGCATGTGCAGGGAAGAACAACTCATCTCAGAATCGGATATTCGGAGGAGTTAACGGACCCTAATCTCTTTAACTCATAACTAAGTAACTGTGTGATTCCCAACATCAACAGGTATTCTCTTTTATAAGTAGATAGATAGATAGATAGATATGACTAGACAGATCTCTTAAGGGACAAAAGAGTAGGACATAGAACACTATTTTTTGCTTATAGATGTCAATATTTTAGCACAACACCGCTTGAAGGGTTCAATTCACCTAAACGTAAAAATGTGATAGGTTTTTTAGTTCATAAAAAATGCGTATAATTAGTAGAAATTAAATAAAAGAGAGATTAATTGAGGCTATTTAACTCACAAAGTTGAAATCTCGGTGCTCGAAAAATTACTTTTGAGTACAAATGGCAGGCAATGTAAATACTTATCGAAAAACAAATCTATATTAACTAACTATATACCTTACCTCACAATCCTTTTTTTTTTTCTTTGGCAGTTGCATGGAAGTTGCAATAGCACTAGTGTAATTTAAGGCTATTCCAATGTTAATCTCTCAAATCTTTGATTTTTTGAAAATAGTCCCCTAATGCTTAATAATTTGAAATTAGTCCCACAAATGTTTTAGTGTTTTAAATTTACTTCCCAAAATCATCATATCTTGAATTTGTCCCTCAAATCTATTGAATATTTTGATAGTAGTTCTTTTAGTTAATTTTGGAAGAAACCCCAATAAGATCAAGTTTTGTCACTTAATCCTTAATAAATTTTAAGTAAAACCCCAATAATGGTTGCTTATTTTTTAAAATTTTTTAGGGGTTTGTTTGTAATTTTAGACTTTCCAGGTGGTTATTAGAAATATTGGATTTTTCACAGGGTTATTTAAAATTTTCAAATTTGTAAGGCTCTTTTGAAAAATTTGAACTGTAAGGGTTTTTTTGTTGTTGCCACTTTTAGATTATTCAGGAGGTTATTTGCAATCTTGGAATTTTTAAAGGGTTGTTTATAATTTTCAAGTTTTTATGGGCTTGTTTGTGATTTTTATATTTTTATAGGAATGTTGTATTTTTAGGGGTCTAGTAGAAATTTTCTAATTTTTAGTTTTTTGTAATTTTGGTTTAAAGAGGTTGTTTATAATTTTTCAATTCTT
Source organism: Asparagus setaceus (assembly GCA_012295165.1). NCBI lineage: Eukaryota > Viridiplantae > Streptophyta > Magnoliopsida > Asparagales > Asparagaceae > Asparagus > Asparagus setaceus. Next base: position 69,900,257 of record CM022706.1, read on the forward strand.
CAAGGGGTTACTCGTTGTTTTGGAGTTTTTAGGAGGTTGTTTGTAGTTTTGAATTTTAAGAGTTCGTTTGCAATTTTTCAGAACTTTAAACGGCTTTTGCAATTTCAATTTTATAAATTAGGGTTTGTTTGTAATTTTAGACTTTCAGTGGTTATTAGAAATATTGGATTTTTCACAGGGTTATTTAAAATTTTCAAATTTGTAAGGCTCTTTTGAAAAATTTGAACTGTAAGGGTTTTTGTTGTTGCCACTTTTAGATTATTCAGAGGTTATTTGCAATCTTGGAATTTTTAAAGGGTTGTTTATAATTTTCAAGTTTTTATGGGCTTGTTTGTGATTTTTATATTTTTATAGGAATGTTGTATTTTTAGGGGTCTAGTAGAAATTTTCTAATTTTTAGTTTTTTGTAATTTTGGTTTAAAGAGGTTGTTTATAATTTTTCAATTCTTCAAGGGGTTACTCGTTGTTTTGGAGTTTTTAGGAGGTTGTTTGTAGTTTTGAATTTTAAGAGTTCGTTTGCAATTTTTCTAACTTTAAACGGCTTTTGCAATTTCAATTTTATAAATTAGGGTTTGTTTGTAATTTGTTTATCTTTAGAAGGTTATTTATAATTTAGGGGTTTAAAGGTTTTTTTATAATTTTTTCTTTTCAGGGTTCCATTTGAAAATTTGGGATTTTTATAAAAATTTTAAAATTTTCTAGTAACTTTTATGATTTTAAAATTTTTGGGCTATTTTGACTTTCAGATTATCTTAGGAGAATTTTACAATTTTGTACTTTTAAGGGGTTGTCTGTAGTATTATATTTTTGTAGGGTTTGTTTGTAATTGTAAATTTTAAAGTATTATATTTTGACTTTATTGGCTTGCAAATTCAATATGTTTCAGGACAATTTGTATTTTTAAAAGATTTTTTCTAATTTTTAGATTTTTGGGAGGCTCTTTGTAATTTTTTCATTTCAAAGGTTGTTTTGTAATTTTAGATTTCTCTGTCTAAATATAATTTTTCACGTGTACAATTTTGTATATATAAGTTTATGTAGAGAGATTCCCTACATGAATTTTTTCATGTGTAATTGTTGATACACAGATGATTAACAGCGGGATTTAGGGCTGATTTTAAAGGCGTTAGGGTCCCTTGATCTCCTTGGATGGCTAACCCCCCAATAGGAAGAGAGTCCTATACATGTATAACACGTTAGAGGACCGGAGTTGGGTTCTCTGATGATTCCTCCGACAATCAAGTTAGTTATGATCTGAAAGGGAGAAAAGAACTGATATTGTTCTCTAAGTGTATAGAAATTACGTACCTTTGGTCAGTAGGTGATGTGCCTATTTATACTGAGCTGACGAGGATATTTATGTAATCTCGGCCGAGTCCAGGCAGTCAGCTTATTCGGCTGAGACTTTACAGGTGTCGGCCGTGGTTGGAACGAGTCATCCTCGTGATTAATGCGACGGTGACAGGGGGAGTACGGTGCTGACAAAGTCCGATGAGTCATTAAGACTTTTGGAGAGGATGCAATGGTCCGTACATTTAATGTGATGGTGATTGGCTGTCGGCGAGGGGTTTGAGAATGACCGCCTTTCATCTCGGCTTTACGAGAGGTTCGACAAAAGACGCCTTTCGTCTCGACCCTCGAGGGAGACGAAGTCGGTGTACCTGGGTCAAATTGGTGTGTAGTCTGCTTGAGACACGTGTCAGTCAGTTGAATGTTATTAACACTTGGTTATTTCCATGGCACAACACTGGTCCCTTTCTCTTGAACTCAGATGGCCAAGTCCGAGTGAAATTGAACTGTTGTCTGTCGGTTTTCGAGGCGCATTTATGAGGGGTCATTGATGGGTCACTGCTGATGCGACATTTCTGACGTTAGAAAAGATCATGCGCCGGCATCGCCTCAGTTCCCGAACGCAGATTGCATGTCAGTTGAAGTGAAGGGCGCTTCAGTTCTAGAGCGGTCGCCTCAAATTCTAGAATCCTTCCCAGCCATCCATCAATGGCCGAGTTGACCGTTATGATTTTGCCACGTGTTGACTCTTTTGCCTATATATACGACTATTCTAGATGGGGAAAGTTTACTTGCTTTTAAAACCCTCGAATCTTCTTTTGCAGTCTGAGCGATATCCGGCCATCTTTTGCACTCTTCTCTAGCGATCATCAAATCAATGGCATCTTCATCTTCAGTGGCTCGGAATGAGGCTCGGATCAATCACCTCCAAAAGTTCCACTCAAAGGTGCAGCCAACGCTGCTGGAGACTTATTATGATAAGTTCGACATCCCTCTGGCGTTCACTTTGTCGGCGCCGGAGAAAGGTCAGGCCGTGTATAATCACGGCGATATCATTACTCCAATGTGCCTCAAACATTTAGAGTACGGCCTGCGTCTTCCGCTCCACCCTTTTCTCCGCCGCATCTTCGAAGCTCTAGGAGTTTCATCGTCGCAGATGAAGCTGGACTCCATAGCTACTCTGATGGGGTTTGTGGTCATCTGCAACCGACTAGGGGTTGAGCGGACTCTGAGAGTTCTCGATCATTTTGTCAGTGTGAAGGTGAATCAGCAAGAGTGCCACTACTATCTTCAGATCTTGGGCGGCCACAAACTTGTCTCCAATGCCCCCAAATCTAACAAGGACTGGAAGGACAGATTTGGAGCTGACGCTATCTTGGCCTACCCCTTGTAGCCCGAGATCAACAAGGATGCACTGAGGCCGGGTCTGCTGTCGAAAGACAAAAAGTGAGTGCTCAACAAGATCATGTCTTACACTGGTTCCCGTCGGAGCGAAAACCTTTTCGACAAATCGGTACTACGAGTTGTCAGCATTCCTTCAATTCCTCCAACTGAGGATGATGAGACTCGAGTGGTAATATTGGCGCTACGGCTGGAGGAACCCGAGACCTCCATGGTGGCCCCTGAGCTCGATCTTAAAGAGGGCAATTGGCGAGGCCCCAGAAGCGTCTCCGCTCTAACTTGGCCCCCGAGGAGGCCGTGAAGATAGAGGCCAATGCAGCCGAGATCACGGCTCGATTGGCTGGGTCGAGCTCTGCCACTGTTCTAGCCGAGAGGTCTAAAAAGAAGAGAAGGAGGCTGAGGAAGGTGGGTAACCGAGGCCCCTCTGGGAGTGCTGAAGCTCCGAAAGAGAAGGCTGGAGCTACGATGGAGGCGGATGCACCTTCTTCTACACAGAGGGGTGTGCTGAGTCATCCGTCAGGTGAGACCCCGCCCCCCAGGAAGCTATAGAAGGTAACGCTTCTGCTATCCCCACCCAAGAGGCTTCTCTAGCCATGCCTTCGGATGTCGTCGTTGTCGATGATGAGCCCCCTTCAAAAGTAAAAGGGGCTGAGATTATTGTAGCCGAGACCGAAGGGGCTCAAGACCAAGTTGAGAAGGAAACGGCCCATGTCGTGCTTGCCGAGTCGGCTCACCGACAAGGCAAAGAGCCGGCCATTGAGGAGGCGCCTCCTTTTCATGTTGATTTTTATGTAAATGGGGATTTTTAATATTTGTGTTGCTATCTTTCACTACACTATTCTCCCTCAGTTTCAGAGTTGGGTTAGCTCAGTAAAATATTTCATGTCTAGTTTTTGTACACAGGAGAGATGTTGATAATAGAGGTCAAGGGTAAAGGTTTTTGTCATACCTAGTTTTGTTTGAGAGTCACTAGAATGTATGTCTAGTTATCTGGTTATGCCTAGACATTATGTATTTTTTTAGGCTTTTAGATTGATGAAAGATAGATTTACTGAACAAAAAAAGAGGTCGAAATTTCTTTTGCATGTTTCTAATCTCTACTATTTTGGGCAGGCACATGCGTGATATAGATGGAGGTTGCCGGGCGATGAATGGTCGAGGGGACTCAAATTTGCTGCAATGGAGTGGTGGGAGAAGTCATGGGATTAGACTTTATGAATGAAAGAATTGTGAAATTGTTAAGCTATGGGCTCACTATGAACTTTATCGTTTGAAGACTACTTAGTCATTGTTTATTTCTTTACTGTCGTATGTCTTTTGGATAATTTTTGTTTGTTAGATTTGTTATTCAGTTTCAGATGTTTTACTGTCTGGAGTTAGCAACCTTATAAATTGTTGGTCCAACTTATAAATTTTGTGATTGGTTATCAATTGTTAGATTTGCTCGCACAGCTTGTATCAAACAGTACTTGGTTCTTTTTTTAATTGATTAAGTTAATTTTTTTACAATGGTTTTGATTTGTTTCATTTGAATGATTATTACATTTGAAATGGATGAAATAGCTGATGCAAAACAGGTGCATATCAATGCTACGACTAATTAATAGAATAAGCTATAATATTTTTACTGCTATTTTATATTTATTGAAAATATTTTTTTCAAACCTTATAGGAATGGTTGCTTTCCATTGTTAATACACTTTAGCAACGGTTGGAATTTAATGACGTGCATATTTTATTTTTTTATGAAACAAAATTTTAAACCTCATAGCAACGGTTGCTTTCCGTTGGTAATACATTTTAGTAACGGTTGAGTTTTGCTGATGTGGATTTTTATTTTACTGACGTGGATTTTAAATATTTTTATAAAAAATACTCTAATAGAAATGGTTGCAAACTATTGCAACGGTTATTGATCGTTGCTATAAGCTAATTGCAACAGCTTTACTAGCAACAGACCATTTGCTACGGTTTTAACCGTTGCTAATGTATTAGAAATGGTTGTAACCATTACAAGTAGGCCTATTTCAAACGATTCTAACCGTTGCTAATAGGGCCTTTTGTAGTAGTGATCGTATACAGAAAACAATTAGTATGTCATGTGCTTCCATTGGCAATTCTACTTTAGTGTTTAACTTGACCTGCTTTGCTATTTTTAAATAAAATGTGCACGTGCTTGCACGGATGGATCTGATTTTTTATTTACATATTAGGATTTCGTTGGAAGGTGGTGGGTACTCACACATACTCAAACAAACGAGATAAAATTGGAAGAGGAAGTCACCAAAAGGAATTTACTTTGATTTAAATGACTTCAACAAGCCTGTTGTTTACATGAATATTTATGCTATAGAAAAGAGTGCTCTAGATTTAATGCATTTAATACAAAGGACTCTTTATATCTAATACATAAATGCATTCACATTAGCTAAGTTCATGATTCCTGATTTTCGGGGCGAACTAAATAGTCTTCACTTAAATGCAGATAACTCTCTTTCAAATCACAAACAATTTGATTTACTGAAAACTAGACAGACAGGGTTTTCCAATGCATCCTCATTCAGTTAATATATGAAGAATAACTCCGTCAAATGTTTCCTTGAATTCTCTATTCAGAGACAGATAGAAACTGCACGTTTAGCATCCATCACTCCCTAGTAAACTTGAACGTTCTAGACTCCAAGCATATATCGTAGCCTTTAAAAACTATCATACTTGAGGGGCTTTGTGAAAATATCAATGACTTGATCCATGGTCTTCACACACTCCACCTTGACTTCCTTCTTCGCCATGCACTCCCGAATAAAGTGATATCTTATATTGATATGCTCGCTTCAATCATGAAACACTGGATTCTTTGCTAAAGCTTGAGCTGAATTATTATTATCATGATCATGGTAGCATCACCTTGCTCCAAAAAAAATTCATTCAGCAATCTTCTTAGCCATATAGCATGACAAGCACAAGAGATGGCAGCAACATACTCCGATTCACAAGTTGAGAGTATGAATATGAATTGCTTCTTCGAACTCTATGAAATTGCATTATTTCTCATAAAAGATATAAAACTAGTAGTGCTCTATCTATCATCAATATCTCAACTAAAATCACTATCACAATAACCCATCAACTTGAAATCATTAGAAGGTGGATAAAAATCTCATAGTCGAGAGTACCTTTAAGGCAACGATGTATCCTTTCTGCTGCCATCATGTGTGATTCAGTAGGATTTTTCATGAAGCAGCTCACAAGTTCAACCGTAAATAAAATATTAGGTCTTGTGCAAGTTAAGTATCTTAAACTTCCAGCAAGACTTTTGAATAAAGTTGAATCAACTCTCTTTTGATCTCCTACAATTTTGGATAGCTTTGCTCCACATTCCATCGGGGTATTCATGGGCTTGCAGTCGAGCACGTTGAACTTCTTGTGTATCTCTTTTGCATAAGCTTCTTGTGAGATAAAGATGCCCTCCTCCATTTGATTCACTTGGATTCCCAACTAATAAGACATGAAAGCTTTATCATCCAATTTATCCTAATCTTCCTCTATCATGATAGACGATTTCTTCGATTTCTCGAACAAAGTCTTCTTCAATCCGCTCTGTATAAACACGATGATTATTCTAACTTACCAAAGACTGAAACTGATGTTGCCATCAAACTTCTCGATATCCCCACTTCATAGCGGTTGTCGTCATCTTCTCATCCAATCAATAGTTGAGGACTCTGTTACCAATTTGTTATGATAAATCCCCAAGAAAAACTAATATCAATCACTTAAAAAGCATCGAAAATATTAGGAATACAAAACATACGGATGCACGTATTTCTGCTTGTAGCCACGGGGTGAAAGAGGAGAATTAAATAATATAATGTGGAGATCTCCCAATCACTCACTCCTTTATACACCCTAAAAATCCCAATACAATCTCTCTCAAAATCTTTAATGAGCTAGAGCAACACATAGAGAGGCAACTCGAAGAATCCTTAAACAATTAGCTTTGGGCTGCAGAACAAATTTAAGCTTGCTACTACCGTGCGCTCTCTGGTAGATTACCTATGCAAAAGAGGAGCTTGATGATATTTATAAAAGCCCTTCATACAATTCCCTATCCAATAAGAATTCTTACTAGACACTAATTGCAAACAATTTGGACTCTTGTAAGTCCTTATCTCTTTTATCCATGAAACGATAGGGGATCAAATCCTTTGAGAAATAGGTTTTGATTACTCAACCTTATCATCAGTTCAATCAAATTGTCAGCCTAGTCCCCAAGCGGATCAAATGAGATTTAGGATTTGGTTCTTATGGGTCTAAGCATTTGAGTCACACTAACAGTTATAATCTTCTCAACATCGCATGACAGTAAACATGAAAAATAATCAAACACAAATATCACAACGCACTCGCAATATATAACCTATAAATCTTTAAAAAACTTTATTAATATTAAAATAACAAATACCCTAACGCTTTCTTTGAGGGGGAAAAAAAAAGAAAATTGGGGAAAAATAAAACAGGGAAAAGGAAAACAGAGCAAATACATAGGCGACCCACAAAAAAGGAAATAGAAAACCCGACTAATTTCAGAATACGTAGCCCAAGTACGTACTTCTAAACCTTAGAATCATCCGTAGTTGAATAAACTAGTTTCGAATTATCTGCGTTCGGAGCTAAAATTCTGAAGTTTCTCCCCTGCACTATAATTATGTAAACCCGCAAGAACACAAAGATGGCGCAGATGATAATGGAGAAGGCCTCGAGGAAACTCAGTAATATCTTGAACCCCAGCGATGGGTGTTGATGGCTTTTGTCAGCTGGAGGCTTCGACAGTGCCGGAGATTGTGCTGCCGTTGCTGAAGGTCCTGCAGCCGCTGTCGATGGCAAGGGAGTTGGCGATGGCAGCAAGCGGAGGGCGCGGGTCGCTGGGACGGCGGCCGCTGGTTCTGAGAAGACTACCAGCACTGTCAGCGCCGTCATGACTATACTAAAAGCTTTGAGAGAGGCCATGATGTTGAGTCACGAGAGTCGATTCTTCGGAGGAGGAGGAACGAGACACTATGATTGAAAGGATCGAACGTAATCAATTAAAGCAGTACTGGTTCACGTACGAGCAAGAGAGCACAGCCTCTAAATTAGAACCCTAGGAAAATAAAATCCTCATGTAATAATAATAATTCAACTTAAGTCTAAGTAACTTTCTCCCCACTTAAATAGGATATAAAACAATGCAAAAGGAGTTTGCTTGATTTTCAATGTTTGATTAAGATTAGGATTCCTAAAGGCCTTTGATTAATTCTAGTAATTTTTGCTAACGAATTCTTTCAATATCGGGATTAACGGACACCCTTCTAACATGATTTGATTACATGAAGTATAATTAACTTATTAGAAGATTCGGAAATTTCAGGGTATCTGCTAAATTTGGGAGGATTTGCACATAAGTACTCTTCAAAACTTTTTAAATAAGACTTGGGTCGTGATAGGTTGATTAGTGATAATGATAGTTCATATCTTTTACCTCTATGTTAGCGCCGTGCACAGCACGTAATTTATGATAATGTTCTATAATTTCAAAAGTTCATGATATTTTTTTTAATTTACAAAGTCTAGAGAGGGTTTGTGCAAGATCTTTCAAAGTTGAGGGGGTTTTATGAAACTTCCCCTTAAGTTTTGCGGTTCACAGAAGAACCCACTTCATTATCAACATCTTTGAAAAAACCTTCCTAAAACAAGAACAACCATTTTAAATGGCGAAAATATCTCCCAGTGTAATTTTATCATCTATATGAAAATTGTGGTTAACATTATTAGCATGGTTTTTTTGAAAAACTAGTTTTTATACACGTGCTATGCACGTGGTTAAATACTATGATTAGGCATTTTGGCTTATTTCCTAACTAAAATTTGTTACGTTCCACTTTAATAGTTTTTGCTCACTTTTGTCTCTAAACTTTAACATTGCGATTATTTATTTTCTTTGATGTTTGTTTGAATATGCTACACCCAATTTAAATTTTCATGTTGATAATTGAATTGACAGAAACAAATATAATCTGAAGCCAATTTAAATTTTTATATTATTTGGACGATATGAAACCAAGCTTTACTTGAGAAAGTACAGTGTTACAAAAGCGAAAAACATTGAAATAGTGTTATACAAGGAAGGTGAATATTTAAAACCAATAAGGCAAGATGATTGATTAAAAGTATTCTAAACGATACAAAATGGAATATAAAGTTTGTTTCTAATCATTAATAGACTCCATAAAAAAATATAAACTAAAGATTAATGCTACTTTGGCCAAATCCAAGCTGGCAGCTAAATTGGTAGATAACATACAGGTGTCGGTTGCAGATGAGATGAATCATCACTGAGCTTGACGTGATGTTGATTGAGAAGGCGTGGCGTTGATGAAGTATGGTGAGTCAGGAGGCCCATGGCAAAGGGAATGATGATGATGGACAGCTGTTGGGGAGGAGTTCGAGGACAAACTGCCTCTCGACTTGGCTCTGCGAGAGGGACGATAAGTACCACCTTTATTGTCGGCCTCGCAAGGTGTCGACCCGTCCTTGGGCGAATGAAGGGGGGACGATTCTAATGATGAGGTCAAGTGAGAGCTCGTCTCAACTCGGCCCTCCTCGGGAAAGATCAAGTGCCTATGTTACCCAAGTCGTCCCTCATTAGGGGATGACCTGATCTGATGAGTAGTGCTGATATGGGACACGTGTCGACTCCGAAAGGAGGATTAATACTTGATGTAATTATTGGCATAACACTGGCCCCTTTCTCTTAGACTCGGGGTAGCCGAATCCGAGTAAAATAGGACTGTAGCTGATCGGGTCCCGAGGTGCATTTATGAGGGGTGCCGAAGAGTCTCTTCCGATGTGATGTTGCTGACGTCAGAGGATAATTCTAGACTGCTGTAGTCTCGATTCTTGTGCGGAGATTGCGCGCTAATTAAGATGAGGGACGCTTCGGTTCTGGAGCCGCCGCCTCATATTCTGAGAATGATCCTGGCCGTTGGCTCTAAGTTGAGTTGGCCATTGCGATCTCGCCACCTGTTGGCCCTCTTGCCTATAAGTACGGCTGCTCTGATGTGAAAGTTCCTGCTATTCACACAAATCTTCAAACTCTTTGTCTGCAAGAGAATTTCGATCTCCATATCTTCTTCTCTGGCGATCATGGGAACTAACTTGATGGCATCTTCAACTCCGATAGTCAGGAATGAAACCAGAATCAATCAGCTGTAGAAATTTCACTTGAAGGTGTCATCGTCGTAGCTGGAGGCACTCTACGACAAGTTCGACATACCTAGGGTGTTTTTCCTAATAGCGCCGGTGAGATCACAGACGGTCTCTGACCGCAGCAATGATCTGGCTCTAGTGTATCTCAAGCACTTGGAGTACAGGCTGCGCCTACCGCTACACCCCTTCCTCCGCCGAACCTTCGAGGCGCTGGGGGTGTCGTCGTCGCAAATGAAGCCGAACTCCATCGCCACTCTGGTGGGGTTCATAGTGATTTGCCATTGACTGGGAGTCGAACAGACTCTAGGGTTCCTCAGCCACCTTGTCTGTGTGAAGGTGAGCCAGCACGAGGCCTACTACTACCTCCAAGCCTTGGGGGGCATAAGATCATTGCCAACGCTTCCGAGTCCACAAGGACTAGAAGGAAAAGTTCATCTGGGTGGCTGGGAACGACTCGATCCTGACTTGCTCCAACTGGCCAAAGATCAAGAAGGAGCCTCTGAAGCCAGGGCTGCTGTCGAGCATCGAGAGGCTTGCGCTAGAGATGATTAAGGCATACACTGGCTCTCGTTGGATCGAGGACTTCTTCAACAGCTCAGTCCTGCGAGTTATCAATGTCTCCTTGGCTCCTGAAGAGGCCGAGAGGGGACTGACGTGGCACCGGTGGCTCCACCTGCTCCAACTCGGGGAGGGCCTTCGACGAGGTTGAAGAAGTGCCTCCGCCCTAATCTGGCTCCTGAAGAGGCCGAGAGGGCGCAGGCCCAGGCGACTGAAATAGCAGCTTGACTGGCTGGGTTGAGGGCTGCAACGAATCAGGCTGAGAGGTCTGAGAAAATGAGAAGGCTGAAGACAGTAGGCAGTCGAAGCCCCAAAAATATGACCGAGGCTGCTATGGAGGCGGGCGAGGGCTCTGCTGCTCCGAGGGATGCCGGGAGCCATCCGTCAGTGGAGATCCCGCCTCAGGAAGCGAGGGAGGACACTGCTGCCATCTTGGCCCATGAAACTGACATCTTTATCATTGATGGTAGGTCCCCTGGTCGAGATGAGGGGGCCGAAATCTCTATGGGCAAAGCCGAAGAGGCCGAAGCCCCGACAATGGGAGAGGCGGCTCTCAACACGCCTGCCGAGTCGGCCCATTGGCAGGGGAAAGAGCCAGCTGATGAGAGGGTGCCTCCTACTCCAAGGTTCGGGTGGCCATTTCCTTACCTCATCGATGAGCTCGAGGCGAAGAAGTGGGATTAGCTGAGAATGCTCTTGATGGGATCTTCCCGAGTCGGTCCCCACTTCGATAGAGAGCCGCCCCAAGAGTACAGACATGTGCCCATATGGCATCTCGACAAGAGGGGGTCAATGCTGGAGTCTCGACTCGCCCAGACCCGAGCAGTCGAGCAATTCTACCTCGATCGCGATAACGAGATCCTTGGGAAAATTCCAGATGTCGGCCTCCACCAGTGCTTGAAGAGCTACATGGTCCGGGGAGCTCTGGTGGAATAGGAGCTGTTCGGCCGCTATGAGTGAGTCTGAACCTCTTTCCTCAAGCTTCAAGGAGAGTTGGAGGCCCAGAAGGCTGACCTCGAGAAGGCTCTCCTATCGCTAGCCGCCAAGGAGGAGGAGCTGGTCATCTAGAAGAGGGGTGACGACAAATGGCGCCTAGAGGTGGAGATGAGGGAGAAGAATGATTGACAGCCTAAGACTTCGGATAGTAAGAAGTCGACCGAGATCAGTAAGCTCAAAGAAGACCTTGGCCATCTCAAGCACAATCTCCATGAGCGGGATGGGAGGATAAGATTCTTGGAGGATGAGGTTGAGCACGAGAGGCGAGAGAGCACCATAGCCTTCGAGCGGGCTTGACTGGCTCACCAGAATGTCGAGAGCCTCCAGGACCAGCTGAAGGAGGAGCAGAATGCTCACAAGAAGCTGAGGTAGGAGGGTACTCTAGCTAGGCTGGAGGCCGAGCGACAGAAGGAGTCATCCCTCGCTAAAATCTAGGACTTGCAAGGCCTCCTCGCTCATCTGCAGTCCGAGGCCCACCGATTCAAGATTGTCGAAGGCTATCGCCAGAGCACTCTCAGGAAGGTGGAGGTGGCGCTGGTTTGCAAAGCTGGCTGTGACTATCTGGAGGCGCAACTTCCGGCTGAGATCCTTAATGACCCCAACCGCTTCCACTATCCTCCTAGAGTGGCTAACTGCCTTAGTGCACTTCAGGAGATAGAGAAGCAGGGAGGGGGCTCATGCTCGATGGAGAGAGCGGCGATGAGGATGGTGAAGCGTCAGCTGGGGAGGCAGGCGAGGGCTCTGCTCTCGACAGTTGGGCAGACGAGTGTGGAGAGAGAGAGAGAGAAGGAGAAGAGGTCAAGGCTGAGGTCCAGTCGACTCCTCTGCCACCTCCTACTGCTGCTCCTCCGAGTCCGACTCCTACTGCCAGTTCTGGTGTTGCTCCACCCGCGCCTCTGAGTCCTGCGAGTCTGCCGAGTCCGACCCCTTAGGGGCCCCAATGTATCTTTTCTTTTCTTTTTTTTTGCAGCACTTTTGTACTGTAAATAGTTTTCACACATGTGAATAAAAAGATATTTTTATCAATTTGAACTGTGCACCTTTGAGATTGCATTCTTGTATTTAAGAGTTTGCAATCTGCTTTGTGAGTACAAGTTTGTTTTTTGGGTCGAGGTGACTCGGTTCCATGTATGGCGAGTGGGACGTCTCGACTCCGTGCCTTGGGTTTACTCGTGATGACACCAAGATCTTGGGGTACGTGCCTTGGACTTAGGAAGATGCCAAGGTCTTTTTGTCAATGGCGTGCCTTGGTTTTACCGTGAAAAGGAACCAAGGTCTTGGTGTCAGAGTCGACCTAGTTGATGATGTGCCTTGGTTTTACCTTGAAAAGGTACCAAGGTCTTGGTGTCGGAGTCGGCCGTGTTAATGGCGTGCCTTGGTTTTACCTTGAAAAGGTACCAAGATCTTGGTGTCGGAGTCGACCGGCGAGAACTGCACATAGGTATATAGCACAAAATATCTCGCATATGAGAGTATCTTCAGTTTGATTACCTTGGAAAGAGACATGTGTCTTGGGCTTAGTCAAGAAAGTGACGCCAAGATCTTTGGCTGGATTTTTAGCCTTATGCAATGGCAGCTTCTTATCTCAACGTATGAGCATAAGGGGTCATCCGCTCTTTTGCAAAAAAGAGATGAAGAGGCCCCACAGTGGGCGCCAGTGTTGATGTCCAAGGACTCAGCAGCGAGATTAGCAGGTAATCCCGAATCAGTGATGGGACTTGGGGATGATACGGAAGACGAGGGTCCCCCCATCTCCTTAGATGACAGATCCCCTGCTCAGAATAAGATAGCTGCAAAATGGACACGTTAGAGGGCCAGAGTTGGGTTCTCTGGTGATTCCTCCGACAATCAAGTCAGTATAGAGCCTGAGTGGGGAATCAATGAACTGAAAGTATTTCAAAATATGAGATTAGTTGGTCAGAATTTGCGTACGTGTGGCCCCGAGGGGGGCTTTGAGATCCGACCTGCAGAAGCAGATCCCCCTGGCAGTGGGCGATGAGCCCCTATCTATACCCAGCTGAGAGGGATAAATGTGTAACTCGTCAATCTAGGCCGGCAAATGACCGCGATAACATACGTGTCACCGCAGATGAGATGAATCATCACCGAGCTTGACGCGGATGTTGATTGAGAAGGCGCATACCGACGGCATGGTGAGTTAGGAGGCCCGTGGCAGAGGGAATGATGATGATGGACAGCTGTTGGCGAGGAGTTCGAGGACAAACCGCCTCTCGACTCGGCTCTACGAGAAGGACGACAAGTACCATCTTTATTGTCGGCATCGCAAGGTGTCGACCCGGCCTTGGGCGAATGAGGGGGGGATTCTAACGATGATGTCGAGTGAGAGCTCATCTCGAATCGGCCCTCCTCGGGAAAGGTTAAGTGCATGTGTTACCTGAGTCGTCCCTCACTGGGGGATGAGCTGATCTAATGATTAGTGCTGATGTGGGACACATGTCGACTCTGAAAGGAGGATTAATACTTAGTGTAATTATTGGCATAACACAACCACTCCCGGCTACCAAATACCAAACATCTATACGTCCCACGCGTCACCAAGGATACTTTTAGTTTGAAGTGTAATTGCTTCCAAACTCTCTACTATTGCTATTGCTAAGGGTGTGTTTGGATAGAGTAGTCCTCCATACTTTCATAACATTTCGCCCTTTACCAAATTCAGCACATTCCAAACCACTTACTAACCAAACCACTTACTAAACCACACAATCATATCCTCGAATTTTCATGCATTATGCAGAAACAAATGTAGAAACTATTTCGTGCATCAAACTAACTAAGATTTGTATTGCTAATTACTAATTAGAATAAGAAATTAACATTTGATTCATGATTTGGTTGGGGTGCGCCAGGCCCGTGTAATAGTGCAACACATGGGCGACGCTTGAGGGCCCCAGCAGCAAGCTACTGTGGATGGGCTCTCCCCCAACAAAAATTAATTTAATATCATAGTGGGCCAATGGCCCACGTATCAGATATTAAACTGATAAGAACAGATACTACACTTGATCTTAGCCAAAAGGCCGAGAAAGGTATGATTTGCTAGATATCCCATGAGCCCATTATATTGTAGCTGTCATTTCTTTCTATCCACCTAGTAGCCGATGTGGGACTAAAACAACGAAGGAAAACTAGTTTGCTTATGAATGAGTTGGGTCTCAGGCTAACAAAAGAACAACTTGCTTATGCTATCAACTGTGGAGATCATATGATTTAATTATATTTGTTCAGACACTTCAGATCATTTGTAAATTGGATTCAGACTATTAGTTTGTCGTGATAATTTCATATCCAGCATAGACATCTCCTCTTCGGTTCTTTTCAGGAAAGCGGTTAAACTTATCAATAAAAGAATCTAAAGTCATTAATCTTATCTAAGATCTCAGTCCTTAAATAACATATTTAATTTATGGTATAATTTTTGGAGTGAAAACAATACACAACTATCAAAATTATAATATTGCAATATAATTCTTACAATAACGTTGTAATTCCAAGTCTCGTGAAAAAACTAGTTTGAAGAGTAATCGCTTCTAGACACGCTACTATCATTAAGGGTATGTTCATAGGGGTGGAAGCAAACAGAATTCGAATCAAATACTATAGTATTCAGAATCGGATTTGGTCAATTTTGACGAATTCAAATTCAATATGAATTCTAGTCGAATAGGAAAAGAGTGTTCAAATTCGATTTGTTAATTATTTGAATATTTGTTAAATGTTTACGAATATCATATTAGCACACCTGATAAGTCACAAGATTCTTAAACATGAGGTATTGAGTTCACACCCTTCGTATTACATAATTCTTTAAATACTTTCTTTAACGTTTTACTTAATTGTTATTATGACATTTCACTATAAGAATTGAATTTAACTGAATTCTTAAATAAATAATGAATGAACTATTTATTAATTATTTGGTTCATTTCCACCCCTAATGTTTGGATAGAGATAGGTGAACCTCCATTTTTCAAACTATTTCTAACTTTTAACATATCATACGAGTTGTCAGTGTTAAAATTGAAGAGTGAAAGTGTTAACTCTTGAAACTACACGAGGTTATATATAATTCTAACTACTTCTAACCAAACATACTCTTAGAGATATTGTTTTTAAAAGAATCAATGTTGGAATTTAATTACGAAAATTCAGCAAGCCATTATTTATTTGAAAAGATCAAATTCTAACCAAACAAACTCTTTGGGACGATTTTTTAAAGGGGTTTTTATTTTTAGGCCCAAAAGTTTACCTTGATTTATTTATAAACCCAACAACTTATTTTTGTATCATTGAACCCAAACAACTTTTGGTATTTATCTCTAAACCCATATTTTAAAATACATAGATTAAAGTATCTTGTACTTATACATTAAAATGGTAAAAATCCTAAAATACCCTTTCAGTATCCCTACTTAAATTTGTCTCTCTCTCCTCTTCTTCCCCATTACTCATCTCTCATCCTAACTGAAAAAACCCAAAATCCCTCCTCTTCTTCTCCATTTAGCCTGTGAGCTACGGCCGAGAAAAAAAAAATCTCTCTTCTCCTCCGTTCTCATCGAGTCCAAAGACGACCTATCGAGATCCGTCCACCTCGATACCGATCTCAGATCCAGCTGCACGATCTCAGCCACCGGCTATCCGATTCTGTCGCGTCTTACGCCGCCCACTCAGATCAGGTCTCTTCCGCTCTCGGAGGGGTGAAAACGGGATTGCGAGATCTTAGATTGAGGGTTTCGAGGCACGATTCAGGTAAATTTAGGGTTTTGTTTGGGAAATTAAGCTTATTAACTCTCTTTTTTTTTTGGAGGGATTAAGTTTTTGGGGGAATTTTGGTGATGTAGATGGATTGGGGAGAAGCGAGCAGATATTGGGGGAGGAGCTGTCGGCGCTTGCGAAGGAGGTGGCAAGGGTTGAGACAGTGAGAGCTTATGCTGGTGAGTGATTTTTTTTCTTTACGCAAAATTGGTTGTATTTAAATCATAATATTAGGAATAATTCCATATTTGTGGAATTTAATCCACATTAACGGGTGACCTAGGGGATAGGGCCCCATTAGAAAGAACCCTTTTGTTAAATCTTAACTGATCAACTTGAGTTGACACTACAGGCTGACCTTTGAACAGTGAGTTTATCACCGGAGAACTATGTATGTTCTAAGTGTTAGCCAAGGAAAAGAATCCCTATTGTGGCTGAATTCTTCGCCAATTAGATCTCTAACCCATAAATCATCCCCAATCTTTCCCCCATTTGGTCCGACGCGTAACCGCCGCCTCCTCCTCTGTCCAGTGGTCCGACGCGTGACCGTCCTCGAGCCTCCCGCAGCAGTTTTTCTAACTGCCGCCGCCTCCTCCAGAGGTTCGCTTGGCTGCTGCCACCTCCTCCGGCACCTCTCCTAACCGCCGGCCACCGTCGCCTCCAGTGCCTCTCCTGTCGATAGAGGTAATAAGTGTTGATATGACTTTGTTTCAATTACTTTTACGTTCCGTCTACTCTTCTTCTGATCCATGTACCTTTTGATTTCAGGATATAAACATTCACCTCAAGTGAAGTCCAACGATACTATATACCATCAATCTCTGCATGCAATTTTCTCTTTGTTTAAGGGATTATTTGTTTGTAAACTTCATCTTTCTGTTGGTGTATGTTGTATTCTCTTAGGTAGGGTGAAAATCTGATTTTGTTTGGTTATTTTTCGGTGTAGAAGATAGATTTTGGTAGTAAAATATTGTTCTCCTTTTATGTATGTGTATATATTTGGAGTTTGATCTGGAAAGCAACATTTAGGTTTGTAAGCCTCTAAAAAGTAAGAAAATCTGAGACTTTGTTCGGTTAGAAGATAGATTTTTGGTTGTAAGATGTTGTTCTCCTTTTATGCATGTGTATATATTTGGAGTTTGATCTGGAAAGCAACATTTGGGTTTGTAAGCCTATGAAAAGAATTTGGAGGCTATCTATTTGTTTGTAAAATTGTGAGTATAGCGTGATAATATGCAAGTATAGCGTGATAACCTGTAAGTGTAAGCGTGATAACATGTAAGTGTAGCGGATAACATGTAAGTGTAACGTGATAATATGTAAGTGTAAGCGTGATAAATTGAAAGTGTAAGCGTGATAACATGTAAGTGTAAGCGTGATAAATTGAAAGTGTAGCGTGATAACATGTAAGTGTAGCGTGATAAACTGAAAGTGTAGCGTGATAAACTGAAAGTGTAGCGTGATAACATGTAAGTGTAGCGTGATAAACTGAAAGTGTAGCGTGATAACTTGTAAGTGTAGCGTGATAACTTGTAAGTGTAGCGTGATAATATGCAAGTATAGCGTGATAATATGCAAGTATAGCGTGATAATATGTAAGTGTAAGCGTGATAACATGTAAGTGTAGCGTGATAATATGTAAGTGTAAGCGTGATAAGCGTAAGTGTAAGCGTGATAAATTGAAAGTGTAAGCGTGATAAATTGAAAGTGTAAGCGTGATAATATGTAAGTGTAGTATGATAACATGTAAGTGTAAGCGTGATAAATTGAAAGTGTAAGCGTGATAAATTGAAAGTGTAAGCGTGATAAAGCGAAAGTGTAAGCGTGATAACATGTAAGTGTAGCTTGATAAACTGAAAGTGTAGCGTGATAACTTGTAAGTGTAGCGTGATAACTTGTAAGTGTAGCGTGATAATCTGAAAGTGTAGCTTGTAAGTTTAGCGTGATAACATATACCTTACATGGACGGTATTAGATTGTTGCCCAAATAGTACCCCTCGATTAATCAAAACATTCATATAACTACATTCTCCTTCCAATTTTGATGTATTTTTGAATATTATCGAGACATCATCATCATCACATACACGCATATAAATTTCTTGTGTGTGGGGGACTTTGTAAGTGAAGTACATCATGTTTGCACTATAAGCAATTAGACTTTGCACCGCATCTGCCAAATCATTGTAACTCCCATTGAAATTTAATTTCAAAAAGTAACTATTTCCTCTAAAATCCGTCAATGCACAATACAATTCTTTATCCATCTATGTTTGTCACCAAACATAAACAAATTTAAGGAAAATGACCGGTTGACTAAAATCAAATTTAACTAAAATTTCATCAAAGATAACAAATTTAACTAATTTTTATGAATTCACGAATAATAATGTGAAATAATTTTCATGAATAAAATGAGTACTTAATGCCATAAATTAAGTAATTGAGTAAAATGCAAAATTATACCTTAAATTATAGATGGACAACTAAAATGAAATTTAACTAACAATAAAATGAGTGGTTGACTAAAATCAAATTTAACTAAATTTTCATCAAAGATAACAAATTTAACTAATTTTTATGAATTCATGTATAATAACGTGAAATAATTTTCACCAATAAAATGACTACTTAATGCTAAAAATTAAGTAGTTAAGTAAAATGCAAAATTATGCCTTAAATTAAAGTGATGAATCTCCACTCAAGCAACCACACCCTACACATTAATGAAGTTGAGTACTATCCATAATTGATGAATTCATAAGGGTGGTTGAGAATTAATTGATGAGTTTAGAAGAGTGGATGCATGAAATAATGGATGAGAGAAAGGAATGAATTGAGAAATTAAGAGAGAGAGAGAGAGAGAGAGAGAGAGAGAACGGCCTAGGGAGAAAGGAGCAGGAACTCCTCCGTTTCTCTCTCCATTTAATTCTTAATTTATTTACTTTTTAAATATTTTTAAGGGGCCCACATAAATAACAACATAGGAGATATGAGGGAAGGGTATAATTGGGTTTTTTAAAAAATTAAAGGGGCCCTACATATATATGTATTGTATTTAGAATTTGGGTTTAGAGATAAATACCAAAAGTTGTTTGGGTTCAATGATACGAAAATAAGTTGTTGGGTTTATAGATAAATCAAGGTAAACTTTTGGGCCTAAAAATAAAACCCCTTTTTAAAAATCAATTTTTGAATTTAATTATAAAATTCATATTTATTTGACAAATAATCAAAATTTTAGGTTGAGTAACTCTCCAACAGAAGTATTTCAAATCTTTCTATTCACCTCACTTATATCGAAGCCTTTCAAATCTTTTTAATCCTCTCATTAGAGAGTTTCTACTAGTTGTTATACCCGGGATAGCAACTCTAGATACTTATGCAATTATCGAAAAGGGAAAAAAAAAATCAAAATTTAAAAAATTAGCAACATTCAGCCAGCGATGTTGGCATGACCAAAAGTTGATTGTTTTTTTTTTTTAATAATTAACTATCTCGTCTGTTGTTATAATGAACTTCAAAGATTTAGTCTTTTCTTAAACAAACTGTCCAAATTCAAGAGATATGAGCTAGCAATATTTTCCATAACAATTGCATACGACAGTGATTTTCAAATGGCAATCGGATACAATTTATAGAAAGCAGCGTAACTTAAGATGTCAAAATGTCTCATTGCAGCGAGGTAGTTTGCTCTGAGCCATCAACATACTATGTTCATTTTGAGTTGATAATCTTTTCATTGCAAGTGCCTATAAAAATTGTAAGTACCATTTTCTTTAAGAGAAAACCCCTCGTGTAAGATGTGCACGCGTCATCAACAAGATGTTGAATTAATAGTCGTTCCATAATCCCCGCTGGAGTTAATTTTAGAACAAATCAAATGCTCTTAGACATTTCGAAACTCCATTATTGTTCTGCATGATTCTAAACTCGCTACTTCAAATCACTTGTACACAAAACTCTTAACATGCATTCATAACAGTATCTCAAAATGTCATCGCCCTAACTATACTGATTCTTTTTGGCACTAGTACTGATGAAACTACAGTTGTGTACAAAAACTTTCTCGAGGAAAGGCACTCTACGTTGTTGACGTTGTTGATCTTGATGCTGTTCGCCGACATGTAACTAGAATCAGATTGCAAGGGCCAACTTGCCAGTATTTCGATCCGAAGAAGCTTGTTTTTTTATATCCACACCTTTACCTGTTAAAATCAGCAGTGTCGTCAATGTCTCATACAGAAATTAATGTCTGGGATCAGCTATGCATATATAGTTTTCCTCAAAAAGCTCCGCATATATAATAACAGATGTTTTCATATCCAATGTAAGTTTCAATTACAGCGGTAGGTGATCAATCATAAGGTAGTAAAGAGATGGGGCATGTATGATCAAGAATAGATCTTTTATCGACTCAATTATCTTTAGATGCTAGATTTTCTAACTCTTAGTTTTCTCTAGTATCAAAAATTCTCTTAAGACGATTGATGAAACAAATGGAATAATGGGCCTCTTAATAAAAAATATCAACATTCTCATTATCAATTCTTAACAACCTCAACAGATCTCTTAACTATAGCAATCACATAAAATTTTTAACTTTCATGAAATGCAAAACTAAAATATGCATGCTATATCCACATCCCTTGAAAGACTATCTATGGTCATTCAGGTTGACAAAAAGATCCATATTAGCAGGAAATAAACCATAACAACTATACTTTCAAATAATTATTGACTTGGCATTCTCTTAGGATTTAAATAGGAGGTGGTTGACTGCAATACTGCTTTCCATAAAGTAACAGTTCATTTCCTTGATTATTTTGGAAAGGGAATGAACTTCAAATTCTTGAATTGCTTACCCTCTCTGTCCGTTTTCTTTCTGCTGCGCCATAGAAGACGGATTGGCGTACCAGGAAAACCAGCATTAGACCTTAGTTGCTTTTCCATGTAACGTCGGTATGTCTCAGGGAAAAGCTTCGCATCATTAACAAAGAAAACAAATGTAGGAGGGCGAATGGCAGCCTGCGGAGCAAAAAGAAAGGCTTTTAGAGCACCAATATCAGGGGGGGAAACATAATTTTAAGTGCAATATTGTAGAAAAGCATGTTTGTATAAAACTTCATGGATCACTATTTTAATGTTGAATTCCAAGTGTGTGTCATTGTGGACATGAATGAGAATAAAACAACATATTCCCACTGTTTTACTACCACAACTGTTTCCAGATTTTAAGTGGATGCAAAAAAGAGTTACCATGTTGCAAAATTGTCTAACTGTTGCAGCTCACTATACCAGGACACATCATAAACATGGTAGTCCATTAGCAAGCAAACCCAACATGCGGTGTTTGGCTATTAAATGTCATTAAAAAGCAAAAGAAGATGCTCGAGAATTCCAATAGATGTAGATTATTTCTAATATCATTGTATCTACTATCTTTTCAAAAACCAAAACAAGACTGACATTGGGTCTGCCAGCTAGCAAATTCATCCTGGTATGAGGATCCAGAGGCAAACCCACATCATTCTTGACCAGTCTTGTTCTTCACTGTTCACCTACAGCTCGCCCTCTCCATGGATTCAAAGACAAAGATATCTCAACTATTCAATTATTTACAAAAAGATCTAAGCGATACTTACTCAGTGCTTATTACATGAGTATGACCTTTATTGTACCCCAAAGGAGGACACAAAAAAATTTAGACTACTTGTCTTGTCAACCCATGGCGATAATAACAAATGTACTGCTTACCGCACATAAGATTATAAATATCAAAGACAACATATTTTATGCTAATAGATTGTTAGGAAGCAACCTACACCTTCCTGAACCATTTGAAAAACATAAGATACCTTCTACCAGAGGGAGGTTACAAGTTGTAGACGGATTTGAACGGTGACTTGTGATTTCTGATGTATCAATAGTACTTAACTCTGTTATAATTTAAGCTTCTAGCAGAGAATTAATGAAGAAAGCTAATTTAAACAATACACATTTGCTACCACAATAAAGGGAATTTGAACAAGCACACAACTATACACATGCCAAACTACTAATACAATGATTTTCAATGGATATTTGGAGATGAAACTAGATTTGGTAGAGCACTCAAGATAGGAGAAGTCACATGTTCAAGGCAGGTCCAAAGTCACTAACATGTTCAGAGAAATCTTCTGCTTTATTAGGAAGATGGTTAAAGTTATCTGCCTTACTCGAATTATTGGTTCGCCCAGAAAAAAAGAGTAAAACTAAGCAATTTTGATATGGATACCAGTCACAGGCACAACAATGGTACTTGTGCTCATTTATGCCTTTCAGAATGGTGGCAAACAGTAGGGGGGCAGGGAATATTTTTCCAATGGTACTTGTGCTCATTTATACCACTACTTTCTAAACTGATACTCATTACATAACACACCCTACTATACAATGTCCAACTTTTCCCAGATAAAACACTTGCCACAAGATGACCATTTTGGGACTTCTCCATCGGTACCGCCATTGCACCAAAGTAAAACTAAAATTACAATGAATTTCTGAAAACAGATGACTGAAAAATCACAGAACCACCTCTTCCATGATAGGCACTCTGACAAAATGATATGAGATGGTACAGTGCAAGAAATTCACCTGGGTGCTAAAATAAACACGCCCTCTCTTGCCACCTCTTGTCCTTGGTGGAGGTTTAAAGGCCACTGCTTCTTGTACGACTTGATTCAGGATGGATGTACCAAGCCGTCTAGATCTCTCTTTTTCAACCATACTAGCAGCATTTATAATCCTGGAGAACAACATTGACTGTTAGTTTCAAGTAGAATATAGATACACATAACAAGAATATAATAACATAAAAATGCTCAGTTGCTTAGTTAACAAGTTATTAAAGCATATTGCAGGCAAGCACATAGTAAGAATCACAGTAAGCAGAAGTCCAATATCCAAATGAAAAGGACTTGGAAAACATGTACAACCTGAAAATTGATAAGACAATCAAAAGTTAAACAAGAAGGAAAATAGTTATACTCGTGTATATGTAAGCTGTTGTCAAAAAGTTCTGAGAATTTCATACGAAATAACAACAATGATGAAAACAAAGCCTTTACTCAAAATTTTGGGGTCACGGCGACATGAATCCTACTCTCGCATCAGCTCTGTTGAAGGTTATCCACTAAGTTAAACATTACTATATCCTTCTTATCGGCTTCCAACCAAGTCCTCTTAGGCCTACCTCTGGTCTTCCTTTCTCAATTAATTATAACCTTATCACTTCTCCTAATCACTGCATTTAATGACCACAGTCGCACATGACCATACCATCTGGCATGATCCGACAGCAAAAGTGGAAGAGTAAACTGGTCCCAAGGAGATCAAAAGACAAGCCAGTGATGTTGAAAGATTCTTGAACTTTCAATAAATTATTTGTGCTTGGCAGAGAAGCTGCAAATTGGAGCCTGAATTCAACAATAGAATGCACAAGATTCAATGTCTGTGTGTGTGTGTGGGTGAAGCAACGTGTCCTCACAAAGCAGCAGGAAGAAACAAGCAGGATTAACTAAACCACAATGAGCAAATCAATAGCAGGATGGGTACATATATTATTCCATGGAGACTAAAGAATGTCTTGTTATTGGTTGCCATACATAAGGCAATCCAAGCGTGGAAGGATGGATATAGCTCCCTGGAATACTACTGATGCAGGACAATCATCAGCTGTTGATCATGAATTTTATAGATTTACTGGAATCTTTGTTATTTTAGTAATATTTGATGTAATCTCCAATTTTAAGTAAAGATCTCCGTAGAATTTGATTTAGGATTGTTAGGATCTCTGAGATTTATTTTGTCAGACTTGTTTCCTTTTTATTAGGATTTAGTTAGGATTCTATTTATCTTCTTAGTTTTTCTATAAATAAGGTTGTATTTTTTTCATTTGGGAGGAGGAAGAGAGAAGAATATTTGTGAGAAATCTGCATGTGAATTGCAGCTAGTATTAGGCATGTGAGGTGTTGGCATGTGATGTGCCCAGTTGTGAAGCCCATATTTGTATCTTTTCTATTCTTAAATGATGAGTGCAATTTTATTATTTTTATTTTTATTTTATTTCATTCAAATAAGTTCTATTAAGAATCTTTCATCTTGGCATTCCCCATCAACTACTATTTTGCAGCGAGCAAACACGGGAAGCCAAAACTATCATCAATATTATAATGATGTTACTTTGCACTGTTGTTATGAAGTGATCCAACACGAAACAGAAATTTTAGTACCTGATCTTAAAATAAAAAATAATAAATACCTCCAATCAAGAACACTATGCTACTATCAATTATCAACAAATTGTAATATATTCTCTCCAGAAACTCTAATGGGTTTCAAGGATACATCAAACTCAGAAAAATTAACATACTTGAAATAGATAGCATCTTCAAAACTCAAGCATAACAGGATACCAAGCATAAAGACGATAGAGAGAAAATGGTATTTACTTTTCAACACTTTGACCGGTTATTGCAGTTGAATAAACAATTGGTGCCCAATTAAGGATTCGGAGCTTCTCTCTGACATCTTGTTCATAATATGTTGTTGTCTCTTGTTTTTTGTTTGGTATTGTATCCCATTTGTTTACAACAATAACACATCCTTTTCCTTCTTTCTCAATTCTCTCCGCAATTTTGTAATCCTACATCGCAAACAGAATTGAAAACAGGACTACATCAATATGGTTCAATAGTAGGGCAAGACTGCATAAAAATAATAGGCAATAAATCAGATAATTGCAATATGGACCGTGATTTAACCAGACAGGTGACTCAGAATATTGAACCATGAACTATTTCTGTTGAAATGACAAGTTGTCTACAAGTAAGAAGATACATATCTAGAGACACTCCAACAGAGAAGATGCATATCTAGAGAAATTTCGACCAACATAGTTAATCATAAGTATGCAAGAGTGCTAAACAAATTCTTCTTTGCTAAATCCTAAACATTGAAATACTTGTTTGAAATCAAAAGCTAATTAAATTCTTCTAAAGGATACACCTAAATAATTATCCCTCCTTCCTATTAATTTAATGTAATCTCATTAAATATACTTCTAGAAGATGCTTTGTCCACATCGAATGTCCTTCACTATTCTCCTGGTAAGCAATTCATGTGTTCTGTCAACGTCATCATTTTGGTCCATACTTAACTTTACTTGCTGGCCTGTTTGCTTTCTGCTCATTCATTTATGCTTATAGTCCCAACTCTCTAGTGTATAACAAACATCAAAAGTTGAATTCAAAAAACCGGGCCGAATGTCACCTTATGCTTTGGAGAAATAACATATGATACCTACCATCTTATTTTAATACTAGTAAGGAGGGTATGTGCAATGCACGTGTCAGCTCCATCTTGGTGTTGATGCAAAGGAGTGGTATGGATCTATTACATACAAAAGATAAATGTACAAATGTAATATATATATGGAAGTAACATTTACGAAAATTATACACATAAGTTTTATGTGCAACTTTGACAATAATAGTCAATATATTGAGCTAAGAGTTAATTTTCTTGAAATTATTTAAATCTAGTCAATGACCAAAATTTCAAAAAGAAATAAGACTGTTACATTTTATGATATATTTAATTCAGGGTAACTTGCACATAACCTCCTCATCTATACCTTAACATTCATTAACCCCCTCAGCCCATTTATTAGCACTTAGTTCCTCCTAATTCTTGGGCGAGCGGTTTTACATAATATTTATCATTCTTAACTAAATGGAAAACCAAGGGTTCCTAAAAAGGGTTATTTACACTTTGATACTCCTAAGTTTCACCCTCTTTTAACTTTAATACCCTAAAGTTTTATATATAAGACAGTTTGATACCCCAAAACCTCAACTTTGTTCCTCCAATTTATCCAAACTCAAAGCACTAAAATTTTATAACAAAATCATCTCTCATTAACTTTTCTATATTGATATACTTAATAAAATCAGCGTTAATTTTTTTGCACTTCAAAGTATCAAACTATCAAAATAGAGAGAAAGTAACGCCATTTTCAACGGCGTGATTTTTATTCAAAAATAGCTCTTAAGAGGGCAGAGTATGTTCATTATACTTATTAATTCAGCCTTTTTCATACCGATCCACATAATATTCTCAATGCGAGTATTAACGTTATAAATTGTTGGAGAATAAATATTATAGAGATCAGACTATGAATTCATTATAAGTACTCTCTCCCCCCCCTCCCCCCTCCCCTTATTTCCTTGCAAGGTTCAGTAGCAGCATCCAGGTACCTATTTTTATTGCCAAGTATTGCTACCACAATAAACACGGATCTTCTTGAAAGTTGAAACTTTAGAGGAGTAAGAGCTTTAGTTTCCTGAACTTGCATGCTAACTAAACTCTTTTTTTCTCTCCTTCCATTTGTTCTCTCGAGAAGAAAACTTGGGAGATGAGACAATTTTCCCCAGAAAAGAAAAGGACTTGAGAGAAGAGAAAAGATTACAAATCTCTTATAATGTACCTCCCAAACCCCCTCCCCGGTGGCTCTCTTCCCCTCATATAAGTGCGTTCAAGTATTCATTCAAGTACTCACCCATCTTTTCCCGAGGTTTTAACTTTTACAAGTACCGATGCATATTTGACTATAAAAATATGTATGTTTCTTTAATGGTTGAATTTTGGCTGGCGCCAAAATCTTTGAGTGGGTCGAGCCCGTCTCTGTTATCCTATAATTAAGATGCCTATTATCACCTTCTAATCCTAACCTTAAGCCTAAGGCTAACAACCCTAACAAAAACATTTAAAGTTTATTCCTCTAGTACAATTCTCAGCCCTAAACTTCACGAATGTCCAGTGACTCTTTTCTTATTGAATTATATTCCACAAAATAGCGAGTTTCCTTGGTCTACCTACACCAATTTAGAATCTTCATGCGAAGAGCGTGAAATAGCTAATAATGAAGTGAAGTAGTAGCTTTCCAATTAGTAGCACTCAAAGATTTCACAATTATGTTGTATCATAACACTATCTATGATAGTGTATGCTATGATGTGCTTTTACATAGAGTAGCACACCAATATGGTATTATTTTCATAATTTCATCACGTTTATAAGTCATGACTCATGACTGAACGGGCAATCAAGCACTAATCCTCTCCTCTAATTTCACCTTCTCTCACCTAAATCTCTAATCTCTGACTCTGTATGACGGAGACAATTGTTGATGAATTGTTGGTGATTCCAACAATATGGTAACTCCAACACTTGATGGCAACCTCAACTATGCTAGCGGCTGGATGTTTCTGTTTTTCAAGCGACTGGACGCTTACACAAAAGGGGTCAGGAGGCGAGTTCGAGTGGTTGCAAGAGAACGTCGATGGTGACTAAAGGCATCTTTGTTTAGAGCGACTGGAGGCTCGGATTTATAGAAGTTTAGAGGATAGTCTAATGTTTTTGGAATCATATTACTCTTTTATTGAAATTACTAAAGGGGGGTTATTGGTTGGTGTAATTTTGGGATAAGTGGGATAATTTTTGGGACTTTACTTTATGGTGTTATTCATTGGGACAATGAGATTAAGATTTCAATTTAATGTGTTATTCATTGGGTCAATGAGATTGGGATAATTACCCCCACTTTTTCCAAAATTATCCCACTTCTATACAAACTTTTGTCCCAACCTCCAAAAATTACCTCATTCTTAACTTGGGTACAATCATGGAGAAAGTGGGATAATTTTGAAGCATTAATTTATTAAATATCTAATATATGTTAATTGTATTATAATATATAATATATCTTAATTATATTATGTTATAAAATTTCGCTATAACGTAAGATAATAAAATATTATATAATATTATATAATATTATCTAATATAACATTATTACATATTAGTTCATTATATTTCATATATTATAATATTAGTATTATAATATTACTTTATATTATTTAATATATAATTTATTAGTTAGAATAAAATTATTATTATAGTATTTTTATGATATAAAATATTGTATTATAATTTAGTGTTTATATATTTAATATAATAATATATTAATTATATTATATAATTTAATATGATAATATATTCTATTATATAGAATATTTTAATTTAAATAATAATTTACTATTTTCTATTACACTTTATTATATTAATTAATAGTCTTAAATATATTGTCAATATTGTGGTAGTTATAATATTAAATAATATTTTATTGCTACAATAAAAATAGTAATAATCTACTATATTAAAGTATGATATTACATATAATATAATATATAAAATTAATATAATATAATATATTAATTAATAAGATTGAACATATTAATAGTATATTACAATTATTATAAATATTATATTTTAATAAGGAGCCATGTCATCCGTTATCCAATTTAAATTATAGTAATTATCAAAAATATAATATATTATATTTTAAAAATAATATAATATTTTAAATAATATTATATTGAATAAAACAAACTATTATATAATTTATGCTTATATTAAGTTAAATATTATATTATTGAAATATTAAATTAAGTATATTTCTTATATTATATCAATTATTATATAATATATCATATTATTATAATAGAATATAACATATTAATTAATAACATTAAACATAGTTATAATTAATTAGTAATTATAATATAACATATTATATTTTAGTATAAAGTAAAATAATGCATTATATTATAATAACATACTAAATAATATACTAAACCAATTGGATAAGTTAATTTAGACTTAATTGATATATTTATGAAATATTATATTAAGTATATTGTTCAGATATTATATCGTTATTATATAATATATCATTTTATTATAATATAATATAATATATTAATTAATAACATTAGACATAGTTATAATTAATTAGTAATTATAGTCTAACATATTATATTTTAGTATAAAGTAAAATAATGTATTATATTATAATAACATACTAAATAATATACTAAACCAATTAGATAAATTAATTTAGACTTAATTGATAAATAAATATTATATTTTAATAAGGTGTCACATCATCAATTATCTCACATGAATTGTTAAATCAAAGCTTCAAATTGTCTCATTAGCCCAACTTATCCCACTTTATCCCACTCAAAATATCCCAAAGGGATAAAATTATTCCATTAGAACAATTATCTCACTTGGCCCCAACTTGTCCCAACCAATAACCCCCCCTAAGGAATTTCTTTACTTATGTTAAATAAAAATAAAAAATCAAACAGCTTATGCTATATACACTTGTAGGCTTTTAGCTATCAAAGGGTTAAGTGAACATTTTTACTATTTCAACATTGCTATACGCTTCTTAGATGGCTTGCTCCCTACGGAATCCTTAATGCTCACCACAAAGAAGCGCTATCTAGTAAAAACTAAATTCATACAAACGGTCATCATTTTGGTTTAATGTACTAAATTTGTCTCATTCTTTTCCAGACATCAATATGGAGGAAGAGTTTGAGATTAAGTGTATTTGTAGATGTGTCCCATCATTGGTTGAACCCTTAGCACTACCTATTTGGAGCCGCTATTGAGTTTTTTGTCCACTGAAGATGTATCATATCCAACATTAGCCTAAATTATAAAATGTTTGCAGACAACATTAACAATGTCATAAAAACGTAAAACATTCCATAAAATAGGCAATATCCAACATATATTTTTCTCTTACTGCTTTCTTCTTTTAATACTTTTTCGGTGAGTTTGGATAGTTTGAAAGATACGATGCTGACCATTTCAAAATTGTGTTTGTTTACAACTTTAAGTTAGTGAGGGGAAGGGATGAGAGGGCTAAAAAGAAGAGAATTTTCTCACTTTCTTAACCCTTTCAAAGTGGACGAATTGGGAGGGGAAGGATTGAGTTTTAAGTGATATTTTCTTAAAATTTCAAGATTATCACTAGACTTAAAGTTATATTTGTCATGTCATTTCCCTCCCTTCCTATTCTCTACTCTTAACAAACACAAATCATAGTGTATGCTCTCTTTCCCTAGTTGTCTATTCAAACACAATTAGTTTTATCAACCACCCCCCCCCCCCCCTCCTTTCCACTCTCTCCCTTTTGGTTAACTAATGTGGTCAAACGTGCAGGTGATGGGGATCAAGATAAGAATGATGATTAGTTTATATTTAATTTTTAGTTAACATTTGATTTAAGTTTTAAATCTTTTAAAATAGAGCTCTTTCAGAATTTGAAGTGTCGTAGGATAAGATTTTGAAGTGTATTAAGATAAGATTTGAAACTAAGATATATATATATATATGGGTTGATCTTTACATTGTTTTTCAAAGATTTACATGAATAAAATTTGAGAGTTTGAGAAAACATTGGAGTGATTCCAGAGAATAGGCGCTGCGAGTAATTCCGACCTATTTTAAGCTTAATTACTTTTATTTTTGAGTGATTAATCTCAACCATTCATCTAATCTCAAAATCATTCTCCCAATTAATCTTTTCCATACATCAATATTAAACCTCTGCCACGTCATCCCTCAAAATTCCTCTCCTGTGATTTCTTTTTTCTTTCCGCCTTCTCTGTTTCATGCGAGATAGAAACTCTGGATACAACTTCGCAGCATCATCATCTTCGAGCAAACACTAGATCCACCTAGACTTCATCTCTTCGAGCAGCGAATACAACTAGTTGCCGCCCTCATCCACTTGTCTTATTCCTCGCAATAACACAAACCCAAGAAACCCTCAACTTCATCCTCCTCAACAACAATTTTCAGCGAACCAACCCTCAATAACATCATATTCCCCTCAATAACATCATATTCCAATAGAAGAGCTTCGGGACATCATCAATTCCTTTCTATAGATTCAATTTTGAGCCCAATCAAAGTTGAAAAATCAAGGTTTGTGTTTGGTAATAATTCGAAACTCAAGTATCTTTTGATTAGTTTAATTCATTAGTGTTCAATTCAAGAAGCCATTGCTCTTTAAAGTTTTGCAAGTTGTGCGAGAATTATTTCACTGCCTTAGGTTTAATTCGAACATATCTTTTCATAGTTATAGTTACCGCTAGACATGTAGTTTTATTTATTGTCGGTTGATTATCACATTTTAATTACATTTTTATACCCTTATTACCTATGTTATATGAATAACGATATTACTAATAATCATTTTATCTTATTTTGCGGTTAATAAAGAAATAATGAATAAAAGTCCAAATGACTCAAATTCTCAATTTCTACCAATATTTGAAGCCCAAATCAAGACAAACCAAGGCCCAAGATACCAAATTGATCCAAGAGAAATTCGTGAAGAAAAATCAAGAAAAGACAAATTCGGTTGGGAACCAATCGGTTGACCAACCGGTTATTAACCGGTTATTAACCGATCGCCAACCGATCGGTTCCCAAATGATTTCAGATTAATGGTGGATTTCTCTTCCTTTTGGCTAGGTTTGATCCAATGGTTCACATCAACTCCGTTGGGCTATAAATAGGGGTGAAGGTGAGTGTTTTGGGTGTGAAATATTTTGTAAAACTCCATTTGGAGAGGAGGGTCACTCTTCATTGAGGAGACCTTCCAAAATTATAACTTTGTTACACAATAAATGAAATTTTTCACCCTTCAATTTCCTTTCTCTTCTTCTAATTCAAGGACCAAAAGGAGGATTAGATTAAGATCGAGTTGTTGGTTTCTATTTTATTTCTTTTTCTTTCTTGTTCATTTATTGCTTTGTAGCTTAGATTTACTTTCATGCAATTTAATTTCATGCAATTTACTTTCATGCAATGTATTTAATTCTTGTATTTACTTTCTAGAATAGATTTTTCTTTTCTTTAATTCACCTTGAGGCTAGAACCCTCTAGGGAATTACCCTTTTCTAAGTGTGGAGCCAATATTTGTGGGATCTCTAGAGATTGTTTGAAACTAGCTAACAAATCCAACTCATTCTCATGAGATTGAGATAAGCTAAGTGGATCTACTCTAGATTCCTCATATCTTTAATTAATCCTCCATACTTTACCTTCTTTATTTTCCACTTATCCTTGTTTTCCATTTGTTGCTATTTTCCTTTATTCTTGATTTTGATTTTCCTTTACTCTCTCTCTCTCTCAATCTTGCTTTCTTTTATTTTGCACTTATTTTCTCTCAATCTCATATTCCTCCATGTGCATATCATCTCAAACTTAGTTTTGTTATTATGTGAATACAACTAGTTGCGCCCTCATCCACTTGTCTTATTCCTCGCAATAACACAAACCCAAGAAACCCTCAACTTCATCCTCCTCAACAACAATTTTCGTGAACCAACCCTCAATAACATCATATTCCCTCAATAACATCATATTCCAATAGAAGAGCTTGGGACATCATCAATTCCTTTCTATAGATTCAATTTTGAGCCCAATCAAAGTTGAAAAATCAAGGTTTGTGTTTGGTAATAATTCAAACTCAAGTATCTTTTGATTAGTTTAATTCATTAGTGTTCAATTCAAGAAGCCATTGCTCTTTAAAGTTTTGCAAGTTGTGCGAGAATTATTTCAACGCCTTAGGTTTAATTCAACATATCTTTTCATAGTTATAGTTACCGTTAGACATGTAGTTTTATTTATTGTCTGTTGATTATCACATTTTAATTACATTTTTATACCCTTATTACCTATGTTATATGAATAACGATATTACTAATAATCATTTTATCTTATTTTGCGGTTAATAAAGAAATAATGAATAAAAGTCCAAATGACTCAAATTCTCAATTTCTACCAATATTTGAAGCCCAAATCAAGACAAACCAAGGCCCAAGATACCAAATTGATCCAAGAGAAATTCGTGAAGAAAAATCAAGAAAAGACAAATTCGGTTGGGAACCAATCGGTTGACCAACCGGTTATTAACCGGTTATTAACCGATCGGCCAACCGATCGGTTCCCAAATGATTTCAGATTAATGGTGGATTTCTCTTCCTTTTGGCTAGGTTTGATCCAATGGTTCACATCAACTCCGTTGGGCTATAAATAGGGGTGAAGGTGAGTGTTTTGGGTGTGAAATATTTTGTAAAACTCCATTTGGAGAGGAGGGTCACTCTTCATTGAGGAGACCTTCCAAAATTATAACTTTGTTACACAATAAATGAAATTTTTCACCCTTCAATTTCCTTTCTCTTCTTCTAATTCAAGGACCAAAAGGAGGATTAGATTAAGATCGAGTTGTTGGTTTCTATTTTATTTCTTTTTCTTTCTTGTTCATTTATTGCTTTGTAGCTTAGATTTACTTTCATGCAATTTAATTTCATGCAATTTACTTTCATGCAATGTATTTAATTTTGTATTTACTTTCTAGAATAGATTTTTCTTTTCTTTAATTCACCTTGAGGCTAGAACCCTCTAGGGAATTACCCTTTTCTAAGTGTGGAGCCAATATTTGTGGGATCTCTAGAGATTGTTTGAAACTAGCTAACAAATCCAACTCATTCTCATGAGATTGAGATAAGCTAAGTGGATCTACTCTAGATTCCTCATATCTTTAATTAATCCTCCATACTTTACCTTCTTTATTTTCCACTTATCCTTGTTTTCCATTTGTTGCTATTTTCCTTTATTCTTGATTTTGATTTTCCTTTACTCTCTCTCTCTCTCAATCTTGCTTTCTTTTATTTTGCACTTATTTTCTCTCAATCTCATATTCCCTCCATGTGCATATCATCTCAAACTTAGTTTTGTTATTATGTGCATATAACCACAACCACATTCCCAACTTTATTTTCTCCTCTTTTGCACATAATCCACAATCCACTCTCTCTTATTTCTCCACATCCACTTTCACCATTTTCTTACTTTCATTTTATTTGTACATAAACTCCTAATTGTCGCGCATAATTTGAGAACCAAGACTTGAGCAAAACTCTTCCTACTTTCCCGTTCCTCGTGGGATCGATAATCTTTTATACTATAACTTGATAAGGGTTGTATACTTGCAACTCTAGGAGGTAATCATTTATTTCCCATCAAGTTTTTGGCTCCGTTGCCGGGGAATGGTGCATAAGTAGGATTTTCATTAAGTTTGGTTTTTATTTTGTGTGTTTTCTTTTGTGTAGGAACTTGGAGCTTGAAGATCAAGAGTTGAAGACTCAAGATTGAAGAATTGCCTCCAACGAGGCTTTGGATAGCGATTGCGTGGGTAACTCTTCTTTCTAGTATTCTCAATTCCATCATTTAGATAGTTCATTCACAATAGAGACAATTAGGATAAAAAAAAATTAAAAATAAAAAAATAAAAAAGATTTTTACCCTTGTCGACCCTAATAAACTTCATTTTTTTATTGTCGACCATAATAAAAATAAAAAGATTTTGTTTTTGCATCCTTTTAGTTGCTTTTAATTCTTAGGGTTGCATTTCATATAATAGTAGGAATTCACCAAGTGATTTGAGCATCTTGATTTGGCACACACTTGAAAATATCTTAAGGGCAAAACCCATTAATCAAGATAAGGTGAGGGATTTCATCACCCTTTCCTTAGCCCAAAATCACTAATTCTCACTACACATACCCAAGCCTCTTAAAATTTGATTAGACGTTGGCCCCTAAGGATTCGAGCTCATTAAGGAACAATAATTTCTTAAGTGAACCGTCCAAGTTTATTTGGATTAATTGGTGTCTAAGGCAAGGTTTAGGGGTTATGTATGCCCAAAGGAAAGAGGTACTTAATTGATCTTTGATCTCCCTCTAGTACTATCCCACGGCTAATTACCCAAGTAAACTTTGATCTTTTCATTAAGGGAATTCTTGGTTAGAGTCGGTCTAAGTCAAGTTTAGGCTTAACCCTAGAGTTAGGTGATTGAAAAGTGATTGTTTTGATTTATTTTTAGTTAGTTTTTCTCATCTTCTTAACTTTTTCTCTTATCCTTTTTCAAATAAAAAAAAAAAAAATTTTTGATTGTGGTGTATGCAAACTGGGTTAGGGATAATACTAATCGCTTAATTCGCTTTTGATTCATCTCTTGAACCAAACGAAATGGCTAATACCAACCCACTGTTCTTCAAGATGTTTGTTACCCCACTAGAAATGCAATCCCTCGCATAAAACTCCCCGAGGTAAATGGAACCAATTTTGAACTTCGACCGCATTTCATAAACATGCTTCCCAAATTCTTAGAGTCAAACCAAGACGATACATCTTTATCTCCTAATTTGAAGAAGTTTGCCTCATGATAAAAATGAGGGACTTAATCAAGATGCGATCAAACTCGATTTATTCCATTTGCCCTAAGGACAAAGCCAAAAATGGTCAGATAGCTTGCCCACGATTCCATCTCAACTTGGGGTGAATTTGTGACAGCTTTTCCAAAAATTCTTTCCTATCCATAAAACAATCAAGCTTAGAAACAAGATTCAAAATTTTAAAATTGTCCCGGAGAACCTTTTGGAAGTATTTTGACAAATTCAAAGATCTTCTTATCTAATGTCCTCACCATGGTCTTGAAAAGTGGCGATTATGCCAAATCATTTATGAAGGATTGGATTATTCTTCAAAACTTCCTTAGAGTCAATGTGTCAAGGGATTTCATGAAGAAAAATGCCGATGAAGCTTGGGACTTTTAGAGAGTTTATCCGAGAAAACCATGCAGTGGGAACATTGTGATGACCGTGTTTCATCGGCTTCCCAACCAAAACCAGCTGTCTGCCCTAGAAACAAACATAGCCTCAAGCAAAGATGGCGACAATCATGCGTAGGTTAGAAGCTTTAGAAGTCAAAGAACGAGCTCCACCAAATCAACCAAGTTTCTACCTCAGTTGTCATAACTGTCTGTCTCCATCTCATGTTTCAGAGGAATGTCCTCTTTAGGATCCTACCACTAGGTCGATAAACGCCGTGATTTCAAATAACCGAATGATCCATTTTCCAACCTACAATCCAGTTGGAGAAATCATCCGAACTTTGCATGGAATCGTGGAAACTACTCCGAAATCAAAATTTCACTCTCTTCAACCCAACAATTCTCTAGGCAATGCGCCTCTAAATTATCAACAACCGAATCTATCATTTCAAAATCGCCTACTCATCACCAATCGCAAATCACACTCCTCAAATTGCGGATCATGATAAACGCCTTAATGTTCGAAAAGGGTCTAGAAACTTTGATTAAAACCTCTACACGCACTACCTAACTTATTGACTCAAACATCAAACACAATTCCTTCATGCAATCAACCTACAAATCCTCACCTCCAACACTCAAGCCATAGCTAGGTTAGAAACCCAACTTGGTCAACTAGCTAATGCCATGAGTGAGAGAGAAAGGAACTTTTCAGTCAACCCGCGCCCAACCCGGCGACACGGATCAAGTTCAACCTACTAAGTCAAGTGAATGCAATCCATTCACTACTACGTAGACAGTGTCGATAATCGTGTTAGAATGCCTCTAAAACCCCGAACCGTAACAAATTCTCTTGATTTGGCACACACTTGAAAATATCTTAAGGGCAAAACCCATTAATCAAGATAAGGTGAGGGATTTCATCACCCTTTCCTTAGCCCAAAAATCACTAATTCCTCACTACACATACCCAAGCCTCTTAAAATTTGATTAGGCGTTGGCCCCTAAGGATTCGAGCTCATTAAGGAACAATAATTTCTTAAGTGAACCGGTCCAAGTTTATTTGGATTAATTGGTGTCTAAGGCAAGGTTTAGGGGTTGCGTGAGTAGAAGGAAAGAGGTACTTAATTGATCTTTGATCTCCCTCTAGTACTATCCTTACGGCTAATTACCCAAGTAAACTTTGATCTTTTCATTAAGGGAATTCTTGGTTAGAGTCGGTCTAAGTCAAGTTTAGGCTTAACCCTAGAGTTAGGGTGATTGAAAAGTGATTGTTTTGATTTATTTTTAGTTAGTTTTTCTCATCTTCTTAACTTTTTCTCTTATCCTTTTTCAAATAAAAAAAAAAATTTTTGATTGTGGTGTATGCAAACTTGGGTTAGGGATAATACTAATCGTTTAATTCGTTTTGATTCATCTCTTGAACCAAACGAAATGGCTAATACCAACCCACTGTTCTTCAAGATGTTTGTTACCCCACTAGAAATGCAATCCCTCGTGCATAAAACTCCCCGAGGTAAATGGAACCAATTTTGAACTTCGATCGCATTTCATAAACATGCTTCCCAAATTCTTAGAGTCGAAACCAAGACGATACATCTTTATCTCCGAATTTGAAGAAGTTTGCCTCATGATAAAAATGAGGGACTTAGCGAAGATGCGATCAAACTCCGATTTATTCCATTTGCCCTTAAGGACAAAGCCAAAAATGGTCAGATAGCTTGCCCACGATTCCATCTCAACTTGGGGTGAATTTGTGACAGCTTTTCCAAAAATTCTTTCCTATCCATAAAACAATCAAGCTTAGAAACGACATTCAAAATTTTAAAATTGTCCCGGAGAACCTTTTGGAAGTATTTTGACAAATTCAAAGATCTTCTTATCTAATGTCCTCACCATGGTCTTGAAAAGTGGCGATTATGCCAAATCATTTATGAAGGATTGGATTATTCTTCAAAACTTCCTTAGAGTCAATGTGTCAAGGGATTTCATGAAGAAAAATCCGATGAAGCTTGGGACTTTTAGAGAGTTTATCCGAGAAAACCATGCAGGGGAACATTGTGATGACCGTGTTTCATCGGCTTCCCAACCAAAACCGATGGTGTCCTTAGAAACAAACATAGCCTCCAAGCAAAGATGGCGACAATCATGCGTGGGTTAGAAGCTTTAGAAGTCAAAGAACGAGCTCGGCTCAAATCAACCAAGTTTCTACCTCGGGTTGTCATAACTGTCTGTCTCCATCTCATGTTTCAGAGGAATGTCCTCTTTAGGATCCGTCACCACTAGGTCGGATAAGCTGCGCATTTCGTCAGGGTAATGATCCATTTTCTCCAACCTACAATCCAGGTTGGAGAAATCATCCGAACTTTGCATGGAATCAGGGAAACTACTCCTGAAATCAAAATTTCACTCTCTTCAACCCAACAATTCTCTAGGGGCAATGCGGTTCCTCTAAATTATCAACAACCGAATCTATCATTTCAAAATCGGTCTACTCATCACCAATCGCAAATCACACTCCTCAAATTGCGGATCATGATAAACGTCTTAATGTTCGGAAAAGGGTCTAGAAACTTTGATTAAAACCTCTACACGGACCGAACTTATTGACTCAAACATCAAACACTTGAATTCCTTCATGCAATCAACAGGTCAAATCCTCACCTCCAACACTCAAGCCATAGCTAGGTTAGAAACCCAACTTGGTCAACTAGCTAATGCCATGAGTGAGAGAGAAAGGAACTTTTCCGAAGTCAACCCGCGCTCCAACCCAAGGACACGGATCAAGTTCAACCTACTAAGTCAAGTGAATGCAATCCATTCACTACGGTTGAATAGGCAGTCGATAATCGGGTTAGAATGCCTCTAAGTGAAACCCCGAACCGTAACAAATTCTCTCCTTCGAGAAATCACACCCTTCGATGACCTTAACCCGAACCAACCGAGTCTAATCAATTTAAACCGGTTGCTCCTTACAGGATAGACTCGGGCTAGGAAGCACTCCTCTCGGGAGGAGAAAATTCTAGAGACTTTCAAGCGTGTTAAGGTCAACATTCCTCTTTAGATGTCATTGAACAAATTCCTTCTTATGCCAAATTTTAAAGGAATTATGTACCAAAAGAGGCAAATAAATGTTCCAAAGAAAGTCTTTCTTGCCGCCAATATCGCTGAAGTCCTCTCAAAATCGTACCATTGAAACATAAGGATCCGGTTGTCCTACCATCCCATGTATCATTGGTAATACTCATATCGATAAAGGCTTTTAGACTTAGGGGCGGTGTCAACTTGCTTCAGATTCGATCTACCAACAACTAGGTGTCGGGAACTCAAGCCAACTAGATGCACACTTCGCTTAGCCGATAGATCCATTAAGGTCCCTATGGGTGAAATAACGGATGTATTGATAAAGGTTGGAGACTTCATTTTTCCTGTTGATTTCGTAGTCCCGAAACACAACCCGCTTCCAATCCCAAAGGACGATACCCGTGATCTTAGGAAGACCGTTCTTAGCCACTTCTAATGCTCTCATCAATCAGAACTGGTCACATGAAGTCGTTTGGGAATCGATCACGAACTTAATATTTTCAATCCAGAAATAATATTGATAAGCGACCTTTGAAATCAATTACATCCAAGAAAGTTTAATGTAAGTAGAGAATGAATCGACATTAGTTTTGAGGAAATCTTTCATGAGGCTGGAAATTTTAAAAATTCGTGTTTTATTTTTCAAAATGAGGAAACTGTGTTGAATACATGCCTCTTGAATGCAACATTGAAGAACTCTTTTCGATGAGCTTAGATTTTGGAAGAGCAACCAAAATGTCAAATTTTTACTCATCACCAATCGCAAATCACACTCCTCAAATTGCGGATCATGATAAGCGTCTTAATGTTCGGAAAAGGGTCTAGAAACTTTGATTAAAACCTCTACGGACCACGAACTTATTGACTCAAACATCAAACACGAATTCCTTCATGCAATCAACCTACAAATCCTCACCTCCAACACTCAAGCCATAGCTAGGTTAGAAACCCAACTTGGTCAACTAGCTAATGCCATGAGTGAGAGAGAGAAAGGAACTTTTCCGAGTCAACCCGCGCTCCAACCCAAGGACACGGATCAAGTTCAACCTACTAAGTCAAGTGAATGCAATCCATTCACTACTGGCCAGTGCAGTGTCGATAATCGTGTTAGAATGCCTCTAAGTGAAACCCCGAACCGTAACAAATTCTCTCCTTCGAGAAATCACACCCTTCGATGACCTTAACCCGAACCAACCGAGTCTAATCAATTTAAACCAGCTTGCTCCTTACCCGGATAGACTCGTGCCTAGAAGCACTCCTCTCGAGGAGAAAATTCTAGAGACTTTCAAGCGTGTTAAGGTCAACATTCCTCTTTAGATGTCATTGAACAAATTCCTTCTTATGCCAAATTTTAAAGGAATTATGTACCAAAAGAGGCAAATAAATGTTCCAAAGAAAGTCTTTCTTGCCGCCAATATCGCTGAAGTCCTCTCAAAATCGTACCATTGAAACATAAGGATCCGTGTTGTCCTACCATCCCATGTATCATTGGTAATACTCATATCGATAAGGCTTTTAGACTTAGGGGCGGTGTCAACTTGCTTCAGATTCGATCTACCAACAACTAGGTGTCGGGAACTCAAGCCAACTAGATGCACACTTCGCAATGCGATAGATGTTAAGGTCCCTATGGGTGAAATGATGTATTGATAAAGGTTGGAGACTTCATTTTTCTGTTGATTTCGTAGTCCCGAAACACAACCCGCTTCCAATCCCAAAGGACGATACCCGTGATCTTAGGAAGACCGTTCTTAGCCACTTCTAATGCTCTCATCAATCAGAACTGGTCACATGAAGTCGTTTGGGAATCGATCACGAACTTAATATTTTCAATCCAGAAATAATATTGATAAGCGACCTTCGAAATCAATTACATCCAAGAAAGTTTAATGTAAGTAGAGAATGAATCGACATTAGTTTTGAGGAAATCTTTCATGAGGAACTGGAAATTTTAAAAATTCGTGTTTTATTTTTCAAAATGAGGAAACTGTGTTGAATACATGCCTCTTGAATGCAACATTCAAGAACTCTTTTCGATGAGCTTAGATTTTGGAAGAGCAACCAAAATGTCAAATTTTTATTAATCAAAATCTAAGTTCAAAATGCATAACACCAATAAGACCTACCTTAATTTGTCGCAAAACACATTGCAAACCTTGGAATTTTCGTAATTTGAGAACATCATTGATTATATCATCTTGAAATTTTTAAATTTCTGTAGAATTTTCAAAGAATAAGGTAGGATTTAATGTAGAATATGAGCTTCTCATGTTTTATCTTTTATTCTACATTTTTATTTTTTGTCCCACAATAATAATAAAAAGAATTTATTCTTCTCTCATGTGAGAGTTTCTTGTTCTTTTCAAAAAAAAAAAAAAAAGGAGAGAATAAATTTTTGACTCCACCTTCTCATACCAAAGGTAATTACAGACTTTTTATCATTGTTCGAAGTCGACCGAACAAATGTAAGTGCTTCCATGCTTATCTGTTTTACTTTGTGCATAATAGAATTTGCATTGAGGACAATGCAAAATTTAGGTGTGGGGTGGAATTAGTCATTTTTGCTCTTTATCTTAGTCATTTTTCCTCTTCTTACCATTTTCTTTCTTTTTATGTCATTTTTTTCCTCTTTTCATAAAAAAAAAAAAAAAGAGTCACTTGCCAACTTAATAGAGTTGATTAATAATTGATCAATTTGATAGAATTTAAGTCTTCTAATCCTTAGTTGGTTCTATACTCAAGTTTACCTTTTATGATAACTCCAAATAAATTCCTTAAGAAATGATTTTCAAAGTAATATACTTTACTTAAGTTTTAACTTAGATTTTTAATTAAAGTAATGAAATTTTGGCATGCCTAACTTAGAGTTGAAAATAATTTTTCAAGTTGTCTTGATCCAAATATTGTTCGAATATATATACATATACACATATATATACTAACTTAATAAAAGAAGAAAAATTTCTCTTAAAATCATTGGTGGTTCTATTTTACTAAGCCTAAGTTGACCGAGTAATTAAGCCCGAGGAGTATTTCTATGCTTAATGACCTAAGCCCAATTGGGTTGGGATTCATTGGCCCAAAACTCGCTAAATGGTCACTTAGAAAGCCCGATTAAAAAGAACAAAACCACCAAGGAATAAAGAGTAAAAAAAAAAAAAAATTCATACTAACCATGTTTTTGTATATAGTTATATTTGTATATGTTCTTGAAAAATAAAATGGATTAAAAGACTTGAAGTTGTTTAAAACAAAGGGTTAGCATGTCCGCTTCAAAACTTTTAAATTAAATTTTGAGTTAAACTTGGTTTTGTATAACTATAATGAAAGGATTTTCTTAAGAAAATTACATTGGAGTTATGATAAAAACGCTTTGAGTATTAATCAACTTCAATTGGAATGTTTGAAGATATCAAATGAATTAATTATTTTATTAACTTCTTTAAATTGGCAAGTTGGATCAATTTTGTGGGTATATTCATCGCAAACCCTCACGAGACTACAACTCGTCCACTAGGGTAACCTGGGGTTTAAAGGCTTGTTGTATGTGCAATACAACCGCGATTCTCTGAAAGTGAGTTAGGTTTTCTTTTTATTTTCTTTGCTAGAGGACTAGCAAAAGTTTAGGTGTGGGGTATTTGATTATCACATTTTAATTACATTTTATACCCTTATTACCTATGTTATATGAATAACGATATTACTAATAATCATTTTATCTTATTTTGCGGTTAATAAAGAAATAATGAATAAAAGCCCAAATGACTCAAATTCTCAATTTCTACCAATATTTGAAGCCCAAATCAAGACAAACCAAGGCCCAAGATACCAAATTGATCCAAGAGAAATTCGTGAAGAAAAATCAAGAAAAGACAAATTCGGTTGGGAACCATGGTTGACCCGGTTGGCAGGTTGGCTAACAGGTTAG
The DNA here is from genome assembly GCA_012295165.1 of Asparagus setaceus. Classification (NCBI taxonomy): domain Eukaryota; kingdom Viridiplantae; phylum Streptophyta; class Magnoliopsida; order Asparagales; family Asparagaceae; genus Asparagus; species Asparagus setaceus. The sequence continues at coordinate 69,943,126 of CM022706.1, forward strand.
CTAGCCGATCGACAACCGATCGGTTCCCAAATGATTTCGATTAATGGTGGATTTCTCTTCCTTTTGGCTAGGTTTGATCCAATGGTTCACATCAACTCCGTTGGGCTATAAATAGGGGTGAAGGTGAGTGTTTTGGGTGTGAAATATTTTGTAAAACTCCATTTGGAGAGGAGGGTCACTCTTCATTGAGGAGACCTTCCAAAATTGTAACTTTGTTACACAATAAATGAAATTTTTCACCTTCAATTTCCTTTCTCTTCTTCTAATCCAAGGACCAAAAGGAGGATTAGATTAAGATCGAGAGTTGTTGGTTTCTATTTTATTTCTTTTTCTTTCTTGTTCATTTATTGCTTTGTAGCTTAGATTTACTTTCATGCAATTTAATTTCATGCAATTTACTTTCATGCAATTTACTTTCATGCAATGTATTTAATTCTTGTATTTACTTTCTAGAATAGATTTTCCTTTTCTTTAATTCACCTTGAGGCTAGAACCCTCTAGGGAATTACCCTTTCTAAGTGTGGAGCCAATATTTGTGGGATCCCTGAGATTGTTTGAAACTAGCTAACAAATCCAACTCATTCTCATGAGATTGAGATAAGCTAAGTGGATCTACTCTAGATTCCTCATATCTTTAATTAATCCTCCATACTTTACCTTCTTTATTTTCCACTTATCATTGTTTTCCATTTGTTGCTATTTTCCTTTATTCTTGATTTTAATTTTCCTTCTCTCTCTCTCTCTCTCAATCTTGCTTTCTTTTATTTTGCACTTATTTTCTCTCAATCTCATATTCCTCCATGTGCATATAATCTCAAACTTAGTTTTGTTATTATGTGCATATAACCACAACCACATTCCCAACTTTATTTTCTCCTCTTTTGCACATAATCCACAATCCACTCTCTCTTATCTCTCCACATCCACTTTCACCATTTTCTTACTTTCATTTTATTTGTACATAAACTCCTAATTGTCGCGCATAATTTGAGAACCAAGACTTGAGCAAAACTCTTCCTACTTTCCCGTTACTCGTGGGATCGATAATCTTTTATACTATAACTTGATAAGGGTTGTATACTTGCAACTCTAGGAGGTAATCATTTATTTCCCATCATCGGTTCATAATTTTATTATTCATAGTTAAATTCCGCTGATCTTTTGTGTTAATTTGCATATGCATTGCATTGAGTTCGTTTGATCACTTGTTTAGTAAAGCCCTATAGATTGTCCTGCGTTAGATTTGATATCATAGCTTAAATTTAATTAGGAATCTAAAAAAAGTTTCCAGAAATTTTCAATTCAAAGTTTCTCTCTTTTGTTGCATCAATTTAGATCGCTAGTGCATGTAATTGCGTGAGTGTGCAGTCTATATGTAAATGGGATATGGATTCAAGCAAAGTTATGAAAGCCTTAAAAGAGATGACATCGAAGTTTAATTACATTTTTATACCCTTATTACCTATGTTATATGAATAACGATATTACTAATAATCATTTTTATCTTATTTTGCGTGTTAATAAAGAAATAATGAATAAAAGCCCAAATGACTCAAATTCTCTCAATTTCTACCAATATTTGAAGCCCAAATCAAGACAAACCAAGGCCCAAGATACCAAATTGATCCAAGAGAAATTCGTGAAGAAAAATCAAGAAAAGACAAATTCGGTTGGGAACCAATCGGTTGACTAACCGGTTGGCCAACCGGCTTTATAATCGGTTACAACGACGGCCAACCGACGGTTCCCAAATGATTTCGATTAATGGTGGATTTCTCTTCCTTTTGGCTAGGTTTGATCCAATGGTTCACATCAACTCCGTTGGGCTATAAATAGGTGAAGGTCGAGTGTTTTGGGTGTGAAATATTTTGTAAAACTCCATTTGGAGAGGAGGGTCACTCTTCATTGAGGAGACCTTCCAAAATTGTAACTTTGTTACACAATAAATGAAATTTTTCACCCCTTCAATTTCCTTTCTCTTCTTCTAATCCAAGGACCAAAAGGAGGATTAGATTAAGATCAGGAGTTGTTGGTTTCTATTTTATTTCTTTTTCTTTCTTGTTCATTTATTGCTTTGTAGCTTAGATTTACTTTCATGCAATTTAATTTCATGCAATTTACTTTCATGCAATTTACTTTCATGCAATGTATTTAATTCTTGTATTTACTTTCTAGAATAGATTTTCCTTTTCTTTAATTCACCTTGAGGCTAGAACCCTCTAGGGAATTACCCTTTTCTAAGTGTGGAGCCAATATTTGTGGGATCCCTAGAGATTGTTTGAAACTAGCTAACAAATCCAACTCATTCTCATGAGATTGAGATAAGCTAAGTGGATCTACTCTAGATTCCTCATATCTTTAATTAATCCTCCATACTTTACCTTCTTTATTTTCCACTTATCATTGTTTTCCATTTGTTGCTATTTTCCTTTATTCTTGATTTTAATTTTCCTTTACTCTCTCTCTCTCTCTCAATCTTGCTTTCTTTTATTTTGCACTTATTTTCTCTCAATCTCATATTCCCTCCATGTGCATATAATCTCAAACTTAGTTTTGTTATTATGTGCATATAACCACAACCACATTCCCAACTTTATTTTCTCCTCTTTTGCACATAATCCACAATCCACTCTCTCTTATCTCTCCACATCCACTTTCACCATTTTCTTACTTTCATTTTATTTGTACATAAACTCCTAATTGTCGCGCATAATTTGAGAACCAAGACTTGAGCAAAACTCTTCCTACTTTCCCGTTACTCGTGGGATCGATAATCTTTTATACTATAACTTGATAAGGGTTGTATACTTGCAACTCTAGGAGGTAATCATTTATTTCCCATCATCGGTTCATAATTTTATTATTCATAGTTAAATTCCGCTGATCTTTTGTGTTAATTTGCATATGCATTGCATTGAGTTCGTTTGATCACTTGTTTAGTAAAGCCCTATAGATTGTCCTGCGTTAGATTTGATATCATAGCTTAAATTTAATTAGGAATCTAAAAAAAGTTTCCAGAAATTTTCAATTCAAAGTTTCTCTCTTTTGTTCTGCATCAATTTAGATCGCTAGTGCATGTAATTGCGTAGTGGTACAGTCTATATGTCTGAATCGGATATGGATTCAAGCAAAGTTATGAAAGCCTTAAAAGAGATGACATCGAGTTTAGCTGACCTTAATACTAAGATGGACAATATTGATGCTTGGATGATCAAAATAGAGGCTTCTCAAGACAGAAGTGAATCAAATACTAGGGAAGAATGTATCCACCCACGTCAGGATGCACAGCTTGACAGGGATACACCACCTAGAGGAAATCGACACGAAATACCACGTATACAAAATATTAATAGGAGATATGGTGATCGATAGGGGTTATGACAATAGGAGAAATTCAGATGATAATATTACAAAGAGAGTTGGGGTAGAAGCTCCTTCTTATGCTGGTAGATACGATCCCCAAACTTTTAGTGATTGGTTAGCGGACATAGATTACTATTTTTGATTGGTATGATATGTTTGAAAATCGTAGGGTTAGGTTTACTAAGATAAAATTGCTCGGTGCTGCCAAAATTTACTGGACTCGATAGAGTATTGAGGGCTCTGGGAAAACCACCCATAGAGTATTGAGGAGAGATGAAAGAAAAATCGAAAGAGAAATATTTGCCAACCGCCTATAAAAATTGATTGTATGATCAAGATCAATTAAACACCTTATGTCAAGGAGGTCTGTCTATAACTGATTATATGAACAAATTTGATGAATTAATGGTCCGATGTGAGGTGCAAGAAGACCCTCTATCTACCTTTTTTAGATTTCGTACGGGTTTGAGAGCCGACATTCAGAAAGAGATGAGTCCTCACACTATCACTTCGCTAGAGCATGCTCATCAGATTGCTCAGGATTATGAGCACTACCTTAAACCAGTTAGCACTAGGAAGTTCTACTTTCAAGCCGGGGAGTCATATAGGGAGCCTATAGATAACAAGCCTAAAACTAATAATAATACTTTCTCAGACATTAAAAGAAAATCAATTGTTGAAAGTTCAACTAAAAAGAATGAAACAGCTAAAAAATATTTTAACTATGATGGAAAGGGACACTTTGCTTATCAATGCCCCAGTAGGAGTTTACATCTAGGTGTAGGAGAGTGTACTACAGATAAAAAAGAAAATGAAAATGATCTAGATGAAGATGTTTATGTACCCCCAGATGGAGCTAGTGACGCTAACACAAATTGGTGATAATTAGCGTAGGAACACTATCTTCTACACGTACTTTACAGTTGATAATAAAAGTTATAAACTTGTAATTGATGGAGGTAGTTGTATGAATGTGATAGCTAAAACAACAACTGAAAAGATGAATCTTAAGCCAGAACCATACCCACAACCATATAATATCACCTGGTTAAATAAGACTAGTTTACCGATTTCACATAGAAGTTTAGTTCCTATCTGACTTTCTATCTATTCTGATCATTTTTGGTGCGATGTTCTACCAATGGATGTTGCTCACATTTTGCTACGATGACTATGGTTGTATGATCTTAATGTGTCTAGTTATGAAAAAACGAACAAATTTATTTTCAGTCACGAGGGTACAAAAATTACTTTGACTCCCTTACAACCGAAAGAGAATGAAATTACTAAGAGTGAAACTGCAACTAATGAAAATCACAAGTCTAACTATATTCATATCTTAAATAAAAAACAATTTGTTGGAGAGAATATTCCAGAAGTTATATTTGCAATAGTAGCCATAAGTGAGAGTCCTAGTAGTGAGTTGTGACAACAGTCCCCTGAGGTTTCAAAAGTCTTTCACAAGTTTCTTGAGTTAGAGTCAGAGAATATCTCACCTAAATTGCCACATTTTGTGATGAATTCAAAACCGACCAAGTTTAGTAAGACTTTGAAAATGTTGTCCTGATATCTTGAAGATAGATCCATAAGTTTGAGTCCGTTTGAACCGAATAGTGATTGACATCCTAGGGAGCTTAGTGATTTAGATCATGTGTCTTTAGCTCCTAGACATAGTAATTTAGCAGACTTCTTTGCATGGCATGTGCATGATTTTCATGATAAGACACGGCAGAAATTGACTATGAATAATGAAAAGTATGAATATGCAATGGATAGCTCTAAATGTTTACAGAAACTTGTAAGTAATGATTAGGTTTCAATTCGGGTGCAACCTGAGAGGTTCCCTCTTGGAACTGTGAAAGAGTTTCGCACACAGCGAACAAAACCTTATCGACTTGTTAGACAGATTGGAGCGAGTGCCTACGAATTATACGTCCCAAAAGATATGGGTATAAACCCAATCTACGATGTCAAGGATCTCGTCCCATATCACGAGCCTATGGATTTTGTGACTTTTGATGCCGCCGATGTTACACCACCAGTTCGTTTGCCATTGACTCCTATTATGCCACCTGATATCAGAATTTTGATGATGGAGATGTGTCGACTGCCGATAACGACATTCACAAATACCTTGTTCGTTGGCACGGACATCCAGCTTCAAATGTGATCCAGCAACTTGAACCGGAGCATCACTGTCACATGCATTCACCAGTGGTGAATTTTTCCAAGCCAGGGAGAGTTGACGGGGATCAAGATAAAATTATGATCAGTTTAGATTTACTTTTTAGTTAGTGTTTGATTTAAGTTTTAAATCCTTCAAGATAGAATTCTTTTAGAATTTGAAATATATTAGGATAAGATTTTGAAGTGTATTAGGATAAGATTTGAAGCCCTATATATATGGGTTGAACTTTTCACTCTTTTTCAGAGAGTTGATGAATAAAATTTGAGAGTTTGAGAAAATATAGGAGTGATTCCAGAGAATAGGTGTTGCGAGTGATTCCAGCGTATTCTAAGTTTTATAATTTTAATTTTCGTGTGATTCATCTCAGCCATTCATCTAATCTCAAAACCATTCTCCCAATTAATCTCTTCTGCCACGTCATCCCTCAAAATTCCTCTCCTGTGATTTCTTTTTTCTTTCCACCTTCTCTGTTTCACGCGAGACAGAAGCTATGGATACAACTCCGCATCGTTGTCATCTTCGAGCGAATACCAGATCTACCTAGAATTCATCTTCTTAGAGTAGCGAATACAACCAGCCACCGTCCTCATCCACTTGTCTTCTTCCTTGCAACAACACAGACCCCAGAAAACCTCGAACCAGCCCTCGACAACATCAGATTCCAACAAAAGAGCTTCAGGACATCATCAATTTCTTTCTGTAGATCCAACCAAAGCCCATTCAAAGTTGAAAATCAAGGTTTGTGTTTAACAATCCGAAACTTGAGTATCTTTTGATTAGTTTAATTCGTTGGTGTTCAATTCAAGAAGTCATTGCTCTTTAGAGTTTTGCAAGTTGTGCGAGAATTATTTCACTGCCTTCGGTTTAATTCAACTTATCTTTTCATAGTTATAGTCACTGTTAGACATGTAGTTTTATTTATTGTCGGTTCATAATTTTATTATTTATAGTTAAATTCCACTGTATCTCTTGTGTTAATTTTGCATATGTATTACATTGAGTTCGTTTGCCATTGACTCCTATTATGCCACCGATATCAGAATTTTGATGATGGAGATGTGTCGACTGCCGATAACGACATTCACAAATACCTTGTTCGTTGGCACGGACATCCAGCTTCAAATGTGATCCAGCAACTTGAACCGGAGCATCACTGTCACATGCATTCACCAGTGGTGAATTTTTCCAAGCCAGGGAGAGTTGACGGGGATCAAGATAAAATTATGATCAGTTTAGATTTACTTTTTAGTTAGTGTTTGATTTAAGTTTTAAATCCTTCAAGATAGAATTCTTTTAGAATTTGAAATATATTAGGATAAGATTTTGAAGTGTATTAGGATAAGATTTGAAGCCCTATATATATGGGTTGAACTTTTCACTCTTTTCCAGAGAGTTGATGAATAAAATTTGAGAGTTTGAGAAAATATAGGAGTGATTCCAGAGAATAGGTGTTGCGAGTGATTCCAGCGTATTCTAAGTTTTATAATTTTAATTTTCGTGTGATTCATCTCAGCCATTCATCTAATCTCAAAACCATTCTCCCAATTAATCTCTTCTGCCACGTCATCCCTCAAAATTCCTCTCCTGTGATTTCTTTTTTCTTTCCACCTTCTCTGTTTCACGAGACAGAAGCTATGGATACAACTCCGCATCGTTGTCATCTTCGGCGAATACCAGATCTACCTAGAATTCATCTTCTTAGAGTAGCGAATACAACCAGCCACCGTCCTCATCCACTTGTCTTCTTCCTTGCAACAACACAGACCCCAGAAAACCTCGAACCAGCCCTCGACAACATCAGATTCCAACAAAAGAGCTTCAGGACATCATCAATTTCTTTCTGTAGATCCAACCAAAGCCCATTCAAAGTTGAAAATCAAGGTTTGTGTTTAACAATCCGAAACTTGAGTATCTTTTGATTAGTTTAATTCGTTGGTGTTCAATTCAAGAAGTCATTGCTCTTTAGAGTTTTGCAAGTTGTGCGAGAATTATTTCACTGCCTTCGGTTTAATTCGAACTTATCTTTTCATAGTTATAGTCACTGTTAGACATGTAGTTTTATTTATTGTCGGTTCATAATTTTATTATTTATAGTTAAATTCCACTGTATCTCTTGTGTTAATTTTGCATATGTATTACATTGAGTTCGTTAGATTACTTATTTAGTAAAGCCCTATAGATTGTCCTGCGTCAGCAGGTCTATAAGATTGTAGATTATTGGAGCTTAGACAAAATACCTGTTCTGTAATGCAGGCCATAGCTTCAATAACAAGAGCTACTACATCAGAGCGACGTATTGCACGAAATGCTCGGTTCACTGATAAGGCCTCGGTGGTGCTACCAGCTGAAGCTACTGCTGCTCTTCGGCGAATGCCAGCAGTATCAATTAGTTTGAACTTCTGTAATACAATAACATTAAAAATTGTCACTAAATTTACAGTTCATAAAAATTTAACAATATGTACTTCAAAAACGCCTTTGGAACATTGTAGTTATTCCTGTCATCATAATAAGAGCCAAAAAATAAATTGCAAGGCGTTCTGTTTTCAAAGAAAAAAGAAAAAGAAACAGAAACTTCCTTAAGAGAACTACCAGATTCCTGTCGGCAAGTTATGCTAGGGAAAAATGGAAATAGGAAATGAGGTGTCATTGATAGCAGACAATAGTCTCATATCAGAGATGAAATTGAAGTTCTACAAAGGAGAGTTGAGATTCACACTACAAATATGAAAAGCATGTATCAGTATGATAATTCAAAATACATCAGTGTTAGTTTCTAGAACATTAATATAAACTTAAGCATATATTATACACAATTAGAACTACAAGAGTATACAGATGAATCATGAATAATGAAGCATATAACAGAAGTATCTAAAATGATCAACCAGTGACGACTATCCCATATTATTAGTAGACAAACCTGCCCATCTGGTCCAGTAAATTCAGTATCAATTGCATCACGAGTTGTTCCACTGATTGGACTAACAATTGTTCTGTCTTCACCAACCAATGCATTCAATATGCTACTTTTCCCGACATTTGGCCTACCGACAATAGCAATAGAAGGCACATAATTTTCTTCTTGTTCTTCTTCATACTTTTCAGTGTTCTGCGGAGCCTGCAATGTGCACCATTACTATTAAACCAAACTATAATATCAAAAAAGATGGCTGAATAAATTATGTAAGCTGTTAAAAGAACCACAGCAGTACACCTTCAGGATCAAACAAGAAACTACAATATAAAGTTTTTATAATGAATATGGATACTTTCTTAGGGCTCAGAAGAGGTATCCAAGAAAGAGGTGCTTGCTCGTGATGGGAGAGGTTAAAAGTTCATTATGCTCCAAGAATGATGAAGGGTTTTCTCCCATGCTAAGGTGAGGGCAGAAGTTATTCATTCTTATTATTCCAAAAAAAGATATCTAGTTGTAGGTCCAGTAAATTAAAGTTTGCAGTGTTCTTAATGCATAGATCATCCATGAATATGAGGCCTTTTTGATGAATGATACTTTGCCTCAAAGAATTAGCCAGACACCATAGCTATCAAAAAATTATTGATCATTATTTTGCTAAAAGAAATCAAATAAAACAGAAGTGGCCAAATGAACAAAAAATAATTAATTCTTTCTATAAAGTCCATTACGAACCACAATTCAGATATCGGACTAAATTCCAAAATGAATATATTGGGCCAGCATACCTCAATTTTATTCAGCTCCGCACAAACAAGATCGAGAAGCTCTCCAGTTCCAGTGCCCGAAATGGCAGATATCGGCAGAGGAGACAACCTGATAAGTATACCCAAAATAACTTATTACATCTGTTACATGTATGTAAAGTGTAAACACATATCACATACCAATGCTTAGTACAGTCAGCTTCTGCTTAAATGAACAGATTTTAGCACATGATGAAAGAATATAACATTGTAATTATTTAAGGGAAGCTGACTGTACTATTCAAAGAATTGTATAATCAGCAGAACTTTCCTCCTGATATCCAAATTCATGATCGTTCATAAGGCACATTACAGAGAAGCCAATCTGCATAAAATTAACTTCAAATTTTCCATCATCATATTGGATCTCTCTCTAAAACCAATCTACATAAAATTAACTTCAAAATTTCCATCATCATATTGAATTTCTCTCAACTGTCCTTTTGCTTCTGAAGTATCTTCACAATAGCTAACAGATCTATGTTTGAGGTTAGTGTCCTCCAAAGAATATGAAGTTAGTTTGTCATCGAAATTTGACATGACCACACACATATTGAAGTCTTGAAGATGATAGAAACCTTATGGGCTTTCCAATAAAATGCTAAGAGGTATTACCTATGATATGCAGGACATTTCTTTCAATCCAACAAAAGATTGGCGTTTCCGTAACAACTTGACATAACAAGCATGTCCATCCGTGTTTGAAAATTTTTATATAAGATGGACTTAATTGTGCCTTTTTTTGGACAAAAGCTGATTATGTTGTATATTGTTTTATAAAGCTGGGTTCTTTCATATAAGAATAGCAACATCAATTTTGTAGAGAAATAGAGAGGCAAAGTTGTTTATTCATCTAACCCTAAACTCTTTTAAATAGAGATTAGGAGGATATTACAAAATAGGTATGAGATAAAGTCATATCAAATCACATCTCACAATATCTCAACAATATCTCATAATATCTACTAGATCTAAATACTAATAATATCTAACACCCCTCCTCAAACTAGAACATATATTCTATATATGTCTAGCTTGTTACAAATGGAAATAGAATGACTAGCTACAAGAGTTTTGGTAATGTTTATGTGCTTGAAATACTTGAAGATGTCAGTGATCAGAAAAATGTAGTCACAGCAAGAAGAAACTAGCCTAAAGCTAGTAGAAACCTTAAGGAAGTAAGCCAGTAAAAACACCCTTGGCGGGTAAGCCGGTAGAAATACCCTAGGCGGGTAAGCCAGTAGAAAACCTAGGCGGGTACGTCAATAGAAATCCCAACTGGGTACGCCGGTGGAAATCCAAGGCGAGTCAGTTAGTAGCGAGAAACCCTAGACGGGTCAACCAGTAGAGAGAAATCCTAGGCAGCCCAACCAGTAGAAGCAACATCAGAGTCAACTACATACTTTGGCATCCAATCGTCAGAAGATGACTGTACACGAGTGGTACTGTTCATCAATGAACAATACCATGATGAACATTGCCATTTTTCCCTTTTGAGGTTAGGATTTTTCAAGGGTAGGGCATTTTTATTGTGGTTCAACAAAGATTTAGTAAACAAATGATTAGGAATCAAAGATGTTGTCATGGCTGCCAAGGGGAGCATGATGTAATACCCCCTCGACGGCCTCGAGATCAGAAAGATGAGAAAAGTTGTTAGGATCGAGTAAGCTCTGATCCCATGAGAGGCAAAGTTGTTTATTCATCTAACCCTAACTTTTCTTAAATAGATATTAGGAGGATATTACAAAATAGGTATGAGATGAAATCATATCAAATCACATCTTCTCATAATATCTACTAGATCTAAATGCTAATAATATCTAACAAATTGATATTGTCAAGTATATATAAAGTCGGGTGAAACACACATAGTTGTGTTTTGTGTCCAATATTTTGACAATTACCGTGTTCAACACCTTGCATCCGTGTAAGAGCACGATACTCATGTACATGTCTACTACTCAAGGGGTATTATCTTATGAACCATGTAACATCAGTTTGGCACTTCTACTTGTTCATCTGACAAAATTGCATCTTTTTTATTTGCTTTAAGAATCTATACTACATATTTAAGAGAAGCCACATTTTGTTTTCTATGAGACATCTTTAGATTCCGTAAATGCCTTCCCACTTGGAGGGGGAAAAAGGAAATGTACACACATTTGGAAAGAAAAAAAAATGCTCTCACACCTAGAAAATTGAGTGCCATGCCCTCAAACTTAATTTAATCAAAGGAAATGCCATCATACTTGGAGGGGAAAAAACATACTGTTTATTCCCTTGACAATTCAACTACAATTCAGTGTCATGCACACATCGGTTGCACCGAAATACTAGTATTTATTAATTTTTCTTACGAGCAAAGCATATTCCTTCTTGGAGCACATTAACAAATACTTTCCAAGAAGAGGAATCACAAGTGACCTTTCTCAAGACTATTAGATGGTTTTGCGTAGAATGTACCACATTAGAATTGTGCACGTAAAATAGAGCTCTTCATGCAGTGTGATACACAGGTGGCAATTCCCAACCAAAGTAAAGTATTTTCATGGACACAGCGGCAATTACACTCTATATTAAAAGTGTTATGTATGTTATTTTCCACTCTGATTTATGACCTACTGTCTTCCAGAGATATAGTAAGCCTTCAGTTTGGAATGTAGTTGTTTCATACATTACCCCCTTTGGAATGAAAAGTCTGGGCTATAGATGATTGACTCGGGAAGGCAAAAATATCATAAAAGGTTTTTTGTGCATGAGTCTTGTAACTCTAATCTATGAAGTCTTTTTCTGTATCTGGAACATAGAGAAGGAACCTTCACCTTTTCCTCTACCAATGTAGAGTTACATAATGAGAGGCACATAACAAAATGCTCCAAAACTTACCCTAAGGACCAAAATTCTGATGCTTGCATTAGTCCTTTACGTGGAGACTCACATTTGTTCACAGCAAGAATGATGCATTTATCAGAATGGCTTTTACGCAACCAATCTGCAATTTCCACGTCAGCAGCCATTAGTCCTGCCTGCTCAAAAATTATGTCTTTCATTAGAGAAGAAAGAACCATGTGCACCATCAACAAATCAAATGTACCAACTGAAGTGAACAAGGATAATTATGAACATTCTAAGTGCACTAGGTACCAGAAGTTTCATAGTTCAAACAAATCAAAAGTTTGCTTGCTCATAGATGAGTGAACAGCTAATTCAACAAGGCGAGTGATGGAGGGGTGCATACGGTTCTTATACGGCTCGGATATGATACTTATCATATCTGTATCCGCTTGCCTCACGGATACGGATACGGATATGCCTCAGTAAGGAAGTTCCATATCCATAGCCGCTATCGGACACGGATACAGATATACATGCAGATATATAAGCGAATATACATGTAGATATGTGTGTCTTGTAGCGCTTGTGGATATAAAATGGATATGAGAAAACTAGATATCTTGAAATATATATATATATATATATATATATATATATATATATATATATATATATATAGAGCAAATCTCCTATAAACTTAAGTTTATAGGGAATAGTATACACCAACTTTTTATCCATTGATGTTGCCTTTAGATTTGTGCCATCAAGAGATGCACAAATCTCAAAATGGGCTTCATATATTTCATGGATCCCAAGGCAACATCAATGGATAGAAAAGTTGGTGTATGACTATTCCCTATAAACTTAAGTTTATAGGAGATTTGCTCTGTATATATATATATATATAGTTCATATGATCCAAGAGAGTTCATTAATATGTCCGTTATATCTAAAAAGGCAGAGATTAGATCTCTTGATAACTAAAATTAACCCAAAATCCATTAATATAAGGTTTAAAACTATTACAATTGTATGCCCAACATATATTCAGATATTTCGGATATGGATCCCGATATTTCACAACATATCTGTATCCATAACCATATCCTATTAGATATAAATTTTAGTAACCATAGCCGCATCCTAACGGATACAGATATTTCCTCGAATATAGTGATATACAATTGTCTAAAAGCCAGACGCGAAGCTGACACAACCCACAACATGATGAACAATGATGGCTAGATTCGTTGAAACCGACCAATATGCTCGATTAGTTAGCATAGCCACAGTACTGGTATATGAAATACATCATGGGAACATCTAATGTGATTGACTTCAATATGACACATCATCACTCATAAGGTTGCCTTGTATGGAGAAACCCACAAAACCACAAACTCCAAACTCATAGATAACTGGATATATCCATGTCTGAAGATTCAAACTAATAATCACAACTTGGGATTGAAAGGAAAGAAAATTGAACAACTCCAAACCATATATCTGAACCATATTCCACTTTTCTAGGAGGAACAGCAAAATTATATAATCAGATTTCTATTTGATCTCAAATTGGGAGAAATCTTGCTTCCGAAACTATCATAAGTGATCCAGGATCATATTCAAATTCATTATCCCTATTTGTATACTGACTCAAACTAGATTCTCTTAATGTGTTGACTGGAATGACAACATAGAGGATTCAGAGATTTCAGATGGAATTTTCCGATAATCCTTGAATGCTCAAATGTTTGGTTGGCAGATTAAAAACGATAAAGAATTAAATATGTCAGTGCATGAAGAACGTTGTTTGATTCTGGGACCTAAGTCTTTCTGCAACTCAAGATCTTGGACCTGGCTTTTGCAGCTTCATTTTGCTTGGTACTTCAGCTCTCAGGCTAGTCAGACTTCTATATAGAAAGACCTGTAAGAATAGTTAGCTCCACTAATTTCTTGTTCTTCGACCTAATTCACAAATCATATTCAGATTATTTCGCAATGCACAATCTTAAACAAAGCATTTCAACCTTCAGTTGATCATAAAAGCCAAGATTGGCGATCAAAATAAAAGAAAACATTGTTTCAACCAAGTCATGCAATCTTGAAAATCACAGTTCGGCAACCCATGATAAGACAATCTCGATGCTAGAGAAAAAAAATATATAAAGAAAACAAAATTCATTCCAAGTGATTCTAGTATATCCCCCTCCTGGTGCTACTCTCTAAAGCTCTCTCATAGGACTAAATCCAGTAGTAACCGGTTCACTATTTTGCCAATATAGATATTCTGTGGACTAAAAACATAATACATGATAATTTTTTTAACCTTTCATTTCAAAATTTAGTAACCAAGTTAGATCTATTTGCTTTTACAGTACTGATTAACATTTTCATAGATGTTGTAGTTACTTCAGCCTGAATGCTATAACAACTCTACGACTCCCGTTCAGGGAAACAATTGAACAAAAAAACAGTACATAAGTTCCAGATATGTCTTAACATTACAAGATACCTGGCCATCCACTAGGAATATAATAACAGCTGCTTCTTCAACAGCAGCAGCAGCTTGTCTCTCTATCATTGATGGCATCCTTGCAACAGCTGCTTCCCTTGTAGCAAGAGAAATCCCATCCATACCTACTGTAGTTGTAATTGCTAGTTCTTCCATAACATCATCCTGAGACTTGGAAAAAGTCATGACGCCCCCAGTATCTACTACCATAAAAGGACAATCACCCCAAAAAGATCTTCCATACAATCGATCTCTAGTAACACCAGGTTCATCAACAACAATAGCCCTGTTTCCCTTTAACCATTTGAAAAATTAGGCTATATAAACATTTCCTCGAAAAGATCTAACTTAGATTGTAAAGAATATATTGAACCATTGAATATGTGATAAATGAAAAGTAAGTATAACGTCATAGAAAAATACCCCATTAAGACGGTTGAATAATGCTGATTTGCCAACATTTGGTCGTCCAACAATTGTGACCTTTGGAAGAAGATGGTCAGGGACCTGAAAATTGAGAGGTAAATATTTTACATCATATTATTCGACAATTCAGCCATGGATACACTCAGAACAAAAGGGAAACAGTTAATAATGATGACAATAAACATTGCATTGGGAAGAACTAAAAACACATTTACTACCTTCAGCTACCAAATACCACCCAACAAGTACAGTAACAAATTAATTTAAGGCCTAATCACATAGGCTCTTTTACCATGAAATTCTCAATATATTTAGGAAAGTTGACCTTGTTAATCAAAAGAAATCACCAAATATCCTTCATAAGAAGCTGCAGCTAAAGATAGATTGCTACATTAAAGTTCCAGCGTGAATATGGCATGAAAATAACAAGAGTTTATGCTGGCTCTCTGGAATATATCATCTCTTAAAGACGAATACCATTCCCTCTAGCATATATTATCATCTCAACATTTTCTAGACTGTTTCAGGGGTAGGAGAATTAGTGTGGGTTGTGTGCTAGTTGCATAAGCTTACACCTACACAACCAAGGTAAATTTTCCTACTTGCAAGTTGTCCTATTAAGTTTCATGGCAAGACCTTCTGGTGCTAATAATTTTCTTAGGCAGGAGTAGGGCACGAAAAACAGAAAGTTTATTCAAGACAAGCATGTGATTTTTGTCAAACAAGTTGAACAGCTTACTCAGTGCTTTTCATGAAATGTCGGAGTCCATCTGATAAAGTATGTTCTTTCACCCAGTAGATTCAAATAGATTGGCCAACTACTGACAATCAAGTATTCATTAAATATTTATGGACAAATCATAACTGGACATGTGAAAAATTCAAATCCCACATCCAAATTTCTTGGATGTAATCCCTACATATTTTCTTTTGATGATAAAGCCTAAAAGGGGTTACCAAGACCCTCATGTTCTATTTTAAGCATCTCAGGAATGGTTCACAGGTGTCAGTAGTACTGTATTCTCCTAGACTGTCATTAGACTTCCATACAAAACATGAGCATCTGGTTCAGTCCGTTATACTCAGATAAGCTTGATTCCATTCAAACACTAAATAAAGTGAAGAACATCAAATTTGAGTCCAGAAGGGCAGGAAACATGATAACGATTTAAGACTATTATCGGCCACAAGAAGAAGTATGCAAACCAACAATTTTCTCAAGATTGAGATTTTGAGATCATACAAGGGTGCAAGTTGACCCCAAGTGATACACTCAGAACAAAAGGAAACAGTTAATAATGATGACAATAAACATTGCATTGGGAAGAACTAAAACACATTTACTACCTTCAGCTACCAAATACCACCCAACAAGTACAGTAACAAATTAATTTAAGGCCTAATCACATAGGCTCTTTTACCATGAAATTCTCAATATATTTAGGAAAGTTGACCTTGTTAATCAAAAGAAATCACCAAATATCCTTCATAAGAAGCTGCAGCTAAAGATAGATTGCTACATTAAAGTTCCAGCGTGAATATGGCATGAAAATAACAAGAGTTTATGCTGGCTCTCTGGAATATATCATCTCTTAAAGACTAATACCATTCCCTCTAGCATATATTATCATCTCAACATTTTCTAGACTGTTTCAGGGGTAGGAGAATTAGTGTGGGTTGTGTGCTAGTTGCATAAGCTTACACCTACACAACCAAGGTAAATTTTCCTACTTGCAAGTTGTCCTATTAAGTTTCATGGCAAGACCTTCTGGTGCTAATAATTTTCTTAGGCAGGAGTAGGGCACGAAAAACAGAAAGTTTATTCAAGACAAGCATGTGATTTTTGTCAAACAAGTTGAACAGCTTACTCAGTGCTTTTCATGAAATGTCGGAGTCCATCTGATAAAGTATGTTCTTTCACCCAGTAGATTCAAATAGATTGGCCAACTACTGACAATCAAGTATTCATTAAATATTTATGGACAAATCATAACTGGACATGTGAAAAAATTCAAATCCCACATCCAAATTTCTTGGATGTAATCCCTTACATATTTTCTTTTGATGATAAAGCCTAAAAGGGGTTACCAAGACCCTCATGTTCTATTTTAAGCATCTCAGGAATGGTTCACAGGTGTCAGTAGTACTGTATTCTCCTAGACTGTCATTAGACTTCCATACAAAACATGAGCATCTGGTTCAGTCCGTTATACTCAGATAAGCTTGATTCCATTCAAACACTAAATAAAGTGAAGAACATCAAATTTGAGTCCAGAAGGGCAGGAAACATGATAACGATTTAAGACTATTATCGGCCACAAGAAGAAGTATGCAAACCAACAATTTTCTCAAGATTGAGATTTTGAGATCATACAAGGGTGCAAGTTGACCCCAAGTGAAATACTTAGAATGTTTCTCAAAGTTAAGATTGCACACCTTGATTACCATGATTAAAATATAATAAAAAATAACCAACTCCAGAAAAATAAAAACGTAAAGGAAACAAAGGAAATTCCGAATGGCTAAACTTTAAAACACTACCCCAACAATGAAAACTACAAAACAATAGGAGTTCCCTATATTAAAGGGATAAAAATCATCATAAAGAATTACTAAAAATAATGTATAGAAATAAGATAAACTAATTAAGAAAGTTTATCCTCAACTGAGAGAGCAATTGAATGATATAGAAGTCACTACAACAAAAGTCGTAACTTTGTGATACTTTTTTTGTCACCTTGAGTCACATTTTCTGTATCCCACAAATGGAGCGCGACACAAGTCGATAGTGTGGGTAGAGCATGTGCAGAGAGGGTCATTCTACACATGTGGGAATGTGTCGCAAAACTCACGACATATATGTGCCAAGCATTGCGACATATACATGTGTCGAGAGTTGCGACATATCTGTATCGTGTTCCAATTTTCTTGTTTTTCATGTCACTTCATATCCTTTATAGGAATCAACTTCCTGCACTTTTTTCCCTCAATCAAACACCACTTAACTGAATCACCACTAATATCCCACCAGCATCAAAGGCACATATGCTCTTTATATTCCTACCCAAATCAGTGGCAATGTGAATTCCACAAAATTATTTAAACATGGCTTGTTCTTCTTAACTGAACGATGTGGGACTAAAGAACAAGTCCATCTCGATCAAGCGCTACAATGAAAGATGAAACGTTTTTTCCACTTTTATTTTATTTTGTATCTAACAACATAAATGTGTCATGGCTTGTGACATTTTTTATTTGTATCGCTGTTGTTTAGTTTTTTTGCAATTAACAGAACACTTCTACAGGTGCCGTAAAACAAGTGGGGGGCGTATGCAACTTTGTTGTAGCGAGTAGAACTGTAGAAGAGAACTAACACCTGAAAGTATTGCAAAGAAGAAAACATGATTCAACAAAAGAATTACCAAAGAATTTTCCTATATTAAAGTAATAATAAATCAAAATAAGAATCGATAAAAATAAATGAACAGAAATAAGACAAACTAGTTACGGAAGTTTATTCTAAACCGAGGGAGTAGAAATAAGAGAAGTAACACCTGAAAAAAATTATGCAATTATAACCTGGAGTAATGTGACTAGAGACAAGGAAGAAGGGCTTCTCTAAAAAAAGGAACAATGGTGGCTTTTGGGTTCAGCAACCTCTCCCCTCCCTGCACCCCAAAAATATGAGAGGGGGAGAGAGAGAAAAAAAGAAAAAAGAAAAGAACATAAAGGTCAATAGATACATGCAAGTATAATACAATGAAATCAACACTACAATATGGAAGGTACAAGAAGCTGCATTTAGAATTTCTAGCCTGGAAGCCTTATTGTGTAAAATAATAAGAACTTATTATATAGATTAGTCTAGCTATAGTATAACTATGTAGTAATTTCTACATGTTTTGTCCATTTCTCCTAGAAATATATGTGCTTAGTATGAAGGTCAATTCATAAAAAGTTCAGAATGCTGCCTAGTTATATTAGCATACTAACAGGGAAAGACTCACCGTATAGCTTTCTTAGTTGGGGGTTTATTTGTTAAATCTTAATGAAGAAACTAATGGATTTCACTATTGTTATGTAACACATAGAACTACATGCATACATATCAAAGCATACTAACAGGGAAAGACTCACAGTTGAAAGACATACTTACACCACTGCTCGGAGTCCTTTGGCGCTTTTGCTTCTTGCGAGTTTCAGTTTTCTCACGCGTTCCATCCTCTAGAAGTATCAGACATAGGAAGAAACTAAATATCCAGAAGAAAGAAAAATAGACAGTAGCATCATAAGCAGAGCCCAATATTCCTACATTATCCTACATTGACATCCTAAACAATTTGTTCAGTTAGTGTTTACTTGTTATGAAAATCCTCCAGAGTCTCTCGGAGAATATCAGAAATAAAATAATTAATTTTAGGTTTATAACACTATGACATTTTAGTTATGTTTTTACGATTTCGTATAATGAAAATAATCTAAATACGGACAAGAGGGCCATGCCATAGAAGAGTCATGCCTCGCATGATCTAGAAATTCTGGTTATGTAGCTTAAGCCTCCATGTCCTCTTAAACCAATAGGGAGCCTGAGATAATCATTTGAAATAGAGACACACGTTCACCTCCAGGACAAAAGCCAAGAGGTAACGCCGAAGATTAAAAAACTTGCATAGATCAGGAACATAACATGAGAAATACATCCTCAATATGCTGCTCCACAGTCCCAGTGGCAATTTGTTCTATTTTACATGATTAACTACAACACCTAATATTCTAGAAGATTCCAACTAAAAGGACAACATTACCCCAAAAAAAAAAGACATAACTTTGCTCATCAAAATACACAAAGAAACATAAAATCATTTACCTATCCCCAATTGACGAGACAAAGAGAGGGAGTAATCTCTAACAACATCCCTCGCCTCCTCTTCCATCGATTCAAAATCAAGCAAATCTTCATCCTCTTCCTCCTCCTCCTCCTCACTCCCTTCCACGTCAGATTCCTCACCCTCGTCCTCTCTGAGGGCAGAATTGATAGCAAAATGCTTGAAATTTCGTCGGAGAGTGAAGGGCGAGTGAGAGGAAAGGAGGAGGCTTGGGGTTTTGTGGAGGGTTTGAGAGAGGAGGAGGGTTTTGGGGAGGAGGGGAGGGGTTCGGATTGGGGAAACCCTAGATGGGATTGAGGTGAAATTGAGAGAAGCGGGAGCTGAAGTCATTGGAGTGATGTGTAGAATGAGGATAGAGAGTTTCAGTATTTATCCGCTCAAAAATATCCCTGTTTAAAAGCGGGAGACAGAAAATATCAGTATTTCTTAGGCTTCATTGCACTTAAATACCCTATAGTTTCTCCTAGTTTGCACTTATATACCCTAAATTGTTTTTGCCAGCAGTTATATACCACAGAGTTTCTTAAATTTCTACTTTAATATCTTAGTTATGCAAATATGAGAATTTTCTTATTTGACACATACATGTTGATTTTAGAACATTTTAATTCTTAATATTTATTAAATTTACAGTTAAACCTATCAAACCCTATTTTAAAATAGAATTAGAGTAGGTATAAAATATAATTAGAGAAGTTTTAACAGTATATTTAACACAAATAGAGGATTAAAAGATTCTAAATTAGCATATCAGTGTCGCATGAGAATTCTCAGGGACATTCCCGCGGTTGCATAACTGAGAATATTTAAGTGTAAATATTTAAAAACTTTAGGACATACAAGTGTTGCCAAAAACAAGTGAGAGAATGTAAATGTAAAGTAGCGAAAATTATAGGGTGTTTAAGTGCAATTAAGCCTTTTTTTTCAGTATATATAGAGACTTCTAAACAATGGCTTAATTGCACTTAAATACCCTATAGTTCCTCCTGCTTTGCACTTATATACCCTCACTTATTTTTGGCAACACATATATATTGTAAAGTTTTTAAAACTTGCACTTATATATCCTCACTTTATTTTGGCAGCAGTTATACATCCTAAAGTTTTAAAGCTTGCACTTAAATACCCTCAGTTATGCAAAATTGAGGATATTTAAGTGTAAGTTTTAAATACTTTCAGTATATCATTGCAAATTTTAAAAACTTTAAGGTATATGAGTACGACCATAAATAAGTGAAGATACATAAGTGAAAGTCTTAAAACTTTAGAATATATAAGTGATGCCAAAACAAGTGAGGATATATAAGTGCAAAGCAAAGAGAAACTACAGGGTATTTACGCGCAATTAAGCCTCTAAACAATACTAGAGATACCTTTTACAATTATAAAACTTTTTCCTTCTTCCTAGTGTATCACCAAGAATACATGAAATAATCATCAACTATAAGTGAAAACATCTAAGAAAGATGAGGCAAAACTACTACAACTTAGTCAAATAGGAATTAAATTAATAGTTTTAATATGGAGACTTATTTAAGAGAAGGTAGTTAACATATATGAGATTTGAGAGACTTGTTTAAAAATAGATAAGATCTTGGGGACAATATACGAAAAACTCTAGAAATATATGGCTATACACGAGGATTTGAAAATCATGGAAATGAATTTGAAAAAAAATGTTGAGAAGATCCAATGTGAAGACAATTGCAAATTGTTGACTACTACAAACTCCCATTATTTTTCTTTTATTTTAAGGGGTAATTTGGTTTAAAAATGGAGCGCAACAAATGTTGTAGTTAAATTTCTCCATTCATTTTAATCAATTATTTGGAAAAAGTGATTTAATTATATTTTTAAGCTGCAACATTTATTGCAAGTCCTTGCATTAACTAAAAAGAAAGGGGAAAAAAAGTCAGTGTCACGTCACCAAGTTAGTTGATTCTAACTCAGAAAATGTAAATCATGTTACGATTGTTTCTAAACAAACACTTGATTTGCAATGTAAATATAACAAATTGTGTAAGTCCAATAAGTTTTGCAACTAATAAATAATGAAGTTGAAGGTGAAAATACAGTTCCTACAATAGTAATTAAATTCTGCACACACGGAGAGAGTAACAAAAGTGCCGACTAGATTGTCAAATATGGTCTGCAACTATCAACTAATATTCTCTACTTAGAAAATCCACCTGATGGGGTGTTGCATTTGATTTAGAGATATTTTCGAGAGGGTCTACTTCCCGATTATTTTATCGTTAACTCCTTTTGTTTTACCTTTTCGGGCCTAGGCCCGTTCAATTACCAAAAATATCCAAATGACGGACTTGAAACTGATTTCTCATAATAAATGATGCATTCGACATTTTCTGCATGCTATTCAATGCATTTATAATTGCAACTTACCAAAATAGCCCAAAGTAAACAACGTTTACGAAACTGTGTGATATGTTGTTTTTGGTGCATAGCTTAAAAGAGCTTAAATTTTTTTTATCAAAGTAGTTTTTAAGCTACGTTTGGTAACATCTCAAATAAGCTAGCTTTTAACCCATAATTAAAAAAGTTGGGGTTCCACGACTTTTTAAAAACTAGCTTAGAAACTCATTTAAATAAACTAGATTTGACCAAGTACAAAACTTTTCTACCCATATAAGTTTTATAAAATTTTATCATAAAAAATTAAAAGCACTAAAAACCAACACAGCTTATAATAAGCTTCACAAGATGAGCCCTCCCAAATAGGGCAGAGCAAACATCGGTCTAAACCGATCAAACCGACCGAACCGCCCGAAATTTAACAATATGGTTCGGTTTTATAAGAAAGTCGGGTCGGTTCGGTTCGGGTCTAAAAATTTTCAACCTACAACCACCAAACCGACCGAACACTTATGAAAATGCACGCAACTCAGGTCCCATCGATAATATACCCGCTCTCTCAATCTCCTCTGGTCCCACCTAATATAAAATGTGGCTGATCCTATTTTCAAATTAAAATTGCCCATTAGCTGTCACTCACATTGGAATATTTTATTTAGAGAAAGTGTGTTGTACATTCTTCCCCTTTTACCAAATTTCAAAATCAAGGCATCTCCCTCATTTACGAATAACGAGGCATGTCTCTCTTCTTTACCAAATTCCTTCAGTCTTACATATCTTTTGCATTTGCGGCCATAGCGAAAAATCTATGTTTTTTTTTGTTGCAACCAGCGCCTTGGATTTTACTGCTTGGTGACTAGCCCGGAACATCAAATACCAACCGAATAGAACCGATGTTTACTCGATTCGGTCCGGTTCGGTTCTATTTATACTGCGGTTCAGTTTCGGTGTAGTAAAAAATATGTAGAACCGCCCGAACCGACCGTTTGCTCTCCCCTACTCCTAAACACCCCCGAGAAATCTTTCTCCATAAGGCTTTCCAAACTCCGTCTACAATTTTTACCCTCAGCAGATAGAAATAATATAGGCATAAAAAAGACACAGCAATCAGTCTAAAATTTTTACCCTCAGCAGACAGAAATAATATAGGCATCAAGAAGACACAGCAAGCGGTCATTAGCTAAGAATTATCTGCTAAACACGAACTCAATTATCCACAAGAGCCAAATTCATACTCTACATTATCCACCAACATATGCACAATTGTACAACCACTTAACCGTGACCCAACAAAATGTTGCCTCACTCTCAAAGTGCTTGTAAGGTGAAACTGAAAGGAAAGAAAAGAATTGATGAATTTTTAGTTGAAATCTTCTAGCGCTTCCTTGAAAACCATGAGCTAAGACCTATACAAACTTCATACTTCAGAATACAAAGATGTTGCACCTTATAAATGACAATAAGCATCCCAAGATCTCATCTCTTCGTAAGGATCAATCACGTATGTTCAATCTTACATAATACAATGATGTGTAGTTAAAATCGTTTTTAGAATTATGTAGCTAATATGCAATCCAAAATTACATAAGCACTCAACGACATATGAGCTATCATCACATAAACAAAACATCCCTTCGGATACTTGATACATAAGCGTTTCTGAAAGAATTTTCTTTTTTCTTCAGAAAAGTGGCTCCTCAAGCCGCTGCCCCTGGATCACTAGTCACACCCAAGAAATCATCTTTTATGGTGCCGATGCAGAACTGCAGTAAGAAAGAAAGCACGGGATTAGAAAAATTGTTCCTATGATCTTAGAAATGAGACTCAATTTAAAGCCTTTTTTATGCAATTGGTGAAGAAAACACAAGTCAACATTGTGGGAATAGATAACTCAGGAATGTATGATCAAGTGTAAAGCATTAGAAAACAGCCATTCATAATAGTTTGTGTTCAAATAATTTAGCTTGAATTTCATTCAATTGTTAAACTGGATAGGGAATGTTTTTTAAGAAAATCTGTGATACGTTAAAGGTAAATCATAAGGCTATAGAATGGATAAATGATATGAAGTTGAACAACTGCCAAGCAAATATTTTTAGTACAAAGTTACAATCAACCCATTGAAGCCAACAACTACATGAGTTAAACAGAAATATAAAAGAAGTATTCAGACCAAAGTTTTGAATACTGCCATTCTTATCCCACGTGACTATAGCTTGATAATTAATTAGCTAAATTTTAGTCAGCTTGAGTCTGCTTGAAGCTATAAATGAACCTGACTCAAACAGGGCTGGTTGCTTGAGTTGCAGCCAATTTACACCCCTAGCCATAAAAGAAAGAGGAATTAGCTAGTCGACTCAGGTCAGGTTCAGGTATACAGGAGGAATTCACTTGCAAAGTGTTGGCTAGGCTGACACACGTCATACACAAGGTTCTTGATGCCCTAAGAGACCATAGAAATAGTTCTTACCTTTCGGTTATCGTTTGTCTCAAAGTGCAGGCCTTGACAAGCAATCCGTCATAGATAATATATGTACTTGTATGATTGGTTCATATTCATCAACAAAAAAAAAGGCAAGCATATGCTGGTGACAGCCCCACACAAGACATGATTTTCAAATAGAGTAAGATTGTTCAAAAATGCTGTATCAGCAAACTCAACTAAACACAGTCAACAGCAAAGACAAGAGAGGGTCAGTTACTGATGATATAGCTCATCAGAAAACTAACATGTAATATCAATTAGCAGGTAAGAAAGAATAAAAGTACTAAAAACAATGGAAAAGTAGATGCAGAAATACATACAATTTCCGTGGCATCAACACGGGTTCCAATTATCTTTAATCGTACTTCACACTCTTTTTGAATTTTCACCTGCAAACCATCACAGCAAGTTAGACCAATAGGACAAGCATTCACAATTTCTTGATTTTATTTGCATGTTAAAAGAAAAACTTACTATACAGTAAAATAAACAAAAAAAAAAAAGAAAAGAAAATTACAATAAGATCCATACAAGTATATTATAATTTATCATCAATTAACATAACAAATGAACAAGAATATAATGAACAAGCAGAAACTTATAATTCATATGCAAAAATACCATGTCAAAGACATTTGGGCAGAATAGCATGTGATGTCAAATCAAATCTGACATGCTGGGGATAGTTAATGAAAATGATGTATGTCAAATCAAATCAAATGATTCAAATCTACCTTTATATTGTGGCATTGAAGCTCAAAACATGTAAAATTTACAATGGTGGTCAGGACTAATTTTTGACCATTTATTTCTATCCTGTCAAGAGTTGTAATCGATATCTAGAGTTGAATGGATTTAGTTTTGTTTATAAAGATTAAGGTCATGTTACTTCATCACCTATGTCTTTTCACTCGACTTTTTAAACCTTTATAATAGGTGGATCTGGATGAAAGGTTAGTTTTGATGATAATTCACTAATTCCCTCTTATAATCCTCTTTTCAATTCTTATATTCTTCTTAACATTCCACATTTTTTCTGTTCAAAACCAGAAAGAACTTAACAAATTTTAAATCCAAATTCCACAAGAGTCCTTATCCCTGAAATCTTGCAAGCCAGGGTTTAGGTTATCATCCTATTAGAGCTTTGACTCACCGGGCCTTCTATATATCAAAGGTCCTATTTGCATTCCAATAGAAATAAAATAGTAGGTTCAAGATAAACCCCAAACTTTATCTTGGTTGGACATGCGCGTAACATAAAGAAAATGCTTATAGCTCACGACATGAATGCCTATGGCCCCATGGTATATGCACTTATATTAGAAAATAGAAGAGGGGAAACATACACTAGGAGGATCATAATAAATGTGTGTAAATTTGTGTTTGTGCACATGAATCTTAGGAATTTTGAGTGACAATTGTTTGAGCAGACCCCTATTCAAGAAGCTTTTATGTATAAGCTGCTTTTCAAAATCTATTTTGTTGTGTGTCAAATCTCATTTCAGGAAAGATTGTGGATGTAATATGGAAATTTTAGGATAAACATAAGTTAACTCAAAAGTATTTGATAATTACATATTCTATTGGTTCTTCTACAGGGTCAAGTTTCCATCAGAGACTTTATTTCTTCTTGCCCCTGATCATATACTGATCTCTAGACCATAGTTACACAGTACGCGATACATAGCAAGTTGTGGTGCAAATTAGGCTATGTAATTCGCCGCTTAGAAAATTTAGATTTGAGCATGGGTAGCTTGCTTCGGTACGCAAGTTTGGTTAGGGATACATTGGGTGCGCTGACCATTTTTCAAAGTGTATAATAGAAAACTAGAAACTAGAAAGCTAATTATGCATTTAAATATTTTTGCATACAAAATACTTAAATGCTTCTTTTTTATGGAGATCAAATTTTTTGTTGTGTTTTTCTTTTCACAAGTTCGTGTTGGGATCATAGTTTCATTTCACGTTTTATTAACATAGGTATTTAGTTACAGTAAAGTCATTGACTCATATATTTTATTGTGCGTCTCCTTTCACTTGACTGCGCACATTGCATTGCGTCTTACGCATGTGCACTTAGAGGAACTTTGCGTCCCACGTACTTGTAAGCGGTAACCAATTTTGGAACCAATTCGTGTATCGGAGAGAATCGGTTCGCAAATGTACCAGGAATCAATCGACAGGAACTGTACTACGGTTAGAGGATGCCCAAAGAATCGCGCAACTATGCTCTAGACAGGATGTGAAATGAATGATAAAAAATTAAACATACTAGTCCACTTATTTTTCTTTTCAAGCCAATAGGTAACTCCAAATTTTCTAGTGCAAGCACAAAGAACAAGCAATTGTATGATACCAAGTTACCAACCAAACCCAAATATATGACTCAAAGAGTCATTTTCATTTGCAACTATGAAATCAATTTGAGCAAGAAGATCAAAGATGGGAGTCTTACCGATCCATCTGACGTAGTGTAGTTCGGAACATCTCCTGACTGGAACTCCATATCATCAGGGATCAACTAAAAGAGCAGAAAAGCAACAGTTAAGAGAGGCAGTGATGCTTATAAAAATATACTACATTCTACATTCAATACTATGACAAAGTGTTCTGTTTGTGGACCTAAATATTATAGATAGTTTGCCAATCAGCCACTAAACCTAGCTCGACTAATCCCTGAAGTGTCAGCTTAAGTTACGCTCCATAGTAAGTTTGGATGAGAAAAATTGAGGATAAGGATGATGTTTCAACTGAATGTAATTTTCAAAATTTTATTTTCAACACATCTGCTATAAGCCTATAACTATATAGTACCACAGGAAATACAAGAAGGCCTAGAGAGAATAAGGACCAAGGCAATGTATAAATCTCTAATTTCCTTCAGGGTTGTGACATGCATTTGTCTTTAACACAATCAGACATTACTCTATAATACCTCATGGCTAAAAAATTTCATCAATGTGAAATCACTTCTTTGGTATTCATGTTAATTTCGGTAAAGTTGATCAAAGTTGGTCATTTAACTTCCTCAAACAAGTACAGTAACTTGAATATTAATGTTAGTGCTGATATTTCAGCTAAAATAGTGGGGTTGCAGGTGGATTTCTGCTTTGTTTGTTAAAAAAAATTCAGTTCCAAGTTTGAGGAAAACTTAAACTTTAGATGCATATGAATTTAAAAGACGAAAAATAGTCGAAACCAAAACTTATGAATAATTTCTTAAACTTCTATCCAAAGGATAACAACGAGAACAAGAATTCTCACTTGACAAAATTTGCAGCACTGATTATTCAAAGTTACTCAGTTGAGAAGCAATATATACTTATTAAACATTATACCTCTTTGTTCAATGAATATTTCAGCACATTTGGGGGAAGAACCCCAAAACTTCACTCGAATGAAAACTTAAAAACTCACAACTCTATCAAATCAGAACCCAAAAACTCACATGATTCGACACAAAGATCTGCACCGGCCCCGCTTCCGCAAAGAAACCCATCTGCACAAGAATCACAAACAAACTCATAAAAACCTCATCAAATTTCAACTAAAATCAATAACAAAATCCAAACATTACAATAAAAATCTGACCTTATTGACCATAGTAACTACAGCTTCAAGGATCTCCCCTTTGAAAGGTCTGAAAACAACGCACTGATACTTAACAGGGAAAGTAACAAATCCAGTGCCCTCCCTGATGAGGCCTTTTCCAATGTCATCGACGCCAGTGATAGCAACGACAAACCCGTGACGTCCACTGTTGATTGAGAAAATTAGGCTTAGGGTTAGGATTTTGACATGGGAAGAAAACTTAACATTTATACCAAATTTTATTTAGGGTTTGTGAAGGGGGGAGAAGCGAGACCTGCAGGTGCCTTCAACGTCCTTCATGAGCTTGGCGACGAGCTTGTCGCGGAGGTGGGGCCCGAAATGGCGGGGGTGGAGTTGCATGTTGCGCTCTAATTGAATGTGGAAGAACATTTTCTTCTTCTTCTTCTCCTAGGGTTTCTTTCAATGGTGGATTCACAAAAAATTTCTCGGGGGGCAGACGACAAATATCTATTTACCTAAAAATAAAGTACAAATAATAAAACTATAGGGAATATCAAAGAATCATCATTGAGAAAGACAAAAGTTAACATGAAGTGCTTGTGTTTCTCTTACGAAACAGCAAAGCATGATTCATTCATCAGCTCTTTAAGCAAGCGAAAAATGGAAATAAAAAAAAAATTTAAATCCCACAGTACACTCATCACCGTGCAAGTCTATATCTTCTACCGTTTTCCTAACATTTTTTTTTTCCTTTGTATAAAAAGCTGATATTTTCGCAGTAGAATTAATTAGGGTTTTTTTTTGTTTAATGGGTTTTGTTGGTTTGCAGATATTTACCTAGGCTTTGGAAATTGGAGGG
Source organism: Asparagus setaceus (assembly GCA_012295165.1). Taxonomy (NCBI): domain Eukaryota; kingdom Viridiplantae; phylum Streptophyta; class Magnoliopsida; order Asparagales; family Asparagaceae; genus Asparagus; species Asparagus setaceus. The sequence continues at coordinate 69,972,331 of CM022706.1, forward strand.
ATTCATGGAGGCGATGAGGAGGCTCGACTGGTGAGGCGCCGAGGCGGTCGGAGCGGCGATGCGGGCGACGGGAGATGGAGGAAGTAAGTCTCGACGCGATCCAGAGAGAGAGAGAGAGTAGAGGTTTGGTACTGGGTTTTGGGTCTAGTGCTTCTTTGGGCTTTTTGGGTCTTGAGTTTTAAGTGTTTGGGCTTTTACTACTCGGCGCTATTGAATCTTAAATATGTTAAGTCTGAAAGAGCTGGTGGGCAAATTGCTTAAATTATGGGGGAACGGATTTTAATTTCACAAGGGGATAAATAAGAAATATCGGAATTTCTAGGAGTGCGGCTGCTCCCAGAGCGCCATGTCAATCCGTTTAATAAGACTAGAAAAAGAAAAGGGTTAATCGCATATTAGTCTTTTTTTTAGGGCATCAAGAATAATTTGATTATAGATACAGTCTGGACCTTCTAAGGAGTCTGAGAAGAAGGTATATGTGCAAGCAAAATGAGCTCAATCATGTGCATAAACATTACCCGTGCGCCGGATATGGAGAAAGAAGGAAGAGTTGAAATCTTTGAAAAGAGGCCAATAATCGTCGAAAAGGCTAGATAGATGCCGCGGGTAGGCGATCGCTCTGTGAAACATAAGAACAAGAGGGAGGCATTAAGATTCTAAATTGATATCAGTCCAGCGTACAGAAAAGGCAAGGCGAAGAATAATCAAAAAAGTATAGGCTTCTATTCAAGACGAGCTGAAGGAGGACCGAAGGTGCCGAAGGAGAAGAGATGATGTTCAAGATAGTTGCAGGCGATGACTCCAACTACAAAAATATCCTCCCTTAATGCCGCATCCACGTTGATTTTCACTACATTAGGATGTGGCAAAGACCACAAAGGATGAGAGACAATGTTAAACAAGGAGCCAGAGCTTGTCATGCAAGATGAGTGCATACGAAGATAAACCTCAGCTAGAGTGAGGGTGGAGGTTGGAGTTTCCAAGAACCTTTGAAAATGGCTTCACATCGGGTCTTCCAAATGAACCAAGAAATAGTTTCCACAAAAATGATTGTCGGGAAGTTTTGTATGCGAGAGTTGAAATGTGGCTTCAACCACTGATCAAACCATTTGGCAAGGGACAAGGCCGAAGGTAAGGCATAATTCATCCTTCGCCAAATACTTCTAGTGTAAACACAAGAGATGAACAAATGATCAAGAGTCTCATCTTTCATATAACATAATGGGCATTTCGGGTCAGTAGACAAACCAATCCAAAGGAGATTATACTTAGATGCAAAACCATCAAAGAGAGCCCTCCAAATGAAAGTCTTAATGAGAGGTAGAATCTCCTTGTACTTCATAATCAACTATAGAATTGAAGGGGGAGATCTGAGGTTGTTGTTCTAACCCAAGGGTATGATAGATAGCTTTGGAGGAGAACGTTGACAATAAGAAACCGTTCCACGAGAGGGTGCCATCAATGGATCCATCAGGTGCATATTGGCTATGGATTCTCATTTTAAGGATGGAATCCGCTGTGGTTGGGTAAAAACGGTCATAATGAAGTCAATATTCTAGGAGTTTGAAATGGGATCAATGAGATCTACAACCAAATTGATATCAAAAGAAGAGGAAAGAGGAGGGCGAATGGGGTCAATGATTATCAACCCAAATGTTGCTCCAAATAGAGATACTTCTACCATTACCAACTTTCCAAGTGTATGCTTTCTTGATAATATCCCTTCCATATTAAATATGTAAGGACCCTATCCTGCTCGGAATAAATTTTGAAAGCAAATTCCCATCGAGTAATTTTGAGCCACTAGATTTCATCAAGCTCTAAGATCTTGGCATGTGTCACATGCATTTTTCTTCAAGTGGTAATCAAATTTATTTTATGATTTGCTATATTAGACTTTTTGGGTTTTAATGTGATTTTTAATTTTTCATAATGGTTTGACCATAAGAGAAAGAGGTTAATGGGCTATTATGCTAATTAAGCTTAATGTGTTGGATCCCTTTGAATGGTGACCCATTTGAACCAAACCCTTAATTAAACCCTCATATAAAAACCTCAAAATCTCTCTCTCTCTCTCTCTCTCTCTCTCTCTCTCTCTCTCTCTCTCAATCATTTAGGGCTGAGATTAGAGAGCTTGGAGGTAAAAAAAGAGGTTGCATCAATAATCCAAGGTAAGTATTTTCTTGCTCAAATGTTTATCATTTGGAAATTTTAATGTATGGGTTTTTGAGATGTATGTACCAATCTAACAAATAGGCTTAACTATATATTTTGGGTTTGGCCCAATTGTATATGCTACCTAGCATAGTCACGTGCCCGTCATGTGATTTTGGGACACGAAGCGTGACAAAATATTACGCCACATTGTCAAAACTGAGGGTTGTAGTTGCAATCTAAAAATTTCCACCCTTAAGATACCTATCAACAAGAATAGTAACCCAGATTGCATCCTTGACATTAGCGAATTGCCAAGTAAGTTTGCATAGTTGAGGTAGATTGGCGCTTCGGATGTCAAGACCCCCTTGATCTTTTGGTCTTTGGATTTTCTTCTAGCTCATGAAATGAACTTTCCTTGTCCATGGATCATGGTTCCATTGAAAGTATCGGTAGATGCAATCTAGTTGGTTGCAAATTTTCTTTGAAAAATTTGGTGGTCGCCATAAATAGACTGGCAGGCTCGACAAAGTTGATTGGATTAGGAATGTTCTTCCTGATTGCGACAAAACCTTATTCTTTCAACCTGCATGCTTGGACTGAGTTTTTGAAATCAGATCATCAAGGTCTCTGTTCTGACCTGCTTTGGAGAGAATGCGAGGACCAAGATATTTGTCATTAGTAGTTATCTCTTCAACCATGAAGATGGAAAGGATCTTGCTTCTGGTGTGAATTGGTGTGGCATGCCTAAAATGAATTGAAGATTTGTCAAAGTTGATGAGTTGCCCTGAGATTTTACTGAAGGTAGCAAGGGTGTCTTTGAGCATCCTACATTCTAATTCATGTTAGGAACCAAAATGGAGGACATTGTTGGCGAACATGAGATGAACGAGGGGTATGCCATTGCGTGATAACTTGAGATCCTTGATTAGTCCAAGGTAGAGATTTTGATTTTAACATTCCGGAGAGCAATTTTGTGATGTTGATGATTAAAAAGGGAGAAAGAGATCAACCTTGACGCAAACCTCTTTGACTCCAAAAGTGACCTTCCGCGGTACCATTGATGATCATGGAGAAGGTCGGAGCTGATATACACTAGCGGATAAGTGATCTTTAAGCTACATCAAAGCCCATTAGAAATAAAATATGGTTAAGCGCTAGCCACTCGACCCTATCGAAAGTTTTTGACATAGTCAAGTTTTTGCGCCGAAAAACCAGGTCTTACTTTGGTGGATTTGAGGTAGTGAAAAACTTCTTTGGCTAATAAGATGTTGTTGGCAGTGCTTCTTCCATCAATGAAAGCTCATTGGAATGGAGAGATGTGGGATGTGAGACGGGGTTTGATATGGTTAGCGAGGAGTTTGGTTATGAAAGTCCTACATATTGGTCACTTAAATCGTTCTTAATTGAATATTAGTCCCTCAAATCTCAATATTTGCTTGTTAATCCCTCAAATATTAATTTTTCTTCCAATTTCATCCATCTGTTAGAATTACTGTTAGTTTCTCCAACTCTAGTTGGGCTAACCCTTAACCCAACATCTAGAATTACCTAATTGCCCTGTGTACACATTGCCCTCTCAAGTAGCCCAAAGTTCGTTTGTTCCCAAATTTTTCCCGCTCCATGAAAGGGTTTGTGAGATGAGTTTGGGTTTGGGCTTGGGAAAGCTCTTGAACATTGGAGATAAAAGAGTGGATAGGCTGGGTTTTAGAATGAGCGGCTTGTGAGTATAAACCTGTTAAGGAACGAGTTGGTAAGATTTTAAATAAGAGTGCTAATTATGGGTGAGGTTATAATGAAAAAACCACCACTATCTGTTAAAGTTTATGGATTTCACCCTCATAACTTAGCTAACAAGAGGGACAAAATTGTCAGAAAGAGAAGATTTCAGGGACTAATGAGCAAATACTCAGATTTAATGGACTAATATGCAATTAAGAACCACTTAAGGGACTACTATGCAATTAATCCAAAAGGAAAATGATGTGGCAATATCCTTTGTTTTTTTATTTAAAATCAAATTTCAAATTGTTTTCAAAATAGTTAAATCACTCCGTCCTGCAACTAACTTATTTTGAATCATTTAAACTTTATTATTCCAACAAGTTCCTTTTTGTGTCAATTTCATGTGCATATTAGTTTCGACATGGAGAATTACATGATTCTTTGTGGGATAATAAAAGGTGTTAATTATTTGCGAAAAAAAGAAGAAGAAGAAGAAGAAGAAAATTAGCAAACCCAGGTTATGCCACCCAACTGTCACGAAAGAAGATGAGCAAGGGACATGACGGGAGGGCAAAGGAATAAAAATTTAGGAGGGAAAAGAGGCTGAGTGTAAAAGAGAATCAAAAATAATTTTGGAAAGATTAAGTTGTTGCCCTCTAATCGCAAAACAAATGATTAAGATATATTAATATAGTTTTTAATTGGAATTGGTCTTTACTTTTCTACTTTCATCTTATTTCGGTACTTTTTAACAAAATTTAATTTTTGAATTGTCGCATTAGTCTATTGCAATAAAAGTTTGCATTTTTCCTCTAGCTTTTCTAAATGCTTTTGTTATTACAGTAGAGGCCATTTTCGATATTAGTCCCCAAATCTTTAATATTTTGAAATTAGTCCTGAAATCTTCATATTTTAAAATTAATCCCCAAAACTTTAAGTGGTTTGCAATTAGTCCCCTAAATCTTCGTAGTTTAAAATTAGTTTCCAAATGTCATAAGTGTTTTGAAATTAGTCCCCAAAGCTTTAAGTGTTTTGTAATTAGTTTCCTAAATCTTCATGGTTTAGAATTAGTTCCCAAATATATTAAGTGTCTTGAAGTTAGTCCCCTAAATCTTTCAATTGGATGCTAGCTAAAGGGATTTATTTGAAAAGACTTAAAAGAGTTGAGGGTCTAATTTTGGAATTTAAAGATATGGAGAACCAATTTCAAAACACTTAAAGATTTATGGGACTAGTTTTGGAAAATATGAATGATATGAAAACTAATATAAAAACCCTACACTATAGTAAAGTTTTATGGCAACAACTTATTATCTTTGGCAGAAATCTTAGGATAAATTACACTTAAATATCCTATTGTTTACCTAATGTTGCACATATATACTCTCAATTGTAAAACCCTTCACTTAAATATCCTAAAGTTTCAAAATGTTGTACTTTAGTACCACTGGTTATGCAAACGTGGGGCTTTCCCTAAAGAATCTCATAAGACACTCACATGCTATTATTAGAATATTTCAACTCTTATTTTCTGCTAAATCTATTATTAAACCTATAAAATACTATTTTAAACTTATCCTAATTCTATTTTAAAATAAGATTTTGATAAATTTAACATAAAATAAAGATTGAAACATTTTGAAAATATCAAGTGAATGTCATATGACACGCTTGCATAATCAAGAATACTAAAATGTAACTTTTAAAACTTTGGGGTATTTAAGTGAAGGGTTTTACAACCGAGAGTATATATGCTAACATTAGGTAAAGAATAGGCACTTAAGTGTAATTTACCTAAATCTTGTTTTATTTTACAACAAGATTAGTAGTTGCCTTAAATTCTCTGAAATTGAAAAATTTTAAATTCTTAAAAGACAATTGAAAAAGCATTACATAACCTCTCAAATAACAAATGCTAATCGCATTACAAGTGCCATACTACGTTCATACTGTCACTAGCAAATGTGCGAAATCTTTTTTGAAAATTGTCAAAAATAGCTCTTCTTCTCCTTGATCGACCCTACTTTCACCAAATCAACAAAATCCACCATTTCTTTCTCTATTCCATCTTTTTTTTTCCTTTACGTGTTTAGCAACCGGAAAGTAAATGAAAAATAGAAAGTGAAGTGAAAGTATTTTCTACAGAAAGTACTTTCTCTTCACTTTCTATTAGGGCCTGTTTGTTTCAAATCCCAAAAATGTTGGAAAACAAATATAGTAGTAAAAGCTTATTTCATTTAATTTGTTTGCTTCACCCAAATAACATGTGTTGGGTTTGATTTCCATGACAATCCCAGTTTGGATCAAGACAAAAAGAAGACAAAGAAAAAGAAAGCAGTTGGTTGGGTTTTCTCACTTTCTAGTCACCCAGGTGAGGTTACCACCCAAAAGAATCATCATACAAACCAACCTGCTAACTTTTCAAAACATAGGCAATGGTCATATGGAGAGCTCCAACATTCAATTGCAACAGTAACAACATGGAGTAGCCAAGGAGACAAGCAATTTGGCATATACATGTATATAAATGTAGTATGAGTGCCTTCCCAATACAACAGCCATGCATCTATAAAAATAGAAGCCAACATATTTGCTTGTTCCACCAAAAATTGTAGAAATTGTCAAATGTTAAAATCCGAAGGGTCTCAACCATATGAAGTTAGATGTTTTTGCAACATTCCCACGCCACTGAAGCTCTGCAATAATGGAAAGAATAAGGAAAAATATTTCTGGGGTTGTACGACAATTCCAAACAAGAAATGATAATTTTTCTGCTAGTGATGAAGTAGCTCACAAAAATATGTTAGTCAAAGCAAAGCAATTGAAGAAACAACTGACGCTTGCACATCATCAAATCGAAACGTTGAAACTTCTTGTAATTTTGCTTGCATTTTTTTCATGATCCTATATGTAGCAACGCTTGTAGTTACTTTGAAAATCAAATGAAGAACTTCCAATTGAAGCATGAAAAATTGGATTAAAAAAGGTGTGCTCATCAGATTTGAATGAGATAAAAAAAAGGTTTAGAAATCTATGAGTTATATCACCTGAAGCATTCAAAATAAAAAATAATCATCGAAATCATGTTTGTAAACTTAACATCATAGAAACCATCATAGAACTCATATATCAACAGTGTACACAAATTTGAAGTAGATTTTGAAAAGAAAATTTAAGAAATCAACAAAGATGGGCTTAGATCATTTCATTTCATCAAGGTATGCCATACCAGAGTATCTCTAGTAGTAATATAGGCTGCAAACCATTACCTCACCTATACATGTGCACCAAGAAATATTGACTGCATATCTTAGATTCCATTCTTAAAACAATACCATCATCATTGCCCATTCAAAAAACAAACTCAAATAGGAAACCATGAACAAATCATGTATATCCAGCACTGGAATAACAACATATACATGCTCAGATAAGGAACATTCTCTACTAAGAAAACCCAACCAATACATGCCAAAGGATGTAGGTTGCTATCTTAAGTATAAGTTCATCAGTCTTACCAAAAATGAGCACATGATTAGTTGAACCTTCTAAGAGCCCTCACTTACATCATAAACTGGTTGTAAAATTTACAAACCTGTAAGAAGTAAGCCACACATGTCATGAAATACCACTAAGTATCAACCAAACTGAGGCATAGAGCAACATCAATATAATTATCATGTAAATCTAACAAAATAGAGCAGAATAAATATCATCCATATGAGTTCAACACATATCAGTGAACTCATATGCATATGAGTTCAACCTTTAAGTATCCTACATGCAGAACATCCACCATTTCTAATACTTATATTGGGAAGACACTCTGCTATGGGAAATAGTACAAATATAGCAACCTTATGAATAACACAAATTAAATATTAAATAGCAAAAATTAAAGAAATTAACAAAAATTATCTAAATTTCATGAAAAATGGAACATCAAAATCAGATCCACTATGAATTCACTATTATTAGAGCATAAAATAAAACAATATTATTATTATGTCATCATATAACCTGAGTGCTAATCCTCCCCCTAGAGTCGACACGTGTCCCATGTAAACACTAATCATCAGATCAACTCGCCCTAGCTAGGACAACTCTGATAGCATGGACACTCGTTCCTTCCAAAGAAGGGCCAAGTCGAGGAGCATTCTCGCTATTTGAGTCGACCTCCAATAAGGCCGGGTCGACAATTTGTGAGGCCGACTAAAAAGGACTAAAAAGGCGGTACTTGTCGGCCCAATCGCAGAGCCGAGTCGAGAGGCGGTTTGTCCTCGAGGCCCTCGCCAAAAGCTGGTCATTACCATCATTGCTCCTGCTACCAGTCTCCATGACTCATCACCCTCAATCGACATCACGCTTCCTCAGCTGCCATCACATCAAGTCCATATGTGACTCATCTCATCTGCAACCGACACATGTAGACTATTTACGATTCAGCTGCATGCCTAGACTTGATCAAAGTTACATATGCACCTCACTCAGCTGGGTATATATAGGCTCATCGCCTACTGACCAAGGTAAGCCATCTATAACTAAATGATGTAATTTCTACACACTTAGACTCAGAACTTGATCAATTCATTGATATTCTTTCCCACTCAAGCTCATTACTGACTTGATCGTCGGAGGAATCACCGGAGAATCCAACTCCGGTCTTCTAATGTGTTGTAGTTTTGCAAAACTCTTATCCTGTCAGGAAATCAGCTGCTAAAGGAGATGAAGGGACCCCTACATCTTCCATATCGACCCTAAGCTCCGCAACTGTTCGGGATTATCTTCTAATTTTGCTGATGAGTCCCAAGACATCAACAAGTATAATTGAATTAAATTAAACAAAAAATCACAACACAAAGTAAAATTAAGTCTACTTGAAAAAAAAATCAATTTCTTTCTTAAAAAAGGAATTTTACCTCCTGTTTTGCTTTGATTCCAAGTACGAATCACAAAAGATCGAAAAATAGAGAGATCTAAAGAAAGAACCGTCGAAAAGAGAAATCTTTACCAAGATCAAGTGAAACCAACACAACAGCAAAATCAATGTAGATCAGAGCAATTTGATGAATAGCAGTGGAGATCAAGTGACACTAGAGCTTGCTGATGAAAGCCCCATATTTTCCCCCTAAAAATTGCAGTGTTAATTGAGGAGAGGAAACCAATTTAGAGTTTTTTTTCTCTCGGAGATGAGGAGGAGAAGAAGAAGAAGAAGAGGGGGAGAGGGGAGGAGTGAATTAGGGCACGAATGAGAGCGGTGACCAGATAACCCCGCTAATAATTCCCGCTAGTGGACCACATCACATCATAAATAATAAATTGTTATAGTTCACCTTTCCACCCACTTCTAAGCACATAGAGTGGATTTTGTTTCCGCTCAAAACTAAACACTCCCTATTTATAAGAAAGGTATTCCTATAAGAATTCAGATCCTCTCCAATTAGGTAGTAATTAGACATGGTCAAGTTCCTCTAGTCCCCGCCTTCTATCTCTAATTTAAAGGATAATATAATGTCACATAGGATTACCACAATTAAACAAGTGGTTTTGAAAACTACCTTGGTGAGAATTTGGTAAATATTATATATTTTTTAACAAATTAAATATTTATAAAAAGTGAAAAAAAGTAATCTCATTAATCTCTCCAAGTAGGCGTTCTGTCTCCAATTAAGCATAATATATGCTCCCAATTTATTTTCAGCATTTTCCTTTTTAAAAAACATATATTGTCAGCGATATTTCCGTCATAATTTCTCCTACTTGCTTCTTCTCTTCAATTCTTCTCCTCTTTTTTTCAATTCTTTTCCGGCATCAGCATTTCCTTCAATCCTCGGCTTATTTGTTTCTTCTTTCCGAACATCGACTAGTATAAGGTATATAATTGGTAGACATGAGGTCACAATTATTTCAGCCTATAAAATTTATTTATTTATTTATTTATTTGATAGAACAGCCTTTAGAAGTTTTTGATTGTGTACGCGTTGCCATTATTTTCAGCCTTTGAAGAAAATGCATATAGTAGCTAGTAACCAATTGCGTATCGTAATTAGTAACCAATATATGCTTGATCTTAGTTATTAGAGTAACACATTCAAAAGCATTCAAATTGCATAAAGTAAAATTGATTAGTTGAGTTCTATTGTAGGCACAAAAAGTTCGGAAGTATTCATGCATGCACATTGACAAAAAAAAAAAAAAATCTGACACACTATAGGACTTGTAAATAAATAAAAATTAATTATAAATAAATTAAATTTGAGAGAGCGTTATTTAATTGACATCTAATTGGAGAGTAGTGTTTATAAATATTTGATTTTGTTAAAAATAAATAATATTTACCAAATTCACAAGGTAGTTTTCAAAACCACTAGTTCAACTGTGGCAATCCTATGTGGCGCCATCTTGTCGTTTAAATTAGAAATGAAGGGTGGGGATTAGAGGAATTGGATCCTCTCCAATTACCACCTAATTGGAGAGAATCCGAACCCTTTGGTTTGTGAAACAAACACAAAAATAAGAAAGTTTTAAACTAAAAAAACTCAAACCTGACAATGTCAGGGGCTTTTCATTCTTTTTCTTTTTTTTTCCGAAACAAACATACCCTTAGCAAATCTTATTTGGCAATAGAAAAATGAAAATGTAGAAAGTTGAGGTGGTGGATGATGTGGCTCTATTTTATTAATTGATATACTTTTAGTTTATATGGACATTATAAGTGAAAATAGATATTTTTAAACACTCTCTATATAGCATATATAAGTGAAATATAGAAATATATGTTGACCATCGTTAGTGAATCTTTTGATAATATTAATCTTAAAAATCATGAAAAAACATACACAATTGAAGCAAAGTCAAAAAAATAGTGAATTAATTTTCTAGACTATATATTTAAAGAACTTAGTTGATTTCTATGATGACAAACTACTATTATTTCAGTGCTTTCCGGTGCTCGCATTGCATAGTACTTTAATTGACGTGGTACTGTAAATTTCTAATATTGCTAACCATGAGTGCATATTTTCTCATATGCTAGCGTAAATTGCTTTTCAAAAGTTATAAACTTATATAGAAAGTGCATCTGGATGCAAATTAATTATGCAATATACTTGACAAAATGGTCCAAAGTGAAGGCTACAATAAAGTTTCATACAAAGATGTTCCCTGGGAGGAGATGCGTTCGAAGGGGTGAGGTGATCAACATATTAAAATTAAAAACAACCAATTTGGGAAATGGAAAAATGTAATAAAAAATCATAAAATATTACTTTCTCTCTCTTCTTTCTTCACTTCCCATTCACTTTCCCCATATTTTTGAGAAAGTAAAAGAGTCTAAAAAACTGACATGGCACCATTCACTTTTCAAGTGTCAAACAAGGAAAAAAAAAGTGGAATCACTTTCTAATTTTTACTCCACTTTCCATTTACTTTCTTGTTACCAAACATGCCCAATCAATTATTTTAGTTATCTGGTAAGATTAACTAATAATAGATCTTCGATGATTTCAAGTGGGAGAGATCCATTACCCAATTTGAGAAGAAGCTAGAGTTTCTATTTAAAATGTTAAAATAACTTTGCTTATCCTTTTATTCCTTTGTGTTTTGTATGGTAAAAATATGAATTTTAGTTTTTTCCTCTTTGGGTTAGATTTAACAATGATAAAGTTCAACTCACAATGATAAAGTTCAACTCTCTTTGTTCAGGAAACTTGATTATGGTTGTGAGAAGTAAGAAAAAGTTTGGATTCTTTAGTATTTTTGAACTGATTCAGTTCTATAACCGCTAATTTACCAGTTTGGTACTTTTGTACAACCCTCCGGCGACATTTTGGTACTCTTTCTGAGACAAATGTCCAATTAGACCCATAACATTGCCGCCGACAAAAAAAGGTCAGCGAAATCTCTTTCCATCTAGCACTTTTTGGTCTCCCAAGCTTTCTCTTTGCTATATTTGGATGTAATACTATGTTTGCCCCTTTTTTGCCCTAAAATTTACTTCTTTGTAATGGATTCAATGTTCTTGCAATAAGCTTGAACATAATTATTAGAAATGGGAAATGGGAAATGGGAAATGGGAAATAATTTTAGAGGGACACTTTTTTTTTTGTGTGGGTCGGTAGTTGATTGGTATAGCCCATGTGAGAAATGGGAAATATTGTTTTTGTTAACAATGGTGAGCCTTCCTTGGCTTTGACATTTACGTGGGTCGGAGGAGAAAAATACGAATGCATTGTCAAACATTGTGAGCTAACTAATAGTAACCTAGAACTACCTTATTTTTAGGAGGGTTGTTGGTTACATATTGGAAGCCAAAGGTTATAAAAAGCCCAACACTTCAGTCATTGATGGCAGACCAAGAGGAAGAACTAGCAGAAGAAGCAAACATACCACAGAGAGTGTGTTAGTGAGAGAGAAAAGAGGGAGTAAAAAAGAAAGAGAGCTAATCTTTGTGTTCCTTTTAGTGTAGAAGAAGTCTTTTTTTCAATCCTGTTTGTTGCTAGTGTACCTCTAGTGAAGTTTCTAGAGTGGAAACTCCCGTACCCATTATTTTTCATAGTGGAAGATTTTTTTCTTGACAAGGTCCCATCGTTTTTACTGTCAGTTGAAGGGTTTTCCACGTTAAACATACTGGTGTCTTGCTAATTATTTCCTATGGCCAAGTTATTATTATGTGCCTTATTAGTCCATTTTATCTATAGGAGAAGGGGAAAAGGTCAATCAATAGCCCTGTTTTCCAAACAACTGGTATCAGAGACTGGTAGAGCTATCCCCTCTGTACAAGAGAAAATGGAGAATAATAGTGTTAATAATACCATGGTCAAGTTCAATAATTTTAATTGGCTGATCTAGAAGCCCAAGATGGAGGATATCCTTTTCTGTAAGGATTTGTATGATCCGATCAAAGGAAAAGAGGCAAACCTGGCTAGTAAGTCTGATGCAAACTTGAAGAAAGAAAATAGAAATATAATTGGAATTATTAGACAATGGGTAGATGATAGTATGTTTCATCATATTTCTAATGAAACTAATGCTTACTTGGTATGGAAAAAGCTTGAGTCTTTATTTTAGTAGAAGACAACTACGAACAAGGCGTTCTTGATTAAAAGCCTTGCAAATTTAAAGTATGAAGATGGTAGCCCATTGCAGAGCACCTAAACAAGTTCCAAAGCATTATGAATCAACTAGCGGAGATGAAAGTCACTTTTAATGATGATGTACAAGTGTTGCTCTTGTTGGGATCATTGCCAGATAGCTGGGATACCCTTGTGGTAAGCATAAGCAATTTTTCTCCGAACGACGTCACTTCGATGAGTGCTATTACTGCAAGCCTGCTCAGTGAAGAGACTAGAAGAAAGGTGTCAAGCTCAAAACATGCACAAGCCCTCATTACAGAAGATAGAGGAAGAAGCAAGAGCAAAGCGTCGCTGACTTTTCGTAGGAATTCTGGAAACTGATCAAAATCTAGAGGACTTACGGTAAAGTGCTACTAGTGCCACAAAGAAGGTCACATCAGAAGAAACTACAGGCAGTTGAAGAAGGAGCAGAAAGGAGGCAACAATCAGAATGACGACAACAACAAACCGCCGCTGTAGATGGTGAAGTGGCTCTTCTCACTCTTGGAGAAAAATGCTTGCACATTGGAGGCGATGACACTGGCTAGGTGGTGGACACAGTAGCTTCATACCATGCAACACCCAGTAAGGAGTTCTTCACATCTTACAAAGTCGATGACTGTGGCGTCATGAAGATTGGAAACACAGCCAATCAAATATTAGCGGGATTGGTGATATTTGTCTACGGATAGATGTTGGATGCATGATGACCTTGAAAGATGTGCACCAAATTCTTGATTTGCGCCTTAATATCATATCTGGACTTGCTTTGGACCTGCTCGGCTATGAAATTACTTCGGTGATGGAAGATGGAAACTCACCAAAGGATCTCTTGTAGTTGCCAAAGGGAAAGCATCTAGTGCATTTTACCGAACTCAAGCAAAGGTGTGCGGTGACAACCTAAACATGATGGAGGATAACTTTCTCCAAATCTCTGGCAAATAAGATTGGGTCACATGAGCGAGAAGGGCTTGTAGATTTTGGCAAGGAAGGGACTCTTTGGTCAAAGGTATTGCTCTATACCCATGTGATAATTATTTATTTGGCAAACAACATTGAGTTTCATTCAGTAAATCTTCACATAGAAAATCTAATGTATTATATTTGGTTTACTTTGATGTTTGTGATCCCATCGAAGAGAAGTCTCTTGATGGCAATTAAGTATTTTGTCACTTTTATTGATGATGCATCCAGGAAACTCTAGGTGTATAACCTGAAAACAAAAGACAAGGTGTTCGATTGTTCTCAAAAGTTTCATGCTATGATGGAGAGAGAGATCGAAAAGCCTTTGAAGTGTCTCTGACAGACAATGGAGGTCAGTACACATCCAAGGAGTTCAAAGGCTACTACTCAAGATATGGTATACGGCATGAAAAGACTGTACCGTGTACTCCGTAGCACAACGGTGTGGCAGAGAGGATGAATCGTACCATCATGGAGAGAGTTAGAATCCTGCTGAAGATGGCAAAACTTCCCAAGGAATTTAGGGGAGAAGCAGTTTGCATGGTGTGCTACTTGATCAATCGATCTCCGTCAGATCTTTTGTCATTCAATATTTTAGAGAGTATGGATGAAGAAAAATTTCTCTTACTCTCATTTGAAGTTATTTGGGTGCAAGGTATTTGCACATGTTCCTAAGGAGAAGGGATCAAAGCTTGATGACAAGGCGATTCCATGCATCTTCATCGACTATGGACATGAAGAATTTGGGTACAAACTATGGGATCCTATAAAGAAGAGAATTGTCAAAAGCAGAGATGTGGTCTTTCATGAAGGCTAAATGATCGATGAGAAGTCAGATGCTGAGGTTGATGGAGATTCCAACCCCATGACAATTCCTTCCCCACTAGAGGATGTCATGGTAGGGGGAGAAGCGCACGATCACGTGCAAGACAAGCCAGAGATGGACAATAGTGATGATACTATAAGTGACGGTGACGATGGAGAATTTGATGAAGATGAAGATTCAGCTCCTCAAGAAGGTGTGGGACCTCAACTCTGAAGGTCCAAGAGAGTCCGTCAACAATCTACAAGGTACCCCTCTACAGAATAAATTTTAGTTACTAATGAGGGTGAGCCTGAGAGTTTTCAGGAGGCTCAATCTCATAGAGACAAAGATCGATGGATCCAAGCGATGCAAGACGAGATGAATTCCTTATATAAGAATGATACTTATGAGCTGGTGAGACTTCCTAAAGGTAAAAGAATACTGCAAAATAAGTGGGTTTTCAAGCTAAAGAAAGACAGAGAAAAGACGTTGAAGTACAAAACGTGGTTGGTCATCAAAGATTTTCAACAGAAGAAAGGAATTGACTTTGACGAAATTTTTTCTTCAGTTGTGAAGATGGCGCCTATCAAGACAGTTCTGGGTCTTACAGCACGCCTAGATCTCAAATTGGAGAACTTCGATGTGAAGACCATATTCCTCCATGGTGATTTGGAGGAGGAGATTTACATGGTGCAACTAGAGGGATTCAAAGTAAAAGGCAAGAAGAATATGGTCTGCAAGCTGAAGAAGAGCATTTACGGGCTCAAACATGCACCACGACAATGGTACAAGAAGTTTGACTCATCTATGGTGGCTCATGGATACACACGTACAGTTGTAGATATGTGTGTCTATGTTTCGGGTTTTATGAATTACAATTAGCTCAGATTACAACTCAAAGAGAAACAAGAAAAATTTATATTTCCTAGGTCCTTTTCTATGTGCCGATGGAGTATCGATCTGGTACTCTGTTGATAATCCGACTAAGATTATTGGTCTTTTGCTGTTGATGATCTTTGATCTCTTAGAAAATAGTGCAGTCTTATCTGGATGAAGAGATATCAAGAAGAAACTGAATACCACCTTTGCCTCTGTTCTTGTGCGTGCGTGTTATCCAGTCTTTCGCGTGTCTGATGATCTCTGAGTAAATAGATGCTATTTAACTCGAAGAGATATTAACAGATCCTTTCTCATAAGGATTGTTGATTAAGCCAGATGACTAGTTAAAGAGAATAAATCCTTCCTCACAAGGATCGTTGACCGAGCCAAATGATTAGCCGATAATAATGATCTATAAAGATCAATGAGAATGAAGGAGAGATGGGCTCTTTGTCAATGTAGCTCTCTCTCTCTCTCTCTCTCTCTCTCTCTCTCCCTCAATGGCAAGAAGCCTAGCCAAGAATAATGTTAACCCCAAGACCTTTTCCTCCGTCCCCTCTTTCATGTTGATCATGCCTATTTATAGGCTTGGGAGCATGAAGTGGGTGAGTTAGTAGGCCTTAACTCCCCTTAAATAGGTGAGTTAGTGGTTATTAACTCTCCTTAAATGAGTGAGTTAGTTGGGTGAACTGTTTCCTTAAAAGTAGCTTCTGAAAACGGTTATGGGCGAGATTCGCCAATAACGGCCATGGGTGAGGTTCGCCAATAATGACCACAGGTGAAGTTCGTCAATAACGACCATGAGCGAACTTCGCCAGAATGGGTGACACGGCCACGTGGGCTATTGGGCAAAACTTGCTACTACTTGGGCGAGCTTCGCCACAACTTTGGCGAGCTTCGCCGCGGATTTGGCTCCAGCGAACTTCGCTATGGCATCGGTGAACTTCGCTATGTGTCCCACGTGGACTATTTGGGTGAAGCGAGTTTTGGACGAACCTCGCTAGAAGCTTCACTTTGACTTGGTCTTAAGAGCGAGCTTCATTATGACTTGGGCGAGTTTCGCAATAGCTTAGGCGAGCTCCACTGATAAGTTTAGATTTGACTCAGAATTTGACTTGAGGACGCCTTTCGACTCGGCCTAGAGTCTGACTTGAGGATTGACATGGACTCTGATCTTCTTTGACCCGGATGAGCTAGGCTAGAGTTTAGCATGCAGTCATGTTCACATGTGACCCGATCAAACTTCACTGTAGCTTATATTTGAGGCCATCTAAAGTGTTAAGTCAATGGGCGTTCACTTCTTAGACTCGGACTGAGTAGTGGTTCAAGAAAGAGTATTTTTTAACCATCTACAAGACCCACCCCCCACCCCCTAAAGTTTTTGAGATCCTGCTTTTGGCTTGTAACGGGTATCGAAATACTTTGGGTGATAGCCATAGGTGTACTGTTGAATGTAGCTTGAGTCGTCTTGCTTAGGTTGAAACTTGTCCTCAATTGTCTACTTAGTTGCTAGAGGTATGCTGTTGAACGTGGCTTCCTTTGCTATAGATTCATCTTGGTTGAATGCTCGGTTGCATTTTAAAGTGCTTGTTGTTGAGATTCCATCCAATTCTGTGTTTGGAACTCATATTTGGAGCGAAGCTACTGGAGCGTGTCTGAATATTTGTGTAGCTATTAGAGCGTGACCGAATATTGATGTAGCTGCTAAAGCATAGCCGGATCTTGGCGTAATTGCTGGAGCGTAGCTGGATGTTGGCGTAACTACTGGAGTGAAGCCGAATGTTTAACCATAGTTTATACTCATACATAGCTAGAGAATTCCATCATCTCGACTGAGCTAGGGAGGTTCATGGTGTCCACAGTTTAGGCTCTTGTGTAGTTGGAACATAGTAAATAGTTTATAATCATGTACCTGTTGGAGTCTACACAGTTTAAACTCTTAATGTGTTAGAGCATGGAGAAGCAGTTTATACTCATATACTCATCGAAGTGTAGGGAGCAGTTTAGGATGCAGTTTAACCTCATAATCCCATTGGAGGTTAGGAAATAGTTTAACCTCGTAATCCCATTGGAGGTTATGAGAGATCGATAGAGGTGTAATGTTAACATATCAACTCGAAAGGGGACTGACAGAGGTGTAAGTCTAAGGGTACATACTGTTCAAAGGTGTAGTGTTAACATGATAGTAGGGAAAGTCGACAGAGGTGTAATGTTAATCGGTTGACAGAATCAAACTGATAGAGGTGTAATGTTGACATATCACGTTTGCAAAGTTAGTACTGTTCAGAGGTGTAGTATTAACATAACAGTACTAAGAAATTTGACAGAGGTGTAATGTTAACATGCCAAAGGGAGTGATCGACAGAGGTGTAGTGTTAACCAGTCATGTTCAAAAGAGTTCAAGGGGCGACTACCGTTTGGAAGTGTAGTGTTAACTTAATAGTAGAAATCGATGGAAGTGTAATGTTAACTAATCAATTTTTTTGGCAAAGATGGATTGACAGAGGTGTAATATTAATCGATTGAATCTGAAAAGATAAACCTACAGAGGTGTAATGTTAACCAGTCGATGAAATGGTCCAACAGAGGTATAATGTTAGCCGATCAGATCATTAGGGTGCAAACCATTGAGAGGTATAATGTTAACATGAGGGTGGTAATGTATTTTTAGTTAAGTAGAGGTGTGGTGTTAGCTTGATAACTCGCTGGGGATTTTGATTGCAATTTTAGATCAGGATGATCAATATTTACAATCAGAGGTGGAAACTTGAACATGATCGAAATCTCTGTGGGGAGATAATAGTGGCTAGAAATCAAGGGTAATATTTCTTGAGAAATTTCCCGTTGATTGGCACTATGAGCCTATTGCCATTTGGGTCAGTTAAGTGATATGCTCTATTTGAGTAGACTATCTCTACTACAAACGGGTCTTCCCATTTGGGTTGAAAATTTCCTTTAGTCTTATGCGTCATGACCATGGATCGATGAACAGCTAAGACTAGGTCGCCTTCTTTGAAGGATCATTCTTTGACTCTCCTGTTGAGTGCTCTTGAGATTTGTGACTGGTAGATCTCAATTCGTTGATGAGCTTGAAGCCTCAATTCATCTAGTGCCTCTAGTTCTTGGAGCCGCTAGTCAGCCGAATGATGTTCATTCCTCATATCTTGAATGAACATGAGGCAATAGTCAGATGTAATTCTTCCGGAGATTGATGGAATTAACCTACACGACATCATTTGGAATAGGCCACTACATCCATAATCATCGTCAGCCAATAATAGCCTAAATGATGAAGTTGATCTTGGAGCTGGGATCCAGGTTGATGACCTCCATATGTTTCATCATGGGCTTCTTTGATTGCTTCCTGAGCTTCACTTGGTGATAAGCATCAGAGTAATAAGGTGTCGAATGATCAGCAGTACAATGCCTATGTGACGGGATCGTAGAAGAAGCAGCGTGATCTCCTTTGGATAGGGATTCAACATTATGCCATGCAAGGTATAGTTGACGATCGAGTAACACCAATTGTTGAGTTCAAAACCCCCGAGTGTGGTGCAAATCTCATTGGCTTCCAAGATTTGCTTGGGACAACACAGCTGGTGGTTAGCTATCACGATGTGCTTGGTAGACAAGGCTAAGGTAGCTGCTAGAGATGCCAAGGCATCGGCGTAAGTATTCTTGAGGCGAGCTACATAGTTGATATAGAAGCCTTCAAAAGAATGAGCAGGTTTCATTGCTGCTTCATGGTATGGTAGGAGAGATCATTGTGCCGGACCTCGTATTCCCCTAGATTTAATGGACGATTAGCTTAGAATCACCATAGGCTTCATGATATCTAGCACCCATGTCTTAGGCGAGTTGTAGGCCAATTATGAGGGCGTCATACTCAGACACATTATTAGAATAAGGCTCGATCAATGAATATGTCCGAGGAATGATGTGGCCATGGGGAGTGAAGAGCACTACCCCCACACCTGTGACAATTACTCCCTCATGGCTCCATTGTGATGCACCGTTGAAATAGAGTTCCCACACTTGGTGGTCTGAGGCGATGGTCGATTCAGACACCTTGTTTGCAATGTCATCATAGAGCTTGAAAAACTCAGAGATAGGGTGTATTCACAAGCCTAGAACTCAGAGATTCTGGCTTCATCATGAGTACCCGCAGAGGGCTAACTTCTGATATCATGTAGGGTGTAAAGGCCATCGTCAGATTTGTGATGTTGAACTTGATGACTAATTGCTTTGGCAGAGGTTGTACTATTGAACATACCGACGAAAATGGTGTTGCCATTAAGGGCTCATGCCCTTCAAGACAAAGCCGACAAACTAGGGTGGCATTACTGGGGAAGCGTTGGTTTGGCATTGCTGAAGAAGCATTGCCATACCCGTGATAGGTTGTGTTGGCATTGCCGAAGAAGCATTGCCATAGCCGTAGGAGGCTGGGTTGGCGTTGCTGAGGAAGCGTTGCTGATTTTCATATTTTTATTATAATTTTATACCCTCATTATCTATTTTATATGAATAAAGATATCACTAATAATTACTTTTGTCTTAAATTGCAGGTTAATAAAGAAAATATGAATAAAAGCCCAAATGACTCAACTCTCCTATTTTTTTACCTTTTATTGAAACCCAAATACGAAGTCAAAGGAAGGCCCAAGACTACACAAGGATCCAAGAGAAATTTGTGGAGAAAAATCAAGAAAAAGACAAATTCGGTTGCAAACCAATCGGTCGGCTAACCGATTGGCCGATCGATTGGCCAACCGATTAGTCTGTAACAGAACCAGATCAATGGCTGATTTCTTCTCCATGGAGCCCAAGTTTAATTCAATGGTCTTCATTCATCACGTTGGGCTATAAATAGGGGTAGAGGGGGAGAGGTTTAAGTGTGAAAAATTTTGTAAAAACTCCATTTGGAGAGGAGGGTTACTCTTAATTGAGAAGACCTTCTAAAATTATAATTTTTGTTGCAAATTAATAAAAAAAATTTTCACCCCTTCATATTTGTTTCTTCACCTTGTCCAATGACCAAAAAGAGGATGAAGATGAAGAGATCAATATGTGGGTTTATCTTTTCTTATCTTTTATTTTCTTTTCTTTGCTTTGTAGAGTAGATTTACATTCATGTATTTACTTTCATGCAATTTATTTTTATGCAATTCACTTTCATGCAATGTCTTTAATTTGTAGTGTAGATTTACTTTCTTGCAAATAGCTTAGATTCTTTTCCTTTTGTTCATAATTTTGATCTTTCTTCTTGTTCTTTTCCTTCTTGTAATTGCTCTCTTTTTATTTCCTTCATTCTTTCTTATCTAATTTATATCTCCTTGTTTCTTTCATTTTCAAAGATGTGGAACTAATCCTTGTAGAAATTCTAGGATTGCATGAAACTAATCTAATTTCTATTTATAAATTATGGCTTATTCTCTTGTACTTAAAATGATCATGTTTAGGATAATCAACTAGAAAACTAATCGGTAGAAGAAGAATTTGATAATCTATACTTATCTTGAATGGTTTGATAGGTTATACTTATGAATTCTAGGATTAGTATCTAGTTATTACTCTTCTCATGAGTTTGAATTTTGCTTAGATGATAATTTGATAGGTTATGCTTTCCTTGAGTGGTTTGATATTCTATGCTTAATAAATCTAAAGTAGAATGTGAAAAGAGAATGATTCATGAATTTATGAATGAGATTAGTTAGTGGATTCAATTCTAGATTCTTCATATCTCCAATTGAATCCTCCATATTTTACTTCTTGAGTTTCCTTTTATTTGAATTTTCTTTTGTTTTCCTTCTTTGTTTTCATCATTTTCTTCTCTCTCTATCTTATTTTCATTTTATTTGCACATACTCTCTTATCTCTCTCTTGCTTTTCTTTCATTTGCACATATTCACATTTACTCCTTCTAATATTATCATTCTCATCATTTGCACATAAACACAATCACTCTCTTATCCTCTCACAATCCACTTTCACTTTGCTTTAATCCTAATTATCTTGCACATATTAAGAACCAAATTTGACTAAACTTACAAAATCCTTCCTTTTGGGATTCGACAATCTTATATATTATAATTTGATAAGTTGTATTCTTGCAACTTAGGAGGTAATCATTTATTTCTCATCAGTTGCCATAGTCGCACGAGGCTGTGTTGATGGTTCTGCTCGACGAGATTCAGAGAGTGTTGAACTTCAATCAGGAGGATTGTCCCGTGTCATTCTCATCATTAGAGGATTGTCTTGTCTCACTATCATCATCTTCATCGCTTGACCACGGATTATATTGATTGAATCTCTCAGCAAATTTCTCGATAATTACTTCCTGCTCAATCAGATCTTTCTACAAATTAGCCTTAACAGCACCCATGTGGGCTTCCACTCAGCTGAGAAAGTTATGCCGGCATGTCTGGAGCAACATCGGCAATGGCATGTCTCAGCATCATAAGGATAGGTTACGAAACTGTTCAATGTAATCTCTGACCGAATCATTTCCCTTTTATTTTTTGGAAGGAGTCTGGCCATTGTTACATCAGATTGGTCCTCATGGAATTGGGACAAGAACTGTGATTCCAAGTCAGCCCAGGATTTAATCAATCCTTCAGCTAGAATTTGGAACCAGTCAAAGGCTACCTAAGTCGCGTCTTGATGGCGTCATTCCCTATAACATTTCTTATTTACTGATGGAAGTAGTAGATCTGTTGGTTCGGGGAACCTTTACCATTGAATGTATGTAACATCGACGACTTAAACTTCAACGGATAGGGAATGGAGTCCCACTCAATGGGATAAGGTCGAGTGATCCCGACCTTCTTTAGCTCGGTCCTCTGCATAAGAGCGTTGAGCTGGTTTTGGAGGCTTTTGAACATTTTCAATTTGCGCCTCGTCTTTAGTGGACTGGATGTCTCATACTCCAATCAAGAGGAAAAGACATCTTCTTGTTACGATGACTCCTTATCGAGGGATATGTTAACTAGCCGTCTCCCTTTTGAAGTGCTCGCAGGGGGCTGGGAAGCAAGCAACAGTTGTTGAAGCATATTTTCTAGTCTGTCGAAGCGCTCGTCGGATGCCTTCTTTTGGGCCTCAAACTGACAAATAAGATTATCGATGGCTTCTCTGTCAGCTGTGTTAGCAGTCCACTCCTGCTCTTGACTTGAGCTAGGAGTTATGTTTGATGCTATGGCTGACTTAGCATCGCTAGCGAGAGGATTATAGACATATAAAGGAACTCGTTGAATAGGCATCCCCTGTCTTGATCTAGTATGGTGATAGACATCATCAGTCTCAGAAAGTATGCTCCTTATGCCGGGAGAGTATATTAGATCTGACGGGCTATCGTCATTGTTCGATGGGAAAGTTATCTCGATTGTCATTGATTTGAACAGTTACAAACTTTAGTCGCCTGAAACAAATTCAAAGAAAAATATTACCTTTTATAAGGCTTACAATGAAAAAATCGAAAATTACAACTTGTTAACCATTTGGTGAACAAACGCGGATCCGCTTATCGGATCCTCGCCAGTGGGTTCTTTGCCCGTGTCGGACTTGAATCGTCCGTGGACCACCGCTAATCCCGATCTTAGTGGAGATCCGTGATGTCAACTCGCAGATTCGAGGCGCTTATTTCACGAAGGAAATAGAACGCCCGACGAGGATCAACTCACGAAGGAGGTGATCACGGAGCGGTGAGATCTACTAGGAGAAATCCTGCGCTGCCTGAGTCTAAGACCAAGCTTAGACTAGAGGGCGATCCGAACTTGACTCGATCGGCGAGACTCAAGCCGATTCTCTACCTTGCTGTAGATCCGAGCCGCAACGAACTCTTTGAGATCCGATCTCGCCTCTTTCTTGATCAACGCCGACCGGTGTCAAGTCTTGATCTTCGAACTTCAAAATCCGGATCTGCAGGCTCTCCAAAGTCCTTGAAAATTCTCCAAATCCCTCTCAATCGAGGAAGACCCCCTATTTATAGGATGGGGTAGGTACCGCCATTAATAGCTTCCGCACTTTGTCGAGGTGGCTCGCCATGATGGCCGAGCCACCTCGGTCACTTGTCGAGACCTCGCCACTTGGCCGAGGTAACTCGGTCACGCGGCCTTGGTTCGCCGTTTTCGCCGTTTATTTGTTTTCTCGATCTTCGGGCTTAGGTCCCGCTTATTCTCGACTCTTGGTCTTCCCCGGATTTAGATTCCGTCAGATGGTTCCGGACTAACTCTTGGTTTGTTCCGTTCAACAGCTTCAACCGATCGCCTGCTCAAGTCCTTTAAACCGTGCTTGTGACGCCGTGGGTTTGCCGTCGGGTTCGTATCTCAACGATTTGATGTCCGTATTATCCGATGGGTTGTCATTCGCCGACTTCCCGTCACGAGTTGGTTTCGGAGATCTTGAAGGTATTTTTCAACGCCTACAGATACCCCCTCCAAAGTGTTTCAGTCTCGTTCTTTTATAGGCGAGCCTGGAATACTTTGGACATGATGGTTCCCGGCCTTCAATCGCCAGAGGGTCCCAAAAGTTAGCTTCAAGTCTTTGATTCTTTCAGATCATCCAGTGCTTTGTAGGATTTCTGATAAGGTCACGGTGCTGCATTTATTGTCTGACCGCTTGTTTGAAATCTTGATTCGAAGCTGGTGGGCGAGTTTTGTTTGTAACTCGTGTTGGTTGGTTGTTGTTTAACTAACCATCAGACTTTTGGACTTCTCCGTATATCGGCGAACTCCTTGTTGGCACCGCTGATCGGTGTCAATACATGGAATTTCATAACCCTCAATCGGCTAATTCTTCCATCATCACGTGTGTTGTTGGTTTGACCACAGCGGGAGGAAAAATCTTTTCATGGAAATATCCTCCGAGGATTCCTTGTCGAAACAGGAGACAATTTGGCCTTGTATATCATTTTCCGGAGCATCTGACCGCGATGTGTTGACCGGCATTGGGATAATCTTCGCACTTTATCGATGATAATCAAATTATTTGTGGGAGTATTTTTATGGAAAATACCCCTCAAGGATTCCTGGTTGGAACAGGAAACAATCTGGCTTTGCAAATCCTCATTTCTGGAATTTCGCAGTGGGAGGGATTTCCGAGACGCGTTGACCGGCGTCGTTATGACCCTCAAACTTTATTGGCGATGATCGAGTTATCCCCAGGAATACTTTTTATGGAATCGAACTCCTCACAAAACAGAAACAGCTTTAGACTCAGATACCTTTTGGAGTATCACAAAGGAGGAAATTGAGGGTTATCGAGTTATCCTTAAGAATATGGGTTTATTCTCCAGAACTTCGTTGAAAATTGGAGAATAGTTTATACTCATATTCCTAATTGGAGGAGGATTGGGCGACGCTGATTAGCGCCGATGCAATCCGACGATCGAAGTTATCCCTAAGAATATTTTTATGGAAATATTCTTCCGAACTTCTCGACAAATTAGGAAACAGCTTTATACTGTATTCCGATTGAGTAGGATTAGGCGACGCTGATTAGCCGATGCAATCCGCGACGATCGAAGTTATCCCTAAGAATATTTTTATGGAAATATTCTTCCGGAACTTCGACAAATTAGGAAACAGCTTTATACTGTATTCCGATTGAGTAGGATTAGGCGACGCTGCTGATTAGCCGATGCAATCCAAGACGATCGAAGTTATCCCTAAGAATATTTTTATGGAAATATTCTTCCTGAATTTCTCGACAAATTAGGAAACAGCTTTATACTGTATTCCGATTGAGTAGGATTAGGCGACGCTGCTGATTAGCGCCGATGCAATCCACATGATCGAAGTTATCCCTAAGAATATTTTTATGGAAATATTCTTCCGAACTTCTCGACAAATTAGGAAACAGCTTTATACTGTATTCCGATTGAGTAGGATTAGCGACACGCTGATTGGTGTATGGGGCCTTCATGAGGTGTTATCCTCGCCAATAAATCTTCTAATCTTTTCAAATATAGCGGAGGGAGTAGGAGCCAATCAACGGACTGATTTGGCACTATTTTGACATCCGGATAAGGTTCCAATTAGGACTCCTAATTAGGGGCTGATTAGAGTCCTAATTAGAATTGATTTGGGCCCATTAGGAGTTGTTATAAATACCCATGATCACCCCTTTGCCTCTGACCTAGGGCGGCCCCCCCTTGTGTTCTTTTTCTCTTGTTTTCATCTCGTCTCTCGCCGTCTCATCTCTCTCAAACAACGAGGTACATGCACGAGTGTTTTACAACGTCTTTTTCTTTTTCTTCTTCTCTCTTTTTTTTGTTTTGTTGTTTGGTCGCGGTGGCTTGAACGGCGGCGAGAACCGAGTCGCGGCTTAGCGGTGCCGTGGCCGGCGCTGGGCGCCGGCCGACCGAAGCGCTGGCACCTTCGGTCTCGGCCGGCGCTTCGTCCTTCGGTCTCGGTTGAGCCGGGGCACCCGTTGGTGCCTCGGTCATGGCCGGCGAGCCACGACCTGACCAACGGGTCTCTTATGCTAAATTTGCTAATTTTTCAACTGCATATCTGACTTTATTTGTCTTCTTTTGCAGTTTCCGATGTCGTCGCGAAGATCTCATGTTCCAAGGGGTCGATCAACTCGCATGCCGTGTGAATGCACGCCTCCTTCTTTCGGTGGTGCGCCAGCGTTATCATCTTCTCGTATATATATACGTTGTATCCCCGCTTCGCTCTCCTTGGTGAGGCGATTGGGAAGAGCCGAAATCCTCCTTTGTGGGGACCGACGCTTCAGATTCTGTTTTATCTTCTTATGTGTACACTCGTTACGACCCCGCTTCGTTCTCCTTTGTGAGGAGATTGGGAAGAGCCGAGATTCTCCTTCGTGGGGATTGACGCTTCAAAGATTGGTTTTGCTTGGTCATCACCCATCTCGATATCTTTAACGGGAGCGATTTCATACCGTACCCATGCTCTGTAGAACGGGATATATTGCCGCTTTGTTTACACGACTATATTTATCGTTCTCCGACTATTCGATATGGATGAAATCGTCGTACCCGTTATAAGGTCGTGACTCAATCTATGTAAGATGAATTCAACGCCTTTTACTAACTGAATATTTTCTAATTTCAGTTGATTATTCCTCGGGAGCTTTTCGACTTACGCGGTTGATGGACGCCATAGTGAATATTATTCCACGGTGACGATCCCGCGATTTTTATCTCACCGATTTGCACCCTGCACTCGCTGGAGACGATTCGATCAGACTTGAGGGGAGTTCCCGCGATTCTCGCACTATTGGTCACCGATGCGCCACTTGTAAAGACACCACCCATCAACCTTTGTGAAAACCGATTATCCGTTCGTGACTCGCTAAGGATCCTGATACGCCTTTTATCGAGAGTGAGCGGTGGTTGAACAAAGACGACGGAGGTCCTTTGTATATTCCCCGATACCTCGCCGCCTCATTGACCGACCTCATACACCATGCCGTGACACCGTATGTCTTGGCGCCCCAATCGAGGAGCATGATCATACCCATTATGGTTTATTACCCAAAGAACCAGCCTGTGTTCCAACAGAATCGTGATTTTCGCCTTCATCCCTAATTGTGGGGTTAGACACAGCCCGTGATGAACTTTTGTTACCGCCGACTTTGAAGAACCGCTATGTCATAGAGATGCCGCCATCTAGTCATAGATTTTACTACCGGGTTCACTCATCGTAAACATTGGTGGGTCGCTCGACCAACTACGCCCTCAACCGATGGGATGGAGAACTTCGCGGTTTATGGCCTCGATTCACGATTCGTGCCACCATGTATGGTCTTCCAATCAGCCAACCATTTCTTCACCTTATTCGAGCTCTATAATCCAGATTCAATACGCTTTTCACTAAACACGGCGAAGTTAGGGTCGGCTTTACATGAGATGTACCAATTTCGTGTTTACCCATGGGAAGATGTCAGATCGTGAGTACTTCCTTCTAATCAGAGTCGAAGCCTACCAAGAAACACACACCAATCGCTACAAGACTTTATGGGATCTCACCTGTCATTATTATATAGCTCTGGCCCAATCTGAACCTTATGCCATGGTGGGAAATAAATGATTACCTCCTAGATTGCAAGTATACAACCTTTATCAAGTTATAGTATATAAGATTATCGATCCCACGAGGAACGGGAAGTAGGAAGAGTTTTGCTCAAGTTTGGTTCTCAAATTATGCGCAAGATAATTAGGAGTTTATGTACATGTGAAAGTGGTCGTGAAAAGATAAGAGAGTGGATTGTGGATTATGTGCAAAAGAGGAGAAAATAAAGTTGAGAATGTGGTTAGGTTATATGCACATAATAACAAAACTAGGTTTGAGATTATATGCACATGAAGGAATATGAGATTGAGAGAGAAGTAAAAATCAATGAAATCAAAATAAAGGAAAATAACAAACAAATGAAAAACAAGGATAAGAGGAAAATAAAGAAGGTAAAGTATGGAGGATTAATTAAAGATATGAGGAATCTAGAGTAGATCCACTTAGCTTATCTCAATCTCATGAAAATGAGTTGGATTTATTAGCTAGTTTCAAACAATCTCTAGGATCCCACTAATATTAGCTCCACACTTAGAAAGGGTAATCCCTAGAGGGTTCTAGCCTCAAGGTGAATTAAAGAAAAGAAAAATCTATTCTAGAAAGTAAATACAAGAATTAAATACATTGCATGAAAGTAAATTGTAAGGAATTAAATTGCATGAAAGTAAATTGCAAGAAAGTAAATTGCATGAAAGTAAATCTATTCTACAAACAAGAAAATAAAGAAAAAAAAATAAAATAGAAACCAACAACTCCTCGATCTTAATCTAATCCTCCTTTGGTCCTTGGATTAGAAGAAGAGAAAGGAAATTGAAGGGTGAAACATTTCATTTATTGTGTAACAAAGTTACAATTTTGGAAGGTCTTCTCAATGAAGAGTGACCCTCCTCTCCAAATGGAGTTTTACAAAATATTTCACACTCAAAACCTCACCTTCACCCCTATTTATAGCCCAACGGAGTTGATGTGAACCATTGGATCAAACCTAGCCAAAAGGAAGAGAAATCCACCATTAACTGAATTGTTGGGAACCGATCGGTTGGCCGATCTAGTAAATTTGCTAATAACCGTTGGTCAACCGATTGGTTCCCAACCGAATTTGTCTTTTCTTGATTTTTCTTCACTAATTCTCTTGGATCAATTTGGTATCTTGGGCCTTGGTTTGTCTTCGATTTGGGCTTCAAATATTGGTATAAATTGAGAATTTGAGTCATTTGGGTTTTATTCATTATTTCTTTATTCGCAAAATAAGATAAAATGATTATTAGTAATATCGCTATTCATATAACATAGGTACATGAGATGTACCAATTTCGTGTTTACCCATGGGAAGATGTCAGATCGTGAGTACTTCCCTTCTAATCAGAGTCGAAGCCTACCAAGAAACACACACCAATCGCTACAAGACTTTATGGGATCTCACTGTCATTATTATATAGCTCGCCCAATCAACCTTATGCCATGGTGGGAAATAAATGATTACCTCCTAGATTGCAAGTATACAACCTTTATCAAGTTATAGTATATAAGATTATCGATCCCACGAGGAACGGGAAGTAGGAAGAGTTTTGCTCAAGTTTGGTTCTCAAATTATGCGCAAGATAATTAGGAGTTTATGTACATGTGAAAGTGGTCGTGAAAAGATAAGAGAGTGGATTGTGGATTATGTGCAAAAGAGGAGAAAATAAAGTTGAGAATGTGGTTGTGGTTATATGCACATAATAACAAAACTAGGTTTGAGATTATATGCACATGAAGGGAATATGAGATTGAGAGAGAAGTAAAAATCAATGAAATCAAAATAAAGGAAAATAACAAACAAATGAAAAACAAGGATAAGAGGAAAATAAAGAAGGTAAAGTATGGAGGATTAATTAAAGATATGAGGAATCTAGAGTAGATCCACTTAGCTTATCTCAATCTCATGAAAATGAGTTGGATTTATTAGCTAGTTTCAAACAATCTCTAGGGATCCCACGAATATTAGCTCCACACTTAGAAAGGGTAATCCCTAGAGGGTTCTAGCCTCAAGGTGAATTAAAGAAAAGAAAAATCTATTCTAGAAAGTAAATACAAGAATTAAATACATTGCATGAAAGTAAATTGCATGAAAGTAAATTGCATGAAAGTAAATTGCATGAAAGTAAATTGCATGAAAGTAAATCTATTCTACAAACAAGAAAATAAAGAAAAAAAATAAAATAGAAACCAACAACTCCTGATCTTAATCTAATCCTCCTTTGGTCCTTGGATTAGAAGAAGAGAAAGGAAATTGAAGGGTGAAACATTTCATTTATTGTGTAACAAAGTTACAATTTTGGAAGGTCTTCAATGAAGAGTGACCCTCCTCTCAAATGGAGTTTTACAAAATATTTCACACTCAAAACCTCACCTTCACCCCTATTTATAGCCCAACGGAGTTGATGTGAACCATTGATCAAACCTAGCCAAAAGGAAGAGAAATCCACCATTAACTGAACCGGGCCGGGGAACCGATCGGTTGGCCGATCGCTAGCCAAATTTCTATTAACCGTTATCAACCGATTGGTTCCCAACCGAATTTGTCTTTTCTTGATTTTTCTTCACATTTTCTTGGATCAATTTGGTATCTTGGGCCTTGGTTTGTCTTCGATTTGGGCTTCAAATATTGGTATAAATTCGAGAATTTGAGTCATTTGGGTTTTATTCATTATTTCTTTATTAGCACGCAAAATAAGATAAAATGATTATTAGTAATATCGCTATTCATATAACATAGGTAATAAGGGCATAAAAATGTAATTAAAATGTGATAATCATGCCAAAAGGAAATCGCAAGTGAGTCTGAAGCAGTTCGCCATTTATCTGTTCCAGTATTTGGAGGACAAGTCTGGCGAGGAAATATATGAACTGTCACCGCTCACTCCTTCGGCGGTTAATGAACTGATCGAGAGGTCCGAGGCTAACTCCTACACGCTCAGCTACGCCAAAGATGGTTTTCCCCCAGGGACCAAGTTTGCAACCTTTCTGTGGCATGCGGTGAAGCCTATCCAGCCGACAACTCTTCTAGCCGGCTATCTTGCAATCTGGCTAAAGAAATGTGTGGTTCCATATCAATCTGGTGACGCTTTACCTTTGGAGGTCCTTTATCCTGCAGTTCAGCTTGCCCACAAGAAGGAACTCTCTCTCCTTCCGGTAATGGTGGCCAATATTCACCGTGGATTGCGGCATATAGTCCCGGCAAGCATCGTGAAAGGATGAGCCATCATCTCGTATTCCTTCCGCCCGAGTAGAGCTTCCATATACCTATTTGATGGCTTGGCTGGTCTTTCATCGTCCCGACATGATGTCGGCACCGGGTTCCACAGATTCGTCTACTCCTTTCTTGCGGTTGGTAGAGGATTGCAGATGGAAGGGCGCTTTACGAGATCAAGAAACGATGCATTCATAGAGGGTGGATCTTTTCCAGATGTTTTCCTCGATTCTCTGGTCAATATGGTGAGTCCTTGGTCGACGAGGAGGTGCCGAAGACACAGCAGACTTCACTTGACATTGGCTGTTTCAACTGGCTAGTGAACATCAGGCCAGGATATCTTACTTTTCGAGTAAAAGAGGAATGCTTCATTGAGCCTTATTTTCCCTGTCGTTTTGTTCACCAGTTCGGTTACGACCAACTTTATGTTGGGAACCCGAACCGATGGCTCGAACTTCGTGGTGGACTTGTGGATGGCCTTCGAGCTGGGTGGAGCGCCATGGATGTACGCGATTCAGCTTCCGAGCTCGCACCGGCCGCCTAGAGTCGACATTCCTTCATTGCAGCTTGGCTATTAGTAGCTAATGAGCCAGCCCCGTGAGGGCTATCTCAGATCTGGTCGGAAGCATCGCATGAAGCCGACACTCGACACCCCAAGACGCTGTTCAAGCTCAGAGGAAGCGCCGCCAATCTCATCCGCCAAACGAGACTGAGGAGGAGTTCCACAACTTTGACGCTGGGACTTTAGGAGAGGACCAAGCGGAGGCTGCAGTTTATGAGAAGGATCTCGGTACTCTCTCCTTTTCCCCTTCCTTTTCTCATCCTCTCTATTGGATTTCTCATTCAACTGAATTTTCAGGAAAATCTGTTGAAGAAGAAGAATTTCGACCTTCTCGAGGGGTTAAACGAAAGAAGTTAGCCCATAAGACTCGCGTGAATCCTCGGTCCTTTGATATAGACTTGACCAGCGATGATCCAATCAGTGACGGAGGTAACACTTCTCCGTAATGTAATCTGATTTTTTTTATTTCTCGGCTTTTGGAGACTGATATTTCTCCGTTCCCATGCAGGGGGTTTTAGAGATTATGATTCTGGCTTTGATTTTCCTCACCATGATTCTGCTGGGCCTAGTTCCACTCATGTCAAGCCTAGCTTCACTCAACAAATGTATGGGGCTATGGCGGAGGAACCTGGGAATACCAATGTAGGACCTGATTCGGTGAACCCAGGTACATCTAACATCGATAACTCCTCTTCTGGATGGCGAATGTGAGAATTGAATGACTCTAATTGCACCCCACTAATTGCCTCTTAGCTTTTGCTCTTTTAGAGAAATTGCAGGAGACAAATGCACAACCGAGACTAGGCAAGCTAACCCCACCGTGAGGGAGGTAAGTCACTTACGATTGTTTGCCCATTTTCGCCATGCATTTGTTTTTTCCCCTTTCCACTTCGATGGAGACTTCATGGAAGCCGGGTTTATTGATTATCACATTTTAATTACATTTTTATACCCTTATTACCTATGTTATATGAATAACGATATTACTAATAATTATTTTTATCTTATTTTGCATGTGCTAATAAAGAAATAATGAATAAAAGCCTAAATGACTCAAATTCTCTCAATTTCTACCAATTTTGAAGCCCAAACCAAGACAAACAAAGGCCCAAGATACCAAATTGATCCAAGAGAAATTGCGGAAGAAAAAATCAAGAAAAGACAAATTTGGAAACCACCTGCTTGACCAAGTGGATTGCGCATATAGTCCGGCGCATCGTGGAAAGGATGAGCCATCATCTCGTGATTCCTTCCGCCGAGTAGAGCTTCCATATACCTATTTGATGGCTTGGCTGGTCTTTCATCGTCCGACATGATGTCGGCACCGGTTCCACAGATTCGCTCTACTCCTTTCTTGCGGTTGGTAGAGGATTGCGATGGAAGGGGCTGCTTTACAGAGATCAAGAAACGATGCATTCATAGAGGGTGGATCTTTTCCGGATGTTTTCCTCGATTCTCCGGTCAATATGGTGAGTCCTTGGTCGACGAGGAGGTGCCAAGACACGCCAGACTTCACTTGACATTGATCGTTTAACCGGCTAGTGAACATCGTGCCGATATCTTACTTTTGAGTAAAAGAGGAATGCTTCATTGAGCCTTATTTTCCCCGCCGCTTTGTTCACCGCCTTTGCACGCACCAACTTTATGTTGGGAACCCGAACCGATGGCTCCGCACTCGTGGTGGACTTGTGGATGGCCTTCGAGCTGGTTGTGGAGCCGCCATGGGATGTACCAAGTAGATTCGGGCCTCAGCCTCGCACTGGCCAGCCTAGAGTCACATTCCTTCATTGCGCTTGGCTATTAGTAGCTAATGAGCCAGCCCCGTGAGGGCTATCTCGAATCACGGTGGCGAAGCATCGTTGCGAGCCGACACTCGACACCCCAAGACGCTGCTCAAGCTCGAGGAAGCGCCGCCAATCTCATCCGCCAAACGACCGAGGAGGAGTTCCACAACTTTGACGCTGGACTTTAGGAGAGGACCAAGCTGAGGTCGCAGCTTATGAGAAGGATCTCGGTATTCTCCTTTTCCCCTTCCTTTCTCATCCTCTCTATTGATTTCTCATTCAACTGAATTTTCGGAAAATCTGTTGAAGAAGAAGAATTTCGACCTTCTCGAGGGGTTAAACGAAGAAGTTAGCCCATAAGACTCGCGGAATCCTCGGCCCTTTGATATAGACTTGACCAAATGATGATCCAATCGGACGGAGGTAACACTTCTCCGTAATGTAATCGATTTTTTATTTCGGCTTTTGGAGGCGATATTTCTCGTTCCCATGCGGGGGTTTTAGAGATTATGATTCGCTTTGATTTTCCTCACCATGATTCTGCTGGCCTAGTTCCACTCATGTCAAGCCTAGCTTCACTCAACAAATGTATGGGGCTATGGCGGAGGAACACAGGAATACCAATGTAGGACCTGATTCGTGAACCTGTGTACATCTAACATCGATAACTCCTCTTCCTCGATGGCTTAATGTGAGAATTGAATGACTTCGAATTCATTACCCCACTAATTGCCTCTTCGCTTTTGCTCTTTTAGAGAAATTGTAGAGACAAATGCACAAACCGAGACTAGGCAAGCTAACCCCCTTGTAGGAGGTAAGTCGCCTAACGCATTGTTTGCCCATTTTCGCTTGCATTTGTTTTTTTCCTAATGCTTTCCCTTTCCAGACTTCTCGATGGAAGACTTCGTGGAAGCTGGTTTATTGATTATCACATTTTAATTACATTTTTATACCCTTATTACCTATGTTATATGAATAACGATATTACTAATAATTATTTTTATCTTATTTTGCAGGCTAATAAAGAAATAATGAATAAAAGCCTAAATGACTCAAATTCTCTGAATTTCTACCAATTTTTGAAGCCCAAATCTGAAGACAAACAAAGGCCCAAGATACCAAATTGATCCAAGAGAAATTCGTGAAGAAAAATCAAGAAAAGACAAATTCGGTTGGAAACCAATCGGTTGACCAACCGGTTGGCTAACCGATCGGCCAACCGATCAGTTCCCAACAGATTTCAGATTAATGGCTGATTTCTCTTTCTTTTTGGCCAAGTTTGATCCAATGGTTCACATCAACTCCGTTGGGCTATAAATAGGGGTGAATGCTGAGGGTTTTGAGTGTGAAATATTTTGTAAAAACTCTATTTGGAGAGGAGGGTTACTCTTAATTGAGAAGACCTTCCAAAAATTGTAACTTTTGTTACACAATAAATAAAATTTTTCACCCCTTCAATTTCCTTTCTCTTCTTCTAATCCAAGGACCAAAAGGAGGATTAAATTAAGATCAGGAGACTATAACTTGATAAAGGTTGTATACTTGCAACTTAGGAGGTAATCATTTATTTCCCATCAAGTTTTGGCTTTGGTCTTAGAAATGCATAAGTAGGATTTTGATTAACTTTGGTTCCTTATTTTGTGTGTTTTTCTTTTGTGTAGGAACTTGGAGCTTGAAGATCAAGAGTTGAAGATTCAAGATTGAAGATTTGCCTCCAACGAGGCTTTGGATAGCGATTCCGTGGGTAACTCTTACTTCTAGTATTCTCAATTCCACCCTTTAGATAGTTCACTCACATTAGAGACAATTAGGATAAAAAAATAAAAAAATAAAAATAAAAATAAAAGATTTTTACCCTTGTCGACCCTAATAAACTTCATTTCTTTGATTGTCGACCATAATAAAAAATGAAAAGATTTTTATTTTTGCATCCTTTTTAGTTGCTTTTAATTCCTAGGGTTGCATTTCATATAATAGTAGGAATTCACCAAGTGATTTGAGCATCTTGATTTGGCACACACTTGAAAATATCTTAAGGGCAAAACCCATTAATCAAGATAAGGTGAGGGATTTCATCACCCTTTCCTTAGCCCAAAATCACTAATTCCTCACTATACTTACCCAAGCCTCTTAAAATTTGATTAGGCGTGGGCCCCTAAGGATTCGAGCTCATTAAGGAACAAGAAATCCTTAAGTGAACCGTCCAAGTTTATTTGGATTAATTGGTGTCTAAGGCAAGGTTTAGGGGTTGCGTAAAGCTCGAAAGGAAAGAGGTACTTAATTGATCTTTGATCTCCTCTAGTACTATCCTTACGGCTAATTACCCGAGTAAACTTTGATCTTTTCACTAAGGGAATTTTGGTTAGGAGCTGGTCTAAGTCAAGTTTAGGGTTAACCCTAGAGTTAGGGTGATTGAAAAGTGATTGTCTTGATTTGCTTTTAGTTAGTTTCTCCTTTTTCTTTTTTTTTTTCTCATCATCTTCTTAATTTTTCTCTTGTCCTTTTCATAAAAAAAATTAATTTTGGTGTATGCAAACTTGGGTTAGGGATAATACCAATCGTTTAATTAGTTTTGATCCATCTCTTGAACCAAGCGAAATGGCCAATACCAACCCACCTGTTCTTCAAGATGTTTGTTACCCCACTAGAAATGCAATCCCTCTTGCATAAAACTCCCCGAGGTCAATGGAGCAAATTTCAACTTAGACCGCATTTTATTAACATGCTTCCCAAATTCCTAGGAGTAGAAACCAAGACGCTTACATTTTCATCTCCTAATTTGAAGAAGTTTGCCTCATGATCAAGATGAGGGACTTAACCGAAGATGCGATCAAACTCCGATTTATTCCATTTGCCCTTAAGGACAAAGCCAAAAATGGTCAGATAGCTTGCCCACGATTCCATCTCAACTTGGGGTGAATTTGTAAAAGTTTTTCTGAAAAATTCTTTCCCATCCACAAAATGGTCAAGCTTAGAAACAAGATTCAAAATTTTAAAATTGTCCCGAGAACCTTTTGGAAGTATTTTGACAAATTCAAAGATCTTCTTATCCAATGTCCTCACCATGGTCTTGAAAAGTGGCGATTATGCCAAATCATTTATGAAGGATTGGATTATTCTTCAAAAACTTCTTTAGAGTCAATGTGTCAAGGGGATTTCATGAAGAAAAATCTTGTGAAGCTTGGGACTTTTAGAGAATTTATCCGAGAAAACCATGCGATGGGAACATTGTGATTCATCGATTACCCAATCCGGTTTTAGAGGTCCTTCCTTAGAGTCAAACATAGCCTCTGAAGCTAAGATGGCTACAATTCTACAGGTTAGAAACTTTAGAAACCAAAGAACGAGCTCGGCTCAAATCAATCAAGTTTACGCCTCGGGTTGTCATAACTATCTTTCTCTGACCCATGCTTGAGCAATGTCCACTCTTAGGAAATACTCAATCTCTAGAAACGGATGAATCTTTGCATTCGACATCAGATTAATGATCCATTTTCTCCAACCTATAATCCGTGTTGGAGAAATCATTCAATTTTGCATGGAATCGTGGTAATTTCTCGAGAAATCAAAATTTCACTCCCTCTTCAAACCAACACTTCCCTAGGGGCAACACAGTTTCTTTCAATTCTCAAACCAATTTTCCACAACCAAATCAGCCAATTTCAAATCAGTTTCCTCATCATCAATCTACAAATCACATTTTTCAAATCTTGAAGCGTCTTAATGTTTTGGAAAGGGGTTTGGAAGCCTTGATTAAAACCTCTACAGACCACGAACTTGTTGACTCAAACATCTAGCACGATGAACTCCTTTATGCAATCAATGTGATAAATTCTCAACTCCAACACTTAAGCCATAGCTAGATTAGAAACCGGCTTGGTCAACTAGCTAGCTATAAGTGAGAGAGAGAAAGGATCATTTCGAAGTCAACCCGTGAGCAATCCAAGGAACGCGGGTCAAGTTCAACTTTTCAAGATCAAGTGAATGCAATCCATTCACAAATGTAACTGTGTTAATAATCAAGTCCTTGAGCGAGAGAATTATGTTGAATACATGCATCTTGAAGCCAACATTTGAAGAACCCTTTGTCAATGAACTTAGATTTTAGAAAATAGAAAACAATAAGATTTCATTTTTGATGAAATTTTGTTAATAACGAATCTAAGTTCAAAAGCATACAACCATTAATACCTACCTTCCATTCTTTGCAAACATCACTAAAACCACGAAATTTTTAGAATTTAAGCACATCGCTGATTATATCATTTTAAAATTCTTTAAATTTCGGGTAGAATTTTTAGCAATAAGGTAGGATTTAATGTAGAATGTGAGCTTCTCATGTTTCATCTTTTATTCTACATTTTTATTTTTGTCTCATAATAATAAAAGAATTTATTCTTCTCTCATGTGAGAGTTTCTTGTTGTTCTTTATTTCAAAAAAAAAAAAAAAGAGAGAATAAATTTTGACTTCACCTTCTCATACCAAAGGTAATTCTGAAATTTTTATCATTGTTCAAGACTAATCAACAAATGTAAGTGCTTTCATTCTTATCTGTTTTACTTTGTGCATAATAGAATTTGCATTGAGGACAATGCAAAATTTAGGTGTGGGGTGGGAATTAGTCATTTTGCACTTTATCTTAGTTATTTTTCCTCTTTTTCTTACCATTTTTTTCTTCTTTTTATGTCATTTTCCCTCTTTTCATAAAAAAGTCACTTGCCAAATAGAGTTGATTAATAATTGATCTATTTGATAGAATTTAAGTCTTATAATCCTTAGTTAGTTCTATACTCAAGTTTACCTTTTATGATAACTCCAAATAAATTTCTTAAGAAATAATTTTCAAAGTAGTATACTTTACTTAAGTTTTAACTTAGATTTTTAATTAAAGTAATGAAATTTTGCATGCCTAACTTAGAGTTGAAAATAATTTTTAAGTTGTCTTGATCCAAATATTGTTCAGAATATATATACATATACACATATATATATTATACTAACTTAATAAAAGAAGAAAAATTTCTCTTAAAATCATTGGTGGTTCTATTTTACTAAGCCTAAGTTGGTGAGTAATTAAGCCCGAGGAGTATTTCTATGCTTAATGACCTAAGCCCAATTGGGTTGGGATTCATTGGCCCAAAACTCGCTAAATGGTCACTTAGAAAGTCCGATTAAAAAGAACAAAACCACCAAGAAATAAAGAGTTAAAAAAAATGTGTCATCCTAATCATGTTTTTATATATAGTTATATTTGTATATGTTCTTGAAAAATTAAATGGATTAAAAGACTTGAAGTTTGTTTAAAACAAAGAGTTAGCATGTTCTTTTCAAAACTTTTAAATTAAATTTTGAGTTAAACTTGGTTTTGTATAACTATAATGGAAGGATTTTTAAGAAAATTACATTGGAGTTATGATAAAACGTTTTCTTGAGTATTAACCAACTTCCATTGGAATGTTTGAAGATATCAAATGAATTAATTATTTTATTAACTTCTTTAAATTGGCAAGTTGACTGAATTTTGTGGGTATATTCATGCAAACCCTCACGAGACTACAACTCGCCCACTAGGATAACCTAGGGTTTAAAGGCTTGTTGTATGTGCTAAATACAACCTGATTCTCTGAAAGTGAGTTAGGTTTTCTTTTTATTTTCTTTGCTAGAGGACTAGCAAAAGTTTAGGTGTGGGGGTATTTGATTATCACATTTTAATTACATTTTTATACCTTTATTACCTATGTTATATGAATAACGATATTACTAATAATTATTTTTATCTTATTTTGCGTGCTAATAAAGAAATAATGAATAAAATCCCAAATGACTCAAATTCTCAATGTCTACCAATTTTGAAGCCCAAATCAAGACAAACAAAGGCCCAAGATACCAAATTGATCCAAGAGAAATTCGTGAAGAAAAATCAAGAAAAGACAAATTAGGTTGGAAACCAATCGGTTGACCAACGGTTAATAACCGTTGGCTAACCTGTTATTAACCGATCGCCAACCGATCAGCTTCCCAACAGATTTTAGATTAATGGCTGATTTCTTCCTTTTGGCCAAGTTTGATCCAATGGTTCACATCAACTCCGTTGGGCTATAAATAGGGGTGAATGCCGAGAGTTTTGAGTGTGAAATATTTTGTAAAAACTCTATTTGGAGAGGAGGGTTACTCTTAATTGAGAAGACCTTCCTAAATGGTCACTTAGAAAGTCCGATTAAAAAGAACAAAACCACCAAGAAATAAAGAGTTAAAAAAAATGTGTCATCCTAATCATGTTTTTATATATAGTTATATTTGTATATGTTCTTGAAAAATTAAATGGATTAAAAGACTTGAAGTTTGTTTAAAACAAAGAGTTAGCATGTTCTTTTCAAAACTTTTAAATTAAATTTTTGAGTTAAACTTGGTTTTGTATAACTATAATGGAAGGATTTTTAAGAAAATTACATTGGAGTTATGATAAAACGTTTTCTTGAGTATTAACCAACTTCCATTGGAATGTTTGAAGATATCAAATGAATTAATTATTTTATTAACTTCTTTAAATTGGCAAGTTGACTGAATTTTGTGGGTATATTCATGCAAACCCTCACGAGACTACAACTCGCCCACTAGGATAACCTAGGGTTTAAAGGCTTGTTGTATGTGCTAAATACAACCGCGATTCTGAAAGTGAGTTAGGTTTTCTTTTTATTTTCTTTGCTAGAGGACTAGCAAAAGTTTAGGTGTGGGGGTATTTGATTATCACATTTTAATTACATTTTTATACCTTTATTACCTATGTTATATGAATAACGATATTACTAATAATTATTTTTATCTTATTTTGCGTGCTAATAAAGAAATAATGAATAAAATCCCAAATGACTCAAATTCTCTCAATGTCTACCAATTTTGAAGCCCAAATCAAGACAAACAAAGGCCCAAGATACCAAATTGATCCAAGAGAAATTCGTGAAGAAAAATCAAGAAAAGACAAATTAGGTTGGAAACCAATCGGTTGACCAACGGTTAATAACCGTTGGCTAACCTGTTATTAACCGATCGCCAACCGATCAGCTTCCCAACAGATTTTAGATTAATGGCTGATTTCTTCCTTTTGGCCAAGTTTGATCCAATGGTTCACATCAACTCCGTTGGGCTATAAATAGGGGTGAATCTTTGAGGGTTTTGAGTGTGAAATATTTTGTAAAAACTCTATTTGGAGAGGAGGGTTACTCTTAATTGAGAAGACCTTCCAAAAATTGTAACTTTTGTTACACAATAAATAAAATTTTTCATCCCTTCAATTTCCTTTCTCTTCTTCTAATCCAAGAACCAAAAGGAGGATTAGATTAAGATCAGAGTTGTTGGTTTCTATTTTATTTCTTTTTCATTTTTTTCTTGTTCATTTAATTGCTTTGTAGCTTAGATTTACTTTCATGCAATTTAATTTCATGCAATTTATTTTCATGCAATTTACTTTCATGCAATGTATTTAATTCTTGTATTTACTTTCTAGAATAGATTTTTTCTTTTCTTTAATTCACCTTGAGGCTAGAACCCTCTAGGGAATTACCCCTTTTTTAAGTGTGGAGCTAATACTTGTGGGATCCCTAGAGATTGTTTGAAACTAGCTAACAAATCCAACT
Organism: Asparagus setaceus; assembly: GCA_012295165.1. NCBI lineage: Eukaryota > Viridiplantae > Streptophyta > Magnoliopsida > Asparagales > Asparagaceae > Asparagus > Asparagus setaceus. Next base: position 70,013,218 of record CM022706.1, read on the forward strand.
CATTCATGTGAGATTGAGATAAGCTAAGTGGATCTACTCTAGATTCCTCATATCTTTAACTAATCCTCCATACTTTACCTTCTTGATTTTGCACTTATCCTTGTTTTTCATTTGTTTATTTTCTTTAATTGTCTTTCTCCTCTCTTGATTTCTTTTCCTTTTACTTCTCACATTCTCTCATCCTCATTTTGTTTATTTATGACATCCGCTTTCATTCTCTAATCTCCCCATTTTCTCACTTTCATTTTGCCTTTAATTTCACTTATTCACCTTCACAATCTCAATCTCTCCACAACACATTTTCTTCCTCGTTTCATTTATTTTGCACATAATCCACAATCCACTCTCTACTCTTTTCATGACCACTTTCACCATGTACATAAACTCCTAATTGTCTTGCGCATAATTTGAGAACCAAAACTTGAACAAAACTCTTCCTACTTCCCGTTCATTGTGGGATCGATAATCTTTTATACTATAACTTGATAAAGGTTGTATACTTGCAACTCTAGGAGGTAATCATTTATTTTCCATCATTTATACGACAATACCGCCATGGATGATCAGCTACGCGCTTTGTCACAGGATGGCGATGCTCTTGGTGAAGATTTACCCGAAACCACAATCCCCGAGGAAGGTATGAATTTTCTCCTTGGCTAATTATAGGACCAGCCCTTTGGCTAATACTACTATAATTTACAGGGCCTGAGAAGTTCTTTTCATGTAGTGGCAGGCACTCCTCTTCCCGTTGCTTTCTCAGGATCAGCTACCACAGCGACTGCTGAGATAGATGAGCACACTGAGGGGTCAGCTGCCGTAGATAGTACTCCAGCGATAGTACTCCTCTGATAGACTCGCCAGTCCCTGAAACTATGCTGAAGGAGACGAGTAAGAGTCCTTTAACTGAATATGCATTCATTAGTTTTTGGTTAAAGATTCTAAGGTCCTCTTTTCCTTTATGCAGAGCCTACACCTCAACTCCATGATTTGGCGAGGGCGCTGATGATGGATGAAGATCCATCCTGGCTTAATATCTATTTGGAAGTGCGCTCGTTCTTTTCCTTGATGAACATGGTGATCGATAAGATTCTCCATGGCGGCCTCTCTCTCCACCAGTTTAGGCCATTGCTTGGTCCCCGGACGGCCTTGATATAGAAAATGGGTCATCCTGAACTAGCTCAAGCCATCGCCGACGACCTTGCTCATCTAGAGGGGAAGCTTCAGAGACTTCAAGAATTGCAGGCAGCCGGAGCTTCCTCGTATGTAGCTACTGCATGCACGCTGCTTAGAGGCATGGCGCGATGCTCGTGGCTTTTACCGACTCGAGGTCCATGCAGAGATCAGGCCATCAGCTCTGAGCTGTTGTTGCCGGTGACATATTCTTCCCTAAGCCATATCCGCACGGTATTGTAGCGAAAAGTGAGAGGATAATACCGCCAGAGAGAGCTCCATGCAGGAAGATAAGATGAGTATTTTGGAGCCGTCCAAAGCCAACAAGGAAGAAGCTCTCGCCATCGCCTAGGAAACTCGAATCGTCGGGCGTAAACCGGCCGAGATCGAAGAGGCAGCCACGAAGACACCAATACCGATGAGGAGTCTTTCGAGCTAAGTCGCAGGAGAATTCCACCAGCTTATAGTGATGAAGTGTCTCAAACCAACAACAAATCCTTTGTCATAGACTTGATGTTTAAACAGCTTGTAGCTCCTTTTATATTTGCTTCAAATGAATAAGATTTATTCCTTTTATTGTTTATTATGATTCTTTACTCACGTAAATAATTAACCATAATACTCATAGGATTTTGGCAAACCCTCACCATCAACGGGTTTGATTAGCCTTTACCAACTACCGCTTGAATTGGGCTAGCGTATGAATTGTCCAAACCGCTCCGCTGACGCTGTGTTAAAAGAATAAAACTCTCTTAGACTTAATGCTACGATGTTGAATACGTAGGCTTTGTCATCTTTCACGGGAATAGACTACCCGGCAACGCGTGTGAGGCATTGACTTTAAGGTTTTTGGCAAACCCTCAGCCATCAACGGGTTTGATTAGCCTTTACCAACTATCGCTTGAATTGGGCTAGCGTATGAATTGTCCAAACCGCTCCGCTGACGCTGTGTTAAAAGAATAAAACTCTCTTAGACTTAATGCTACGATGTTGAATACGTAGGCTTTGTCATCTTTACGGAATAGACTACCCAATGGCTAAGAATTTATCGCAAGAATGCCTCGTTAGGCATAGGCTTATCCCTACTTAGGCTTCGGATAAAATACCCTTAATCAACTCGTGTCTTCTTCAATCGGAGAAAGACTAAACCGGCAGCGTGGTGGCGTTGGCTTTATCCTTCTTAGGCTTCGATAAAATATCCTTAATCAAACTCGTGTCTTTTTCAATCGGAGAAAGACTAAACCGCAACGCTGGTAGGCGTTGGCTTTATCCCTTCTTAGGCTTTGGGATAAAATACCCTTAATCGAACTCGTGTCTTCTTCAATCGGAGAAAGACTAAACCGCAACGCTGGTAGACGCTGGCTTTATCCCTTCTTAGGCTTCGGATAAAATACCCTTAATCAACTCGATGTCTTCTTCAATCGGAGAAAGACTAAACCGGCAACGCGTGGTAGGCGTTGGCTTTATCCCTTCTTAGGCTTCGGGATAAAATACCCCAGAATCGAACTCTGGTGTCTTCTTCAATCGGAGAAAGACTAAACCGGCAACGCGTGGTAGGCGTTGGCTTTATCCCTTCTTAGGCTTCGGGATAAAATGCCCCAAGATGAATCTTGGTGTAAAGAGTTCTGGCTAATAGAATTAACTTGGCGAGAGGAAAACTTCATGTTACGTCTCTCGAATGAAACCAATAGCGTGGTCCCCGCCAGGAATCAAAGACTCAGCGACCTTCACGGACAACCTAGTCCGAAGTCCCTGCATACCTTCACCGGCGCTACCTAAGATGAAAGATGGGAATAAAAGTGGGATCTCCGCCGAGAACCGAAAAGACTCAGCGACCTTCACGGACAACCTAGTCCGAAGTCCCTGCATACCTTCACCGGCGCTACCTAAGATGAAAGATGGAATTAAAAGTGGGTTTCCACTCCGAGAACCGAAAAGACTCAGCGACCTTCACGGACAACCTAGTCCGAAGTCCCTGCATACCTTCACCGGCGCTACCTAAGACGAAGCAAGGAAAGAACTCTTCGCTTGTCACAAAGGGATCTTATGCTTGGAGAGGAAGAATTTTATATTCTATCTCCCAAGGAAAGAAATTTTGAGTGGGCCTCTTGTTCATAGAAGGAATCAAGAGGAGATTGTGGTAATGTACCAGAAAATTTGTAGGCCCACCGTCAAGGAATTTGATCGGTGAGGGAAATTATAATGGAGGATAAATCTAGGGTTATCCTCGAGGAAAGTGGGTGAAATATCCCACGAGGAACTTCCCGTCGAAACGGGTTATCCCGAAGATACTATGGGTAGTATTTTTTCAGGAACTTCCCATTTATCGGCATTAATTGCTGGTCGCCATTTTGTGCTATTAGGCGATATGCACCATTGGAGTAAACCATTTCTATTACAAACGGACCCTCCCATTTAGGTTCGAATTTACCTTTCTTTTTGGAAGTGAGGATTATCGGCCGTCGAGCAGCGAGGACCAAATCTCTTTCTTTGAAACTCCGTTGTCGTACTTTCTTGTTGAAAGCTCTCGACATCCTAGCTTGGTAGAACTCAATGCATTGTTGAGCTTCCAGGCGCTTTTCATCCAACATCTCGAGCTCTTGAGGCGTTTACGTCTTTGTTCTTCGTCGTCATCTCCGTTGCAGAAATCGGTGGCCGGAATCTGGATTTCCAATGGGAGAATCGCTTCACACCCGTGACCGTAGAATACGGGTCTCTTTAGTTGGCGTCGCGTCACGGTTGTCGCGATATGCCCGAGTGCTTCTCGAGTTTATCATCGGTCTGGCTTGTTATTCTTCACAAGCTTCGACAGAATCTTGATAATCGTCTTGTTGAATGCCTCGGCTAACCCATTTGCAGCTGGGTTATAGGCTGTCGATGAGACGTCTTGTATTTTGAACTTCTCGCAAAACCTAATGAAGGAATTGCTGATGAATTGGGGACCGTTGTCATGCACGATCCATCTTGGGACACCGTGTCGGTAGATAACATGGTGCTTGATAAACTTGATGACGGTACTCGCCTTTACTTCTTTTAACGGGATTGCTTCCGCCCACTTGGAGAAGTAGTCGGTGATTGCTAGAATAAACCGATCACCTTTGACTGACGGAGGGAAAATGGGACCTACAACGTCTATTCCCCATGTCTCGAATGGCCAGGATGTAGTCGAAGGATGCAACTGCTCTGGAGGCTGATGCATATAGTTTGCGTGAACTTGACATGCGTGGCATCTTCGAGCGTATGCGACTGCGTCATTAATCATTGTTGGCCAAAAGTAGCCCAATCTCCTAATACGATCGTAGAGCTTGGGACCAGTTGGTGTGCACCACATTCACCTCTGTGCTTCGAAGGACCTCTTACGCCTCTTTGTTTGAAAGGCATCGGAGTAAAGACCATCGTACCCGGCGATATAACATCCGGTCTCGTCGTAGAAGAATCTTGGAGCTCTTAGCGGATTGACTCTCTTTCCTTCCGTCTTACGGCGAGAATACCATGTAAGACGAATCGATGATAGGAAAGCCAATCTCGGGCTCCAATTTGGTTTGGGTTGCATGTACCTCTTTGGTAACTACCCCTTTGTCTTCTTGTACCTCGTCATATATTGGTATAAAGAGTTGATGAGTCCCGACCGCAACCAACCGCCGGTCTCGTGAGGTCGTGCTAATGATACGCCTAACGCCGCCAGCATCCGCGATAAGCGCTTCAAGACGCTGGATATATTCAATGAAGAACTCTTCAACGAAGTCCGCCATTTCAACCGCTACCGGTAATAGGGGACGGATCGGGATTCCTAACCGTAGTCTCCACGGATCCGCTTGACTATCAGCTGCGAATCGCCCGTGCAGCGAGATACTCGACCCCAGCTCTTTGGCGAAACTAAGTCCGATAAGTAGCTGCTGTATTCGCCACATTATTAGAGCACGGTTCGGTGAGTGAATAAGCACGGGCATGACATGATTCCTGGGAAACTAAGACGACCCCAACCCCAAATGAGATCTTAGAACATCCGGGCACCAGCGTTAGTAGCTCGAGCTCCGTTAAAATCTGATCACCATATTTGTTGGTGCAATGTAGTGTTGACTTCGTGGACTTCATCAGGAAGATCATCATATAGCTCAAGCTGCGTCCGTTGTCGGGTTGGCGTACCAAGAGATCGCAAATCGCTTGTCCTTTGACCGACTTTGTTGTTTGAAGTGCAAGTCATATTGGGACAAGAGCAAGGCCCATTTCGCCAAACACCAACTCATTGAGGCCGGTGGGTCATAAATATTCGTGACCGGATTTACATTAGAGATAACATAAATCGCCCGTCCGACTAAATAGTGCGCATTTTGAATCGCGAACACTAATGTAAGGCACCGCTTCACCATTGGGTATCGAGACTCGGCACCGACTAATGTTCGCTCAAGTAATACCTTTACTGTTCGTGACGCCGTCGTGCGTCCTGTAAAGCTTAATGAGTGATCCGCTGCCTTGATGTAAATCGAAGCGGTTTTCGACAGCGGTGCAACAAGAACAGAGGTTTAGCGAGATACGATTTGATCTCTTCAAATGCCTTCTCGTGCATCGCCTCAAATAAATGACACGCCCTTCTTATTCAACTTTGAGAATGGTTGGCACTTCCCAGATAGGTTCGATATGAACCGTCGGATGTACGCCAATCGCCCTTGTAACCCCCTGAGTTCTCTCAGATTTCTTGGAGGTTGCAAATCTTGAATCGCTTTCACTTTATCAGGATCGACATGGATTCCTTTGTTGGTGATGACGAAGCCGAGGAACTTGCCACTGGACATCCCAAGGAAGGATTTGGCAGGGTTCATCTTTAGTTGATGGGTTCGCATGAGCTTGAATACCGTTCTAAGATCTTTGATGTGATCTCCTTTATCACGGCTTTTCACGACCAAGTCGTCGACGTAGCATTCGACCGTTTTCCGGAGATTCCTGGAAAATTTTCGTCATTGCTCGGTACGCGGGCAAAGATTTTTCGTAATCGAAAGGCATGACCGTGTAGCAATATATACCGATGGGCGTTCTGAACGCTGTGTGTTTGGCATCATCGGGGTGCATCTTGATCTAATTGTAACCCGAGAAACCATCCATGAATGACATTCTCTCGAATCCACACGTATTGTCAACTATGACATCAGTGATTGGGAGAGGAAAGTCATCTTTCGGCAAAAGATTCGTGTCTCAGAATCAACACGATTCGATTGACCCATTCTTCTTCATGACTGGGACGATATTTGCCACCCAATCAGGATGTTGAATTTCCTTGATGAAACCAGATTCTATTAGTTTTTTCACTTCTTCGACGATTGCTGTCAAGAGCTGTGGACGAAACCTTCTTCGCGGTTGTTTGACAGGTTTGACATCTACTTTGATGTTGAGGCAATGTGTCGCCACATTAGGGTCGAGTCCTGGTATTTCCTCGTAGCTCCAGGCGAACACATCGATATACTCTCTGATTAGGGCGATCAACTCTTCTTTCTCTTCCATGGAAAGACTATTGCTGATGTTTATGAGCTTAGGATGCTCTTCGTCCCCCATATTAACCTGGACTACCTCGTCCTTAGTGGGGGGTTCTCTTTGCTCGAACCTGTCCCCGAACTGTTCTTTGAGTTGATGGATCCATGGGTCTTCCCATGTTGGCATATCTTCATCATCCTCAATAGTGGTGGGGTCGACTGCAGCCATATTTGACATCAAGGCCTTAAAAGCCTCTCCAAGGCTAACGTCGGAATCTCAAGCAGAAGAATCGGACGAGTATCCGTCTCCTTCGTCAGGTAAATGATCGTCGATCAACCACGAGCATTCATCTTCTGAGGAGGATTCATATCCCAATCCCCTTCTAAACGAGTAATAGTTGTCCGGCTTTCCCCTTGGGACGTATGCTGCTTTGGGCGGGACTCGAGGACCTCGTCCGAAACAGAGACCTTCCCCTTAGGCCAAGTTGTACCCCCACTTCTTCATGATATCCAGTGTTGCTGGACTATATCTGAATGTGTGGAGGATAGGCCCATTGTCATCTTCATCTCCTTCTAAGAAATGATTCGGCGTTGGAACTACATCTCCTTTTCCGTAAACTAAGTCTTTTTCACTACTTGATCTTCGTGGGATGACGAGCATTGTCCCAAAGGAGTCTCGGAACTGCTTTTGTGTAAAGCAAGATGACCGAGTTGGTAAGTGCAACTCTAGATTGTTGTATAAACCTGTCATCACATCATTCAAAGACAAAGGGTACTCTAAATCGTCATTTATTGATTCATCGGCAATTTGCCAATTATAATGTTCATCTGACGATTCTTCATCGTCAAGATTGATTACAAGGGGTACAATGTCATTTAAAACAAAACCACCACTATAATCAAGCCCCGCCGCAGATCGATTCTTCACCGCTGTCCTTGCCTTGGGCGATGATTGATTTGGACTCATTACCGTAGAGGAGAGAATCGGTGAAATAATTCTCCATCCCTTAAGCGGTGTTTGTCGCGACCACCGTCTTGACTTCATTGTTTGTGTCTACATATTTTAGACACTGATGAAGAGTAGATGGAACTATAACGTTACTGTGGACCCAAGGTCGACCCAACAATAAGTTATAGGAAGTCTGCGTCAATCACATAGCGGTGACTTGGACTTTAAGTCCCCATTTGGCACTTTATCCGATTTTACCCAAGCCGAGACCGGTGTTAAATCCGTGATCCGTGCTGTTAATGCCGGCTCTTGGCGGGGATTCAAGGTGATACATGAGGCGCAGGGCATTATGCTCTGTGAACCGGATCGACTTGGATCCGGTTAACTTCACTAGAGCCAATATACCCGGTGAAGTATAGCGGCCTATCGTGCTTGGAATTCCTTGTCTGCATATCCTCCTTTGTAAAAGTGATGCAGGGGAAGTGTTTAGCCGCAAGGTTGCATTGTTGGGCCGACTCTTCTGGACTCGGCTAAATCTGGGTGAGGAAGACCTCTGAATTGGCCAGGGCTTCTTGAAGAGCTTCTCTTGTCTCTTTTGACAACCGCAACAACTCGTAAAGAGTGATCCTTGCGGGGATATTGGCCAATTGTGCCATCACATCAAAGCGGTACGGAGAGCTTGAAGTTCCCGGTTTATCTCTTCCAATCGGGCGATTGAAGCGAGACTGCTTTGGGAGCTGAACTTCCTATGGCTGCTTCTCTTTGGCCATAGTTTCTTTGGCAACTGCCTGTTGTTGTGCCTTTTCGGCGCGAGTGAGGGGTGTTGTCGGTACCCCTAGCTCTGACAGCGTCTTAGCATTTGGATCAGGAACTTAGGGTACTTGTATCGTACTTCGTGTCAGCTCACGGTGGCGTGGGCCGGTTCCCCGCCGGACGGTGGAATGTCGCCACCTGCTCATCATCTCCCTCCAGAACTGCGGAAGTAGCATGGCATACCTTTGCCTTCCGCTTTGACTTTTTCTTGGATGAAGAAGAAGCTACCCATTGATCATCTTCAAGCAGGTCTGGGTGGACCCACAGGACTTCGCCATTCGGGGCCGTATGAGATACGAGTCCTTTCTGGCGTTGCTTGTGTGGGTCATCATTCACCATTTTCATTGCGACTTTGACCACTGGTTTAGGTTCAAACCATGTCAATGGCAATCGACCCAAAGCTTATGGACCGCATTTGCTCGACCTTCTTTTCTTTGGGCGGCTTCATAGTGATGACCCTATGTCAATTAAGGCTGGATTTTATTCTTAAGGCGAAACGATTTAGTGGGGTGATGAGCGCCATGGTAAAGCGATATTTTGGATCGTTAGTCCTCATTGCTTCCTCTTGATTACGAATCGGAGGGAGCTTGATCTTGTTATTTTTCACAAGATATTTGAAGAGACCGGAATCTCGCCGTCCCTAAAGGAATAGGACTTGAGAATCTCTCACGAGGCTATGTTCTGTGGCCCGGTTGCCCGCTGCGATTGTGCTGTTGCGGCGTTGTTGCTACTCTCTTTGCTGCTTTGGGGTTGGAGTTGGAGCGTTTGGTTTGCAGCGTCAACTGCTCCTTCCCTTTGCCATGTGGGACAAAGTTACGTTTCGGGGCTTCCGCTATCGGCTGGCCTCTTTCCGCCTTCTTCCTCTTGAGGAAGCGTTCGGCTTGTTCACCCCGCACCTTCAAGTCTTTCCAGGTGTTGGACGGTACTGTTCCCATTGCCTCGAGCACGTCTATCGACAAGTTATTGTGGCAGGTCTTGAGGATGAACTCCTCTATTATTGGATCCCGGCAGTTCATCGCCTTGTTCCGGAATCGTTTGACGAAGATATCCACAGTTTCTCCGTCCTTCTGTTTCTCGTCGAGTAACGTTCCGATGGATACTTCGGTATCGTCATCGAAGAAATTGGAGATAAATAGGGACTCCATATTGTCCCAGCTGCTGATGCTCCCTTGTTTAAGACGGTGGTACCAATCGAAGGCAGCTCCACGAAGGGTGCCAACGAATGACCGAACCATCAGGGGTTCATTGCCGGAAATAACCCCGAGGTGCGACTTGAAGTAAATCAAGTGCTGCGTCGGGGAACCCTTCCCGTCAAACGGTGTGAAGTTTATTAAGTTAAACTTAGGCAGTGCGGGATTGATTCCCACTCCCTCGGCTATGGGCAAGGAATACCCGTCTTCTTCACCTCTTGAGCGGAAATCAATGAGTTGATTTTGCTCTCGAGGTCTTTGATCTTCTCGCTCTCATGAGCAACAACATCTACATTATGCCCGGCGTTGCGTGGTTCGGGGGTTATCATCCTCTTGTGCTTCCTCACAGTGCGAATGTTTGTCATCTTGGTCGACGTCGATCTGACTCGATTCACCTCGATGTTTTGTCAAGGCTTGGATCATTGGTCATGCATTTCTCTCATCGTGCATGGCCATATCCATCTCTAGCTTGAAGTTTTCCGTTGCTTCGTCAATGCTTAGTCTAGCATTTTAGCCACTTGATGCATGCGATCATAAAGCTTCTTGGGGCACCCTTCGCTAGATCTGGTATTATCGGAGGCAGCTGCGAATAACATCCGACACATCATCCTCCGCGGGTATCCCTCTCAAAAGTTTGTCGAATTGGACCGTCGGATAGTCGGGGCTAAGCGAGTTAGCCGTTGCGATTTGGTGGGGATAGCTCGTGATGATGATCCTTTGTCGGGTCATATTATTAGTGACCTCGGCAATTCATCCTCTCGATGTCGCCCTTCAGAATCGCTTTGACCTAGGTCTCCGTGTTGGTGCTAAGTCTACGGAAGACCGAAACTCTTTCTCGAGTTTCTTGATGACAATTGCACTCCGAGCACCGCCTTGATGAGCTTAGAGCACAAGCATGACCGTATTAGTTTGGGGAGCCTTGAGATTTCTTAGTACCCCACTTGCGGTGAATGCATTCGTCGGTATGAGTCCGGAGCAACTGCCGTGTGTCGGCACCATCCCCGGGTATAACATCATCGCCATCGACGAAAAGCCGCCTCCTTCCGAGAATGGACTTGTTCACGAAACTACCGAAAGTGACTCGCCTTGACTTTCGCTTATGTGGCGTGAAGTCTCGGTGGACTCGGACCGATCTTTAGTCGGTTGGTGGGGTTGCGTGAATCTTCCAATCCTTTCTTGAATCCAAAAGCACTCGCATGAGGAGTGACCCGTGATTCTTTCGTGAGGACCCAAACGATCCTTGATAGTTGGTTTGGTGGTGGTGGCGGAGTTGGCTTTACCACCGTTCGATGCGATGCCTTTGACTTTGAGGCTTCATCGACTTGGGCTTTGGCGCTGAATTTGAAACGCCAGCCTTCGGCTTAAGTGCCGGACAGAACCGAATGTTGGCAGCCTTAGGTTTTGAAGCCGCTACCGGGTTGGAGCACCGTTAGATTTGGGCCTCAAACACGGTGGTATGTTGGCGGCTTCTTTACCACCTCTTCTTCAATTCACGAGCTTGTTGTACTGCTTCGTGCTTAGCTAAAAGTGCAGCGGCTACGAATCGTTCTGAGCGTGGGCGGTTCCGTTTGACACGGACCCACTCGTTGGTTGACGGCTTGGATGGACCGTCGATCACTTGAGGCTGGAGCCTCTGCGTAAGTCTGGATCTTAGATCCGCTTTGTAGCGGACCCCATCCATAGATTGCACGGCTTTGGCGTATTTGCGCGCCATGCTTTGTCGTCGCCTTTGGCTGGCTTGCTTGGAGAGTGCGGGCTATCATGCTCATCTCGCCATAGTTTGGACTTCTGCCGGTGGGATTTCGCTACCTATGGCAGCGGGGTTGGACTCGCCGTCCTGGGGCTCTACATCGGAGGCCCATCGGGTTCTCCTTGCAGCGGAGACCTTCTTGGAGCGGCGGGGAGAATTGGATCTGGAGGACGAGGATAGATACTCCTCGAACTTCTTCTGGTCGAACTCGAATTTGACCTCTTCCTCCACCGGGATAGGAATCCACGGTTGCGACACGACGACCTCCGATCTGAGGCCGGTGGCTCCCACTGTGGTCGCCAGCTTGTTCGATGGGAAAGTTATCTCGATTGTCATTGATTTGAACAGTTACAAACTTTAGTCACCTGAAACAAATTCAAAGAAAAATATTGCCTTTTTATAAGGCTTACAATGAAAAAATCGAAAATTATAACTTGTTAACCCTTTGGTGAACAAACGAGGATCCGTTTATCGGATCACCGGCGTGTGGAGTTCTTTGCTGTCTTAGGGACTTGAATCGTTAAGTGGACCACGCGTAATCCGATCTTAGTGGAGATCTAGATCTTTGGACTGCCGATCACGGCGTTTATTTCCGCGAAGGAAATAGAGCGTCGATGGGGATCAACTCACGAAGGAGGTGATCGCCGAGCGGTGAGATCTACTAGAGAAATCACACGCCGCCTCGAAGCCCAAGACCAAGCTTAGACTAGAGGGCGATCTGGAACTTGACACGGATCGTGGGCTCGGTGGATTCTCTACCTTCTTTGTGTAGATCGAGCATAGCGAACTCTTTGAGATCTGGATCTCGTCTCTTTTCTTGATCAACGCTCGAATCTGTGCCGAAGTCTTGATCTTCAGAACTTCAAAAATCCGGATCTGCAGGGCTCTCCAAAGTCCTTGAAAATTCTCCCGAAATCCCCTGGCGAGGAAGACCCCCTATTTATAGGATCGGTGGAGTGCGACCACACAAGTGGCTCGGCCATCATGGCCGAGCCACCTCGGCCAAGTTGGCGAAGTGGCTCGGCCATGATGGCCGAACCACCCATGGCCGAGCCACCTCGGTCACTTGGCCGAGGCACCTCGGCGGAGGTGGCTCGGCCATCATGGCCGAGCCACCTCGGCCACTTGGCCGAGGTAACTCGGTCACGTGGCCTTGGTTCGCCGTTTTCGCCGTTTCGCTGTTTTTCTCGATCTTCCGGGCTTAGGTCCTACCTATTCTGACTCTTGGTCTTCCCCGGATTTAGATTCCGTTTGTATTGGTTCCGGGACTAACTCTTGGTTTGTTCCGGTTCAATAGTTCTGAAATCCGATCGTCTGTTCAAGTCCGGTTTAAACCGTGCTTGTGACGCTGTGGGTTTGCCGTCGGGTTCGTGTCTCAACGATTCGACGTCCGTATTATCCGATGGGTTGTCATTCGCCGACTTCCCGTCACGAGTTGGTTTCGGGGATCTTGTAAGTATTTTTCAACGCCTACAGTCATCTTCCTCTTCCAGAGTTATACCGGTCATGTTAACCGTAAACTCTTGGGGATCAAAATCGAAAATCACCTTGTTCTTGCGAGGCCGCCGTTGCCACTTGTTCCTAAACTCTGAAGGTTTGGGGAATAAGCTAAGACATGCAAACACCAACTCTTTGACATACGGAGACTTACATAGGCAATTTAGTTGAACCACCGAGACTATCTCCTTTAGGGCCGAGCAATACTGACATTGTCGTATCCTCCTTTGAGAGAGGAACTCCCTTAAATCAGGGGAAGTAACAACTTGGCTATTAATGTGGCAGTTGCTCTTCTTAAAAGCAACTTTGTTAGGTTGGCTTTGGGTATTAGAACATTGCCTAAGATGATGTTACTTTAACCGATGACTGCCGTGGTCAATTGTGACTTCATCACAAGCCTGAACTTGTGATTGAGGCTGAGAATTACCATGGGCAATAGTTTTCCCTTTCGAGAATTTGATTAGAGGGTAACCCCCATTTTTGGCTTCTATTAAGAAAGCATGCTGAGCGTTATAAGATGCTTTAAAGCGAACCCCCAAAGGGGTTGTGGACTGAAGTCCAAACTTGAGAGATGCTTGAAAATCCTGACCTTCGCTCAGGGTGAGGGTTGCTAAGACCTCGCTCAGGGTGAAGCTCATTTTGCTTTGAGCGAAGCTGGGGCTATCTTCAAAGATGCTTTTCTTGCTCTTGGTGAAGTTCTCTTTGCCTTCGACGAAGTTGGGCTTGTCTTTGGCGAGGCTCACCTTGCTATGGGTGAAGCTGGGGTTGTCTTCACTCTGGGCGAAGTTCGTTCTGCCTCCATCAAAGTTGGAGCTGTCTTCAACAAGGTTCGCCTTGCACGGGGTGAAGTTTATTCTGCCTTCAGCAAGACCGGGGCTATCTTCGGTGAGGCTCGCCTTGCTGACTGCCATGCCGATTTTTCTTAGGATCATGTAATATTGGTATTGGTGTGTCCCCTTTAGAGAGAGTTTTCGATGAGCTAATGAGTTACATGGAGACACTATTGAGAAAAATGTTAGAAACGGGATGCAAGCCTAGGGGGAGGTGAATAGGATTGCTACAATTTTTTTGGATAAACTCAGAATATGCAACGGAAGTAAAATATGAGAAAAATTGAAAGCAACCAACACAGGAACACACAAGATATTTATAGTAGTTCAGATCAAAATCCTACATCCACTCTTCCTTCTCGCAAAAGGCATTCTTCACTATGACCAGAGTTATCCCTGAATCACAACCCGATTTTGTAGGCTTTACAAACAGGACCCTGAATCTACCCGAAACTAGTCGAGATACCCAACTCCATACAATGACTAGAAGAAATATAGCCCTAACTAGTCACACTCAATTACCTTGGCTTGAGCACGTCAACCCTCAATTACCTCGGCTTGAGTACGCCGTCAAACTAACAAGTTTGAAAAACAAAAACCAACCCTAAAAATAATTAAAGTGCAATTAAAAAGATCTTACAGCCCTTTTAAAATAAATCGTTCTTCAAACCAATGTCGATGATGATCCGTGAAGAAGCGATGTTGAAGTTGAATGCAAAGGGCACTCCTCCTCGCTAAAATGATCTTTCAATGTTGAGTGTGACGAGAAGAAGTTGAACGAGGCTCAAGGAATCAAATTCTCAAACTCAAACTCTCTCAAACCCTAGAATTTGATCCCTCAATCTTATGCAAATAGCCTCTCTCTTTCTTGTTCTTATTGTTGTTATTAATCTCCTCATCAATCCCTCTTTAAATAGATCTTGATTGAATTGGAAAGAGGTTCTCAAATTAGAGTTCCAATAGGAGATCAAATCTATCAACAAATGGTTGAGATAGAATCCTAAAATCTGCCAAAATGCGCCCAAACCCGACCATCGAAGGGCCATTGATGATCATCGATGGTTCCATATAGTCCATCGATTGTTCAAATTCTGGTTTCTGGAATTTACAGATTGTTGACTGCAGTCCATCGATAATTAAAGCAAGCATCGATAGTTAATTGTAGTCTATCAATGATTCGATTTCTCATTTCTAGAAAATACAAATTACTGACTGTAGTCCATCGATGACTTGTGTGACCATCCATGGTTAATAGGCTGAAATCAACTCTCGTGTTGGTTTTTGCATAGTTTTGAGTCGCAACTTGTTCATACCTGTTTATTCCTGAAATATATCATCTCACAAACTAATTAGTACCAAATGAGAGTTTGTTATTAATCAAACAAGAGATATTGCACGAACATCATTACACCCGAACAATGTTCTAACAATCTCCCCCTTTTGATAATAACAAAACTCGAAATTTAAAATCCAGAATTTAAAAACATGGTGAGATATATATTCATTACATAATAAACTCATAATATGTATGATATGCAATGTAAATCTCCCCCTACAAAAATGCATACATGAAAAAGAACAGATAATCTAGAAACTCGCCCTAAAACAAAGAAACATGAAACTCTTTGTTCAAAACCAAACATGAAAACTCCCTCTAAAACTAAGCAAGTTGAAAGATTGAATTTTTTCCAATTTGATACCTCTTTGAAACCACTTGTCACTTTTAAACCACTTGTAGAGCGTGTAAAAATCCACTTGCTAAAATCTCAAAAGCAAACTTAGAAAGTTTTAAATTTCCCATTTTCTCCCCTTTTTGTTGTTATCAAAAGAAATGGACATCTAGGATATAATGATATAGAGGAAAATCCAAATAAAAATTATTCAAAGGTATAAGAAAGAGAAATACATACCGATTCACAAAAAAATAATAAAAATAGCATGAGAAATACATATATAACTTCAAAACACATGCACTATGATAATAAGTCATATGAAAATGCACATACAAACAATAAAGATATCAATGAAAAGTTTATAAAACAACAATAAAAGTAATTATATTAGTTAAGTAAAATAAGTTCAAATATATCTTATCTAATTTGATCTTCTTCTTTTATTATACAACTTGAATTATCTCAACCTTTAGAAAAAGTCCAAAATTTCAATCTATCACCTCAACCATATAGGAGTTTTAAGAGAAAGAAATATAGTGTTTAGAGGCGATGTATATCATTTGTAAATATCAAAATATTTAGCATAGGATGGATGCCTTTGAGATATTGCACAATTCTATCCATGAGTGTGGGTCTTTGACCATCTTTTCCACGAATACACTCTTTACCTTGATGTTTTATAGCATATATGTACTTTTGTACATGAAAAGCAATATTGGTGCTATATTCAAGTATAAATTTGAGCTCTAAACTTGTTTGATATATCCAAGAATCCTTTAAGTATAGCATATAAAAACCTTTATTCCTACTTTGACAAGACTAAACATGATAAGATTATACTAAGATATGAAAAGTAATATGAAAAATATCATAAATCATCATGTTTTTCAATTAAATATGTAAAACTTTGTGTACACATATAATGTAGATAGATCTGAAAACTCATGCCTATATACCAATAGATAACCCTATCAAAATATTTCATGTAAAAGCATATACATAGGCATGTTCCCAAAAATTTTATTTTTATTTTTAAAAAATGAAAAATAAAGAAAAAAAAGATTATTTTGATTTCTCATAAGAAAACAAAAATTAAGAAAGAGAAATTTTATTTTGTTTTCAATTTTTCATAAGAAAACAAAAAGAAAGAAAAAAATTATTTTATTTTTAATATATGAAAAGAACCAAAAATCAAGAAAAATCAAGAAAAATCAAATATCAAGAAATCTATCAAATCTAATCTATATACATACAACAGGATAGATGATCATGCATATGAGTACTAACTAAACAAATATGAGGTGAGTGCAAATAGTTAGTACATGCCAGTGTATCTCATCATGCATCTGAATATACGGGTCCAGAATAAATCTAAAAATAATAACTGAAAAATAAGAAAGAGGAAAATAAACCTGGACCTAGGGAAAAAAAAAGAAAAACCATCATCGTCACTGGTGGTTGTCGTCTCTCTCCATCTCCTCATGGACATTTTCACGAGCTGCCTCTAGCACGTAGTCTCCGTAGACTAGTGGTGGCGAAAGACTGGGATCAGATCGGCGGAGAGCTGTCATCACATATTATAGAGATGCATCATAGTAATGGTGCTGCGATCGCATCTCCATCTGAATCTCCTCGACCCTTGCTCCCAGTGTATCCTGTGTCCATCAAGCATTACCACCTGTAGAAGAACCGGGTATATCATCGCCTGCAGGCTGTGACCCTAATGGTTAACCAGCTATAGACTCTATCCTACCTCTCGTCCCGAGACTCTTCCTGACTCTGTCATCACATAAAGTAACTCTCCCCTTCTCCATTTGATCAGAAGGAATAGATGGGACTCTTTGGTCTCTGTAGATATAGGTCATCAGGAAAAGGTAAACTAGCTGGGTATTCTGCTTCTTCCTCTTCTCCACCATCTCCTTAGCAGTAGTAGCAACAGATGACATCTAGATAAAAATAACCTGAGCTGGATCAAAAGACTGACTTGTGGCTAACCAATAGAGCAGGATGATATCTCTAACAGTCAAAGTGGTGTGAGCAGTGCTAGGGTATAAATCAAACTTAAGAAAGAGGTTAGGAAGAATATACTTAGGTTTCAGGTAACCTGAGTTGAATACCCCTGAAGTGATGCTAACTGAAAGAAACTCAGCCATGTAGGTATACTCTGGAGAACCTACTGTGACATTCTCAGAAAACTAAAAAAGCGGCACACTTTGGCTGTGGAGGAGAAAGATGAAGAAGCCTGCGGATGTAGTCAGCACTGATCTTAATCTCTCGCCCTCTGACTACAGTCCTAGCCTCTGTAGATCCGTAGGCTCGATTGTAGTTCATGTAGAACTCTCGAACCAAAGTAATATTGGCCTTCTCTCCTCCCTTATTCTTCATCGATCCTAGTTCAACGGCGTCCAACAGCCCTATCACATTCTTGTACTCCTGTAATGAGCCACATCTAATCCATGCTCGTAAATAATGTTGAGCTGCTGATACTTCTCAAGCAGATATTAAGAAGTAGACTGTGAAGATCGCACTCTCTTTCCGGATGACATTCTCTACAAAATCAAACAATCATATATTAGCATAGAGAACATACCAAGAATAGCTTAGAAACAAAGAAAATTGAGTAAAATATGAAATAGAGACAAAACATGCAGTTTCAGCCTTCTGACCATCGATGGATGGCTATCAACCATCAACGGTTTGAACACACCATCGATGGTGTTCTTTGACAATAGATGGTCCAAGAACTGAACTCGACGAGTTTTTGCCCTAAATCGATCAAATCTCATGTACAAACTCAATTTTTAAAGATCTAAACTAACTCACTACTCATCAATCATCTATCCACACAATATATATCCATAAAAACATACTAAAACCCAAGAAATTTGAAAATTAAAAACTAGGGTTTAGAAAACACACCTCTTTCAATTTGATTTGATTTGAAAGATAAAAGAGATGATGATGATGATGATGATAGATCAACAAAAACAATCCAAAACCAACCTGAAAACGCAAAAAAACTCAGAGATTTGGAGAGGAGAGATCAAGGGGTAAAAAGTAAAAAAGTAAAAATAAAAAAACTGCTCATTATATCTGTCCATCGATGATGCACCATTGATGGTCTCATCGATGGACCATCGATGATGAAAAAGAATTTTATTTTATTGTATTTTATTTTATTTTATATAAAAATATATACAAGGTCAGAAATACTTACCTATCTGAAGAGATAATATATAGCAAATATATCAAACCTATATCTCCTCATAATGCAGACCAAGGATTGAATTTGATAACCTGAATCTTTAAGCAACCACCGTATGTCGCATCAATCCATCTTTTACTTCTTGATTTTCTTTTCTTAATTTTATTTTCCTTTACTTCTCACTCTCTCTCAATCTTGTTTTGATTTATTCGCACATATTCACATCCACTCTTTACCTTCCCACTTTCAATCTCATTTTACTTTTATTTACATTTTACCACTTCCACACTCTTAATTTCTTCACACTCACTTTCATTCCCATTTTATTTTTATTTGCATTCAATCACAACACTCTCTAATCTCTCCACATTCATCTTCATCATGTTTTCACTCCTAATTGTCACACACACAACATAAGAACCGAATTTAGTTAACTTTTACAAACACCTTCCTCATGGGATCGATAACTTTTTATACTATAACTTGATGGTTGTATACTTGCAACTTTAGGGTCATATTTATTTACCTATCAAATTTTTGGCACCGTTGTCAGGAAAGGTGCTTGTTATTAGAATTTTTCTATTTTGGTTCTTTCATTTGTGTGTTTAAGTGTGAAGGAACTACTTTAAAGCTTGAAGATCATTTAAGATTGAAGATTGAAGAATTGCCTTCAAGAAGGCTAGGATGCTTTTGCGTGGGTAACTCTTTTTCTAGTATTTTTAATTCTACCATTTAGTTAGTTTCTCATAATTAGAGACAATTAGGATTTTAAAAAATTAAAAAATTTATTTTTGTCGACCATAATAAAATTCACCCTTCACTTAGATATTTACTTACAAGATAATAAATTCAAACAAGAGCTCTTTCTCACATTTGTTTGATTGTTAACCTTAATTAAAAATAAAAAGATTTTATTTTTGCATCCTTTTGTAGTTGCTTTTAATTTCTAGAGTTGCACATATAATAGTAGGAATTCCCAAAAGTGATTTGAGCATCTTGATTTGGCACTCACTTGAAAATATTTTTAAGGGCAAAAATCCACTAATCAAGATAAGGTAAGGGATTTCATCACCCTTTCCTTAGCCCACAAATCACTAATTCCTCACTGCACAAATCCAAGCCTTTAAAACTCATTAGACATTGGCCCCTAAGGAGTCGAGCTCATTAAGGAATAAGAAATCCTTAAGTGAACCGGTTAAAGTTTATTTGAATTAGTTGGTGTCTAAGGCAAGGTTTAGGGGTTGCGTAAAGCGCTCCGTAAAAAAAGAGGTACTTAATTGATCTTTAATCTCCCTCTAGTACTATCCTTACCTGGCTAACTGACCAAGTAAACTTCGATCTTTTCACTAAAGGAGTTTTTGGTCAGGAGCTGGTCTAGTTGAGTTTAGGCTTAACCCTAGAACTTAAAGTAATTGACATAAGTGATTGCATTGATTTATTTTAGTTAGATTTTTCCTTTATTTTTCTCCTTTTTCTCATCATCTTTTTAATCTTTTAGTTTTTTCCCCCTCTTAAAAAAAACTAACTTTTGTTTTTTTTTAGAATTTTTTTATCCTTATTCCCTTTTTAGTTAAAAAAAGAAAAAGAAAAAGTATACAAAAAGAATTTGTGTTTTGGTGTTTGCAAGTTTGGATTAGGGATAATACTGATCGTTTAATTTGTGTTGGACTAATTTTTTTTGAGACTAAACCAATGGAAAACCCTAATCCACATTTTCTTCAAGACATTTATGTAGAGTCGAAAAAGTTTATTGATTGAATGAATGTGTTACAATCAAATTCTCTCGATTACAGAGGAAGAGAAGATTGATTTGACTTCTCTTTTGTATGGGTTCTTGGTGACGAGAGGATGCTTCACTCGATGCTCAAGTCGAGATTGCTTCCCGTTGATGATCAGATCAAAGCCGCAAACGATCTAGAGGTTGCTGATGAGATTTCCGATCTCTCTCCTGCGCAAGTGTCTAAATCTCCAAGTCTAAAAAAACCTCCCCCCTTGCAATAGTCGTCCAAGACTATTTATAACAGTTAAGCACACAACTGGTGTGCTATAATCGTGGGAACGTGAGTTAATTGATGTGGACGTGGGTATAACTGATATCCACTATTTAGTTCACGTATCGCCGTGGCCTTCGTGGCCTTCGTGGTCGTTGGCTTTCTTTGTTATGGCGAAGCCGAAGCCATAGATGACGAAGCCTTCATTGACCGGCTGAACCTTGATTGAATGACGGTTCGCTACTTGGGTGAACTGTTGATAACGAAGCCACGCTGGCTAACCTCGATCGAATGAAGAGCTTCACGCTGGCTAACCTCGATCGAATGAAGAGCTTCACGCTGGCTAACCTCGATCGAATGAAGAGCTTCACGCTGGCTTAACCTCGACGAATGGAGAGCTTCACGCTGGCTTAACCTCGACGAATGGAGAGCCACGCTGGCTTAACCTCGGCCGAGTGAAGGGCTTCACGCTGGCTAACCTCGATCGAATGAAGAGCTTCACGCTGGCTTAACCTCGGCCGAGTAAAGAGTTTCGCTACTTGGCGAACCTCGGTTGAGAGTTGAGCCGCCACCAGGCTAACCTCGATCTCAAGCTCTGCAACTAGTAAGCTTATGACCCTCGTCTTGGGGCTTACATGGATTTTTTGACTGCCTACAAGACCCCTTCAAAGTTTTCTCGACGTAACCGTGTTTTGAGGGGTCTCAAATACTTTGAAATAATCTCATAATCATCGCTGACGCTCGCTTGTCGACTTCGCTCGCTACATACAAAGTTCGAAAGCGTTCGCCGAACTCGCCATTTAGCCCCAACCTCGACGAGCAACGTAATGCGGCGTATGGCGGTTTAGGGCTTCAATTCCAATTGGGTGGCCCCACTTTTGCTTTGATGTCAATCCGTAAATCTCATTTGTTAGATCTTGTCACTCGAAGATCGTGCGGCGCTTTGTCAACATATCTCAACCGTAGAAATACGCCGTTTCAATACCCTATATATAGGGGTAGGGCTAGGGAAATAGGAACCGACGTTTCCTATTCCCTGTTCATCTTCCTCAAGCTGCCGAAGTCCCATCCTTCGTTCAAGACAACTTCACCTCCTTTCAGCCATGGCCCCCAAAACCGTCGCCGATAAAACAAAGAGGACCACCAAATCCGCCACCGCCTCAACCGAATCGGCCACTTTCTCAGGTAAAAAGACCTAAGGACATTGCTCGCCAAGACATGGCTTTTAAAATCCGCCGTAAAGTTGGTTTTATGACATGATTTTCACTCTGGAGACGAGATCGATCTCAAAGATTATAGCTTTCTAACTGCGCCAGCGGTTTTGACGATGCTTGCCTCATTTGACTGATAAACCTCGTCGAGGTTCTTGATCTTCCAGATCCCCATAGGGTCTCTGTTTTGAAACTCGTCTGTTTGGCGAGGTTTGATTCTTTACACGAGACTCGTTTCGGCGAGTCTCGTCCTTTTGAATGATGAGTCTCGTTTAGCGAGGCTCGTTTTCTTGTTGGATGAGTCTCGTTTGGCGAGGCTCGTTTTCTTGTTGGATGAGTCTCGTTTGGCGAGGCTCATTTTCTTGTTGGATGATTCTCGTTTGGCGAGGCTCGTTCATTGATGACGAAGTTCATTTGTTTGACGAGGCTCGTCATCGGAGTGACTTTGTCCTTTTGAAGTGGCGATTTAAACCTCTGAGACTAACTTCTTCCTCTCTTTTCTTTTGTGTAGTTGAACATCCTTCTACCCCCATTCCTCAGCGAGGCGCTTTCGGAGCAAATGGTGCTCAAGAGGCAGAACCTGATTTCCTCTCCCCTCTCGTGAACGTTCCTGCATTTGTGGATAGAACTGAAGAGGAGTTGAGACTTCTTTCTGAGCCTTCAACATCCACCTTCAGGCATTGGATTACGGATGCCCCTCTGGAGTCTGTTAACCGGGACCAAATCGCAAAGCCTGTCTTCCTGTTTGGAGATGATACTGAAGATCCAGATCTGTTGGATTTGGGTTCATATAGGTGGCTCAGGGTGGTGAACTCACGCTATATGTTTCTGCCTGCAATGGAACGGGATTGCTCACTGACCTCCTTAAGAGCCACTTCTACTCCTAGAAGGATGAATTGGGATTTAACTCCCACTCAGGATGGAGTAATGTGTGGTCGCTTTTCCCGAGATGGTGCACAGGTGGACCGCCATGGTCATCATGTAACTGGTCTACAACCTGGGCTTCTCCAAAGGGAGCTTCCTGTTGGTGAATCACCGTCGCGCCAACACTTTTGGTCGTGCTTTCCATAAGGTGGAGGGCAATTCCACCAAAGATTTCGGACTCTGGTGGTCTCGATGGAGTTCTTCTCAATGGTGGCCTCGCGTCACTGAATACATTCTAAAAGAAAATCGTGACGAATTGGAGAGGTTTGGCCTTAGGGCTCCGATCAGGGCAACTCAATTGGGCCTGAGGAATAACTCTCAGCAATTCCTTGGAGTTTTGGAATTGTATAACCCTGATACCCATACTTTCTTCACTCCAGATGGCGAATTGGGGATTGCTTTGCATGAGATGGCCGAGATTTCTGGACTACCTCATGGAAGGTATCCGTATGAGGAGTACATCCCGGGGTATAAAGAGCTGACAGATTTGGAGAAAGATCACCCCCAAGTAGTGGAGACTTATTGGGAAGTGATGTGCCACTACCATATTCTTTGTATGCGCAGACTTTGATAGGAAGGGGAGAAGCTCATTAGTCACAACACTTGGGCCCGCTATCTCTTTGAAGGGCTAGATGATAAGGAAAGTACTGTGGTGCCCCTGGGTCCTCTTGAGGCGGGTGCTTTGTCACGGCTTGTGCTCAACAACCTTCCGCTTTCTTATGTGACTTCCTCAGACGAGCATGGCTTCCCGGAAGGGACGACGTTTGACACTTATCTTTATCAGAGCGGGGAGCCGATTTCTTCGAAGGCTGTGCTAGCAGGCTACCTCATGTTGTGGCTCAAACACATCGTCGTCCCCACCAGCAGCTTTGATTCATTGGCACCTGAGGTGATTTTCCCGCTCGTTTGCTTAGCACCGCGGCGTCGGTATGCACTTCTTCCCGCCATGATTACCCGTGATTCATTGGGGATTGCGGCGTCTTTGCTCATATACGCCGTGGTCTTTGAGAATCCAAGGGTGGAGTTACCATACGCCTATCTTATGGCGTGGTTTGTCATGCACTGCCCTACTCTCATGGGTACACCCTCTGCTCCTATAGAGGGACAATTTACTCCTTTCATCCAGAGGCTAGAAGCGTTGATTGGAGCAAACATTATATGGCTTCGGTCGCGGTAGCTCTCGGGACTATAAGAGTTATTCTTTTAGCAGGTGCCTCCCTCATTTTCCCCGGGTCACTTACGACAAGCTTTGGTGGATGAACCCAATGCTCGTGGTTATACCACTTTGTCACTTTCGGTACTTCTTATGGCTCATGAGCATCCGCCGGTATTTCATCTGCCGTTTAGGTCTGTATGCGTGTGGAGCCTTATCTACCTGCGCTTTGCGAGTCAATTCGGGTATGATCAAGCTGTATGTCGGTAATCCCAATTCTCAATTACAATCCGGCGGTGCGGCTTAGTTGTGGGGGCGGGCTTGGTACTAGACCGTCGGCGACGCGGTGCTCGTTTTCTCTTCATAGCGAGACCCTCAATCCCGACGGCGTTAAGCTTATTGCAAGTGGCATTGCATGGCAAACGCCAAATTCCGTGCTTCAACATCAACTCTTACGGGCTACGATTGATTGGCGCCGTTATAGGAAGGCGGACTTCAGCGAGGCGCGTGCAGGGGTGAAGGAGTATTTGCATGCGAAAGGATCTTTGGAATTGCTAAACCCCGTGTTAGTGTGGAGCCATCCGCCAATCCGGCCCTCATGAGACCTGTGAGCCATCACGCCAACCCGGCCCACATGAGACCCAAAGGATATAGATGAGGCTCTAGATGAGTACGGTAGCAACATTCCTTCTTACATTGGTGTTGAAGAAACTCCGGGGCTGAACCCGTGACGAGGCATCTAGAGATTTTGTTCCTTTGACTAACCATCTAACATCTTCCACAAGATCCTCTTGAAAGCTCTACCTCACCCGGCCGGTCTGTTGGGCGTGCCCCAAGAAATCACCCCACTTGAGCACGGAGGAAGCAAAGCTTTGGTGCCAACAACTTCGAGGATCTAAAGACCGGGGCCTCCTCGGACCAGCGTGTAGTCAAGCGGGTAAGGAGAGAAGCCTTGATTGAATCTGCGCCGGCTTGAGCCCCATTCTTGAAGGCCCTCGATCTTTGCCAAGAGTATCTTGGGATGATCTTTGAAGAGTCTCCGGTGGTTCTTTGTTGTTTAGTCGAGACCGGGACTCAAAATGATGATCTGGCGATCCACGCGCGATTGTGCTGAAACTTCCCTTGCTTTGGTATGCCACCACCCTCAATTGAAGTCCCGCCAATTCCGTCCTCGGCTTGTCCGTTGGACTCAAATCCTTCTGCTGGTACCCCCTCTTCTTTTGACTTGTCAAAAGAATACGGGGTATCTATGATTCGCAATAATTTCCTCACCATCCTAAAAGAATCTTCTGCTCAAGTGTTAGAGCGTGGTGGGGATTTTGCCGGGATCAAGGCTGTATTGGAACCTCTCCTGGATGTGATGCAAAGCGACCAGCGCTTCTGACTCTGTTGCCTTACGAACCTATCAAATAGAGAGACCCTTTTCAACAAATGGCGAGAACAAGCGTGACCAGTCTCTTTATTCCATGATTGAGGACCGTGCTATGCAGCTTAGGAGAATAAGAGATGATACCCAATTTGAGCTCCAACGTCAAATACTCGAGAAGAAGCAGACTATTGGCTAGCTCTTTGAGACGGCCGCGACTCTGTATGATGAAAAGAAAAGGGTTGCTGGTGCCGAGCGTAATTAACAACTCCTGGTTGACTCCTACAAGGTTGCACTCATCGATATTCAGGCAAAATTGGTGGAGGCAGAGAGTGGGCTAGCGGCTGCTATTGAGAAACATCAGACCCTGATAGCTCAATGTACGGCACATGAGGCCGCAGTGCAAGTCGAATCTAATGACCTGGAAGGGCTAAGCGTTGCTGTGAGTCAAATGCCTGTACTTTCTGACGACGATCTTTATAAACAGGCGACGGAGGAGATCAAAGTCGCTCACAAGGAAACTATGGTCAAGATTGCTACCGAGATCCGCCAAACTCTTGAAAACTTGTAACTCATGTACCTTTGATTTTGCTTTGAATAAAATTTTGACTTTTGTGTTTGACCAATGTTTTCTTGTGCCATTTATATCTGCAATTTAGAATTTTTAGCAAACCCCCAGCTATCAACGGACTTGGTATGTCTTTACCAGCTGCCGTTTGAGCTGGACTAGCCATACTTTTCCCCTCAGTATGGTGAGTTTTCGAGGGGTTTCTTTTAGGCTTAACGCTAAAATCTCCCATCTATCCTTAGCCGTTCAAGGCGTTAGATTAAAAGATAGGGGCAACTCGTTTGGTAGGCCACCATCAGGAATCAAATAGTGTGGGAGTGATCAAATCGTTCAGTGACAAAAAAGTATAACGATCATGATCGGAAGGCAATCAAGTTGTTCAGTGACATGAAAGTATAACAACAATGATTATGAACAAAGTCATTTAGAGAAATGACCATGTGGGAGTAGTCAAGTCGTTCAGTGACATAGGAGTATAACGACTATGGTTGAAATAGAGGCACATCGCATGGTAGGCTACTATTCGGTAAGGGGGTTGATAGGGGTATATCGCTTGGTCAACCACCATCTAACATAAAGTCACTCGGACAAGTGACGACATGGCAATGATCAAGTCGTTCAGTGACATAGAAGTATAACGACTGTGATCGAAAACAATCACATTATTCAGTGACGAGAAAGTATAATCACTGTGATTGGCATGGAGACACATCATTGATAAATCAAAATTAGGTGACAGACGTTGTTTATGAGGAATTGAAACATTGGCACATCGTTGAGTAAGCCGATACGGGGTGACGAACATCATTCGGTATGAACAACAAACGCCGAGGAAATAGAATATTGGCGCATCACTTGGTAGGCCGATATAGGACAATGAACATCATTTATGGGAAATGGTGGACATCGTAAAGATAAAATATTGACACATCACTTGGTAGGCCAATATTGGACAATAATCGTCATTTGTAAGAAACGGCGAATATTGCGAATATAGCATATTGGTATATCACTTGGTAAGCCAATATTTAGAAATAACAAGATAATCAATTAGGGGTAATATTTCTTCAGAAACTTACCATTGATTGGCATCATGATTTTGTCGCCTTCTTGATTGGTCAGGCGGTATGCTCCGTTCGAGTAAACCGACTCCACTACGAATGGTCCTTCCCATTTTGGTTCGAATTTCCCCTTCTTCTTAGAATTGAGGATCATTGGGCGTCGGACAGCGAGAACGAGGTCGCCTTCCTTGAAAATGCGACACTTAACTTTCTTGTCAAATACTTTAGAAATCCGGACTTGGTAGAACTCGATATGTTGTTGAGCCTGTAGTCGCTTTTCATCCAGCATTTCAAGTTCCTCAAGGCGTCGACGATGATTTTCTTCAGTCGTCATTCCAGTGGTTAATGCTATTCGTAGCGATGGAATTTGAATCTCCATCGGTAAGATAGCTTCACAACCATAAACTAAAGAATATGGGGTGGTACCTGTTGGTGTGCGAACCGTTGTGCGGTAAGCCCACAAACTTTGTCCCAACTTATCATCCCAATCCTTCTTATTTGAAGAGACCATCTTAGTAAGGATCTTGATGATCGTTTTATTAAAAGCTTCAGCTTGTCCGTTCGCCGCAGGATAGTAAGCTGTTGATGCTAAATTCCGGATTCGGAATTTATCGCAGAATCGCGTGAAAGCATGACTGACAAATTGTGGACCATTGTCGTGGACAATCTGCCTTGGCACACCATATTGGTATATGACGTGATGTTTGACAAAGTTGATCACATCACTAGTCTTGACCATTCTCAATGGAATAGCTTCAGCCCATTTTGAGAAATAATCAGTTATCGCCAATATGAAGCAGTGTCCTTTTGAAGAAGGCGGAGAAATGGGACCAACAATATCCATTCCCCATGTTTCAAATGGTCAGGATGTGGCAGTAGGATGCAAGTGTTCCGGCGGTTGGTGAAGGTAATTAGCATGTGTTTGGCATGCATGGCATCGTTTAGCGTACGCCACGGCATCCCTTACCATTGTCGGCCAATAATAACCGAGTCTACGCAGCCGGTGCCATAACTTAGGACCAGGCTGGTGTGCTCCACATACACCGTCATGAGCTTCTTTCAAGACTTGCTCTGCTTCCTTAGTTGACAAGCATCGAAGCAGTAACCCATCATATGACCTTTTATATAAAGTCTGTAATTGGGAATCATAGTAAAATCTTGATGCTCGCCGACGAATTGACTCTCTTTCTTTTATGTCTTTGGGCAATATCCCATGCAAGACATAGTCGATGATCGGGAACCGCCAGTCTCGTGCTTCAAGTGACTTAGGTTTGTCTTCGATTGCTTGGATCTGTAATGCATATTTTGGTGAAATAGTTACCGACTAGACACAATAACCTCGCCGAGTAGCATTCTCGAGGCGGGGCTAAGCGTAAGCGCGAGGCATAGCGCATCGGCATAAGTGTTACGCAAGCGGGGTACATGATCAATGTAAAAGCTTTCGAGCGAGTCGACTAAAGTCCGCGACCTGCATGATGAGGGATAAGGTCTTCGTGCGACCGTACTCTCCTCTTAGTTGTTTCACGATTAGGCTGTGAATCCCCAAATGCTTTAAGGTGTTTCACGCCTAAATGTTTAGCTATGTCAAGACCAATCAATAACGATTATACCGCTACGCTATTGGTGCATGGTTCGATAATGACCGCGGCTTCGTGGTATCCGCGTGGTTTTGTGGAGATATTAATACTACCCCACTCGGCTACAGCGGGGCCATCGGTCGCTCTCGGCGGCTCCGTCGAAGAACACCGCCATACCTGCTCCTTAGAGACCGTGTTAGCTTCATAAGGTTCATCGTGCATATCCCGATACAACTCGATTTTTCCTTCAGCGGATGGTTAGCCATAAGATCACACACGCCTTGACCCTTCATCGCTTCGAGGTTTGAAGTGGATGTCGTCTTGAGATAATAACAATGCCCATCTAGCCATTCGGCCATTCAACTGCCGGTGGGTCATAAATACCGTAGGGGTCGATTCTAGAGATGACGGTATAGTCCGTCCCACTAGATAATGCGCATCTTTTGGATGGCGAAGACCAAAGCCAAACATTCCTTCGAATGGGAGGATATCGATATTGACCCCGGCAATCCGAGGTAATAGGCTGCTGTTAAGTGGCCATTGTCATCGCCCCGTTAAAAGACTCGCTAACGATACTGTCAAGACGGACGAAATCGAAGGGCTTTCCGATTTAGGTGCAACTAACACAGGGGATTAGAAAGATATGTTTTGATCTCTTGAATGCCTTAGGCAATCTTCATCCCAAGCGAGCGATACACCTTTCTTCATGAGCTTCGAGAATGGTTGACATTTCCCGATAAATTGGAAATGAATCTGCGAATGTAAGCCAGCCCTTGGAGACCACGAAGCTCTCGAGGCTTCTAGGAGGTGGAAGTTCTGAATAGCTTTGACCTTGTCCGGTCAAGGCGTATACCATCTGCTGTGACCACGAATCCTAGGAATTTACCACTTGACATCCCGAAAAGACTTGGTTGGGTTCATCTTCAAGCGATGTGCGCATTATCTCAAATGTTGTCTTCAAGTCATGCAAGTGATCACTTTGCGGCGACTCTTGACTACTAAATCATCTACGTAGCATTCCAATCGCTTTTCATAAATGTTTTGAAAAATAGTGGTGGTACCTTCTGTATGTAGCCCTGCGTTTTCAAGCCAAAGGGCATGGCGTATAACGGTATATTCGGCGGTGTTGAAGCGATGTGCTTTTCATCATCAGGATGCATTTTGATCTGATTGTACCCTGAGAAGCCGTCCATAAAAGACATCCTTTCAAATCCACAGGTGTTGTCGATAATAAGATCCGTGATTGGAAGAGGAAAATCATCTTTCGGACATGCTAAATTTAAATCTCGATGTCGGCCTTGCGGTCGGATCTGTCCGTTTTCTTCAAAGCGGGTACTATATTGGCTACCGGTCGGGTGTTGAACCTCGAATGAACCACGCTTTGATCGGCTTCTCGATTTCTTTCTCGATGGCCTTCATGACTGAGGGAAAATGCGTCGTTCTTTGTTGTTTGACGAGCTTAGCACCTGGTTTGATATTAAGGCTGCATAGCCACCGAGGGTCTAAGCCAGGCATATCTTCATAACTCCAAGCGAAGACATCGATATATTCTCGTACCAAAGCGATGAGGTTCTCCTTTTCCTCGGTGGTCAAACTATCACTTATAAATATGGGTTTTGGATTAGCTTCGTCCCCCATATTTACTTGGACTATTTTGTCATCGATGGCGGTTCGTTGTTGAAGCGATGTTCCCATTGCATTCCAAGTCGTTGACTTAGCGGATCCTCAGATAGTGGCACGAGGTCATCTTCTTGAATCTCAATTGGGTGGTGAAGTCATATTGGCCATAAGGGACCTAAATTCATGTCCTACGGCGTCGAATTCGAGCTGTTTGAAGATGAGTGATCTGACTCACCCTTAGTCGTAACATGCCATGAGTGCGGTGACTCATATCCCAACCCTTTACGAGTTTTATGATAGTAATCATCAGGCTGGCCTTCCGGGACATAAGCAGATCGGATCGGTGTCCTGATGCCTTTCCCATAATTTAATCCCTCTTTGTGAAGGAAGTCATACCCCATTTTCTTCATCAAGTGTTGTGCTGTGGGCGAAAAATATGAAAATTAGGGTTCCTTTTCCTTTATTTTGGGTTGTTCTAACTCATTTTGCAACGGCTTATTGACCTTCCCAAGGATAATGTCTTTCTGATCATTATTCCCGGCCGGTACCACAAAACCGCCATGAAGAGTTAGAGTGCCTTTGGGTGCGTCATGAGCGGCGGTGAATCGGCATGTGCAATGTAGATTCAGCATACAACCGTGGAAGAATTTCTGACATCAAGTCAGTATGACTTTTAACACCCGGCGCGTAAGCTAAATCATAATTTTCATTGAAAATGACTATATCGTCATCAGGATCATTGGATCGATTACAAAGGGTTTTACATCATTAAAAACAACTCCTTGTTCTGACTCTATGTCGCCTTCATTTCGCCATAGTCCTCGACCGTGGTTCACCGGTTTGGCCTTCCTCAAGGTAGTGGGCGAGAATCGGTAAAATAATTCTCCACACCTTTGAATGGTTGCCTTTCTGCGACCAATGTTTTAACCATCCCTTCTTCGTCTACGTACTTCATGCACTGATGCAACGTGGATGGAACGATCAGATTTTCATGGATCCAAGGGCGACCCAAGAGCAAATTGTAAGATGTATCCGCGTCGATGACATAGCAGGTAACATCTGTCTTCAAGTCTCCTATTTGGCATTTGAGTCTGATCTTGCCCAAGGGACGAGAATTGGAAGCATTGAAACCATAGATGGTGGTCCCGGTTGTCGCTCGATCGTGTCCCAAGATGTTGTATGATTCTCGGTGGGATGATGCTCAATGCGCATCCCGTCAACTTGAACTCCGGTTGATTCGGACGAGAACCAATATAGCCAGTGAAGTACAACGGCCTATCATGCTTTGGGTTCTTCACTTGCATGTCCTCCGATGAAAAAGTAATGCAAGGTATCGGCCCTTTGAAGACCTGATGACATTGGGCAAGCTACATTGTCCTTTACGGGAAATGGCGAGGCAGCCGTTATCATAGCGCTTCTCATGAGCTTCTACGGTAGATTGAGAGAGACGCAAGAGCTCGAATAAAGTGATCCTCGCCGGGATGTTGGAGAGTTGGGCTAAAACATCGAACTGGAAAGGGGCCTTCGAAGTTTCAGGCGTGTCCTTCCTGAGTGCTTTGTTGTAGCGGATCTCCCTTGTCTTGGGCTCACTGACTGGCGCCTTTGCTGCTACTTCGGGTGTTACCTCGGGATACTCCCTTAAGAACTCTTTTCCACCTCGGGTGGCCAACGAATGCGAGGTTGTGCGGCGGTGCGATTTGCTCCTTTTAAAGCGGAGAGGTGGCATTACAAGTCTTCCCTTTGGACTTTGAAGAAGTCCATTGTTCATCTGATAACAAGTCAGGGTGAACCCACATAATTTTGCCTTTCGGCGTAGTGTAAGGGACCATACCTTGTGCCTCCCGCTGCTGGAGGTCGAAGTTCACAACTCTGGCTTCTGCTTGATGGATCGGTTTTACACCATCCTGCACTTGGAATTCCGCAAAATCGCCAAATTGGAGAGCGACCATGTTTGCAGACACCTTCTTCTGATCCTCCCGCAGAGTCATAACACCTGCTTCTAACAAGACTTGGATCTTGTCTTTCAAGATGTAGCATGACCCTGTCGGATGGTGTACCATTCGATGGTACATGCAGTATTTGGGATCATCCGTCCTTGAAGCTTCCTCCGGTTTCTTTATTTCCGGAAGCGTGATCTTGTTCATCTTGAGCAAAGTCTTGAAGATCGGGACAACCTGATCATCCTTGAAGTCATACTTCTTCATAGGACGGTTATCGGAGGCATTCGGTTTCTGCTTAAAAGGCCTTGAAGAAGGTTGAGTCTCCACAGCTAGAGTCTCCTTCCCCTTCGATTGTTTTTGAGGCATAAAATTGCTCTGATTATCCCCTTTTTTAGAACGATAGTCCTGAGGTTCTTCTGCCTCTATCCTCTTAAGCATGTTTTCAACTTGCTCGCCTTGCCTCACCAAGTCTCTCCAAGAGTGTGCTTCAACTGCACCCATCTTCGAAAGTATGTTAATCGAGAGGTTGGCTCTGCACATCGCGATGAATGTAAACTTCGAGACTTGGTCCCGGAATGCAAGGATTGATTCGAATCGCGGCGAAAGTCTTGTGAGACTCCGTCTTCTTTTGCTTTTCGGCCAACAAAGTGGCCATAGACACCTCAGTGTCATCATCGAAAAATCGGGCCATAAAAAGCCTTTGCAAATCTTTCCAAGAGCTGATAGAACCGGGCTCTAACCTTCGAAACCACTCGAAAATGACTTCCTTAAGAGTGCTAATGAATAATCGGGTCATGATAGGATCGTTACCCGTTATATGCCGGTTCGCTTGGACGAGGTTCATCCCTTTAGAGGGGACCTCATGTTCTTTGGCGAGATTAGCCACTCAAACAAGGCTCATTCTTCAAGTGGACCTCACGTTGTGGCGAGGTTAGCCACTTGGGCGAGGTTCATCCCTTTAGAGGGGACCTCATGTTCTTTGGCGAGATTAGCCACTCAAACAAGGCTCATTCTTCAAGTGGACCTCACGTTGTGGCGAGGTTAGCCACTTGGGCGAGGTTCATCCCTTTAGAGGGGACCTCATGTTCTTTGGCGAGATTAGCCACTCAAACAAGGCTCATTCTTCAAGTGGACCTCACGTTGTGGCGAGGTTAGCCACTTGGGCGAGGTTCATCCCTTTAGAGGGGACCTCATGTTCTTTGGCGAGATTAGCCACTCAAACAAGGCTCATTCTTCAAGTGGACCTCACGTTGTGGCGAGGTTAGCCACTTGGGCGAGGTTCATCCCTTTAGAGGGGACCTCATGTTCTTTGGCGAGATTAGCCACTCAAACAAGGCTCATTCTTCAAGTGGACCTCACGTTGTGGCGAGGTTAGCCACTTGGGCGAGGTTCATCCCTTTAGAGGGGACCTCATGTTCTTTGGCGAGATTAGCCACTCAAACAAGGCTCATTCTTCAAGTGGACCTCACGTTGTGGCGAGGTTAGCCACTTGGGCGAGGTTCATCCCTTTAGAGGGGACCTCATGTTCTTTGGCGAGATTAGCCACTCAAACAAGGCTCATTCTTCAAGTGGACCTCACGTTGTGGCGAGGTTAGCCACTTGGGCGAGGTTCATCCCTTTAGAGGGGACCTCATGTTCTTTGGCGAGATTAGCCACTCAAACAAGGCTCATTCTTCAAGTGGACCTCACGTTGTGGCGAGGTTAGCCACTTGGGCGAGGTTCATCCCTTTAGAGGGGACCTCATGTTCTTTGGCGAGATTAGCCACTCAAACAAGGCTCATTCTTCAAGTGGACCTCACGTTGTGGCGAGGTTAGCCACTTGGGCGAGGTTCATCCCTTTAGAGGGGACCTCATGTTCTTTGGCGAGATTAGCCACTCAAACAAGGCTCATTCTTCAAGTGGACCTCACGTTGTGGCGAGGTTAGCCACTTGGGCGAGGTTCATCCCTTTAGAGGGGACCTCATGTTCTTTGGCGAGATTAGCCACTCAAACAAGGCTCATTCTTCAAGTGGACCTCACGTTGTGGCGAGGTTAGCCACTTGGGCGAGGTTCATCCCTTTAGAGGGGACCTCATGTTCTTTGGCGAGATTAGCCACTCAAACAAGGCTCATTCTTCAAGTGGACCTCACGTTGTGGCGAGGTTAGCCACTTGGGCGAGGTTCATCCCTTTAGAGGGGACCTCATGTTCTTTGGCGAGATTAGCCACTCAAACAAGGCTCATTCTTCAAGTGGACCTCACGTTGTGGCGAGGTTAGCCACTTGGGCGAGGTTCATCCCTTTAGAGGGGACCTCATGTTCTTTGGCGAGATTAGCCACTCAAACAAGGCTCATTCTTCAAGTGGACCTCACGTTGTGGCGAGGTTAGCCACTTGGGCGAGGTTCATCCCTTTAGAGGGGACCTCATGTTCTTTGGCGAGATTAGCCACTCAAACAAGGCTCATTCTTCAAGTGGACCTCACGTTGTGGCGAGGTTAGCCACTTGGGCGAGGTTCATCCCTTTAGAGGGGACCTCATGTTCTTTGGCGAGATTAGCCACTCAAACAAGGCTCATTCTTCAAGTGGACCTCACGTTGTGGCGAGGTTAGCCACTTGGGCGAGGTTCATCCCTTTAGAGGGGACCTCATGTTCTTTGGCGAGATTAGCCACTCAAACAAGGCTCATTCTTCAAGTGGACCTCACGTTGTGGCGAGGTTAGCCACTTGGGCGAGGTTAGCGGTGAGCGGCGTTAGTCTTATGGGCGAGGTTAGCGGTAGGCGGCATTTGTCTTGTTTTGAATGAACCCCGTGATGATGATGAGGTTCGTTGACTTTCTTTGGACGATAATGGAATCCGTCCAACGAGACCAAAGCTCGAGCACGTCGGTGAGCTTGGTTACGTCGGCGTTATGCAGCGCGTCTTGAGAGTGGATCGTTAGAAGGTCCGGTCTTCACACAAGCAGAGCGAGGCCCGCCAGAAGCCAAAACTTGGCTAACAACATCCGAAGTTGACTTGGGTTGCTTAACAACCCACCTCTTAGCCTGCTGGCTAACTTTTGGAGCCTTGTCTTTGAGAGACAGAGGCTGATTGTCGAGGTTCGCTCGAGAGGATTCAGTAGAAGCCACGGGGGCTGAAGTCTCATACGAGACTCGACGACACTTGCGTGTCTTCACTGGGCTAGATGCCCCAGAGGAAAGAAACTCCTCGTACTTACTCTGATCGAATTCAATGACCAAGGTTTAAACCTCGGTTCCAATTGCAACCTTGTCTGATTGCGCCACCACTAGTTCATCGGAATGAATGGTCGCTCCCACTGTGGTCGCCATCTTCTGTAGAGTCGAAAAAGTTTATTGATTGAATGAATGTGTTACAATCAAATTCTCTCGATTACAGAGGAAGAGAAGATTGATTTGACTTCTCTTTTGTATGGGTTCTTGGTGACGAGAGGATGCTTCACTCGATGCTCAAGTCGAGATTGCTTCCCGTTGACGATCAGATCAAAGCCGCAAACGATCTAGAGGTTGCTGATGAGATTTCGATCTCTCTCCTGCGCAAGTGTCTAAATCTCCAAGTCTAAAAACCTCCCCTTGCAATAGTCGTCCAAGACTATTTATAACAGTTAAGCACACAACTGGTGTGCTATAATCGTGGGAACGTGAGTTAATTGATGTGGACGTGGGTATAACTGATATCCACTATTTAGTTCACGTGGGCATGCGTGGCGCCGTGGTGCGTTGGCTTTCTTTGTTATGGCGAGCTTGAGCCGTTAGATGACGAAGCCGCTCTTCATTGGTGGTGAACCTTGATTGAATGACGGTTCGCTACTTGGGTGAACCGGTTGGATAACGAAGCCATTTGCTTGGCGAACCTCGGTGAGTGAAGGGCTTATTTGCTTGGCGAACCTCGGTGAGTGAAGGGCTTATTTGCTTGGCGAACCTCGGTGAGTGAAGGGCTTATTTGCTTGGCGAACCTCGGTGAATGGAGAGCTTATTTGCTTGGCGAACCTCGGTGAATGGAGAGCTTATTTGCTTGGCGAACCTCGGTGAGTGAAGGGCTTATTTGCTTGGCGAACCTCGGTGAGTGAAGGGCTTATTTGCTTGGCGAACCTCGGTGAGTAAAGAGTTTAAGCTACTTGGCGAACCTCGGTGAGTGAAGGGCTTATTTGCTTGGCGAACCTCGATCTCAAGCTCGCAACTAGTAAGCTTATGACCCTCGTCTTCATGCTTACATGGATTTTTTTTGACTGTCTACAATTTATTATTCCAAAGAAGAAAATGAGTCAGATCTTAATTTTGAGAAATCTTTAGTGTGGAGTCAAGATTTTAGAGAAAACAGATCCGTCTTTCTAACGCTGAAACCGTGTTGAATGCATGCTTCTTTGATCTAACTTTTGAAGAACTCTTTTATGATGAACTTAGTTTTTAGAAAATAAACAACAACCAGACTTCAAACCTCAAACATAGATCTTGTGTTTGAGGAAATTTTAAAAAGAATTGGTTGGACAAGCTTTTGTTAATAAGGAATCTAAGTTCAAAATGCATAACATCATTGATACCTACCTTCAATTGTTACAAAAATCATTGAAAACCTTGGAATATTTTGAATTTAAGTACATCATTGATTATATCATTTTGAATGTCTTTAAAATTTAGGGTAGAATTTTTAGCAATAAGGTAGGATTTGATGTAGAATATGAGCTTTTCATGTTTAATCCTTCATTCTACATCTTTAATTTTGTCTCAAAATAATAAAAGAATTTATTCTTATCTCAATTGAGAGTTTTTGTAACTTTTGAAAAAAAGGGAGAAATTAAAAAAGAAAAAAAAAAAAAAAAAAGAGAAGAAGAAATTTTGACTTCATACTCCTCATACCAAAGTTAATAGCAGATTTTTCATTAGAACAAATGTAAGTGCTTTCATTTTTATCTACTTTACTTTGTACATTATAGAGTTTGCATTGAGGACAATGTAAAATTTAGGTGTGGGGGTGGGGATTAGTCATTTTTCTCTTCATCTTAGTCATTTTTCCTCTTTTTCTTACCATTTTTCTCTTTTTATGTCATTTTTTCTCTTTTTCATAAAAGTAGAGTCACTTGCCAACTTAATAGAGTTGATTAATAATTGATCTATTTGATAAAATTTAAATTTTCTAATCCTTAGTTAGTTTTATACTCAAGTTTAACTTTTATGATAACTCTAAATAAATTTTTTAAAAATAATTTTCAAAGTAGTATACTTCACTTAAGTCTTTACTTAGACTTTTAATTAAAGTAATGAAATTTTTGCATGCTTATCTTAGAGTTGAAAATAAATTTTCAAGTTATCTTGATCTAAATTTTTTAGACATATATATACATATACACATATATATATTATAAAAAAACTAACTTTACAAAAGAAGAGTCACGAAAAATAGGCACCAATTAAAATTCTCTTAAAATTCAAGGTGGTTCTATCTTACTAAGCCTAAGTTGACCGAGTAATTAAGTTCAAGGAGTATTTTCATACTTAATAACCTAAGCCCAATTGGGTTGGGACTCATTGGCCCAAAACTTCGTTAAATGGTCACTTAGAAAGCCCGATCAAGTAGAACAAAATCACCAAAGAATAAAGAGTTTTAAAAATTTACTAACAATGTTTTTATATACATAGTTATATTTATATATATGTTCTTGAAAAATAAATTGATTAAGAGACTTGAAAATTGTTTAAAACAAAGAGTTAGCATGTTCTTCTCAAAACTTTTAAATTAAATTTCTAAGTTACACTTAGTTTTGTATACTTATAATGAAAATATTTTCTAAGAGATTTACTTTGGAGTTATATATAAAAATATTTTTTGAGTAAAAACTAGCTTCAATTAGAATGTTAAATATATCAAGTGAATTAATTATACTTTGACTTCTTTAAATTGGCAAGTTGACTGAATTTTGTGGGTATATTCACTGCAAACCCTCACGAGACTACAACTCGTCCACTAGGGTAACCTAAGGGTTTAAAGGCTTGTTGTATGCGCTAAATACAATCGCGATTCCTGCGAAAGTGAGTTAGAAATTTTTTTTTCCTTTTTAATTTCTTTCTTGCTAGAGGACTAGCAAAAGTTTAGGTGTGGGGGTATTTGATCATCACATTTTATTGCACTTTTATACCCTCATTATCTATTTTATTTGAATAAATATATCTTCTAATAATAATTTTTATCTTAATTTATAGGTAATATAGAATTATTGAATAACAGCCCAAATGAAGATTATTTCAAGCCTAAAAGATCTCTAATGAAGCCCAGAATGCCTAAATTCAAACCCCACGACTAAGTTTAAAAGCAAAATCTCAACACTCATCACTTTCTTGATCACAATTATTAATAACTTGGCTTACAATTGAGAATCAAATCAAATATGGAAAAAATAAAGTCAAATTCGTGCTCAGGATGGTCAATCGCAAAGAAAAGATGATATCTCCCAATCCGGAAAGCAGAATTAAACATATTATATATGAAAATCGCCTATCTTGACTAGACGGAGCCATTCAAATTATTAGATTCTAAAAATTTTATTAGCAGCAACGGGTTATGATAGAAATCCGAATTTAATTGATATATATTCAATTATTTGAAGGTCAAGCTAAATTCTAAGAAGCCCAAGAGCATTTAAGAGAAACCCAAGAGTCTTAAATGAATTAAATACAAAAAAAATAAAGCCCACAAAATCCATCTCTCAAGGATGGAATCAATGGCCTAGATTATTTTAAGAGATCCTATGACTTTGAGGATTGCTTGGGGCCTAAGCCAAATCCTATGGTTGTGAGGGTTACTTGGGGGTCAAGACAAATCCAAGGGTTGTGAGAGATTCTTATTATCTATAAATAGAGGGGTAGAGTGAGGGCTTAAAGTGTGAAATATTTTGTAATAATTCCTTTTGGAGAGAAGGGTTACTCTTAATTAAGAAGACCTTCCAAAATTATAACTTTTATTGCAATCAATAAAAATATTTTCACCATTCATAATTTCTTTTCTTCTCTTTGTCCAAGGATGAAAAAGGATGAAGATGAAGAATTGAATATGTGGGTTTATATTTTTCTTTTCTTATTTTCTTTTCTTGTTTATTTCTTAATGCTTTGTAGAGTAGATTTACATTTATGTCTTTACTTTCATGTCTTTAATTTCATGTATTTACTTTCATGTCATGTTTTTAATTTATAGTATAGATTTATTTTCTCGCCAATAGTTTAGATTATTTTTATTTCATCTCCTTATCTTTTTATTCTTTTTCATCTCTCTTTTTATTTCTTTGTTTTATTTTCTAAAGATGTGGAACTAAACTCTTGTAGGAATTCTAGAATTGCATGAAACTAGTATTAATCTCTCTTATAATTTATGGATTATTCTCTTATGCTTAAATGATCACGTTTAGGATAATCAACTAGAGAACTAATTGATAGAAGAAGAATTGGATAATCTATGCTTGACTTAAAAGTGATAGGATAGAGTATGCTAATGAATTCTATAATTACTATCTCTTTGTTATTCTTTTCATAAGTATTAATTTTACTTGGATGATAATAGGATAGGTTATGCTTGCCTTAAAAGTGGTAGGATAGGCTATACTTAATAAATCTAAAGTAAAATGTGATAATAAGATAATAATTCATATTTTATAAGTGAGATAAGCTAGTGGATTCAATTCTAGATTACTCATATCTTTAATTGAATCCTCCATCTTTTACTTCTGATTTTATCTTTATTCTTGATTTTCTTTTCTTGATTTTATTTTCCTTTACATCTCACTCTCTCTCAATCTTGTTTTGATTTATTCGCACATATTCACATCCACTCTTTACCTTCCACTTTCAATCTCATTTTGCTTTCAATCTTGTTTTGATTTATTCGCACATATTCACATCCACTCTTTACCTTCCCACTTTCAATCTCATTTTGCTTTTATTTACATTTTACCACTTCGACACTCTTAATTTCTTCACACTCACTTTCATTCTCATTTTATTTTTATTTGCATTCAATCACAACACTCTCTAATCTCTCCACATTCACTTTCATCATGTTTTCACTCCTAATTGTCACACACACAACATAAGAACCGAATTTGATTAACTCCTACAAACACCTTCCTCGTGGGATCGATAACTTTTTATACTATAACTTGATGGTTGTATACTTGCAACTTTAGGGTCACATTTATTTATTTATCATTGTACATCTTATTTTATTTTACAATAAGATCAGTAGTTGCCTAAAACCCTATAAGATTGAGAATTTTTAAACTTTTAGAAGAGAATTGGGTTATTCATATATTAGACCGTCAGATCTTAAATAATTCTATATTATCCCCTTAAATCTCTGAAATTGCTCATAGCTCTCTCAAATCCTATGAGATACTTGTAGGCGTCGAAAATTGCTTATACGTCCCCGAACATAGCTTACGATGATAAGTTGGCGATTAACGATCCATCCGACGGCATAGCAACGAACCGTTAGCGACGTGACGACGAGTGACCGCGACGCAAGCGCATAAAGCGAAGTGGGTCAATGAAACGCATGAAATGAATCGGCAAAGCGTGCAAGTTAGCAATGTGGTGGATCGTGTGCGAGCGACGAAAAAAATCCAACCGTGAAGCCTCGAATCAGACAAATCGGCAATGCCGAACCAAACCAAAGCTCGGAACACCAGAGGAATGGTAAAGAACAAGCCTCGGAACAAACCCTTGGACTCGAAAAATAATGGAGAAAAGATGCGCGGAACTCGGCCGAAACCGAGACACCAAGTGGTGTCTCGACCAAGCTGAGACACCAAGAGGTGTCTCGGCCGGCCGAGACACCCAAAGGTGTCTCGGCTTGCCCGAGACACCTAGGTTTACTAGGCCTTTGGGCCCAGTTCTGACCCGCATCCGCTTGAAACTCTATAAATAAGAAGTGAGGGTCTCATTTGAAAGGGTTTGAAAATTTTTGAGAGGCTGAAGCTCTGTCAAATTGCCTTCTCACCTCAGATCTAAACTCGGGAGCGATGGCCGATCTTCTTCGACACCAGATCCAGATCTCGGCGAACTCTACAGGGCTATTATCCTCCTTCGTGAGATAATCCCCAGGGCTATTATCCTCCTTCGTGAGATAATCCCCTCAAAAAGGTTCGAGAGATCGGATCTCAGATCTACACCCGTTTCCTCCGGATCAAAACTTTATTTTTGATCCCGAGAAGAGCTTTGTTCTCGCTTGGTCAATTTCATTCGCTTTGGGCTATTATTTCCTTCGTGAAATAACCCCTTTTTACCGTGTAGATCTCTCTTCGAATCACAATCACGCGGCGGTCCACGGATGGAAAAGAAGTCCCCGGCATAGGCAAAGACACCCACGCAAGCGAGAATCCGATAAACGGGTCTCGTGTTTGTTTAGGGAGATAAAGTTATAATCTTTATTTTTTGTTGTAATCAGCCTTATAAAAAGGCGATCTTTTTATTTTTGAATTCGTTTGTAAACCCATAAAGGTGTAATGAATTCATCGGCAATGAAAATCAAGGAACCATCTTTCCCCGCGAACAAGCTGGCAACCACAATGGGAGTCAACGGTCTCAGATCTGAGATCGTCGTGTCACAACCGCGGATCCAGATCCCGATCGAAGAAGAGGTCGAATACGAGTTTGACCAGCAGAAGTTTGAGGAATACCTCTCATCCCCGTCCAGATCGTCCTCCCCCCGCAAATCCCGAAGGATCTCCACTGCAAGGAAGATCCGTTGGTCCTCGGATCGGGAATCTTGAGGTGAAGATTTCGATCCCGCCGCTACCAAAGTCGCAGTAAGCAGCATCCCTCCGGCATCCAAGGTGACCGGAGATGAAGATCTAAATTCCTCCGTGCAGGAGTTAACCACCGACGGCGCGCCACTTCTTTCGAAGAGAGCCCACCAACGGCGATGCTAAAATTTGGCACGTCAATCTGCTAAGGCAATGGAGTCGACGGACGGGATTCACTATGAGGCGGATCTCAGATCTAGAAGAGGTAAAAAGCCTCTAAATCAAGCAGCTAATGGCTCTTCCAAGCCGTCAACAAGTGAATGGGTCTGAGTCAAACGGAACCGTTCAACGCTTGAAGAGCACATCTAGAAGCGTCGCGCACTCCTTGCGCACGCACGAGCTCTCGTCTGAGAGGCCTGGATAATGAAGAAGGAGGAAGTGGCCAAGAAACCCTCCAAGATGTGCCAAGTGTGGAGGCCGAAACCCGGAACAACGGTTCGGGCCAAGGCTGAAGTATCAACTAAGGATCAGCCACCCCAAGTTGATTCTACAAAGACTCGACCACCCCAGGATGATCTCCGTCAAGGGAGGTCCGCCTCAATATCAATTCCACCTCCGGCAATCGCATCCAAGTCACCATCCACCTCAGTGCCAGCTTCGATCGAGCCCGCTGGAGCTTCCCGAAATAAAAAAATGGTGTTGGAGCACCTCAGCCCATTGCATGATGATCGAGGTAAAATTTCGATCAAAGAATTATTGGGCCCATTGAGAAAGCCCCGGGTCACTCCCAGTGCAGGGGGTCGCACCCACCTCAACCGTGACAGGAAGACTCCTATAGCTGCTCGCACCGGGCTGCGGATTGAAGTCCAAGAGCCCGTCAAAAATTCACACTCGTGAAAGCGCACGTCGCGGCGAGTGACTTTTGAAAGTCCTAATAAGGCAATTCATCCTCAGATGGAGACGTTTTCATCGAGCGACGAGGATGTTATACCTGAGAAGTCGTGCCAACACACGATAGGTTGCTTCGGCATTCATGCCGACGAGTTGTACTATTGTGCTGGGGGTATGAATAGATCCTGAAAGAGGAATGCCCTAGAATCAAACACGCCTTGCTTGTGCTCAAAACTGATCAAGGCAGTGTTGTCGGAGTGCAACTGTACCGGGACAACTCCAGAGAAGGTGTCGGTTTTTGATAGGCTTGGCACCAAGATGCCAGAGCCCAAGTCAAGGCGCTTTCGTAAAAGAAGAGCGTCGCTTCAAGACGATGATCTGCCAAAAGTCACCAGCAAATATGACTGGCAGAGGGACGTCGTCACGTACCATCCCTGGGACATCACAACGAATGACTCGATTGCGGTTCGGGACTGTCAGACGACCCAATTATCACAAGATGCAGAGGGGATTACCCTCAGATGACGAAGTGTCGGATCGCAGGCTTCTGCAATGGCTTCGATATCTGATTTCAGTGGGACAACCCCGTGAGGCATTCATGATCAGTGCGGAATAAGTAGCCCAGATGCTTGAAGAGGCTATGGCCAAGCAAAAGGAGAACTTCTAGTTCAAGATGCAGATGGCCATGCATTAAATGAGAGAAATGCATGACAAGCAAATCCAGTCACTAATGAATCGCCAGGGTGAATCAAGTCGTCCATAACAACTACGAGACGGCGGGCGGGGATGAAGGCAGCGCCAATGATCGTGCTGGTCAACAAAATGCCAGCGATAACACCGTCGTTCCTCCCCAAAATTAACCGAACAGAGATGTAGGGGAGAATGAGAAAATAAAGGACCTTGAGAGCAAAATCAATACTTTGATTTCCGCTCAAGAGGTAAAGAAGACGGGTATACCATGTCCTTACCTGAGGGAATGGGAATCAATCCTGTATCCGGCAAAATTTAGTCTCATCAACTTTACACCGTTCGACGGTAAGGGATCGCCCACTCAGCACTTGATCTATTTCAAGTCTCACCTGGGGGTTATCTCTGGCAACGAGCCCTTGATGGTTCGGTCATTCGTTGGCACCCTTCAAGGAGCTGCCTTCGATTGGTATCGCCGTCTCAAGCCAGGGAGCGTTAACAACTGGGATGACATGGAGGCCATGTTCCGCGCTAATTTCTTCAACGACGACACCGAGATATATATCGATTCGTTGTTGGATGAAAAACAGAAGGACGGGGAGACGGTGGACAATTTCGTCAAGCGGTTCTGAAATAAGGCAATGAATTGCCGGGACCCAATATCTGAGGAGTTTATCCTCCAGACCTGCGATAACAATCTCACCGACATACCGAAGCGATGGGAACAAAGACCGGCCCAAGACGCGGAAAGACTTGAAGGTGCTGAGCGTTTGATTATTCCTCAAAAGGAAGAAGACGTAAAGAGGTCACCAATGTAAATGCTCACAAGTCAAACTTTGTCCCACGAGGCAAAGAAAAGGCGCAGCAAAGCAAAGGACGAAACCAAACGCTCCAAATTACATACCAAGAAGAACAACCGCAAAGAAGAAGTACCACGCCAGCCCACGGCCCCAATGGCAGCAGCGACCTCAGAATCAGAAGTCGTCGAAACCA
The DNA here is from genome assembly GCA_012295165.1 of Asparagus setaceus. NCBI lineage: Eukaryota > Viridiplantae > Streptophyta > Magnoliopsida > Asparagales > Asparagaceae > Asparagus > Asparagus setaceus. Next base: position 70,057,460 of record CM022706.1, read on the forward strand.
AGATTCCCCAAGACTTATTCTTTCAAGGATGACGAGGTTCCCGGTATTTTCAAATACCTCCTGGAGAACAATAAAATCTAGCTGCCACCGATTGTGAATCAAGAGGAGGCAAAGAGGGTTACCGACCAAGTTCTCAGCATCATTGCATGTTCACCACCCGACAAAATCATGCTATCATCTCAAGGACAAGATCCAGGCCTTGATCGACGAAGGGGTCATTACTCCAAAGCTGTCCAAAGAAAAAGGTGGGCTAATGCAACGCCAATCGCCTTCGGTCAAGCATCTTGGTTTCAGGTGGAGCCCGTCATGAAGATAGATATGAAGATGGTGAATGAGGATCCTTATGGGCAACATGAGAAGGGCTCGTACACATACGACTCAACGGCGAATCCTCGTGGGTTCACCCCGACGGTCGGAAGATGATCAAGGCCTCTTCGTCCAAGAAGAAATCAAAGGGCAAAAGCAAACTGTGTCATGCCACCTCGGCGATCATGGAGAAGGATGACGAACAGATGATGACGTTCGAGCTCTCTGAGGAGGAACATGGAGTCTTCACCACCGGGGCGAACGCAGTACAAATACAAATACCCCGAAGCTTCTAATCCGAGCGTTAAAGGCGGCGAGCTAGGGTGGCGATGAACCCTCCTACGTCTTTGAAAAGTTGTAGCGACGCGTAAATACCAAGGAGGACACGGCCAAGCTGAAAGAGAAGCAACCCAAAGAGGTGCAAATTCCGAGGCAGTCTCATTTCAATCGATCGATTGGAAGAGACAAACCGGAGAATTCAAACTTCCAGCATCGCTTCGATATTATGGCACAATTGGCCAATATACCGGCGAGGATAACACTCTATGAGTTACTCCGGCTGTCGAAAGAAACCAGGGAGGCCCTACAAGAAGCCTTGGCTGATTCTGAAGTATTTCTCACTCAAGTCGAGCCAATTCCTGAAGAACCAGAGTTATCCGATCAACAATGCAATCTCGTAGCCAAACGCCTCCCCTGCATTACCTTTACCAAAAAGGATATGCAGATGAAAAACTCGAAGCATGACAGGCCGTTGTATTTCACCGGGTACATTGGCTCCAGCGAAGTCAACGGGATCCAAGTTGATCCGGGTTCCGCTGTGAGCATCATGCCCCTTCGCCTGATGTATAGCCTCAGGATTCCTGCCAGTAAGTTGGCATCTACAGGCATGATAATTTATGGATTTAACACCAGTGGGTCTCGGTCGCTTGGTAAAATTCGGGTAAAATGCCAAATGGAAGACTTAAAGTCTGAAGTCACTTCCTATGTGATCGATGCAGAGACTTTCTATAACTTATTATTGGATCAGCCATGGATCCATAATAACATTATAGTCCCCTCCACTCTTCATCAGTGTCTGAAATATGTAGACACAAATAATGAAGTCAAGATGATGGTCGCGGATAAGCAACCGTTTAAGGGGTTGGAGAACTATTTCTGAGACTCCCTCCTTCCGGTAGCTTGAGTTCGATCTTGAACCATCACCAAGGCTTGGACAAGCAGGAAGCCGATAACGGCTGGGCTTGATTACGATGGTGGTTTTGTCATAAATGACATTGTACCCTTTGTAGTCAATCTTGGCGATGAAGAATCGTCGGATAGCGGTTGTAATTGGCAACATGCCGACAATGAAATAAATGATGATTTAAATTTTCGTTGTCTTTGGTGATGTAATGAAGGGATTATGCGATGATCGAGTTGCACATGGATTCGATCATCGTGTGTAACGAAGCATCTCGAGATTCCTTGAACAATCTTGGTCATTCCGCCAAAACAAGAGGCGAGAAAGATTTGATCTATGGCAAAGGAGAGACGTTCCCGCTACGAGATCACTTCCCGAAGGGGGATGATGGCGAGGACAAACTTGGCGCTCACTTGTTGATCACGAGTCCGAGGCGAGTTTAATGAAGAAATGGAATGCTGACTGCCTTGAGGGGCGGGGGGTCTGTTTGGTAGAGGTCCTCAAATTCCACCCAAAGCCGCACACGTCCCCGAAGGAAAGCCCGATAACTACTATGGATTTAGGAGAGGACTAGGACACGTCTCTTCTTCAGATGACGAGTCTTGCTGGTTGATCAATAACCACTCATCCGATCTAGGAGATGGACATTCATCTGAGTCCTCTGCTTGGGATTCTGAAGTTAGCATCGGTAAATGTTCAAAGGGTTGATATCAAATATGACTACAACCGATCCTGCTACAATGGAGGATGACGAGCAGATGCCGGCATGGGAAGATCCGTGGATTCATCACTTGAATGTGCAATATGGGGATCGATTCGAACAGAGGGAACCCCCTACCGAAGATATAGTCGTTCAAATCAATATGGGCGACGAAGCTAATCCGAAACCCATATTCATGAGCGGCAGTCTCCCCCCAGATGAGAAAGAAGAATTAATCACCCTCGTTAGGGAATATATCGACGTGTTCGCTTGGAACTACGAAGATATGCCGGGACTCTACCCGAATGTGGCGACCCACCGCCTCAATATCAAATCGGATGCCAAACATGTCAAGCAACAGCAAAGACGGTTTCGTCCACAGATCATGGAAGCAATTGTGGCAGAAGTGAAGAGGCTCATAGAGGCAGGTTTCATCAGGGAAGAACAACATCCCGACTGGCTTGCGAATATTGTCCCGGTTATAAAAAAGAATGGGACAATCAGAATCTGCATCGATTACAGAGATCTGAATTTCGCATGCCCAAAGGACGATTTCCCTCTCCCAATCACGGATGTGATCGTCGACAATACGTGTGGATTCGAGAGGATGTCCTTCATGGATGGCTTTTCGGGTTATAATCAAATCAAGATGCACCCGGACGATGCAAAACACACGGCGTTCAGAACTCCATTCGGCGTTTTCTACTACACGGTCATGCCATTCGGGCTGAAGAATGCAGGCGCCACATATCATTGAGCAATGACAAAGATTTTCCAGGAACATCTCCGGAAAACGGTCGAGTGCTACGTCGATGACTTAGTTGTCAAGAGCCGCGATAAAATGACCACATCAATGACCTGAGGACGGTGTTTGCTCTCATGCGGAGCCATCAATTGAAGATGAACCCTACCAAATCCTTCCTCGGAATGTCCAGCGGTAAATTCCTTGGATTCGTCGTTACCACTAAGGGTATCCACATCGACCCAGATAAAGTGAAGGCGATAAATGAGTTGCAACCCCCGAGAAACCTGAAAGAACTCAGAGGGTTACAAGGGCGACTAGCGTATATCCAGCGATTTATATCGAATCTCTCCGAAAAATGCCAGCTGTTCTCTAAGCTAAACAAGAAGGGTGTGTCATTTGTTTGGGACGACGCCTGTCAGAAGGCATTCAAGGATATCAAAGCATATCTGGCGAATCCTCCCGTTTTCGTTGCACCGAAGTCAGGTAAACCATTCTTGATTTACATCAAGGCGATGAACCACTCGTTAAGCGCTTTGCTCGTGCAAGACGATGACAACGGTCACGAACAGGTAGTGTATTACCTGAGCCGGACTTTAGTGGGTGCTGAATCCCGCTATCCGATGATCGAGAAGGAGTGCCTAGCATTAGTCTTCGCGATACAGAAAATGCGGCACTACTTAGTTAGGCAGACGATTTATGTTATCTCCAGCGTAAATTCAGTCCGGATATTCATGACGCAACCAGCCTCCATGAATTGGTGCTTGGTGAAATGGGCCTTGCTCTTGTCTTAATACGGCCTGCACTTCAAGCATTAGAAGTCGGTCAAAGGACAGGTAATTTGCGATCTCTTGGCAACCAACCCAACAACGGATACAGCTGAGTTATATGACGACTTGCCAGATGAGACTCACGAAGTCAACACTACATCGCACTAACAAGTATGGTAGCTCTACTTTGACGGAGCTTCTCGAACAACCAACGTGGCAAGTACCCCTGGATGTTCTAAGATTTCTTCCGGAGTTAGAGTCGTCTTAGTTCCCCTGGGGAAGTATGTGATGCCTCGGGCTTACTCGCTAACCGAGCCATGTTCCAATAATGTGGCCGAATACAACGCACTACTCATTGGACTTAGTTTCGCCAAAGAGCTGGGGGTCGAATATCTCAAAGCTTTCGGGGATTCTCAACTCATCGTCAGACAGATCCGCGGGGACTATGAAGTCAGAAACTCAAACTTAATGCCATATCATCAGGCGGCCGTTGAGATGGCAGACTCGTTTGAAGGATTTTTCATCGAGTATATTCCGCGCCTCCAGAATGCGTTGACGCATTAGCAGCATTAGCAGTATCATTGGCGCAACCTCCCGAGTCTGAACAGTTAATCACTGTAAGAACTCACCAACTCTTCGTGCCAATATATAGCGAAGAAGAGTACGACAAAGGGGTGGTCATCAAAGAGGTGCACTCAACCCAAGTTGAACTGGAGCCCCGGGATTGGCGTTTTCCTATAATCGACTACGTCCTATATGGTATTTTGCCAGAAGATGTAAAAAAGAGGGAATCAATCTGACGAAGAGCGCCAAAGTTCTTTTATAATGCAGAGACCCAGACGTTATATCGTCGCGCATATGACGGCCTACTGCTTCGGTGCCTCTCGAAAAAAGAAGCAGAAGAGGTCCTTGAGGAAGCACACAGAGGAGAGGCTGGTGCACACCAACCTGGTCCCAAGCTTTATGATCGTGTCAGAAGAATGGGGTACTTCTGGCCAACGATGATTAATGATGCAATCGAGTACGCTCGAAAGTGCTACGCGTGTCAAATACATGCGAATTACATGCATCAACCCCCGGAGCAGTTGCATCCTTCGGCTACATCATGGCCGTTCGAGACATGGGGTATGGACATTGTAGGTCCTATTTTTCCCCCGTCAGTTAAAGGTGATCGGTTAATCCTCGTAATCACCGACTACTTCTCTAAGTGGGCTGAAGCAATTCCGCTTAAAGAAGTAAAGATAAATAACGTCATCAGGTTCATCAAGCATTACGTCATCTATCGACACGGCGTGCCGAGACGGATCATACATGACAACGGTCCTCAATTCATCAGCAATGCCTTTGTCAGGTTTTGCGAGAAGTTCAAAATCCAAGACGTCTCATCGAAGGCTTATAATCCTGCTGCAAACGGATTAACAGACGCATTCAACAAGACAATCATTAAGATCTTGTTGAAACTCATGAAGACCAATAAACGTGATTGGGACGATAAACTTGGAGAAGCACTCTGGGCATATCGCACCACAATACGCACGCCAACCGGAGCTACACCATATTCTCTGGTGTACGGATGTGAAGTTGTACTTCCATTAGAAGTCCAAATCCCGCCACTCCGTATCGCCCTCGCAACTGAGATGACAACAGAGGAACAACATCGGAGGCGTCTTGAAGAGCTCGAGATGCTGGACGAGAAATGCTTGGAAGCTCAACAACACATCAAGTTTTACAAAGCCAGAATGTCAAGGACTTTTAACAAAAGAGTCCGACAGAGAAGCTTCAGAGAAGGAGACCTGGTCCTCGCTGCTCGACGATCGATAATCCTCACTTCTAAGAAGAAGGGTAAGTTTGAACCCAAATGGGAAGGACCGTTTGTGATAGACACAGCCTATTCGAACGGTGCGTATCGCCTAATCACCCAAAATGGCGACAGACAATTAATGCTGATAAATGGGAAATTCCTGAAAAAGTATTACCCTTAGTACATTCAGGATAACCCATTTTGATGGGAAGTTCCTCAGGAGATATTTCACCCATTGTCATTGAGGATAACCCTAAATCTGTCCTCCACCATAAATTCCCTCACTGATCAAATTCATTGACGGTGAGTCTACTAAATAAAAATCTTTTTGGTCCAATCCACCAGCAAAATCCCCTCTTGATTCCTTCCATGAACAAGAGGTCCACTTTCAAAGCTGGGATCCCCTTTTGATAAACAAGAGGGCCCCACTTCCTCCACTTTGGTCACGCCTTCTCACGGTTAGGGCTGAAGTTAGAATTTCATCTCGATAAATGAGAAATCACTTCCAGATCAGGTAACGAATCCTATAAAAGTGAAAGTTACCTGAATCTTTTTGATTCTCGGAGTGGAGATCCCACTCTTAGTTTCACCTCCTGCGATTCTCGAAGTGGAGATCCCACTTTTAGTTTTCTTTTTCCTGGAGATAGAATATAAAATTCTTCCTCTCCAAAAGTAAGAGATAGGATATAAAATCCTTCCTCCCTTGTTTCGGGTTCGTCTTTACCCTTAAAAAGAAGACCTAGAGACAGGATATAAAATCCTTCCTCTCCATCATCGGGAGATAGAATATAAAATTCGTTCTTTCCCACATTAGTTTCAAGTTTCACTTTTTCCGATTTAGTCTTTTCTCCGTGAAAAAGACACCAAGATTCATCTTGGGGTATTTTATCCTGAAGTCTAAGTAGGGATAAGCCTGCATCTAATACATGTAGCCAGTTTAGTCTTTTATCCGATTGAAAAAAACACCAGAATTCAAGTCTGGAGAATTTTATCCCGAAGTCTATGTAGGGATAAGTCTACGCTTAACACGCGTTGCCGGATTAGTCTTTTTCCATAAAAAAAGACGAAGCCTATGTATTCAACATCATAGCACAAAGCCTAAAAGAGTTTCATTCTTTTAGCACAACGTCATATGCAGAACAGGCTTAATCTGCATGCTAGCCCGATTCAAACGGTAGTCGATAAAAGCTCATCAAGTCCGTTAATGGCTGGGGGTTAGCCAAAAATCCCAGAGTCAACGCCTAACACGTGTCGCCAGTTTAGTCTTTTACCGAGTGAAGAAGACATTAGAATCCAAGTCTGGGGAATTTTATCCTGAAGCCTAAGAAGGGATAAAGTCAACGCCTAACACACGTTGTCGGTTAGTCTCTTACCCGTAAAAGATAACAAAGTCTACGTATTCCACATCGTAGCATTAAGCCTAAAAGAGTTTCATTCTTTTAGCACAGCGTCACATCCAGAACGGAGTTAATCCGCATGCTAGCCCGATTCAAATGGTAATCGGTAAAGGCTCATCAAATCCGTTGATGGCTGAGGGTTTGCCAAAAATCCTATGAATATTATGATTGATTATTTCAGACGAAATGAGAAATCATAATAAGCAATAAAGAAAAAGGAGAACGAAAATTTATTAAAGAGTCGAGTCTTTCAAATTACAGCTACTCAAATATTAAGTTTATGACACAAAATTTGTTGTTCTAGCTGGGACAACTCATTATTGTAAGCCCGTTGGAGCTCCTCCTGTAACTCAGCCTTGAAAGACTCCTCATTAAATATTAGTCTTGGCGTATTGTGAGGAAAGTTGCTTTGTTATTCATTGTCATTGAACTTGCTACGACTTCTTGGGCCTACAACAAAATTGAAAGAAATGCCTTTTATTTTAAAGTACAATAAAAGCGAAAATTATAACTTTTCTGAGCAAGCGCTTCGGATCTCTATTATCTGGGATCCTGGCTTGTGTGGGTTCTTCGCTGTCTTGGGGACTTTTTATTAGTCAGTGGACTACTGCGCAATTCGGATCTGGTAGAAACGGGATTACGGAACTTCTGAGGCGTAGAGGGCTCGTTTCACGAAGGAAGCGAAGCGCTAAGGGATCACACTCACGAAGGAGAGGATGCGCTGCGGGGATCGCACTCATGAAGGAGAGGATCGCGGGCGGTGAAATCTACTAGGAGAAATCCTGGCTATCCCGAAGGGTAATCGTAGTCTGACGGTTAAACACCTGCGATTGTAGATCGGCGTCGGTGAACTTCGTGCTTTCGCCGGTGCTCCGGAGCGGTCGTCGGCGGCTCCTAGATCTCGCGAGCTCTCTCACAAATATCGAGAAAATCCAACCTCTTGAAAATCGACTCAGGAAAATCCACGAAATCCGCCAATCGGCCTCTCCCCAGAGGAAGACCCCCTATTTATAGGATTGGGGGTAGGCGAACCACAAGTGGCTTCGGCCACTTGGCGAAACCACCTCGGCCATGTTAGTAAGACCACCTCATTCCACTGGCCAGAGTCCGTTTTCGCCGTTTTTCGCCCGTTTTGCGTTTAGCCGTTTTCTCGGTCTCGGGCTTAAGTCACGCCTATTGACTCTTGGTCTTTCGGGACTTAGATTCCGTGCGTATTTGGCTCGAGACTAACTCTTGGTTTGTTAGGTTCAGCGATTACGAAATCGATCGTCTATTCAAGTCCGGTTTAAGCCGTGCTTGTGGCGCTATGGGTTTGCCGTCGGGTTCGTGTCTCAGCGATTGACGTCCGTATTATCGATGGGTTGTCATTAGCCGACTTCCCGTCCGCGAGTTGGTTTCGAGGATTTTGTAAGTATTTTTCAGCGCCGGATACCCCTCCAAAGTGTTCGGTCTTGTTCTTTTATAGGCGAGCACGGAATACTTTGGACATGATGGTTCCCGACCGATTCGTGAGAGGTCCCAAAGTTAGCTTCAAATCTTTGATTCTTCGGATCATCCGATTAGCCGTAGGATTTACGATAAAGTCGCGGTCTTTGCATTTATTGTCCGACCGCTTGTTGAAATCTTGATTCGAAGCTAGTGGGTGAGTTTTGTTTGTAACTCGTGTCGGTTGGTTGTTGTTTGACTAACCATCAGACTTTTGGACTTCTCCGTATATCGGTGAACTCCTTGTTGGCGACCGTTGGTGGTGTTGAATCGTGGAAATTCATAACCCTCAATCGGCTAATTCTTCCATCATCCGCAGCGTGTTGTTGGTTTGATCATAGCGGGAGGAAAAATATTTTCATGGAGATATCCTCAGGGATTCCTTGTCGAAGCGAGGAGACCATTTGGCCTTCAACCATCGTCCTAGCCTTCAATCGTGAGTCGCGGCGTTGGCCGTTGTCGGGATATGATTATCCACAGCGGGAGAAGTTTCTTCGAAACTAGACACGTTGTCCGGTGTCAATATGATTTTCATGCCTCGTCAGATCATTCCCTTTTTTTTGGATATTATGGTGGGAGGAAATTAAGGGTTATCGAGTTATCCTTAAGAATATGGATTTATTCTCCAGGAACTTCTCGTTGAAAATTAGAAAACAGTTTATACTCGTATTCCTGATTGGAGTAGGATTAGGTGACTCGTTGATTTGCATCGATGCTATCCGCACGATCGAGTTATCCTTAAGAATATATTTCTTTTTATGGAAATATTCTTCTGGGAACTTCTCGACAAATTAGGAAACAGTTTATACTCGTAATCCTATTTGAAGTAGGATTAGGCGTAGCGTTGATTTCGCGTCGATGCAATCCGCGATCGAGTTATCCTAAGAATATTTTTATGGAAATATTCTTAGGAACTTCTCGACAAAGTAGGAAGCGGTTTATACTCGTAATCCTATTTGGAGTAGGATTAGGCGTAGCGTTGATTTCGCGTCGATGCAATCCATACGATCGAGTTATCCCTAAGAATATATTTCTTTTATGGAAATATTCTTACGGAACTTCTCGACAAATTAGGAAGCGGTTTATACTCGTAATCCTATTTGGAGTAGGATTAGGCGTAGCGTTGATTTCGCGTCGATGCAATCCGCGATCGAGTTATCCTAAGAATATTTTTATGGAAATATTCTTAGGAACTTCTCGACAAACTAGGAGCGGTTTATACTCGTAATCCTATTTGGAGTAGGATTAGGCGTAGCGTTGATTTCGCGTCGATGCAATCCATACGATCGAGTTATCCTAAGAATATTTTTATGGAAATATTCTTAGGAACTTCGACAAAGTAGGAAGCGGTTTATACTCGTAATCCTATTTGGAGTAGGATTAGGCGTAGCGTTGATTTCGCGTCGATGCAATCCGCGATCGAGTTATCCTAAGAATATATTTCTTTTATGGAAATATTCTTAGGAACTTCTCGACAAATTAGGAAGCGGTTTATACTCGTAATCCTATTTGGAGTAGGATTGGGCGACAGCGTTGAATTGCGTCGATGCAATCCGCGATCGAGTTATCCTAAGAATATTTTTATGGAAATATTCTTAGGAACTTCGACAAAGTAGGAAGCGGTTTATACTCGTAATCCTATTTGGAGTAGGATTAGGCGTAGCGTTGATTTCGCGTCGATGCAATCCATACGATCGAGTTATCCCTAAGAATATATTTCTTTTATGGAAATATTCTTAGGAACTTCTCGACAAATTAGGAAACAGCTTTATACCGTAATCCTATTTGGAGTAGGATTAGGCGTAGCGTTGATTTCGCGTCGATGCAATCCATACGATCGAGTTATCCTAAGAATATTTTTATGGAAATATTCTTAGGAACTTCTCGACAAACTAGGAGGCGGTTTATACTCGTAATCCTATTTGGAGTAGGATTAGGCGTAGCGTTGATTTCGTCGATGCAATCCGCGATCGAGTTATCCTAAGAATATTTTTATGGAAATATTCTTAGGAACTTCTCGACAAAGTAGGAAGCGGTTTATACTCGTAATCCTATTTGGAGTAGGATTAGGCGACAGCGTTGATTTCGTCGATGCAATCCGCGATCGAGTTATCCTAAGAATATATTTCTTTTATGGAAATATTCTTCCGAACTTCTCGACAAATTAGGAAGCGGTTTATACTCGTAATCCTATTTGGAGTAGGATTAGGCGACAGCGTTGATTTCGCGTCGATGCAATCCATACGATCGAGTTATCCTAAGAATATTTTTATGGAAATATTCTTAGGAACTTCTCGACAAACTAGGAGCGGTTTATACTCGTAATCCTATTTGGAGTAGGATTAGGCGACAGCGTTGATTTCGTCGATGCAATCCATACGATCGAGTTATCCTAAGAATATTTTTATGGAAATATTCTTAGGGAACTTCGACAAAGTAGGAAGCGGTTTATACTCGTAATCCTATTTGGAGTAGGATTAGGCGTAGCGTTGATTTGCGTCGATGCAATCCGCGATCGAGTTATCCTAAGAATATATTTCTTTTATGGAAATATTCTTAGGAACTTCTCGACAAATTAGGAAGCGGTTTATACTCGTAATCCTATTTGGAGTAGGATTAGGCGTAGCGTTGAATTGCGTCGATGCAATCCGCGATCAGTTATCCTAAGAATATTTTTATGGAAATATTCTTCCGGGAACTTCTCGACAAACTAGGAGACAGTTTATACTCGTAATCCTATTTGGAGTAGGATTGGGCGACGCGTTGATTTGCGTCGATGCAATCCGCACGATCGAGTTATCCCTAAGAATATTTTTTATGGAAATATTCTTCCGGGAACTTCTCGACAAAGTAGGAAATAGTTTATACTCGTAATCCTATTTGGAGTATCGGAGGATCAGTTTAACCATCATATCCGAGAAACTGGAGCTCACGGAACAAAAGTTGTTGAAGTTGAGGAGGAGGCTTCGAAAATATCAAACAGCAGCGATGAGTCCTTCAAGACTAAATTGCAAAATGAGCTCCAACGACGATGAGTCTTCCAACAACCTATCTTTTGCCGTGAACCTGATGTTTGGACAACTATAGGATTTTTGGCAAACCCTCAGCCATCAATGGATTTGATGAGCCTTTACCGATTACCGTTTGAATCGGGCTGGCGTCGCGGATTATCTATACGTTCATGCGTGGCGTTGTGCTAAAAGAATGAAACTCTTTTAGGCTTAATGCTATGATGTTGAACACATAGACTTTGTCATCTTTACGGGCAAAGAGACTAACGTAGCGTAGTAAGTAGACTTATCCCTTCTTAGGCTTGGGATAAAATACCCGAATCAAACTCGGTGTCTTCTTCAATCGGAAAAAGACTAAACCGACAGCAGCGTGTGAAGCGTTGGCTTTATCCCTTCTTAGGCCGGGATAAAATACCCGAGAATCAAACTCACGGTGTCTTCTTCAATCGGAAAAAGACTAAACCGACAGCAGCGTGTGGCGTTGGATTTATCCCTTCTTAGGCTTGGGATAAAATACCCGAGAATCAAACTCACGGTGTCTTCTTTAATTGAAAAGACTAAACCGACAGCAGCGTGTGAAGCGTTGGCTTTATCCCTTCTTAGGCTTGAGATAAAATACCCGAATCAAACTCGGTGTCTTCTTCAATCGGAAAAAGACTAAACCGACAGCAGCGTGTGGCGTCGGCTTTTGGGTTATGGGCCAACCCGACCATCAATGGATTTGATGAGCCTTTACCGATTACCGTTTGAATCGGGCTGGCGTCGCGGATTATCTATACCGTTCATGCGTGGCGTTGTGCTAAAAGAATGAAACTCTTTTAGGCTTAATGCTATGATGTTGAACACATAGACTTTGTCATCTTTACGGGCAAAGAGACTAACGGCGTAGCGTAGTAAGTAGACTTATCCCTTCTTAGGCTTGGGATAAAATACCCTTAATCAAACTCGTGTCTTCTTCAATCGGAAAAAGACTAAACCGACAGCAGCGTGTGGCGTCGGCTTTATCCCTTCTTAGGCTTGGGATAAAATACCCGAATCAAACTCACGGTGTCTTCTTCAATCGGAAAAAGACTAAGCGACAGCAGCGTGTGGCGTCGGCTTTATCCCTTCTTAGGCTTGGGATAAAATACCCGAATCAAACTCGGTGTCTTCTTTAATTGAAAAAAGACTAAACCGCAACGCATGTGAGGCGTCGGCTTTATCCCTTCTTAGGCTTCGAGATAAAATACCCGAATCAAACTCACGGTGTCTTCTTCAATCGGAAAAAGACTAAACCGACAGCAGCGTGTGGCGTCGGCTTTTGGGTTATGGGCCAACCCGACCCTCAGCGGGTTTGATGAGCCTTTACCAACTACCGTTTGAGTTGGGCTAGCATGTAGATTATCTAAATCCGTTCTACACACAACGTTGTGCTAAAAGAATGAAACTCTCTTAGACTTAATGCTACGATGTTGAATACGTAGGCTTCGTCTTTTTCACGGGAGGACTAACCCGGCAACATGTGTGAGGCGCTGGCTTTATCCTTTCTTAGGATTTGGGATAACATTCCCCAAGATGAATCTTGGTGCCTTCTTTTGACCGGAGAATGATTGAACCGGAATAAGATTGATTGAGGTGGGAAAGGAAGAATGTATTCTATTTCCCGAAGGTGGAGAGGAAGGAGGATCTTGTCTCCTATCTCCGGGTAAGGGATGAACAAGAGAGGAAGGTTTTGTATCCTATCTCTTGCCAGTGGAGAGGAAGGAGGATCTTGTCTCCTATCTCCGGGTAAGGGATGAACAAGAGAGGAAGGTTTTGTATCCTATCTCTTGCCAGTGGAGAGGAAGGAGGATCTTGTCTCCTATCTCCGGGTAAGGGACGAATCCTGAAACAAGAGAGGAAGGTTTTGTATCCTATCTCTTATTGATGGAGAGGAAGGAGGATCTTGTCTCCTATCTCCGGGTGTTGGAAAGGAAGGATTTTTATCCTGTTTCCAGTGAAAGAGACTAAAAATGGGATCTCCATTTTGAGAATCTTGAAAGATGCAAGTAAGAATGGGATCTCCACTCCGAGAATCTAAGACAAGAGAGGAAGAATGTATTCTATCTCTTGCTTCTGGAGAGGAAGAATGTATTCTATCTCCAGGTGAAATGTGGGAAAGGAAGAATGTATTCTATTTCCCGCTGAGAAAGAAACTAAGAGCAGGATCTCCGCTCTGAGAGTCTTAAAAGAATGCGGATAGCTTTCACTTTTATAGAATCGCTAACCAAAATTTGAATGTGGACCTCTCGTTCGTGGAATGAATCGAGAGAGGATTTTGCTGGTGGTCGGACCAGGGAGATTTTTAGTGGGCCCACCGTCAATGAATTTGATCGGTGAGAGAATTTTGGGGGAAAATAAATTTATTTAGGGTTATCCTCAAGAAACGGGTAAAGTATTCCCGAGGAACTTCCCATCAAAATAGGTTATCCTGAATGTACTAAGGGTGGTACTTTTTCAGGAACTTCCCGTTTATCGGCATTAGTTGCCGGTCGCCAGTCTGGGTGATAAGGCGATATGCACCGTTTGAATAGACCGTGTCTATTATAAACGGTCCTTCCCATTTGGGTTTGAATTTACCTTTCTTTTTGGAGTTGAGAATTATCGGCCGTCGGCGGGGCGAATCTCCTTCCTTAAAGGTTCTCTGTCGAACTTTCTTGTTGAAAGCCCTCGACATCCTAGCTTGATAGAACTCAATGCATTGTTGAGCCTCCAGGCGCTTCTCATCTAACATCTCAAGCTCTTCGAGACGTTTTTGATGTTGTTCTTCGGTCGTCATCTCTGTTGAAAGGCGTCGCGAAGTGGCGAATCTGGATTTCCAGCGGAGAACGCTTCACACCGTGAGCCGGAGTGCGGGGTAGCTCTGTTGGCGTGCGTGCCGTTGTGCGATATGCCGGAGTGCTTCTCGAGTTTATCGTCCGGTCTAAGCTTGTTATTTTTCACAAGCTTCACAAAATTTTGATAATCGCCTTGTTGAATGCCTCGCTAATCCATTTCTTTTTGGATTATAGAACGTCGATGAGACATCTTGTATCTTGAACTTTTAGCGAGAATCGATGAAGGAATTGCCGATGAATTGGGGACCGCTGTCATGCACGATCCGTTTCGACACCATGTCGATAGATGACATGGTGTTTGATAAATTTGACGACGGTACTCGCCTTGACTTCTTTTAGCGGGATTGCTTGACCCACTTGGAAGTAGTCGGTGATCGCTAGAATAAACCGATCTCCTTTAGCGGCGGAGGAAAATGGGACCTACAACATCCATTCCCCATGTCTCGAATGGCGAGGATGTGGCGAAGGATGCAAGCTGCTTTCGGGAGGCGATGCATATAATTGCGTGAATTTGACCGCGTGGCATTTCAGGGTACTCGGCTGCGTCATTAATCATTGTGGGCCAAAGTAGCCCATTCTCCCGATTCGATCAGAGCTTGGGACTAGGTGAGTGCGCACCACATTCACCTTCGTGTGCTTCGAAGGACCTCTTACGCCTCCTTGTTTGAAAGGCATCGGAGTAAAGACCGTCATACCCGTGATATAACATCGGGTCTACGTGTTGTAAAAGAATCTTGGAGCTCTTAGCGGATTGACTCTCTCTCCCTTCGTCTTACGGCGAGAATACCATGCAAGACGAGTCGATGATAGGAAAGCCAATCTCGGCTCCAATTTGGTTTGGGTTGCATGTACCTCTTTGGTAACTACCCTTTATCTTCTTGTACCTCATTATATATTGAGTGCGAAGAGTTGATGAGTCTGACCGTAACTAGTTGCTTTCGGTCTCGGAAGGTTGTGCTAACGACATTCGCGCCCGGTGCATCAGCGTAAAGCGTTTGGAAGCGGGATATATTCGATAAAGAACTCTTGAGCGAGTTTGCCATTTCGATTGCTACGATGATAAGGAATTAGATCACGGATTTACGACCGTAGTCTCCGCGGATCGCGACTATCGGTTGTGAATCGCCGTATGCTTGAGATATTGACCCCGGCTCCTTGGCGAAGCTAAGTCGGATAAATAGCGTGTTGTATTGACTCGTTATTGGAACAAGGTTCGTGAGTGAATAAGCACGGGCATGACATGATTCAGAAACTAAGACCACCCGACTCGGTGAAAATCTTAGAACATCAGGAGCACTTGCCACATTAGTAGCGAGAAGCTCGTCAAAATATAATCGCTATATTTGTTGGTGCGATGTAGTGTTGACCGTGGACTTCATCAGGAAGATCATCATATAGCTCAAGCTGCGTCCGTTGTCGGGTTGGCGACCAAGAGATCGCAAATCGCTTGTCCTTTGACCGATTTTTGTTGTTTGAAGTGCAAGTCATATTGGGACAAGAGCAAGGCCCATTTCGCCAAACGCCAACTCATTGAGGCGGTGGGTCATAAATATTCGACCGGATTTACGCTAGAGATAACATAAATCGCCCGTCCGACTAAATAGTACCGCGATTTTCTCAATCGCTAACACTAATGCAAGGCACCGCTTCACCATTGGGTATCGAGACTTCGGCGCCGACTAATGTTGACTCGGGTAATACTTGCTGTTACGTGACCGCCGTCATCGTCTGCTTGAGTAAAGGCTTAACAGTGATCCGTTGCCTTGGCGTAGATCGAAGCGGTTTTCCGACAGCGGTGCAACAAACGGGAGGTTTAGCGAGATACGATTTGATCTCTTCAACGCTCGACAAAGGCCGCCCCAAATAAATGACCGCCCTTCTTATTCAACTTTGAGAATGGTTGGCACTTCGGATAGGTTCGATATGAACCGCCGGATGTACGCCAATCGCCTCTTGTAACCCTCGAAGTTCCTCAAATTTCTTGGAGGTTGTAAATCTTGAATCGCTTTCACTTTGTCGGGATCGACATGGATTCCTTTGTTGGTGAGGACGAAGCCGAGGAACTTGCCACTGGACATCTCAAGGAAGGATTTGGCAGGGTTCATCTTTAGTTGATGAGTTCGCATGAGCTCAAATACCGTTCTAAGATCTTTGATGTGATCTTCTTTGTCACGGCTTTTCACTACTAAGTCGTCGACGTAGCATTCGACCATTTTCCAGAGATGATCCTGGAAAATTTTTGTCATCGCCACCGGTACGCGGGCGCCAAAGATTTTTCAGCCGAACGGCATGACCGTAGCAATATATACCGATGGGTGTTACGAGCGGCGTGTTTGGCATCATCGGGATGCATCTTGATCCGATTGTAACCCGAGAAACCATCCATGAATGACATTCTTTCAAATCCACACGCATTGTCGACTATGACATCGCTGATTGGAAGAGGGAAGTCATCTTTGAACAGCGGCGTTCGGATCTCGTAGTCGACCTGAGATCCTAATCGAACCATTCTTCTTCGGACCGACTATATTCGCCACCCAATCCGGATGTTGAATTTCCTTGATGAATCCCGATTCTATGAGTTTCTTCGCCGTCAGCGATTGCACGCAAGATTTGTGGGCGGCAGTCTTCTCTTGATTTGCTTGGCGGAGTTTGACATCCACCTTGATGTTGAGGCGATGTGTCGCTACATTAGGGTCGAGTCTGGCATGTCCTCGTAGCTCCGTGCTAATACATCGATATACTCCACGATTAGGGCGATCAACTCTTCCTTCTCTTGAGGGAAGAGTATTGCTGATGTTTATGAGCTTAGGATGCTCTTAGTCACCCATATTAACTGGACTACCTCGTCCTTAGTGGGTGGTTCTCTTTGTTCGAATCTATCCCCAAACCGTTTTGAGTTGATGGATCCATGGGTCTTCCCATGTTGGTATATCTTCATCATCCTCAATAGTAGCGGGATCAGCTGAAGCCATATTTGACATCAAAACCTTGAAAGCTTCTCAGAGTGGTGTGAAATCCCAAGCCAAGAATCGGGCGAATGTCCGTCTCCCTCATCGGGTGGATTATTATCAATCGACCACGGCATTCATCTTCGAGGAGGATTAGTATCCCAATCCCTTCTAAATGCATAGTAGTTATCCGGCTTCCCTCTTGGGACATATGCCGTTTTAGGAGGGACTCGAGGACCTCGCCCAAAATATAGACCTTCCCCTTGTGTCAAGTTGTACCCCCACTTCTTCATGATACCCAGTGTTTCTGGACTCTATCTGAATGTGTGGAGGATAGGCCCATTGTCATCTTCATCTTCTTCTAAGAAATGATTAAGTTGGGCGCATCTTCTTTTAGTAAACCAAGTCTTTTCACTACTTGATCTTCGGGATGACGAAGTGTTGTCCCAAAGGAGTCTCGGAGCTGCTTTTGTGTAAAGCAAGATGATCGAAGTTGGTAAGTGCAACTCGATTGTTGTATAAACCTGCCATCACATCATTCAAAGACAAAGGGTACTCTAAATCGCCATTTATTGATTCATCGGCAATTTGCCAATTACAATGTTCATCGGCGATTCTTCATCGCCAAGATTGATTACAAGGGTACAATGTCATTTAAAATAAAACCACCACTATAATCAAGCCCGGCCGGTGTCGGCTTCTTCACTGGCTGTCGGGTGCCTTGGTAGATGATTGATTTGGACTCATTAGTAGAGGAGAGAATCGATGAAATAATTCTCCATCCTTAAGCGGTGTTTGTCGCGACCACCGTCTTGACCTCGTTATTAGTGTCTACATATTTGAGACGATGAAGAGTAGATGGGACTATAGCGTTCTTGTGGATCCAAGGTCGACCCAACAATAAGTTATAGGAAGTCTGCGTCAATCACATAGCGGTGACTTGGACTTTAAGTCCCCATTTGGCACTTTATCAGGATTTTACCAGCGCCGAGACCCACTAGTGTTAAATCCATAGATCCGTGCTGTTGATGCGGCTGGCGAGGATTCAAGGTGATACATGAGGCTAGGGCATGATGCTACTGTGAACCCGGATCGACTTGGATCGGTTAACTTCACTAGAGCCAATATACGGTGAAGTATAGCGGCCTATCGTGCTTGGAATTCCTCGTGCGCATATCCTCCTTTGTAAAAGTGATGCAGGAAAGTGTTTAGCCGCAAGGTTGCATTGTTGGGCGACTCTTACGGACTCGGCTTAATGCGGGTGGGAAGACTTACGAATCGGCGAGCCTCTTGTAAAGCTTCGGGTCTTCTTCGACAATCGGGTAACTTCGTAGAGTTATTCTAGCGGGATGTTTGCCAATTGGGCCATGACATCAAAGCGGTATGGAGAGCTCGATGTTCGGTCTATCCCTCTGTCAGGCGATTGAATCGGGTTGCCGGGAGTTGAGCTTCACGTGCTGAGGTTATTTCTCCTTTACTGGTTGCTTTTTCTTTAGCGGTATCTGCTGTGTCCTTTCTGCGCACGGAGGAGGGAAGTCGTGGCCACCCGATTCGGCGGCGTCTTGGCGTTTGGATTTGGAGTCTCCTGATACTTGTAGTCAGATTCGTGTCCACTCCTTGTGGCAAAGACTTCATGCTCTTCTTGAGAAAACTAGAAAGTCGCCACTTCTTCATCGTCCTTCTGGAATTCTGAGCGGCATGGCATAGTTTGCCTTTTCCTTGGACTTCTTTACGGTGAAGATGCGGTCCAGCGATCGTCTTCCGACAAGTCGTGGTGGACCCAAAGGATTTCTCCGTTTCTTTGTGGTTATGTGATGCGAGCCCCTCTCCGTTGCCGTGAGGATCTTCATTCACCATCTTCATTCCTACCCTCACTGGCGTCGATTGAAACCAATCCAAAGGAACTGATCCAAGCTTATAGAGACTACATTTGCTCCCACCTTCTTCTCTTTAGAGGTTTTGGACTCTATCACGAATGTGTGGAGGATAGGCCCATTGTCATCTTCATCTTCTTCTAAGAAATGATTACGTTAGGCGCATCTTCTTTTCAGTAAACCAAGTCTTTTTCACTACTTGATCTTAGTGGGATGGCAGTGTTGTCCCAAAGTCTCGGAGCTGCTTTTGTGTAAAGCAAGATGATCGAAGTTGGTAAGTGCAACTCGATTGTTGTATAAACTGTCATCACATCATTCAAAGACAAAGGGTACTCTAAATCGCCATTTATTGATTCATCGGCAATTTGCCAATTACAATGTTCATCGGCGATTCTTCATCGCCAAGATTGATTACAAGGGGTACAATGTCATTTAAAATAAAACCACCACTATAATCAAGCGGCCGGTATCGGCTTCTTCACTGGCTGTCGGGTGCCTTGGTAGATGATTGATTTGGACTCATTCACAGTAGAGGAGAGAATCGGTGAAATAATTCTCCATCCCTTAAGCGGTTGTTTGTCGCGATCTTGACCTCGTTATTAGTGTCTACATATTTGAGACGATGAAGAGTAGATGGGACTATAGCGTTCTTGTGGATCAAGGTCGACCCAACAATAAGTTATAGGAAGTCTGCGTCAATCACATAGCGGTGACTTGGACTTTAAGTCCCCATTTGGCACTTTATCCGGATTTTACCAAGCGTAGAGACCCACTAGTGTTAAATCCATAGATCCGTGCTGTTGATGCGGCTGGCGAGGATTCAAGGTGATACATGGTATGAGGGCATGATGCTCCTGTGGAACCGGATCGACTTGGATCGGTTAACTTCACTAGAGCCAATATACGGTGAAGTATAGCGGCCTATCGTGCTTGGAATTCCTCGTCGCATATCCTCCTTTGTAAAAGTGATCGAGGGAAAGTGTTTAGCCGCAAGGTTGCATTGTTGGGCGACTCTTACGGACTCGGCTTAATGCGGGTGGGAAGACTTACGAATCGGCGAGCCTCTTGTAAAGCTTCGGGTCTTCTTCGACAATCGAATAACTTCGTGAGAGTTATTCTAGCGGGATGTTTGCCAATTGGGCCATGACATCAAAGCGGTATGGAGGCTTCGATGTTCCCGGTCTATCCCTCTGTCAGGCGATTGAATCGGGTTGCCGGGAGTTGAGCTTCACGTGCACGAGGTTATTTCTCCTTTACTTGGTTGCTTTTTCTTTAGCGGTATCTGCTGTGTCCTTTCTGCGCAGGTGAGAGAATCGTGGCCACCCGGTTCGGCGGCGTCTTCGCGTTTGGATTTGGAGTCTCCGGATACTTGTAGCTGTATTCGTGTCCACTCCTTGTGGCAAAGACTTCATGCTCTTCTTCAGAAAACTAGAAAGTCGCCACTTCTTCATCGTCCTTCTCTGGAATTGCTGAAGCGGCATGGCATAGTTTGCCTTTTCCCTTGGACTTCTTTACGGTGAAGATGCGGTCCAGCGATCGTCTTCCGGCAAGTCGGGGTGGACCCAAAGGATTTCTCCGTTCTTTGTGGGTGTGTGATGCGAGCCCCTCTCCGTTGCCGTGAGGATCTTCATTCACCATCTTCATTCCTACCCTCTGGCTGGCGTCGATTGAAACCAATCCAAAGGCCGATCCGAAGCTTATAGAGACTACATTTGCTCCCACCTTCTTCTCTTTAGAGGGTTTTGGAGTAATGACTCCAACATCGATCAAGGCTTGAATCTTGTCCTTGAGATGGTAGCAGAACTTTGTAGGATGATGTACATACGTGATAAGCGATGCCAGGATCTGTAACCTTCTTTGCTTCCTCTTGGTTCACAATTGGGAACAGCTGGATCTTATTGTTCTCGGAAGGTATTTGAAGATGCGGAACCTCCTGCGTCTTTGAGCGAGTAAGTCTTGAGGAACCTTGAGCGGAAGGTTTCGATTTTGAGTTTGTTGTAGCCATTGAGGCTGCGATTCTTTGTGGTGCCGCGTTATTGCGGCTTGCTTTTTGTGGTTGCGGTTGAGCGTTTGATTAGCATCTGGACTTTCTTTGGCTTTACCTCGCCGCGTGGCACAAAATTACGTTTGTTAGGTGTTTGTTGCGGTGGCCTCTTTACCTTTCTTCCTCTTAAGGAACCTTCGACTTGCTCTCCACGAACCTTCAAGTCCTTCCATGTTATAGATGGTGCGTCCCCATTGCTTCAAGCACATCCAGGATGATTATTGTGGCGGGTTTGGAGAATAAATTCCTCGTGATGGGATCGAAAATTCATTGCTTTGTTCACGGAATCGTTTGTGAAGCGTCTATTGTTTCTCCGTCTTTTTGCTTTTGTCGAGCAATGTCGATCGATACCTCGGTATCATCATCGAAAAAGTTAGCAAAATTTGGTCTCCATAGTCCCGGTATGAATGCTCCCGGCTTGAGGCGGTACCAATCGAAGAGCGACCCATGAAAGTACCAGCGAATGACCGAACCATCGAGGGGCTCATTTCGAATATTACCCCAAGTGGGACTTGAAATATATTAGGTGTTGAGTTGGTGAACCCTTCCGTCAAGCGGTGAAGTTTATTAAGTTAAACTTTAGGGTATGGGATTGATTCCCACTCCCTAGGATATGGGCAAGGGATGCGGTTTCTTCACCTCTTGGCGGAATCGGAGAGTTGATTTTGCTCTCGAGGTCTTTGATCTTCTGGCTCTCATGAGCAACAGCGTCTACATTATGCCCGGTTGCGTGGTTGGGAGGGTTATCATCCTCTTGTGCTTCCTCACAGTGCGAATGTTGTCATCTTGGTCAATGTCGATCTGACTTCGATTCACCTCGATGTTTTGTCAAGGCTTGGATCTGTTGGTCATGCATTTCTCTCATCGTCTGCATGGCCATATCCATCTCTAACTTGAAGTTTTCCGTTACTTATTCAATGCTTCGTCTAGCATTTTAGCCACTTGATGCATGCGATCATAAAGCGTTTCTTGAGGGCACCCTTAGCTAGATCTGATATTATCGAGGCAATTGCGAACCAACATCCGGCATCATCCTCGCGGTATCCCTCTCGAAGTTTGTCGTGGTGGACCGTCGGATAGTCGGACCGTAAGCGAGTTAACGTTGCGATGCGCTAGGAGCGATCCGTGGCGGCGGTTCTTTGCGGTCATATTATTAGTGACCTCGGCAATTCATCCTCTCGGGATGTCATCCTTCTAGCGAATCGCGTTGACCTAGGTCTTGGCGTGTTGGTGCTAAGTCTCGGAAGGCCGAGACTCTTTACGGGTTTCTTGTCAACAATTACACTCAGAAACCTTTGTTTTGATAAGCTTGGAGCATAAGCATGGCGTGTTGGCTTGGGGAGCCTCTTGAAATTTCTTACGTACCCCGATGCGGTAGTATAACTTCGTCGGCATGAGTCGCGGGCAATCTTCGTATGTCGACGCGATCTCGGGTATAGCGCTCTTATCGTCGGATAAGCGTCTCCTTCGAGGGCGGATTGTTTCATAAAAGCTGCCAGTAACCCGCCTTGACTTTCGTTGGTGTGAGGTGAAGTCGGCGGACTCTCGGACTTCGACTTTCGGTCCGGTATCTCGGTATGTAAATCTTCTTGTCTTTGTGGGTGCGACCTCTGTATTAGGAGTGACCAGCGATTCCTTTAGCGGACCAGGCGATCCTTGATGGTAAGCTGCCGGTTGTGGTGAGTTGGCTTCACGAAAGTTTGGATGTAGACAGAAGGTAATTTGGCGTCGATACAACTTTGTTGAGGTGCTCACAATTTACGATTTGAGCGGGGCGGATTGGCTTTTGGCGGTAGGCTTGGATGCGGGTTAAATTGGAGGTGAGCGTCGGCGGACTTGGGCTTCAAACTAGCCGACTTGTTGGCGACTTCTTGGCGCCTCCTTCTTCAACTTCGCGGGCTTGTTGCACCAAAGCCCTTGCTTGTGCGAGGCCTTGGCGCTTCGGATCACGCTCACGAAGTGTGGAGCGGTTCCGTTTGACTTCGGACCCATTCATTTGTTGCCGGCTGTAGCGATCGGCTCGATCTCGAACCAGTCTACGAGTTGCTGGATCTTAGATCCGCCTCATAGCGAACCCCATCCAGCGATTCTCTTGCACAGGCGGTTTGTTTTGCCGGCGTTGGCGTCACCTCGGCGGGCTCTCTTAGAGAGTCCGCGCCATTGGCGGGAACTACCTCGAGGAGATAGAGGTTACGAAAATTTGGCGCTTTGCGTGAGGAACCACCGTTGTCTGCGGTCTTGGCGGCGGTGGTGGTGGATTTTCGCCTCGCATCGAGGCGATTGGGTCTTCCTTACGGCGGAGACCATCTTGGACTTCTGGGGCCGGATCACGGGCGAGGAAGAGGTACTCCTCGTACTTCTTTTGGTCGAACTTCGAACTTCGACCTCTTCTATCAGGGATCTAGATCGCGGTTGCGTTCCGCAACGGCTTCTTTGTTGAAGTCGTTGGCTCTATGGTCGCCGGCTTGTTCGCGGGAAAGTTGCTTTGTTATTCATTGTCATTGAACTTGCTACGGCTTCTTGGGCCTACAACAAAATTGAAAGAAATGCCTTTTATTTTAAAGTACAATGAAAATGAAAATTACAACTTTTTCTGAGCAAGCGCTTCGGATCTCTATTATCACGGGATCACCAAGCTTGTGTGGGTTCTTCGCACGTGTGGGAACTTTTTATTCGTCCGCGGACTACCGCGCAATTCAGATCTGGTAGAAACCGGATGCGGAACTTCTGAACATAGAGGGCTCGTTTCCGCGAAGGAAGCGAAGCGCTAAGGGATCACACTCACGAAGGAGAGGATGCGCTGCGAGGATCGCACTCCGCGAAGGAGAGGATCGCCGAGCGGTGAAATCTACTAGGAGAAATCCGCGGCTATCCAAGAAGTGTCATGAGTCTGACGGTTAAACACCTGCGATTGTAGATCGGCGTCGGCCGAACTTCGTGCTCGGTGCTTTCGGAGCGGTCGTCGGCGGCTCCTAGATCTCAGCGAGCTCTCTCACAAATATCGAGAAAATCCAACCTCTTGAAAATCAGCTCAGGAAAATCCACGAAATCCGCCAATCCGGCCTCTCCCCGGGAAGACCCTATTTATAGGATTGGGGGTAGGCGATCCACAAGTGGCTCGGCCACTTGGTAGGAACCTCGGCCAAGTTGGCAGGTGGCTCGACCAACATGGCGAGCCACCTCGGCCACTGGCCGAGTCCGTTCCATTTGTTTTCGCCGTTTCACCATTTTTCTCGGTCTCGGGCTTAGGTCACCCTATTCGACTCTTGGTCTTTTGGGACTTAGATTAGATGCGTATTTGGCTCGGGACTAACTCTTGGTTTGTTCGGTTCAGCGGTTCGAAATCGATCGTCTATTCAAGTCGGTTTAAGCAGGTGCTTGTGGCTGTGGGTTTGCCGTCGGGTTCGTGTCTCAGCGATTCGGCGTCCGTATTATCGATGGGTTGTCATTCGCCGACTTCCCGTCGAGTTGGTTTGGGGATTTTGTAAGTATTTTCAGCGCTCTGGCAGCTCCTTCCTCGATTTGGCCGGTTTTGCTCAGCTCAAGTTTCTTAGATAGGGCGGTTCGAGCTTCTTCTTCGTTGACCCTGGTCAGCTCTAAAATGCCTAAGTTCTCTTCCTTTGCTTGGAGTTTCCGCTTAAGTTGCGCTATCTCGGCCTCACTCGAAGCGATAAGAGAATTAATGTTGCTCAGGGATGTTGATTTCTTAGAAAGGGCGGTCTTAACCTGATCTACCCGGCCCCGTTGCATCTGAACCTCGAGTTCAGTGAGAGCTCGAGCGCCGCGCCATGCTTCTAAACGAGCCTCCACCTGGTCAGCTACACCGGCTGCTCGAAACTCCTGTAACTTCTGGAGATCGAGTCCCAATCGATCAAGATCGTCAGTAATAGCATTGGATAGCTTGGAATAACCAGCATCCCTTATGAAAGCTATTTTATAGTCGAGGGCCGGCCTAAACCGACAGAGGGAAAACCCACTATGGAGGAGCCTGTCGACCATCAGGTTCATGAAGGAGAAGAATGATTGGACTTCCATACATATGATAATCCGATCCGGGTCATCGTCTGACACCAGTGCCCTCGCCAGATCACATAGGTGGGAAGTGAGTATTGCAAAGAAATTAAGAGGGTGAATGTTCCGGAATCTTAAGTTAGAGACTGGCATAGACATCCCAGATCGGATAAACCCATACCTGGCTCTCTCGACATGGCCGTTGACGCACCGACTGCTATAGTTGGTCTCGCGGTATGCTCGTCAGGCATGGCAGTCGTCGCAATAGCTAAATCCGGAGGAGCATCAGAATGAGGAATCAAAGAATGGGCTTCAGTAGGAGTTCCTACCAACAGAGTGAATTTCTCAAGTTCAATGAATCGTAGTTGTATTGGTCAGAAATGATTAGTCCTACAATTAACAGAAAAAGGGGGAGCACATACCTTTTGAGGAATGAACCTCAGCATTCTCGGGGATCTTCGACTCAGGCGACATATCATCGGAAGCGCGATCATCTCGGGGAGAGTCATATATTGAATTGATTATGGGGGTGTCCACAAACATGTTGTCTCTATCAAAATCCTCTATCAAAAAATCTGATATGAGAGAATATAAGTGAAGGGAACGGAGTCAAAAGACTGCGACCGACAAAGACCGCTTACCTCCTATAGAGGTGTCAGTCTCTCTAGTCTCAGTATCCACATTCGCTTCTTGTAATTTCTCTAAAAGAGCAAGGAGCATAGAGACAATTAGAGGAGGCACAAATTCCGAATCGTTCAACTCCTGTACTCTCCATCTAAATGGAGTATTACCGATGATAGATGTACCTGGATCAGGTCCTACATTGGTGGTCTCAGTGATCTTAGCAGATACTGCAGGCTCTTCTACCATAGACTCGTACATCTATTGAGTGGCGGGTCTGGGAAGAAATCGTGATGAGGAAGGTCAAAGCCGGTCTTGTATCCTCCTGCACAAAAAATTGGATGGGGAGATATGAGTCCTAAATTCGAGGGAGCCACGGAGTGCTTAAGCATTACCTCCCTCGCCAACAAAGTCATCACCGGTTAAGTCCATCACAAAAGCTCGCGGATCAACGTGTGTCTTGTGGGATAACTTCTTCCGCTTAACGACTTGAGTCCCTGCTCGAGAGGTGCGAAGTCCCTCCTCTTCCTCGGCTGACATGCCTGAAGCTTCAAATTGGTGTTAGAACCAATAATTCCAAAGGAGGAAAGAGGAAAAGAGAGAGGAAGTATTGGAAAACCTGTCCCAAAATCCTCCTCATGATCGTTGACATGATCTCCTCCTGAGACCTCATCGGCAGAATTGAAGGTATCTTCCTCTTCCTCGTCGGTTTGACAAGTCTTGCGTCTCTTCCTCGTGTAGAAGCGACCCGAATCTTAAGTATCAGCGGGAAGCCTCTTCGGCCACTAACTCTGCAATGGGCCTCACCTGAATGGGTTCATTAGCTGCTAACAACCACGTCGCGACACAAAATATCGGCTCAAGCCGGCCATTTTCGGAAGAGTGAACGAGCGCCGATTACCACAATCGCTCCATAGCCATGTCGGGGCCGATCCACCAAATGAGTGAGTCGAAGGTGCCGATTCGGATTTCCAACATAAAGTTGGTCATAACCAAACTGGCGGGCGAATCGACATGGTAGATATAGCTCGATGAAGCATTCATCCTTCACCCGGAAGGTCAGGTAACCTGGCTGGATGTTCATCAGCCAGTTGAAGCAGCCAACATCAAGAGAAGTCCGGCTCGCCCTCGGCGTCTCCTCATCAAGCAAAGATTCGCCATACTGACCAAAGAACCGCGGGAAGCATCTGGAGAAAACCCAACCTTTGTGAATTTGTAATTGCTTTCTTATCTCCAGAAATCCTTGCCCCTTCCATTTGCAATTTTCTAATGATTATAGCAAGGGGATGGATTGGTCAGCGGTGCTCGGCGTCGACATTATATCTGAGCGGTGAAGGACGAACCATGCCATCAAGTAAGTATATGGAAGCTCCACCTTGGCAAGAGGGATTTTCGTCGAAGGTTTACCCTCCCCCTGGGTGAAGGCACTGACTATTTGATGAAGCCCACGGTGAATATTAGCTACCATTGCCGGAAGAAGGGAAAGTTCTTTCTTGTGAGCAAGCTGAACCGCAGGATAGAGCACTTCTAATGGCAATGCCTCACTAGACTGATACGGTACCACGCATTTCTTCAACCAGATTGTGTGGTAGCCAGCTAAGAGAGTCATCGGCTCAATGGGCTTAATTGCATGCCACAGGAATATCTTGAATTTGGTCCCCGCAAGGAAACCACCCTCGGTGCTACTGATGGTATAAGAGTGAGCGTTGGATTTCTCGATTAGCTCGTTAACCTCTGAAGGAGTGAACGGTGGCAATTCACAAATCGCCTCGCCAGCATTACTTTCTAAATGCCTGAACAAGTTGCGAACTGCTTTAGGCTCAATTGTGGCTTGGTCTTCTTGGCTAGTAGCTCAATCATCGACAAAGCAATATGATAGTGAAAAGTAAGATCCCATAGAGTGTCGTAGCGACCAGGCATGCGATCTTTCAACAAACTCAGCTCACGGTTTGAGAGAAAATACTCCTGGTATAGCATCTTCCCTATGGGTAGACAGGAAACTTGGTGCATCTCATGAAGAGATAACCCCAATTCCCCGTGTTTGGCCAGAAAAGTATTTGAATCCGGGTCATAGAGTTCTGACAATGCGAGGAAGTGATTGGTACTGACCGGCAGCCCATACGTGGTGGCACGAATCGCGATGTAAAGACCGCAAGCCTGCAACTCCTCACCCCATTGGCCGAGAACGTAAGTCGTCATACGAGCCCACCAGTGCTTATCTGAAGAGTGAAGCCAACCAAAAGATCTGTGACCAACTATAGGCATTTCTCGCCCCAGCTTCGCGAGACGGTTTTGCAAAGTATGAGCGATAGTGAATAGCTCATCGCGGGGAGGTGTGTCTAATCCCAACACACCAGGATGCAATCCGATAACGCGATTCCTACTCGACGAACCCGGGATCGCCTGGTGGGTAATATACCCGCAATGAACATGGTCATGCTCATTCGTCAAGTGCCACGACATCTCTCGAGTCAAGGCCTGGCACCTCAATTCAGTCAGCGAATGATGGCGAGGTATCCGGGTAAATACAGCTGCCCTCCATCATCCTTATGCAACCATCGCTCACGAACGATGAAAGCTGTGACCGGGTCTTTCACAGAATCGCCGAACAAGTAATCTATTTTCCTCAAAGATTGAGTAGAACTGGTGTCTCTCACAAGTGGCGCATCTGTAATCAACAGCCGAAGGACACAAGGGCTCCCCTCACGTTCCACCTGGATAGTCTCCGCCGATGTACCCGGAGTGAACTGAGGAGTAAGGGAAATAGGCGACGAATCATCGGATGTGGCATAGTGCTCGCCGCAACGTCCGTCAACCGCATGAGAAGGAAATGCTCCAGAGGAGTATTCAACTGAGAACGAGTAATAAATATTCGTTAGATTCAGTCATGCAAGGCGTCGACCTCATCTCGCAAACCTACGAGATAGAGTCGCTGCCTTATTACGGGTAAGACGATTCCAGCTACATCATGCACTCATAAGGCAATGTATATCATCGCACAGAGAAAGTGATAATATACCCCGCCCTATGAAGCACAATACGGCATGGAATCGCCCCCTCGAGATAGGTGTTGACCAAGCAAAACCTATCTTTTAAGCGGCGACCCTCACGAAGGAGAATCGCGGCTCTTCCCAATTGCCTCACGAAGGAGAACAAAGCGGGGATGCAATATGCTACATGCGAATTTTGAATGCACTAAGGAGTAGAAAAAACTCACCAGAAAGAGATGAAGGCGCACTCTCGGGTGGCGGGGTAGCTGGCTGGCTCCTCAGAGCGCGTGGTCTCCCCGATGACATCTCGACCTGCAAGAAGGAACCAACGAGTCAAATCCAAAATATGAAGGGAAATTATGAATTTTTGAACCAAAAATCCTAAGAAAATATATGGGATTTCTTGGTCAAATTCTAGTTGAACCTACAAGAAGCATATGCGTCGGAATCGAGTTCAATTTTCGCTCGAAAACCCCTCCTAACCAAATTTGGTCGTAAAATGACCAAAATACCCCTTGGACCAAATCGGAATTTTGGCCATCTCAGTCACTTTCAAGCCCAAAAAATTTCAGCCATTCAAATCCCCCTTGAATCCAGAGTTTTGGGTCATTTTTGCACAAAACCCACTGAATTTCAGCAATTTTTGCACAAAACCACCCAAATTTCAGCCACAATTTGCATATAACCCCCACAAATTTTGACCAAAACAAAAATTCAGGAATTCCCAGTAATCATTGGCATACCAATCCTTTAAATTACAGTCCAATTTTTGCATAAAAGCCCCTCAAATTTTAGCCCTCTTTTTCATGACCCGAAATCCTTCAAATTTCATGTAATTTCCCTCGAAAATCCTAATTTGAGGCATGAAATCAAACCCCTAAACCCTTGCATGCATACCCACAGGTTTATGTGCTAAAATAAAAAGCCAAATATGCAAGAGTTGTGGAGGATTTACTTGGAAGAAAACTCGAGAACCCGATAAACTGAAATCTGAAGAAAGATTGAGGGGCCTCAGAAATCCAAATAGCACGAGGATTTGAGCGAGTTATTGAATCCAAAATAAAAAAGGAGACCTGAACCTTGGATACTCGCTAAAGTTTATGAGGATGAGGCAAGAAAACAAGAGAGAAAGAGAGAGGGTGTTGGTAGAAAACCTAGGGAAGGGGTTCGGTGAAATAAAAGAAGAAAAAGATTAAAAAGGAGAGGGAGGGCCGGTCCTATTTATAAGAGACGATTTGGTTTGGCCAAGTCCAAATAGGAGGAGGAAAAGAAAAGAAGAAAAAAGAAAAGAAGAAATCCCAATCGAAAGAGGATTCAACCCAATCCTAAGGGGAGGAGGAGAGGGTTTCCTAAAATGAACTCCCTTCTTTCTTTTTTCCTCTCACATATTCGGAAAGGCCCCGAATAATTATTCAATGGGATCATCACCCATTAAGGGTTAATTCTCATCCGATTCGAATTATGCGAGCCTCATAATTACTCCAAAAAGGTATATGAGTATAAACTATTTTCTATTTTGTCGAGAAGTTCCTGGAAAATATTTTATATTTTAAGGATAACTCGACTACCTTCAATCTCCTCCCACGGTGGTTATTTAACTCCAAAAAGGTATATTAGTCTAAACTATTTCCTGTGTTTGTTGAGAAGTTTCTGGAGAATATTTCTTATAAAATATTCTTAAGGATAACTCAACAACCTCCAATTTACTCCCACTGTATTCAGTTTTACGACGCCAGACAATGCGTCGCAGTGGAAAATCGCTGATTGAAGGTTAGATTTCAAGAAAAAATTTCTGACGCCGGTCAACGCATCGCGAAAGAAAGTTCACCAATTGAAAATCTCAAGAAAATCCCTCCCGCTATGGTCAGTTCTACGACAAGCGACACAACGGAGAATTCACCGATTCAAGGTTAAGCCTCACGAAATTGGATGGTCAGTTCGACGACAACTCGCCAACGCGAGCTAAAATAAGAAAATTCATTCATCGATTTTCAATTCAAGACTTCAACAGCGGTCAGACAATAAATGCAGCACCGTGATACTTTCAGTCATCCTACAAAGCACTGGATAGTCCGAAAGAATTGGAGAAGTTAAGATTCAAAGCTATTTTCAGGTCCCGTTATACCGACTGAAGGTTGGGGCCTATCATATCCAAAGTATTTAGGCTTCTTCTATAAAAGAGCGAGACCGAAACACTTTGGAGGGGGTATCTGTAGGCATTGAAAATTACCTATACATCCCCGAACATAGCTTGCGACGATAAGTCAGCGATTAACGAGCCATCCGACTGCGTAGCAACGAACCGTTAGCGACGTGACGACGAGTGACCATGATGCAAGCGCATAAAGCAAATCGATGAAACATATAAAGTGAGTCGATGAGGCATTCAGGTCAGCGAAGTGGGTCAACAAAATGTATAAAGCAAATCGGCAAAGCGTGCAAGTCAGCAAGGTGGTAGATCGTGTGCGAGCGACGAAATAAATCCAACCGTGAAGCCTCGAATCAGACAAATCGGTAATGCCGAACCAAACCAAAGCTCAGAACACTGGAGGAATGGCAAAGAACAAGCCTCGAAACAAACCCTCAGACCTGGCGGAGGAGAAAATGCGCGGAACTTCGGCGAAACCGAGACACAAGTGGTGTCACCGGTAGCTGAACACCAAGAGGTATCTCGGTTGGCCGAGACACCCAAAGGTGTCTCGGCTTGGCCAAGACACCTAGGTTTACTGGGCCTTTGGGTCCGGTTCTGACCCGCATCCGCTTGAAACTCTATAAATAAGAGGTGAGGGTCTCATTTGAAAGGGTCTGAAAATTTTTGAGAGGCCGAAGCTCTGTCAAATTGCCTTCTCACCTCAGATCTAAACTCGGGAGCGACGACCGATCTTCTTTGACACCAGATCCAGATCTCCGCGAACTCTACAGGGCTATTATCCTCCTTCGTGAGATAATCCCCAGGGCTATTATCCTACTTCATGAGATAATCTCCTCAAAAGGTTCGAGATCGGATCTCGCGAACTCTCTGAGGGCTATTATCCTCCTTCGTGAGATAATCCCCAGGGCTATTATCCTACTTCATGAGATAATCTCCTCAAAAAGGTTCGAGAGATCGGATCTCAGATCTACACGCGTTTCCTCCGGATGATCAAAACTTCGTCTTTGATCCCGAGAAGAGCTTTGATCTCACTTGGTCGATTTCATTTGCTTTGGGCTATTATTTCCTTCATGAAATAACCCTTTTTTACCGTGTAGATCTCTCTTCGGATCACGATCACGTGGCGGTCTACGAACGGAAAAGAAGTCCCCGGCACAGGCAAGACACCCACGCAAGCGAGGATCCGATAAACGGGTTGTTGGCGAGGAAAAATTGAGAAAATATATAATTGATTTATTCTATTTGAAGAATAATGAATACAATCTGTCGAATGCAATCTCTCTCTAACTGACTTAGATAAAAAGAAATTATAAATTCCTCGATCGGTTGCCCGATTTATAAAAGAAGGAAGGGTCAATGGAGATCTTTCCTTTGTTTAAGACTGGGTTCTTCACGGTGGCGATAGAAGCTTGAATCTTGTATCCGTTGGCGATCCGACCGTCTTGACTCGTGGAGCGAGGTTGAAAAATAACTCGCAGAGCAAGTTTAGAACTCGGCGAGTTAAGAACTCTTTGATAGAGTTGATTTTAGAAAAGGATTAGTAATCCTTTTAGCCAAGAATGGCGGAGAAGAACTTGCCGTGCAAGTTTGAAAACTGTAATCGAGTTGAACTCTCTAGGAGAGTTGATGCCAGCAAAGGAGTTTTGATCCTTTCTTAAAAAAAGACGCTGATCTTCAGTAAAACCACAATATCTCCAAATCTAATCAGAAAAAATCAATCTTCACCATTCAAAATTAGGGACGATGAGTGTTGAGACTGCCCTCCAAGTTTCACTCTGATCAGACCACGGATGAAGGTCCGATCGTCACGCCGATCACAGCTGCGCAAAAGAAACCGTTCTCTGCACAATTGGCTTCGGTAAAACCTCGATATCTCTAAATCCAACTAGTAGAAATCAATCTCCACCATTCAAAATTAGGAACGATGAGTGTTGAGGCTGTCCTCCAAGTTTCACTCCGATCAGACCACGGATGAAGGTCCGATCGTCACGCCGATCACAGCTGCGCAAAAGAAACCGTTCTCTGCATAATTGGCTTCGGTAAAACCTCAATATCTCTAAATCCAACTAGTAGAAATCAATCTCCACCGTTCAAAATTAGGAAAGACGAGTGTTGAGGCTACCCTCCAAGTTTCACTCCGATCAGACTACGGATAAAGGTCCGATGGTCATGTTGATCACAGCTGTACAGAAGTGACTTTTCTTTTCTCCCTCCTTCTCTCCTTTTTTTTTAGTTCTCCGGCCAAACCCTTTCAACCAGCCCCTATTTGGCTGTGAAAACTCCCCATTTATAGGGATTAAAGGGGTGTAACCGCCCCCTTAAATTGCTCCATAATGGGGGTTTAGTAGGGTGTAACCGCCCCCCTTAAATCTCTCAAACGGTTTAGGCACCGTTCAACTCATGTTTGAATGAGTCAAAACGCGAAGTTCGCGTGCGGAGCAAGCCTGCGTTATGCGCATTTTAGTGCGAAAGCGGGGATGAACCTCCGCGTCACGTTTTAACTAGGGCGGTACAGGCGTTTTGAGCTTCGAGCGGGCCATGTGCTCCGCGTTTTAGGCTTTGAACGCGGGCCATGTGCTCCGCATTTTGGGCTTCGAACGCGGGCCACGTGCTTCGCATTTTGAATTGAAATGCGAGGATGTGTCTCACGTTTTGAATTGAAACGCGGGGGGTGAGCCCCGCGTTTTGCTTTGAAGAGATCAATACTTGTGATCTCTTTTCACAAGGATTGTCAACTTGTAATCCTTGTACTCTGGAGACATTAGCTTCTGATTCTCCTTTGTTGTCGTGAAAGTCGTCAGCTTGTAATCTTCATTGATAGTATTTTGTGGATATTGGCTGTCTTCAGTAATAATAATAATTTTTTACGACCCTCTGAGAACCCCTCAAAGTTTTGAAAGTTTGCGGTTGGTAGGGCGAGCTTTGAATACTTTGGATATCTTCTTTTGTTTGATCCTGAGAAGGTATTGCTCCTCATTCTGTCTTCAAAGAAGTTTTGTTTTGCTTTTGTCCACGCTAGTCATTCGTCTTGCTTGGCTGAACTCCGGCGTTTTTGCTTTTTTGAAATGCAAGAGTGACCGTAGCGTCTTGAACTTTGCTACACGGGACTGATTCTCACGTTTTGAGGTTGAAACACGGAGCTCGCCATCGCGTTCTGTGTTTAAAATATGGGCGTGACCCTCGCGTTTTGTGTTGAAATGCAGGGGTGATCCTTCGCGTTTTATGAGTAAAACGCGGGGATGAACCCCACATTTCCAACTAAGTCTTTTAGACTTTTCTTTAAGTGCCAAAAGTATAGTATTAACTTGGCATGCCTTTCATACTTGTTATTTGAACAAGCTTTTGGGGACTTATCACTCTATTACAAAGAGTTGATAAATTGATTTTATCATCAGAAGTGGAATTTTTAACTTGATGATTTTTGAGGACTTATCGCTCTAGTGAAGAGAGTCGATAAGTTGATTTTATCAGAGGTGTGGAGTTAACTTGATAAAGTTAGGTATTTATGGTTTGAACAAGATTTTGAGGACCTATCGCTTTATTGAAGAGAGTCGATAAGTTAATTTTATCAGAGGTGTGGAGTTAACTTGATAAAATTGGGTACTTGTGGTTTGAACAAGATTTTGAGGACCTATCGCTCTATTGATGAGAGTCGATAAGTTTAGATTTTATCGGGGGATAAAATATGAAACTTGTGATTTGAATAAGGTTTAAGGCCTGTGATGTGAACAAGGCTTACGTGGCTTGTGGTGTGAACAAGGCTTTGGGCTTGTGGTTTGAATAAGGCTTTGGGCTTGTGATGTGAATAAGGCTTTGGGCTTGTGGTTTGAACAAGGCTTCGGGCTTTTGGTGTTAATAAGGCTTTGGGGCTTATCATATCCTATTGAGGAGGATTGATAAGTTGACTGTCAGAAGTGTGAGGTTAATATGACAAGATTGTGTTGCGATGTGAGCAACTTTGTGGATTTATCATCCTATTGAGGAGGATTGATAAGTTGGTTATCAAACTCTGCTGAGGATGTGTACAGATTTTGATAGGATTGTGTTGTAATTTGAACAACTTTATGGATCTATCGTTCTATTGGAAAGGAATGATGAGTTGATTGACGGGGCTTAGTCGTGATTTGAACAATTTTGAGGAACTTATCTGCTGGGGAGGATTGATAAGTTAATTATATCATTAGAGGTATAGTGTTGACTTGATGAAGATACGTTGCGATCGGAGCAACTTTGAGGACCTATCATCCTGTTGAAGAGGATTGATAAGTTGATTACGATTTAAGCAAATTTGAGGACTTATCATCCTATTGATGAGGATTGATAAGTTATTTGTCGTGATCTAGTTGTGATTTGAACAACTTTGAGGACTTATCGCTCTTATTGAAGAGTGTCGATAAGTTGATGCTAGAGGAGTTCGCCTTGCACGTGACGTTGTGCTACGATGTTGAATACGTAGACTTTGTCGTCTTTTACGGGCAAGAGACTAACCGGAAACACGTGTTAGGCGTTGACTTTAGGGTTATTGGCCAACCCCCAGCCATCAACGGACTTGATGAGCCTTTACCGATTACCGTTTAAATCGGGCTAGCATGCAGATTATCTAAATCCGTTCTGCATGTGACGTTGTGCTAAAAGAATAAAACTCTTTAAGGCTTAATGCTACGATGTTGAATACGTAGGCTTCGTCTTTCTCACGGGAATAGACTACCCGGCTGCATGTATTAGATGCAGGCTTATCTCTGCTTAGGTTTCGAGATAAAATTCCCCAAATTTGAATTTTGGTGTCTTCTTCGATCGGTAAAAGACTAAATCGGTAACGTGTGTTAGGCGTTGACTTACCCCTACTTAGGATTCGGGATAAAATTCCCCACACGTGTGAGGCGTGGATTGTGGTGTTATTAATAACAACCTTGAGGACTTATCGCTCTATCGAAGAGAGTCGATAAGTTGATTGTCAGAGGTGTTAGGTTAACATGACAAGGATACATTGCGATCGGAGCAACTTTGAGGACTTATCGCTCTATTGAAGAGAGTCGATAAATTAATTGTCAAAAGAGATCGCCTTGCTAATAACGAGACGAGCTAATCTTAACTTTGTGGGGATTGCATTGCGATGTGAGCAACTTTGTGGGCTTATCATCCTATTGGAGAGAATTGATAAGTTGGTTGTCAGAGGTGCATTGTTAACCTGACGGGATTGTGTTACGATTTGAGGAACTTTGTAGACTTATCATCCTATTGGAGAGGATTGATAAGTTGATTGTCAGAGGTGTGAGGTTAACATGACAAGGATACGTTACGATTGGAGA
This sequence comes from Asparagus setaceus, assembly GCA_012295165.1. Classification (NCBI taxonomy): domain Eukaryota; kingdom Viridiplantae; phylum Streptophyta; class Magnoliopsida; order Asparagales; family Asparagaceae; genus Asparagus; species Asparagus setaceus. Next base: position 70,093,659 of record CM022706.1, read on the forward strand.
AACTTTGTGGACTTATCATCCTATTCAAGAGGATTGATAAGTTGGTTTTCAGAGGTGCATTGTTAACCTGACGGAATTGTGTTACGATTTGAGAAACTTTGTAGACTTATCATCCTATTGGAGAGGATTGATAAGTTGATTTTGGTGGTGCTGCTGCACGTTGAAGTACTTACATTGTCAAAAGTGTTTTGTTAACTTGACAATATTTGGAATTTATTATTCTACTCGAAAAATAACAGATAATCAACCCCCAGTCTGTAATTATTCTAGATTGATACTAACCGAGTCTTCGGCCTCGCGATTTAGAGCCGGATCATTAATAGCCAGGTCTTCGGAGTCAGTCTCCTCTTCTTCAGCTTTAATCCTAGCAATAATTACTTGAGTACATTGTTGGGAAACTAGTTGTTTCGTGAACGATATTTTGCAACCCCATTCGAGCTAGGAGATTGGTTTGTAAATTGTGCCGACAGTGTCAATCGAGCGGTATGTCATACATCGAGCATCGAAGAGCCATGCTTGAACCGTTCGGCGAAGACTTTGATAGGCTCTCCCTCCTTTTGCTTAATGGCAAGGAGAGAAGTGACAGTGATTTCCGTGTCATCTTTAAAGAATCGTGACAGGAAGAGTCTCTCTAAATCTGTCCATTTCTGGATACATCCTGCAGGCAGTTTCATGAACCATTTAAAGGCAATCCCCTTGAGGGTGCCAATGAACAAACGAGCTGCTATGGCATCGTTTGTCATCCCATTCCCAGTCTGTGACTTAAAATGGTGGATGTGTTGGTTCGGTGATCCCGTGCCGTCGAAAGCTTGTAGCGTCGGGATTTTGAATTTTGGAGAATAAGGAACCGTATCCCATTCTGCAGGATAGGTCTGACAACCCCCTGATCTTGGAGCTCGCACCTATTAGCCATGGCGTTGAGGTGGGCTTTCAGTTCTCACATTTTTACTGATTGAGGACTCTGCTCATTTTCGGCCCTCTTTTCTTCTTCAAATGAAGATTCTGCATGATGAGCTTCTTGATCGGAAGCTTCATTCACTTTTTCTTTCCTCTTTGAAGATTGACCCCTCCTCCATGATGATTTCGGCTGAGGTGTTGAGTTGGCTATCTGAAGTTGAGCTCTATCCACAACAAGTTGGTTTATCATATCTCGAAGTTGATCGATGGACTCTTGTTGTGATCGCAGGGCTTCTTGCATCATAGCCTGATGCTCTTCGAGCCTCTTCTTAAAATCTTCAGCATTTTCCGTCGTGTGAAGCGGCTCACATGCTCCACGAAAGAACTAGAGGATTGAGATTCTGCGATGGTGAATGCTCATCATCGGACTCAATTCCTTTAGCCAACTTTTGATAGTTGACGGGATATGATCCTGTTGAGTCAGTATGTCGGTAAACTCCGTCGGAGTCATTCAAAGCCTCTTTCAAGCCGGGGGACCGATTTGACTCTGGCTCATTGGAGCTAGAGATTGACGGTCTGCCTATTCCGATCATGTTAGAAGTGACTCCAAGGTATTCGACCTCTGAAGTCTCCTTCCTGTGAGAATGCCATCGTTCGGTGGACCAAATGACATTTGTCAATTGGTCAAACACTGACGGCTTGGCCGCATGTGAGCAGTGTCAATATGCCGATGATTTGGCACTTGGAACGCGAAGATCGCGTTTGAGCACTTGAACGCGAGGTTCAGACCCGCGTTTTAGATTGGGAATGCTAGGTTCGCGTTTGAATGCTTGGATGCGAGGTTGAGAACCGCGTTTCAGGATAGGGGTGTGAGGGTCGCCAACCTCGCCAACGCGAAGCCGTTGAGTAATTGAACGCGGGGTTGGGACCCGCGTTTCGACTGTGAAACGCGTCATTGAGGGTTGCGTTCAGCCTGGCTTTTGCGAGGCTCGTGTTCAGGCACATAAACACGAGGCTTGCGTTAATAAAAGCGGCTTCGGGATCGCGTTTTGGCTCACAAACGCGAAGTTCGCGTTGGTTGATCGATTGGCTATCTCGGGGCTGTAATTTTACAACGATGTTACCGTATGTATTGATCTGGTTGATCGCAGCAACGGGAGGGACTTTGGTCTCCTTAGAGACTTTGTGGATCTTGCGTATAGCCTTGGGGCTAAGGGATCCGGAGGAGAGTGCCTCCTCGAACTTGGCTTGATCGAACTCTACGGCCGAGTTTCAGCCATCCCAAAGGAGCTTGACATCGGACTGCGCCACCACCTTTTCATCGGTGAAAGAGATTGTCCCCAGCGGAGTCGCCATCTTTTGTTCGCGAGGAAAAATTGAGAAAATTTAAAATTGATTTATTCTATTTGAAGAATAATGAATACAATCTGTCGAATGCAATCTCTCTCTCTAACTGACTTAGATAAAAAGAAATTATAAATTCCTCGATCAGTTGCCCGATTTACAAAAGAAGGAAGGGTCAACGGAGATCTTTCCTTTTGTTTAAAACTGGGTTCTTCACGATGGCGATAGGAGCTTGAATCTTGTATCCCGTTGATGATCCGACCGTCTTGACTCGTGGGACGAGGTTGAAAAATAACTCGCAGGAGCAAGTTTAGAACTCTGGCCGAGTTAAGAACTCTTTGATAGAGTTGATTTTAGAAAAGGATTAGTAATCCTTTTAGCCAAGAATGGCGGAGAAGAACTTGCCGTGCAAGTTTGAAAACTGTAATCGAGTTGAACTCTCTAGGAGAGTTGATGCCAGCAAAGGAGTTTTGATCCTTTCTTAAAAAAAGACGTTGATCTTCAGTAAAACCTCAATATCTCCAAATCTAATCAGTAAAAATCAATCTTCACCATTCAAAATTAGGGACGATGAGTGTTGAGATTGCCCTCCAAGTTTCACTCTGATCAGACCACGGATGAAGGTCCGATCGTCATGCCGATCGCAGCTGCACAGAAGAAACCGTTCTCTGCACAATTGGCTTCGGTAAAACCTTGATATCTCTAAATCCAACTGGTAGAAATTAATCTTCACCATTCAAAATTAGGAATGACAAGTGTTGAGGTTGCCCTCCAAGTTTCACTCCGATCAGACCATGGATGAAGGTCCGATCGTCACGCCGATCACAACTGCACAGAAGAAACCATTCTCTGCATAATTGGCTTTGGTAAAACCTCGATATCTCCACATCCAACCGGTAGAAATTAATCTCCACCGTTCAAAATTAGGAATGACGAGTGTTGAGACTATTCTCCAAGGTTCACTCCGATCAGACTACGGATGAAGGTCCGATTGTCACGCTGATCACAGCTACGCAGAAGTGGCTTTTCTTTTCTCTCTCCTTCTCTCCTTTTTTTTTAGTTCTCCGGCCAAACCCTTTCAACCAGCCCCCATTTGGCTGTGAAAACCCCCCATTTATAGGGATTAAAGGGGTGTAACCGCCCCCTTAAATTGCTCCATAATGGGGGTTTAGTGGGGTGTAACCGTCCCCCCTTAAATCTCTCAAACGGTTTAGGCACCGTTCAACTCATGTTTGAATGAGTCAAAATATGAAGTTCGCGTTCTGGAGCAAGCGTCGCGTCTGCATTTTAGTGCAGGAACGCGGGAATGAACCTCCGTGTCTACGTTTTAACTAGGATGCGGGGCTGGAGGCCCGCGTTTGAGCTTCGAACGCGGGCCATGTGCTCCGCGTTTTAGGCTTTGAACGCGGGCCATGTGCTCCGCGTTTTGGGCTTCGAACGCGGGCCACGTGCTCCGCATTTTGAATTGAAACGCGAGGATGTGTCCCGCGTTTTGAATTGAAACGCGGGGGGTGAGCCCCGCGTTTTGCTTTGAAGAGATCAATACTTGTGATCTCTTTTCACAAGGATTGTCAACTTGTAATCCTTGTACTCTGGAGACATTAGCTTCTGATTCTCCTTTGTTGTCGTGAAAGCCGTCAGCTTGTAATCTTCATTGATAGTGTTTTGCGGATATTGGCTGTCTTCAGTAATAATAATAAAAAATTTACAGCCTACACAGGTCCCGCGTTTGTTTAGGGAGATAAAGTTGTAATCTTTATTTTTCGTTGTAATCAGCCTTATAAAAAGTAATCTTTTTATTTTTGAATTCGTTTGTAAACCCATAAAGGTGTAATGAATTCATCGGCAATGAAAATCAAGGAACCATCTTTCCCCGCGAACAATACTGTAATTAGGTCCCTCAATGATCAAATTACCCCTTGATTTATATTTCCCACCAAAAACTCCCTGTATTCAATAGAGGGTAAATTCATTTAGCCCATTGAACTTTAGGGGGGGACAGGTTTTCACACGACCCTTTGAACTTTGTTTATTACACATAACCTCCTTGAACCTGTCTCACTTAACCCCCCAAATCAACACCATGACAACAAAGAACGAAAATACCTCTACATTTATTACAATTTACCCTTTTATGTGGTTTTTTTTTTCATTTTTTGGATTAATTTTAAATCACCATTATCGAGTAACGACATCCAAGGGTATGTTGTAGAAGTTTCAAAATTCAAGAGGGGTTAAGTGTAACACCCTAAAGATTGGGAGATTAAGTGGAATAAACAAAAATCAATATGGGTATGTGCAAAATCCCCAAGTATTAAGCCGGTTATTTGAACTTACTCTTAAAAAATAGTAAGGCTGTATTTGGTTTAACTAAAAATGGCAGAAAAGAAAAGAAAATGACTGAGAAACTAAGTTTCCACTGTTTGGATTAAAGGAAAAGCAAAAGGAATTGCTGAAAATGATAGAAAGCATGAGGAAAAGCTATTCGGAATTTTCTGTTTAGCTTTCTTCACCCGTCCGAAAATGATGAAAAACATTGTCGGGGAACGATAAGAGCGATCAGCTACGTTCGATCGAAAAATTAGAGAGCATCTACGTACAGTTGAAAATGAGCCGAATACAAATCGAGAATTGAGATTATGGGGGAGGGTGGGGGAGTGAACCAAATAATTAATAAACAGTTTGATTATTATCTGTCCAGATATTAGATCAGATTCGATTCGGTAGTTCACCAAATAGTAAATGAATAATTTTTAGTATTCGAGTCATAAATGAATAGAATTTAACCAAATGTATATTCAATTAAGCTTGATCATTAAATATTCATTTATATTTTATATTTATTAAATGGTAGATTAGAAATTTAAAAAAATTAGTTAGCTTCATTGAGGCGTAAACTTAATGAAAAAGGCAATTTAGGAGAGGAATCAAGCATTATGATGTGTTTGAGGATAGATTTGCAAATATATATAACTTGGAGGGTGTTTGTGCACAAATCTACAAAGAAAATATTAAAGAGAAAAAAGAAGTTTGTTCCCAGAATCGAAAGAGACTTTAAAGCTCAACCCACAAACCAACTACGCTAACAAAGATTCACGAACCAATACCGAATATCTTATTTATAAACGAATCAAATATGAATATCATTCTGCTATTTGACCCAAATTCGAACCCGAATTCGAATATGATAAAGCTGACCGAATTCAAACTCGAATATACAGATATTCGATTCAATTCAGTCATTTTCCATCCCTAACTAAGATATTGGTGTTCGTATTCGTTTAAATTTTTCGGATTCGAATATCGTTCTCTGATTTTCTTTGAATTCCAATTCGAATACTAGTGTTTGCTTTGAATATTCACGAATACTTATCGAATAATAAAGTATATTTTTGATTAATACTTTATGTTTTATGAATATTAAACAATTTACTTAAGTGTATACATTTATTTGATTAAAGTAGTATTTTCATAGTTCTAAGAATTTGATATTTTAGATAACATTTAAATTCATAATTAAAAATCATTCCTTCATATCTTTGATACCTAAATTTATAATGTGAAAATTTGTTAAAAAATAGATATGGGATTTGTTAAGACTCTCAAAATTAGTATAAAACTAAATTAAAACTGTAGGTGGGTCAAGAACATAACACCACGCTGTAATTAATACAAGGTATAAGTAAATAAATTTTATCGAATAATTTATTAAACAAATAAATAGATTATACCTATGATTAAATTCTATTCGTTTATGAACCGAATACTAAAATTTTTCATTTATTGTTAAATACACTATCGAATCGAATATGATCGAATATAAAAATTATTTATTTATTGTTAAATAAACTATCGAATCAAATATGGCACGTCTGTTTACCCAATTTTTATATGGCCCCACATGTACTAACTATGATGGTTTATTGTCACTTAGGGGTGTTTGGTTCATGGAAAACTCAACTATAGAAATGTTTTCCACCCATTTTATAGGAAATATTTTCCACCCAAATAAAATATGAGAAGTTAAAAGGACAAGTTTTCCTTTTCTTGTGTTTGGTTCAAAACAAGAAAATGGGCCTTGTACTTTTAAGAAATGTCAAGTTTTCCTTTTCTAGAAAGTTATTTGGTTCAAAATAAGTAAAAAGTACGGATTTATTATTTTTTAATAGTGTTGTCGGTTTTCCATGAGATTTCTCTCAAAAGCTAGGAAGTTGTTTTCCAACTATTCTCAGACTTTTAGGAAATGTTTTCCATAAATCTAGAGTGAACCAAACACATGAAAACTCAATTATAGGAAAATTTTTATTTACTAAATTGCCATTTCCCAAAACTTTTCCCAAAAGTGGTGAACCAAACACCCCTTAAACACACTGTAGTTCCCCTACTTAGCACTTGCATATCCCCAATTGTTTTGGCAGCATTTATATACCTTTAAAATTTTTAAATATTGCACTTAAATACGCTCAGTTTAGCAAATGCGATAAGTTTCTCTTGAGATTTCTTATTCTTGAGATTTCTTATGCTGACACTCACAATCAAATTATATATTGTTTTAAGTTTTAATATTTGTTAAATTTACTGTTAAATCTATCAAAATCTTAATTTAAAATAGAATTAGGATACATTGAAAAGAAAACTATGATAGTTTTAATGATAATTAAAAATAAAGGGTTCAAAAGTTCTAAAATTATCATGTGAGTGGCTTTCTCCAACTTAATTTGAATGAAAATATAAAAGAAGCGATGTGAAATATACACCGGAAATTTTTACTTGTTCAATGTCCATGATTATTTATTATAATTATTCTGTATTTTTAATATAAATTTATTAGTATAAGCTTATTGTTGAAGCATTTTAATATATTTAATGTGAATTATCATATTTTCTATTAGAATCAATGTTTGTGTACTTATGTGAAATGTAAAACTTGAAATTTTAAAAAATAAAATGCTAAATTGTTTAAAATAAAAATTAATTCCAAAATGTATAGTGTAATATAAATTCATTCTATTTTCTTCTTGATTTTCATAAAAAGAAATCAAACAAGAAGAATTGCTTCTTTATGATTTTCCTTCTAGCTTTCTTTACAATTTTCTAGCACACCAAACAACAAAAAATATTGTTTTCCTTTATTTTTCTTTTCTCTTCTCTTTCTCTTTTTTCTTTTCTCTTCTCTTTCTCTTTTTTCTTTTCTCTTCTCTTCTCTTTCTCTTTTTTCTTTTCTCTTCTCTTTCTCTTTCTTTTTCTTTTCTTCCCCTTTCGCTCAAACCAAATACAGCCTAATTGAAGGGAATTTTTGTCATTGAGGGCCCACTATGCAAGACCCATAGGATTTGAGGGACTTGTGAGCAAGTTTAAAGATTTGAGGAACTAATATCTAAATAACCCTGCAACAAAGGCCTTATACCGCCTCCAAGACCAATAACACCCCTCCCCTTCACCCCAAAAAAAAAAAAAACACATTACCATCCAGCATTTTCTTTCTCCTCTCCATACTTATTATTATTATTTTTTCCTTAATCATTTCTCTTCTTTCTTTTTTTTTTTTTAATCCTATGAGATAAACTGATAATGGGTCTTTGATGATTTCAGGTGGGAGAGATCCATTAGCCAATTTCAGAAGAACGGTTTCTACTTGAACTGTCCCTTTACTTCTTTGTGTTTTGTATGACAAGTTATGGGTTTTTTGTTGCTGGGTTGGATTTAGGAATGATAAAGGTTAGATCTATTAACTGTAATTCTAAGCAAAAATCACAGTACTCAGGTTAGCGAAGCTGTGGCCTATGGTCATAGTTGTAATTATGAGAATAAACTTGGTTAATGCTTGGTTGTTCTTGTATGGTAAAATTTTGGTTGATGCTTCTATGAAAAACTATAGACATGTATTATATTATATGTCTTTTGGCGTATACTTGGTTGTTCTTGTATGATGAACATGTCCATCTTTTGGGTATTTAGTACTTTTGTTTTGGTCTAATTCTAAGAAGATATCCTATTTGCTCTTATTCTGAGAAGAAAAATATTAATCCTATCTCTCTGTTATTTTTCGATATGACACTATGAACCTTAGCTACTTGTTTTTGATGATTTTGGGTAATTAAAAGTGCAAAATATAGGTCCTTATGTTTGTTTATTGGTATTGGGTCTTGTTGTCTAGCAATGAAGATACTGCAAATTCGCAGTCGATTGTGATATCTAGAAAGTTATTGGAGGAGTCATCAAAAGAAGAGTTGTATTTCCTACTAACCCTAATAAGACAGTTGACAGGAGAAGCTTTGTTTATTTAGGAACTTAGATATGATGGGCAGTATTTGGTTAATGGGTATTGTTAGATCTTCTTGGAGATTCCAATTTTCACATTATTTAGGAAATTTTTGTTTACCCTAATCATCACAAAGTAAAACATCCCTGCCCTGCAAATCTGTTTATATGAATCTTTTTAAGTTTCAGTCTACTAATCTATTAGTTTCTTGAATTGCTTAGTCAATTTAAAGAGATTAGTTAGTCAATCTGCTGTTTCAGCTTATGCACTATTTCACTGATTATCGTTTGTTTCAAATCCTGTATTTATTAGCTTAGATATGATGGAATGGTGTGTGGTTTGAGAGCGATGCCGATTCCTCAATTACTTGGCCTATGCCCAAAAGATTCAGCATCACCTTTTACATCTGATCATTGCTGATCAATTCTGGAACCAAAAGATCCCCAGATCATCATTCTCCAACAGAATGTCAGTGATCGGGGAAACTCGCTGGAAGAGGATAAACCTCCATGTCAAATTGAGTAAGTAAGCCAGAAACCAAATTCCCATTTTGTTTTCCTATTTATTTTTTTTCCTGAAAATTTTAGAATTTTCTGGTGAATTTGAAAGGCCTAGTCATGGGTTCTATGGAATCGGCTTTGCATTGAAAAGTTTGGATATACCTCATGTATGATTGTGCTTAAATCGCCGGATCCTGCCTTCCCTAGTGATTTCATTTATAAAAGAATCGGAGGTATGCTATCAACCTTTTGAATTACTATTTATGTCTATGTTGGATATCTCTCATAATGGCATCAAACTGTAACTGTTATTACTAAACTCAATACTGATATAGCTATGATTGAGGGTCGGCTTGCCCCTTGAGCTACACAGTGTCCAATGATGTCATAGGACACCACTAGATTGCAGGCTTTATAAGCATTTTACTAATTTACTGGTATTTAGTACTTATGACACCACAAAAATAGTATAGGACATCATTGGAGATGATAATTCTGGGAATTGCCTACTTCGATGAGCTAATCAGTTACATGGAGACCCCGTTCAGATAAACTCATGACTCCGTCACTGGTAAGCTTGATATGTACCATCTTGCCGTCTCTCATAATGTATTGTTGTAGTTTTAGTGAGAGCAAAGGATAACTTAATAGTTTCAAGTAGAAATTACCAGAATATTGCATGCTTTGGATGTTAAATAAGCTGTTATGTATTTGACTTTCCTGAAAACCTCATAACATAATATGAAGAGGGTTTACCAGGAATCAATAAATTAAGATCGCTATAGTTCATTGTAGTGGATTTTATCCCTACGCTATGAGCATGGCTAACACACCCTCTATTTTCAGAAAGATTGAAGGGTAAAATTGATGTTTTATTCCTATGCTATGTCATCTAACAATAACAAGATAAAATCTGGAGGGTAATTTATATCAAATGGTCAGATTGAGATGTAGTTAGATTTTGGTAATAATTCTGCTAATATGATAGATTTGGGGTGATACATTATACAGGAAACCCCATCTTTTATTGTTTTTGCAAAAGGAATAATACCATGGTTTTCTTTATAGGCATATAGATTGTTTATGTTTAAAGACATAAATGACGAAAAGCTTTAACTCATTTTAACTCGTCAAGATAGTTTAAATTAAACCATTTTTGACATTTTTGAACTTCATTATTAAGTCAAGACAGGTTAGCTTCACTATTTCTTGTATTCATATTTTGTATTAAGGAAAATATCCTGTTACTTACGATCCAAATACCACTTCTATAAAGCCAAACCAAACCATCCCAAAGTCCTCCATCATAACCCTCTCATAATCCTCTCCCTGCAAGAAAAAAAACAACACCCCACCCTCATAAACCTTTTCCAAGAAACAGAGAAGAGAGACATCAAAGAAGCCAAATCAATGGCTTCTCACTCTTCTTTTCTTGATCAAGAAGGAACCAGCTCTGATACTAATCCCTCTGGGACCTCCACGCCCTCTAATGCGGCAGCTCCAGTTGTCGACACAGCCCCCTGCATAGCCGGGATCTTCTTCAAGCACTTCCCCTCCGACAACTACTACTTCAATATTTTCCACCCCGGTCATCGTCCTCCCTCAAATCCCTACTGCCCCTCCTCAGTTCCCCAGCCCTTCTTCATCTGCTCCTCCTCCAAAGGCCTCCTCCTAGTCTACAACGCCGCCTCCAATTCCTACCACATCTTCAACCCCTTCGTCCACAATGCTGACAGTTACAGGCGCATCCCCAACCCTCCTAGATCCCACAAAGATTACGATACTGCAGTTCTTTCAGTCAACAACCAACTCCCTGCATTCGACATTATCTGCGCTGTTGAAGAGGCCGACAGGGGCAAGTACACATTCGACTGGTACCACTCAGGAGTAGACAAATGGGTCCAGGGCACAAGGTTGTTAGATATCAGCCCCAGGCGTATCTTGATGCATACAGGCATTTCTAATGATTCTGGTGCTGCATTCTGGCTCACTGATAATCAAAAGATGGTCGTCACTTTTAATACTGTTGATAGTTCAGGTCTGCAAAAACTCGATCTACCAAAAATGCTTCATTCTGCAGAGAGAATATATCCAGGCAAGATAAGCGATGACAAAATTGGGGTTGTTATTGCCAAAGATAGCATAGTCGCTCTTTACAGTCTTGGGGATCAGGGATGTTCTTGGGTCGGTTACAAGTTTTTGGATTTGGGCGAAGCTGGGATATTGGCGCCATACCAATTTGACAGGGCATCGATTATGAGGTTCAACAAAGATGTGCCTTTTTTGGTAGGCAATCGATCTTTTCTGTTGAAGATGGGCTCTAATGCTGAGGATGCAAGAATTTATGAGTTGCATCATTGGGTGAGGATCCCACTACTGGCTGGGGAGAATGTTCCCTACGAAGTGTCCACCATAACTCCTGCACAATTCCCTGTTAAAGAGAATGAGGAAAATATCGTAGATGACGAGCAAAGTGTTGATGAATTGTATGAGGCAAAGGGCAAAAGAAAGCAGAGTGCTGATTCTCAAGAGGATGGTAGAGACTTGAAAAGGATAAGGAAAGATTGATCACAGGAACGGATGCATTAATGTATGCGTTTCTTGATTTTGGTTAGTTCTGAACTGAGGGAGGACTGGTTTAAGTTCTTGATTAATAGCTGTTGATCATGAGAGAAAGTGATTGTTCATGTTCAATACTCAAGTATCAATTCTTGTTTCTTCATTCTTTGATGTAAATCTCAATCTGTGGTTTTTCTTACTTGATTAGTTGTTGATGATCTTGAGGGGAACTGAGAGTTCATGCACAAGGCGATAGTTCAGTTCTTGTTTCTGCATTCTTGAATGTAAATATTAATGTGTAGCTTTTCTTACTTGATTAGTTGTTGATCATGAGGGAAACCGATTGTTCATGTACAAAGCTTGAGTTCAGTTCTTGTTTCTGCATTCTTTGAAGTAAATTTTAAGTTTTAAAGTGATACTGGAAAATAGAAGCAATCAATGTGCATGCAGATCCGTTGTATTGGCCATACATGATACAGTCCTTAATCATAGCAAAACACACATTTTATTGGCAATTTATGAATATTTGATGTATATGCATCGGACATATTATACTTGAACGCTGCAATCGTAAATGCAACAAAGTTGGCTAATATTCTATACATCAGGAGTAGGTCCATGATTATAATTTGTTTTCAATTTTGTCTCTTAAAACAGACTTTTTCCATGTTCTCGATTCCTACTAAGCATAGCATATTATTTCAAAATAAAGTTTGTTTCAAGGAACCAACAGCGGGTGATCGGACTATTAGAAGATTCTAATATGGCACGGTATTGGGTTCAATTCCGGTTGGGTTATCCACCCAAACAAAAAAGAAAAAAAATCTTTGGAAGGCAATCAACAGAGATTTCTTTTTTAATAATTGAAATGTGAGCATTCTCTAAAAAGCAAATAAGGAGAGCATAATGAGAAATCATGGCAAATCAAGAAGTCTACATAGACTAAAGAGAAATTAGTAATCAACAGAAGAAAATTATTGTTTGCTCATTAAATTAGAATTGTTGTATTAGCCTAATGCAATAAAAGTGTTCTCACTTTCCTCTAGCGTTTTATGGCAACAACATATTATCTTTGTCGTAAATCTTATTTTTATTTTACAATAAGATCAGTAGTTGCCTAAAACCCTATAAGATTGAAAATTTTTAAGCTTTTAGAAAAGAATTGGGTACTTCATATATTAGTCCGTCAGATCATACATAATTCTATATTATCCCCTCAAAGCTCTGAAATTGCTCATAACTCTCTCATATCCTATGAGATACTGTAAATAGGTCCCTCAATGACCAAATTACCCCTTGATTTATGTTCCCACCAAAAACTCCTTGCATTCAACATAGGGTAATTCATTTAACCCGTTGAACTTTAGGGGGTGGGGACAGGTTTTCACATAACCTATTGAACTTTGTTATTACACAAAACCTTCTTGAACCTATCTCACTTAACCCCCCAAAATCAACACCGTGACAACAAAGAATGAAAATACATCTACATTTATTACAATTTGCCCTTTTATTTTTTTTATTTTTTTTTGGATTAATTTTAAATCACCATTATCAAGTAACAACGTCCAAGGGTACATTGTAGAAGTTTCAAAATTCAAGAGGGTTTAAGTGTGACAACCTAACGTTTGGGAGGTAAAGTGAATAAACAAAACCCAATATGGTTATGTGAAAAATCCCCAAGTATTAAGGCGGTTATGGAACTTACTCTTAAAAAATAGTAAGGCCGTATTGGTTTGACTAAAAATGGCAGAAAAAGAAAAGAAAATGACTGAGAAACTAAGTTTCCACTGTTTGGATTAAAGGAAAAGCAAAAGGAAACTGAAAATGAGAGAAAACATGAGGGAAAGTCCTCAAATTTTCCGCTTAGCCCGAGCCTAAATGTAAACGATGAAAAATTGTCGGGGGAGGATGAGAGCGATCAACTGTGCCCGATCAAAAAATTGGACAGGTTCTACGTACGGTTGAAAATGAACTGAATACGAATCGAGTACTGAGATATTCACGTTTGTATTTGTTTAAATTTTTTGGATTCGAATGCGAATTCGAATATCATTCTCTGATATTCTTTGAATTCAAATTAGAATACTAGTATTTGTCGAATATTCACGAATACTTATCAAATATTAAAGTATATTTGTTTGATTAATAATTTATATTTTATGAATACTAAATAATTGAATTAAGTATATACATTTATTTGATCACAGTAGTATTTTCATTGTTCTAAGAATTTGATATTTTAGATAACATTTTAATTCATAATTGAAATTCATTCCTTCATATCTTTGATATCTAAATCTATAATGTGAATATTTGTTTAAAAAATAGATTTGTGATTTTTAAGACTCTCAAAATTAGTTTAAAACTAAATTAAAAATGTAGGTGGGTCAAGAACATAACATCATACGTGTAATTAATACAAGTTATAAGTAAATAAATTTTTATCAAATAATTTATTAAATAAATAAATTGAATATACCTATGATTAAATTCTATCCGTTTATGAATCAAATACTAAAAACTATTTATTTATTATTAAATAAATTATCAAATCAAATATGACCGAATACATAAACAAATAAATATCAAAATATTTATTAAATATTTGATTTTTTTCCACCCCTACTTCTACAGCGCCTTTTCTCCATGTGGGGCCCTCCTTAATAACTATGAGAAAGGTATGCGGAGGCCTAGGCACACGTGGCACGTCTGTTGATGCAATTTTATGTGGCCCCACATATACTAACTATCAGTTATAAATAAAATCATGGTTTAATTGCACTTAACCACACTACAGTTCCCCTACTTAGCACTTGCATATCCCCAATTGTTTTGGCAGCACTTATATACCTTTAATTTTTTAAAAATTTGCACTTAAATAGGCTCAGTTTTGCAACGATAAGTTTCTTTTGAGATTTATTATGTTGGCACTCGTAATCTAATTTATTGCTTTAACTTTTAATATTTGCTAAAGTCATTGTTAAATCTATCAAAATTCTAATTTAAAATAGAAGTGGGATACATTGAAAATAAAATTATGATAGTTTTAATGATAATTAAAAATGTCAAAATGTATTTAAAAGACCAAACATTTCTAAAATTAGTATGTGAGTGGCTTTCTCCAACTTAAATTGAATGAAAATATAAAAGAAGCGTTAGTGAAATGTACACCTTGAAATTTTTACTTGTTCAATGCCCATGATTAATTATTATAATTATTCTGTATTTTTGATATAAATTTATTAGTATAAGCTTATTGTTGAAGCATTTTAATATATTTAATGTGAATTATCATATTTTCTATTAGAATCAATTTTCGTGTACTGATGTGAAATGTAAAACTTGAAAATTTTAAAATAAAATGCTAAATTGTTTAAAATACAAAGATAATTCCAAAATGTATTGTGTAATATAACTTCATTCTATTTTCTTCTCGATTTTCATAAAAGAAACAAAACAAGAAGAATTGCTTCTTTATTATTTTCCTTCTAGCTTTCTTTATAATTTTCTAGCAAACCAAACAACAAAAAGAATATTACTTTCATTTCTTTTTCTTTTTCTTTTCTCTTCTCTTTCTCTTTCTTTTTCTTTTCATTCCCTTTCTCACAAACCAAATACAGCCTAATTGAAGGGCATTTTGTCAGGCCCAATTTGCAGGACCCATAGGATTTGAGGGACTTGTGAGCAAGTTTAAAGATTTGAGGGACTAATATCTACTAAATAACCCTGTTAGAAATGCATTATACAGCCTCCTAGACCAGTAACACCCCTCTCCTTCACCAAATAAACAAGATACATTACCATCTGCCAATTTCTTTCTCCTCTCCATCCTTATTATTATTATTATTATTTTCTTTAATCATTTCTCTTCTTTTTTTTTTTATTTTAAAATCCTATGAGATAAACTGATAATGGGTCTTTGATGATTTCAGGTGGTAGAGATCCATTAGCCAATTTCGGAAGAAGGGTTTCTACTTGAAATAACTTTGCCTATCCATTTATTTCTTTGTATTTTGCATGTAAAGTTATGGGTTTTGTTGCTGTGTTTGATTTAGGAATGATAAAGGTTAGATCTTTAATGTTATTGACCTGATTCAGTTCTATTAACTGCAATTCTAAGCAAAAATCGCAGTACGCAGGTTAAGGAAGCTGTGGCTTATGGTCATTGTTGTAATTATGAGAATAAACTTGGTTAATGCTTGGTTGTTCTTGTATGATAAAATTTTGGTTAATGCTTCTATGAAAAACTATAGATATGTATTATATTATATGTCTTTTGGCACATACTTGGTTGTTCTTGTATGATGAACATGCCCATCTTTTGGGTATTTAGTACTTTTGTTTTGGTCTAATTCTAAGAAGATATCCTATTTGCTCTTATTCTGAGAAGAAAAATATTAATCCTATCTCTCTGTTATTTTTCGATATGAAACTATGAGCCTTAGCTACTTGTTTTTTATGATTTTGGGCAAGTAAAAGTGCAAAATATAGGTCCTTATGTTTGTTTATTGGTATTGGGTCTTGTTGTCTAGCAATGAAGATACTGCAAATTCGCAGTCGATTATGATATCTAGAAAGTTACTCGAGGAGTCATCAAAAGAAGAGTTGTATTTCCTACTAACCCTAATAAGACAATTGTCAGGAGAAACTTTGTTTATTTAGGAACTTAGGTATGATGGGTAGTATTTGGTTTATGGGTATTGTTAGATCTTCTTGGAGATTCCAATTTTCACATTATTTAGGAAATTATTTTTACCCTAATCATCACAAAGTAAAACATCCCCTGCCCTACAAATCTGTTTATTTGAATCTTTTATACGTTTCAGTCTCCTAATCTATTAGTTTCTTGAATTGGTTAGTCAATTTATAGAGATTAGTTAGTCAATCTGCTGTTTCAGCTTATGCATTATTTCACTGATTAACGTTTGTTTCAAATCCTGTATTTATTAGCTTAGATATGATGGAATGGTGTGTGGTTTGAGAGCAATGCTGATTCCTCAATTACTTGCCCTATGCCCAAAAAAATTCAGCATCACCTTTTACATCGGATCATTGCCAATCAATTCTCGAACCAAAAGATCCCCGGATCATCCTTCTCCAACAGAATGTCAGTGATGGGAAAACTCACTGGAAGAGGATAAACCTCCATGTCAAATTGAGTAAGTAAGGCCAGAAACCAAATTCCCATTTTGCTTTCCTTTTTTTTTTCCTGAAAATTTTATAATTTTCTGGTGAATTTGAATGGCCTAGTCATGGGTTCTACGGGAGCGGCTTTGCATTGAAATGTTTGGATATACCTCATGTATGATTGTGCTTAAATCGCCGGATCCTGCCTTCCCTAGTGATTTCATTTATAAAACAATCGAAGGTATGCTATCAACCTTTTGAATTACTATTTGTGTCTATGTTGGATATCTCTCATAATGGCATCAAACTGTAACTGTTATTACTAAACTCAATACTGATATAGCTATGATTGAGGGTCGGCTTGCCCTTGAGCTACACAGTGTCCAGTGATGTCATAGGACACCACTAGATTGCAGGCTTTATAAGCATTTTACTAATATACTGGTATTTAGTACTTATGACACCACAAAAAATAGTATAGGACATCATTGGAGATGATAATTCTGGGAATTGCCCACTTCGATGAGCTAATCAGTTACATGGAGACCCCGTTCAGATAAACTCATGACTCCGTCACTGGTAACCTTGATATGTACCATCTTGCCGTCTCTCATAATATACTGTTGTAGTTTTAATGAGAGCAAAGGATAACTTAATAGTTTCAAGTAGAAATTACCAGAATATTGCATGCTTTGGATGTTCAGTAAGCTGTTAAGTATTTGACTTTCCAGGAAACCTCATAACATAATATGAAGAGGGGTTTACCAGGAATCAATAAATTAAGATCGCTATAGTACATTGTAGTGGATTTTATCCCTATGCTATGAGCATGGTGCTAACACACCCTCTATTTTCAGAAAGATTGAGGGGTAAAATTGATGTTTTATCCCTATGGCCTATGCTATGTCATCTAACAATAACAAGATAAAATCTGGAGGGTAATTTATATCAAATGGTCAGATTGAGATGTAGTTAGATTTTGGTAATAATTCTGCTAATATGATAGATTTGGGGTGATACATTATACAGGGAAACCCCATCTTTTATTGTTTTTGCAAGGAATAATACCATCGTTTTCTTTAAAGGCATATAGATTGTTAATGTTTAAAGACATAAATGACTAAAAGCTTTAACTCATTTTAACTCGTCAAGATAGTTTATATTCAACCATTTTTTTGACATTTTTGAACTTGGTAAATCAAGACAGGTTAGCTACACTATTTCATGTATTCATATTTTGTATTAAGGAAAATATCCTGTTACTTACGATCCAAATACCACTTCTATAAAGCCAAACCAAACCATCCCAAAGTCCTCCATCATAACCCTCTCATAATCCTCTCCCTGCAAGAAAAAACAACACCCCACCCTCATAAACCTTTCCCTAGAAACAGAGAAACATCAAAGAAGCCAAATCAATGGCTTCTCACTCTTCTTTCTTGATCAAGAAGGAACCAGCTCTGATACTACTCCCTCTGGGACCTCCACGCCCTCTAATGCGGAAGCTCCAGTTGTCGACGCAGCCCCCTCCATAGCCGGGATCTTCTTCAAGCACTTCGTCTCCGACAAGTACTGCTTCAATACTTTCCACCCCGGTCATCATCCTCTCCCAAATCTCTGCTGCCCCTCCTCAGTTCCCAAGCCCTTCTTCGTCTGCTCCTCCTCCAAAGGCCTCCTCCTAGCCTACAACTCCGCCTCCATTCCTACCACATCTTCAACCCTTCGTCCACAATGCTGGCGGTTACAGGCATCCCAACCCTCCAAGATCCCACAAAGATTACTATACTGCAGTTCTGTCAGTCAACAACCAACTCCCTGCATTCGACATTATCTGCGCTGTTGAAGAGGCCGACAGGGGCAAGTACACATTCGACTGGTACCACTCAGGAGTAGACAAATGGGTCCAGGGCACAAGGTTGTTAGATATCAGCCCCAGGCGTATCTTGATGCATACAGGCATTTCTAATGATTCTGGTGCTGCATTCTGGCTCACTGATAATCAAAAGATGGTCGTCACTTTTAATACTGTTGATAGTTCAGGTCTGCAAAAACTCGATCTACCAAAAATGCTTCATTCTGCAGAGAGAATATATCCAGGCAAGATAAGCGATGACAAAATTGGGGTTGTTATTGCCAAAGATAGCATAGTCGCTCTTTACAGTCTTGGGGATCAGGGATGTTCTTGGGTCGGTTACAAGTTTTGGATTTGGGCGAAGCTGGGATATTGGCCATACCAATTTGACAGGGCATCGATTATGAGGTTCAACAAAGATGTGCCTTTTGGTAGGCAATCGATCTTTTCTGTTGAAGATGGGCTCTAATGCTGAGGATGCAAGAATTTATGAGTTGCATCATTGGGTGAGGATCCCACTACTGGCTGGGGAGAATGTTCCCTCTGAAGTGACCACCATAACTCCTGCACAATTCCTGTTAAAGAGAATGAGGAAAATATCGTAGATGACGAGCAAAGTGTTGATGAATTGTATGAGGCAAAGGGCAAAAGAAAGCAGAGTCCTGATTCTCAAGAGGATGGTAGAGATTTGAAAAGGATAAGGAAAGATTGATCACAGGAACGGATGCATTAATGTATGTGTTTCTTGATTTTGGTTAGTTCTGAACTGAGGGAGGACTGGTTTAAGTTCTTGATTAATAGCTGTTGATCATGAGAGAAAGTGATTGTTCATGTTCAATACTCAAGTATCAATTCTTGTTTCTTCCTTCTTTGATGTAAATCTCAACCTGTGGTTTTCTTACTTGATTAATTGTTGATGATCTTGAGGGAACTGAGAGTTCATGCACAAGGCGATAGTTCAGTTCTTGTTTCTGCATTCTTGAATGTAAATATTAATGTGTAGCTTTTCTTACTTGATTAGTAGTTGATCATGAGGGAAACTGATTGTTCATGTACAAGGCTTGAGTTCAGTTCTTGTTTCTGCATTCTTTGAAGTAAATTTTAAGTTTTAAAGTGATACTGGAAAATAGAAGCAATCAATGTGCATGCAGATCCGTTGTATTGGCCATACATGATACAGTCCTTAATCATAGCAAAACACACATTTTATTGGCAATTTATGAATATTTGATGTATATGCATCGGACATATTATACTTGAACGCTGCAATCGTAAATGCAACAAAGTTGGCTAATATTCTATACATCAGGAGTAGGTCCATGATTATAATTTGTTTTCAATTTTGTCTCTTAAAACAGACTTTTTCCATGTTCTCGATTCCTACTAAGCATAGCATATTATTTCAAAATAAAGTTTGTTTCAAGGAACCAACAGCGGGTGATCCGGACTATTAGAAGATTCTAATATGGCGCACACGGTATTGGGTTCAATTCCGGTTGGGTTATCCACCCAAACAAAAAAAAGAAAAAAAAATCTTTGGAAGGCAATCAACAGAGATTTCTTTTTTTAATAATTGAAATGTGAGCATTCTCTAAAAAAGCAAATAAGGAGAGCATAATGAGAAATCATGGCAAATCAAGAAGTCTACATAGACTAAAGAGAAATTAGTAATCAACAGAAGAAAATTATTGTTTGCTCATTAAATTAGAATTGTTGTATTAGCCTAATGCAATAAAAGTGTTCTCACTTTCCTCTAGCGTTTTATGGCAACAACATATTATCTTTGTCGTAAATCTTATTTTTATTTTACAATAAGATCAGTAGTTGCCTAAAACCCTATAAGATTGAAAATTTTAAGCTTTTAGAAAAGAATTGGGTACTTCATATATTAGTCCGTCAGATCATACATAATTCTATATTATCCCCTCAAAGCTCTGAAATTGCTCATAACTCTCTCATATCCTATGAGATACTGTAATTAGGTCCCTCAATGATCAAATTACCCCTTGATTTATATTTCCCACCAAAACTCCTGTATTCAATAGAGGGTAAATTCATTTAGCCCATTGAACTTTAGGGGGGGACAGGTTTTCACACGACCCTTTGAACTTTGTTTATTACACATAACCTCCTTGAACCTGTCTCACTTAACCCCCCAAATCAACACCATGACAACAAAGAACGAAAATACCTCTACATTTATTACAATTTACCCTTTTATGTGGTTTTTTTTTTCATTTTTGGATTAATTTTAAATCACCATTATCGAGTAACGACATCCAAGGGTATGTTGTAGAAGTTTCAAAATTCAAGAGGGGTTAAGTGTAACACCCTAAAGATTGGGAGATTAAGTGGAATAAACAAAAATCAATATGGGTATGTGCAAAATCCCCAAGTATTAAGCCGGTTATTTGAACTTACTCTTAAAAAATAGTAAGGCTGTATTTGGTTTAACTAAAAATGGCAGAAAAGAAAAGAAAATGACTGAGAAACTAAGTTTCCACTGTTTGGATTAAAGGAAAAGCAAAAGGAATTGCTGAAAATGATAGAAAGCATGAGGAAAAGCTATTGAATTTTCGTTTAGCTTTCACCCGTCCAAAATGATGAAAAACATTGTCGGGAACGATAAGAGCGATCACTACGTTCGATCGAAAAATTAGAGAGCATCTACGCATAGTTGAAAATGAGCCGAATACAAATCGAGAATTGAGATTATGGGGGAGGGTGGGGGAGTGAACCAAATAATTAATAAACAGTTTGATTATTATCTGTCCAGATATTAGATCAGATTCGATTCGGTAGTTCACCAAATAGTAAATGAATAATTTTTAGTATTCGAGTCATAAATGAATAGAATTTAACCAAATGTATATTCAATTCGCTTGATCATTAAATATTCATTTATATTTTATATTTATTAAATGGTAGATTAGAAATTTAAAAAAATTAGTTAGCTTCGATTGAGGCGTAAACTTAATGAAAAAGGCAATTTAGGAGAGGAATCAAGCATTATGATGTGTTTGAGGATAGATTTGCAAATATATATAACTTGGAGGTGTTTGTGCACAAATCTACAAAGAAAATATTAAAGAGAAAAAGAAGTTTGTTCCCAGAATCGAAAGAGACTTTAAAGCTCAACCCACAAACCAACTACGCTAACAAAGATTCACGAACCAATACCGAATATCTTATTTATAAACGAATCAAATATGAATATCATTCTGCTATTTGACCCAAATTCGAACCAATTGAATATGATAAAGCTGACCGAATTCAAACTCGAATATACAGATATTCGATTCAATTCAGTCATTTTCCATCCCTAACTAAGATATTGGTGTTCAGATTCGTTTAAATTTTTCGATTGAATATCGTTCTCGATTTTCTTTGAATTCCAATTGAATACTAGTGTTTCTTTGAATATTCACGAATACTTATCGAATAATAAAGTATATTTTTGATTAATACTTTATGTTTTATGAATATTAAACAATTTACTTAAGTGTATACATTTATTTGATTAAAGTAGTATTTTCATAGTTCTAAGAATTTGATATTTTAGATAACATTTAAATTCATAATTAAAAATCATTCCTTCATATCTTTGATACCTAAATTTATAATGTGAAAATTTGTTAAAAAATAGATATGGGATTTGTTAAGACTCTCAAAATTAGTATAAAACTAAATTAAAAACTGTAGGTGGGTCAAGAACATAACACCACGCGTGTAATTAATACAAGGTATAAGTAAATAAATTTTATCGAATAATTTATTAAACAAATAAATAGATTATACCTATGATTAAATTCTATTCGTTTATGAACCGAATACTAAAATTTTTCATTTATTGTTAAATACACTATCGAATCGAATATGATCGAATATAAAAAATTATTTATTTATTGTTAAATAAACTATCGAATCAAATATGGCACGTCTGTTTACCCAATTTTTTATATGGCCCCCACATGTACTAACTATGATGGTTTATTGTCACTTAGGGGGTGTTTGGTTCATGGAAAACTCAACTATAGGAAATGTTTTCCACCCATTTTTATAGGAAATATTTTCCACCCAAATAAAATATGAGAAGTTAAAAAGGACAAGTTTTCCTTTTCTTGTGTTTGGTTCAAAACAAGAAAATGGGCCTTGTACTTTTAAGAAATGTCAAGTTTTCCTTTTCTAGAAAGTTATTTGGTTCAAAATAAGTAAAAAAGTACGGATTTATTATTTTTTTAATAGTGTTGTCAGTTTTCCATGAGATTTCCTCTCAAAAAGCTAGGAAGTTGTTTTCCAACTATTCTGTACTTTTTAGGAAATGTTTTCCATAAATCTAGAGTGAACCAAACACATGAAAACTCAATTATAGGAAAATTTTTATTTACTAAATTGCCATTTCCCAAAAACTTTTCCCAAAAGTGGTGAACCAAACACCCCCTTAAACACACTGTAGTTCCCCCTACTTAGCACTTGCATATCCCCAATTGTTTTGGCAGCATTTATATACCTTTAAAATTTTTAAATATTGCACTTAAATACCAGTTTAGCAAATGCGATAAGTTTCTCTTGAGATTTCTTATGCTGACACTCACAATCAAATTATATATTGTTTTAAGTTTTAATATTTGTTAAATTTACTGTTAAATCTATCAAAATCTTAATTTAAAATAGAATTAGGATACATTGAAAAGAAAACTATGATAGTTTTAATGATAATTAAAAATAAAGGGTTCAAAAGTTCTAAAATTATCATGTGAGTGGCTTTCTCCAACTTAATTTGAATGAAAATATAAAAGAAGCGTTAGTGAAATGTACACCTTGAAATTTTTACTTGTTCAATGTCCATGATTATTTATTATAATTATTCTGTATTTTAATATAAATTTATTAGTATAAGCTTATTGTTGAAGCATTTTAATATATTTAATGTGAATTATCATATTTTCTATTAGAATCAATGTTTGTGTACTTATGTGAAATGTAAAACTTGAAATTTTAAAAATAAAATGCTAAATTGTTTAAAATAAAAATTAATTCCAAAATGTATAGTGTAATATAAATTTATTAGTATAAGCTTATTGTTGAAGCATTTTAATATATTTAATGTGAATTATCATATTTTCTATTAGAATCAATGTTTGTGTACTTATGTGAAATGTAAAACTTGAAATTTTAAAAATAAAATGCTAAATTGTTTAAAATAAAAATTAATTCCAAAATGTATAGTGTAATATAAATTTATTAGTATAAGCTTATTGTTGAAGCATTTTAATATATTTAATGTGAATTATCATATTTTCTATTAGAATCAATGTTTGTGTACTTATGTGAAATGTAAAACTTGAAATTTTTACTTGTTCAATGTCCATGATTATTTATTATAATTATTCTGTATTTTAATATAAATTTATTAGTATAAGCTTATTGTTGAAGCATTTTAATATATTTAATGTGAATTATCATATTTTCTATTAGAATCAATGTTTGTGTACTTATGTGAAATGTAAAACTTGAAATTTTAAAAATAAAATGCTAAATTGTTTAAAATAAAAATTAATTCCAAAATGTATAGTGTAATATAAATTCATTCTATTTTCTTCTTGATTTTCATAAAAAGAAATCAAACAAGAAGAATTGCTTCTTTATGATTTTCCTTCTAGCTTTCTTTACAATTTTCTAGCACACCAAACAACAAAAATATTGTTTTCCTTTATTTTTCTTTTCTCTTCTCTTCTCTTTCTCTTTTTTTCTTTTCTCTTCTCTTTCTCTTTCTTTTTCTTTTCTTCCCCTTTCGCTCAAACCAAATACAGCCTAATTGAAGGGAATTTTTGTCATTGAGGGCCCACTATGCAAGACCCATAGGATTTGAGGGACTTGTGAGCAAGTTTAAAGATTTGAGGAACTAATATCTAAATAACCCTGCAACAAAGGCCTTATACCGCCTCCAAGACCAATAACACCTCCCTTCACCCCAAAAAAAAACACATTACCATCCAGCATTTTCTTTCTCCTCTCCATACTTATTATTATTATTTTTTCCTTAATCATTTCTCTTCTTTCTTTTTTTTTTTTTAATCCTATGAGATAAACTGATAATGGGTCTTTGATGATTTCAGGTGGGAGAGATCCATTAGCCAATTTCAGAAGAACGGTTTCTACTTGAACTGTCCCTTTACTTCTTTGTGTTTTGTATGACAAGTTATGGGTTTTTTGTTGCTGGGTTGGATTTAGGAATGATAAAGGTTAGATCTATTAACTGTAATTCTAAGCAAAAATCACAGTACTCAGGTTAGCGAAGCTGTGGCCTATGGTCATAGTTGTAATTATGAGAATAAACTTGGTTAATGCTTGGTTGTTCTTGTATGGTAAAATTTTGGTTGATGCTTCTATGAAAAACTATAGACATGTATTATATTATATGTCTTTTGGCGTATACTTGGTTGTTCTTGTATGATGAACATGTCCATCTTTTGGGTATTTAGTACTTTTGTTTTGGTCTAATTCTAAGAAGATATCCTATTTGCTCTTATTCTGAGAAGAAAAATATTAATCCTATCTCTCTGTTATTTTTCGATATGACACTATGAACCTTAGCTACTTGTTTTGATGATTTTGGGTAATTAAAAGTGCAAAATATAGGTCCTTATGTTTGTTTATTGGTATTGGGTCTTGTTGTCTAGCAATGAAGATACTGCAAATTCGCAGTCGATTGTGATATCTAGAAAGTTATTGGAGGAGTCATCAAAGAAGAGTTGTATTTCCTACTAACCCTAATAAGACAGTTGACAGGAGAAGCTTTGTTTATTTAGGAACTTAGATATGATGGGCAGTATTTGGTTAATGGGTATTGTTAGATCTTCTTGGAGATTCCAATTTTCACATTATTTAGGAAATTTTTGTTTACCCCTAATCATCACAAAGTAAAACATCCCCTGCCCTGCAAATCTGTTTATATGAATCTTTTTTAAGTTTCAGTCTACTAATCTATTAGTTTCTTGAATTGCTTAGTCAATTTAAAGAGATTAGTTAGTCAATCTGCTGTTTCAGCTTATGCACTATTTCACTGATTATCGTTTGTTTCAAATCCTGTATTTATTAGCTTAGATATGATGGAATGGTGTGTGGTTTGAGAGCGATGCCGATTCCTCAATTACTTGGCCTATGCCCAAAAGATTCAGCATCACCTTTTACATCTGATCATTGCTGATCAATTCTGGAACCAAAAGATCCCCAGATCATCATTCTCCAACAGAATGTCAGTGATCGGGGAAACTCGCTGGAAGAGGATAAACCTCCATGTCAAATTGAGTAAGTAAGCCAGAAACCAAATTCCCATTTTGTTTTCCTATTTATTTTTTTTCCTGAAAATTTTAGAATTTTCTGGTGAATTTGAAAGGCCTAGTCATGGGTTCTATGGAATCGGCTTTGCATTGAAAAGTTTGGATATACCTCATGTATGATTGTGCTTAAATCGCCGGATCCTGCCTTCCCTAGTGATTTCATTTATAAAAGAATCGGAGGTATGCTATCAACCTTTTGAATTACTATTTATGTCTATGTTGGATATCTCTCATAATGGCATCAAACTGTAACTGTTATTACTAAACTCAATACTGATATAGCTATGATTGAGGGTCGGCTTGCCCCTTGAGCTACACAGTGTCCAATGATGTCATAGGACACCACTAGATTGCAGGCTTTATAAGCATTTTTACTAATTTACTGGTATTTAGTACTTATGACACCACAAAAAATAGTATAGGACATCATTGGAGATGATAATTCTGGGAATTGCCTACTTCGATGAGCTAATCAGTTACATGGAGACCCCGTTCAGATAAACTCATGACTCCGTCACTGGTAAGCTTGATATGTACCATCTTGCCGTCTCTCATAATGTATTGTTGTAGTTTTAGTGAGAGCAAAGGATAACTTAATAGTTTCAAGTAGAAATTACCAGAATATTGCATGCTTTGGATGTTAAATAAGCTGTTATGTATTTGACTTTCCTGAAAACCTCATAACATAATATGAAGAGGGGTTTACCAGGAATCAATAAATTAAGATCGCTATAGTTCATTGTAGTGGATTTTATCCCTACGCTATGAGCATGGCGCTAACACACCCTCTATTTTCAGAAAGATTGAAGGGTAAAATTGATGTTTTATTCCTATGCTATGTCATCTAACAATAACAAGATAAAATCTGGAGGGTAATTTATATCAAATGGTCAGATTGAGATGTAGTTAGATTTTGGTAATAATTCTGCTAATATGATAGATTTGGGGTGATACATTATACAGGGAAACCCCCATCTTTTATTGTTTTTGCAAAAGGAATAATACCATGGTTTTCTTTATAGGCATATAGATTGTTTATGTTTAAAGACATAAATGACGAAAAGCTTTAACTCATTTTAACTCGTCAAGATAGTTTAAATTAAACCATTTTTGACATTTTTGAACTTCATTATTAAGTCAAGACAGGTTAGCTTCACTATTTCTTGTATTCATATTTTGTATTAAGGAAAATATCCTGTTACTTACGATCCAAATACCACTTCTATAAAGCCAAACCAAACCATCCCAAAGTCCTCCATCATAACCCTCTCATAATCCTCTCCCTGCAAGAAAAAAAACAACACCCCACCCTCATAAACCTTTTCCAAGAAACAGAGAAGAGACATCAAAGAAGCCAAATCAATGGCTTCTCACTCTTCTTTCTTGATCAAGAAGGAACCAGCTCTGATACTAATCCCTCTGGGACCTCCACGCCCTCTAATGCGGCAGCTCCAGTTGTCGACACAGCCCCCTGCATAGCCGGGATCTTCTTCAAGCACTTCCCCTCCGACAACTACTACTTCAATATTTTCCACCCCGGTCATCGTCCTCCCTCAAATCCCTACTGCCCCTCCTCAGTTCCCCAGCCCTTCTTCATCTGCTCCTCCTCCAAAGGCCTCCTCCTAGTCTACAACGCCTCCAATTCCTACCACATCTTCAACCCCTTCGTCCACAATGCTGACAGTTACAGGCATCCCCAACCCTCCTAGATCCCACAAAGATTACGATACTGCAGTTCTTTCAGTCAACAACCAACTCCCTGCATTCGACATTATCTGCGCTGTTGAAGAGGCCGACAGGGGCAAGTACACATTCGACTGGTACCACTCAGGAGTAGACAAATGGGTCCAGGGCACAAGGTTGTTAGATATCAGCCCCAGGCGTATCTTGATGCATACAGGCATTTCTAATGATTCTGGTGCTGCATTCTGGCTCACTGATAATCAAAAGATGGTCGTCACTTTTAATACTGTTGATAGTTCAGGTCTGCAAAACTTCGATCTACCAAAAATGCTTCATTCTGCAGAGAATATATCCAGGCAAGATAGCGATGACAAAATTGGGGTTGTTATTGCCAAAGATAGCATAGTCGCTCTTTACAGTCTTGGGGATCAGGGATGTTCTTGGGTCGGTTACAAGTTTTTGGATTTGGGCGAAGCTGGGATATTGGCGCCATACCAATTTGACAGGGCATCGATTATGAGGTTCAACAAAGATGTGCCTTTTTTGGTAGGCAATCGATCTTTTCTGTTGAAGATGGGCTCTAATGCTGAGGATGCAAGAATTTATGAGTTGCATCATTGGGTGAGGATCCCACTACTGGCTGGGAGAATGTTCCCTCTGAAGTGTCCACCATAACTCCTGCACAATTCCCTGTTAAAGAGAATGAGGAAAATATCGTAGATGACGAGCAAAGTGTTGATGAATTGTATGAGGCAAAGGGCAAAAGAAAGCAGAGTGCTGATTCTCAAGAGGATGGTAGAGACTTGAAAAGGATAAGGAAAGATTGATCACAGGAACGGATGCATTAATGTATGCGTTTCTTGATTTTAGTTAGTTCTGAACTGAGGGAGGACTGGTTTAAGTTCTTGATTAATAGCTGTTGATCATGAGAGAAAGTGATTGTTCATGTTCAATACTCAAGTATCAATTCTTGTTTCTTCATTCTTTGATGTAAATCTCAATCTGTGGTTTTTCTTACTTGATTAGTTGTTGATGATCTTGAGGGGAACTGAGAGTTCATGCACAAGGCGATAGTTCAGTTCTTGTTTCTGCATTCTTGAATGTAAATATTAATGTGTAGCTTTTCTTACTTGATTAGTTGTTGATCATGAGGGAAACCGATTGTTCATGTACAAAGCTTGAGTTCAGTTCTTGTTTCTGCATTCTTTGAAGTAAATTTTAAGTTTTAAAGTGATACTGGAAAATAGAAGCAATCAATGTGCATGCAGATCCGTTGTATTGGCCATACATGATACAGTCCTTAATCATAGCAAAACACACATTTTATTGGCAATTTATGAATATTTGATGTATATGCATCGGACATATTATACTTGAACGCTGCAATCGTAAATGCAACAAAGTTGGCTAATATTCTATACATCAGGAGTAGGTCCATGATTATAATTTGTTTTCAATTTTGTCTCTTAAAACAGACTTTTCCATGTTCTCGATTCCTACTAAGCATAGCATATTATTTCAAAATAAAGTTTGTTTCAAGGAACCAACAGCGGGTGATCCGGACTATTAGAAGATTCTAATATGGCACACGGTATTGGTTCAATTCCGGTTGGGTTATCCACCCAAACAAAAAAGAAAAAAATCTTTGGAAGGCAATCAACAGAGATTTCTTTTTAATAATTGAAATGTGAGCATTCTCTAAAAAAGCAAATAAGGAGAGCATAATGAGAAATCATGGCAAATCAAGAAGTCTACATAGACTAAAGAGAAATTAGTAATCAACAGAAGAAAATTATTGTTTGCTCATTAAATTAGAATTGTTGTATTAGCCTAATGCAATAAAAGTGTTCTCACTTTCCTCTAGCGTTTTATGGCAACAACATATTATCTTTGTCGTAAATCTCAATCTGTGGTTTTCTTACTTGATTAGTTGTTGATGATCTTGAGGGAACTGAGAGTTCATGCACAAGGCGATAGTTCAGTTCTTGTTTCTGCATTCTTGAATGTAAATATTAATGTGTAGCTTTTCTTACTTGATTAGTTGTTGATCATGAGGGAAACCGATTGTTCATGTACAAAGCTTGAGTTCAGTTCTTGTTTCTGCATTCTTGAATGTAAATATTAATGTGTAGCTTTTCTTACTTGATTAGTTGTTGATGATCTTGAGGGAACTGAGAGTTCATGCACAAGGCGATAGTTCAGTTCTTGTTTCTGCATTCTTGAATGTAAATATTAATGTGTAGCTTTTCTTACTTGATTAGTTGTTGATCATGAGGGAAACCGATTGTTCATGTACAAAGCTTGAGTTCAGTTCTTGTTTCTGCATTCTTGAATGTAAATATTAATGTGTAGCTTTTCTTACTTGATTAGTTGTTGATCATGAGGGAAACCGATTGTTCATGTACAAAGCTTGAGTTCAGTTCTTGTTTCTGCATTCTTGAATGTAAATATTAATGTGTAGCTTTTCTTACTTGATTAGTTGTTGATCATGAGGGAAACCGATTGTTCATGTACAAAGCTTGAGTTCAGTTCTTGTTTCTGCATTCTTTGAAGTAAATTTTAAGTTTTAAAGTGATACTGGAAAATAGAAGCAATCAATGTGCATGCAGATCCGTTGTATTGGCCATACATGATACAGTCCTTAATCATAGCAAAACACACATTTTATTGGCAATTTATGAATATTTGATGTATATGCATCGGACATATTATACTTGAACGCTGCAATCGTAAATGCAACAAAGTTGGCTAATATTCTATACATCAGGAGTAGGTCCATGATTATAATTTGTTTTCAATTTTGTCTCTTAAAACAGACTTTTCCATGTTCTCGATTCCTACTAAGCATAGCATATTATTTCAAAATAAAGTTTGTTTCAAGGAACCAACAGCGGGTGATCCGGACTATTAGAAGATTCTAATATGGCACACGGTATTGGTTCAATTCCGGTTGGGTTATCCACCCAAACAAAAAAGAAAAAAATCTTTGGAAGGCAATCAACAGAGATTTCTTTTTAATAATTGAAATGTGAGCATTCTCTAAAAAGCAAATAAGGAGAGCATAATGAGAAATCATGGCAAATCAAGAAGTCTACATAGACTAAAGAGAAATTAGTAATCAACAGAAGAAAATTATTGTTTGCTCATTAAATTAGAATTGTTGTATTAGCCTAATGCAATAAAAGTGTTCTCACTTTCCTCTAGCGTTTTATGGCAACAACATATTATCTTTGTCGTAAATCTTATTTTTATTTTACAATAAGATCAGTAGTTGCCTAAAACCCTATAAGATTGAAAATTTTAAGCTTTTAGAAAAGAATTGGGTACTTCATATATTAGTCCGTCAGATCATACATAATTCTATATTATCCCCTCAAAGCTCTGAAATTGCTCATAACTCTCTCATATCCTATGAGATACTGTAAATAGGTCCCTCAATGACCAAATTACCCCTTGATTTATGTTCCCACCAAAACTCCTTGCATTCAACATAGGGTAATTCATTTAACCCGTTGAACTTTAGGGTGGGGACAGGTTTTCACATAACCTATTGAACTTTGTTATTACACAAAACCTTCTTGAACCTATCTCACTTAACCCCCCAAAATCAACACCGTGACAACAAAGAATGAAAATACATCTACATTTATTACAATTTGCCCTTTTATTTTTTTTTATTTTTTTTTTTTGGATTAATTTTAAATCACCATTATCAAGTAACAACGTCCAAGGGTACATTGTAGAAGTTTCAAAATTCAAGAGGGTTTAAGTGTGACAACCTAACGTTTGGGAGGTAAAGTGAATAAACAAAACCCAATATGGTTATGTGAAAAATCCCCAAGTATTAAGGCGGTTATGGAACTTACTCTTAAAAAATAGTAAGGCCGTATTGGTTTGACTAAAATGGCAGAAAAGAAAAGAAAATGACTGAGAAACTAAGTTTCCACTGTTTGGATTAAAGGAAAAGCAAAAGGAAACTGAAAATGAGAGAAAACATGAGGGAAAGCTGTTCGAAATTTTCTGTTTAGCTTTCTTCGCCCGAGCCTAGCGAAAACGATGAAAAAAATTGTCGGGGGAGGATGAGAGCGATCAAGCGTGCGATCAAAAATTGGACGAGTTCGTGGTTGAAAATGGCGAATACTCGATGCTTGAGATATTCACGTTTGTATTTGTTTAAATTTTTGGATTCGAACGAATTGAATATCATTCTCGATATTCTTTGAATTCAAATTAGAATACTAGTATTTGTCGAATATTCACGAATACTTATCAAATATTAAAGTATATTTGTTTGATTAATAATTTATATTTTATGAATACTAAATAATTGAATTAAGTATATACATTTATTTGATCACAGTAGTATTTTCATTGTTCTAAGAATTTGATATTTTAGATAACATTTTAATTCATAATTGAAATTCATTCCTTCATATCTTTGATATCTAAATCTATAATGTGAATATTTGTTTAAAAAATAGATTTGTGATTTTTAAGACTCTCAAAATTAGTTTAAAACTAAATTAAAAATGTAGGTGGGTCAAGAACATAACATCATACGTGTAATTAATACAAGTTATAAGTAAATAAATTTTTATCAAATAATTTATTAAATAAATAAATTGAATATACCTATGATTAAATTCTATCCGTTTATGAATCAAATACTAAAACTATTTATTTATTATTAAATAAATTATCAAATCAAATATGACCGAATACATAAACAAATAAATATCAAAATATTTATTAAATATTTGATTTTTTTCCACCCCTACTTCTACAGCGCCTTTTCTCCATGTGGGGCCCTCCTTAATAACTATGAGAAAGGTATGCGGAGGCCTAGGCACACGTGGCACGTCTGTTGATGCAATTTTTATGTGGCCCCCACATATACTAACTATCAGTTATAAATAAAATCATGGTTTAATTGCACTTAACCACACTACAGTTTCCCCTAGTTAGCATTTACATATCCCCAATTGTTTTGGCAGCACTTATATACCTTTAATTTTTTAAAAAATTTGCACTTAAATAGGCTCAGTTTTGCAACGATAAGTTTCTTTTGAGATTTATTATGTTGGCACTCGTAATCTAATTTATTGCTTTAACTTTTAATATTTGCTAAAGTCATTGTTAAATCTATCAAAATTCTAATTTAAAATAGAAGTGGGATACATTGAAAATAAAATTATGATAGTTTTAATGATAATTAAAAATGTCAAAATGTATTTAAAAGACCGAAACATTTCTAAAATTAGTATGTGAGTGGCTTTCTCCAACTTAAATTGAATGAAAATATAAAAGAAGCGTTAGTGAAATGTACACCTTGAAATTTTTACTTGTTCAATGCCCATGATTAATTATTATAATTATTCTGTATTTTTGATATAAATTTATTAGTATAAGCTTATTGTTGAAGCATTTTAATATATTTAATGTGAATTATCATATTTTCTATTAGAATCAATTTTCGTGTACTGATGTGAAATGTAAAACTTGAAAATTTTTAAAATAAAATGCTAAATTGTTTAAAATACAAAGATAATTCCAAAATGTATTGTGTAATATAACTTCATTCTATTTTCTTCTCGATTTTCATAAAAGAAACAAAACAAGAAGAATTGCTTCTTTATTATTTTCCTTCTAGCTTTCTTTATAATTTTCTAGCAAACCAAACAACAAAAAGAATATTACTTTCATTTCTTTTTCTTTTCTCTTCTCTTTCTCTTTCTTTTTCTTTTCATTCCCTTTCTCACAAACCAAATACAGCCTAATTGAAGGGCATTTTTGTCAGGCCCAATTTGCAGGACCCATAGGATTTGAGGGACTTGTGAGCAAGTTTAAAGATTTGAGGGACTAATATCTACTAAATAACCCTGTTAGAAATGCATTATACAGCCTCCTAGACCAGTAACACCCTCTCCTTCACCAAATAAACAAGATACATTACCATCTGCCAATTTCTTTCTCCTCTCCATCCTTATTATTATTATTATTATTTTCTTTAATCATTTCTCTTCTTTTTTTTTTATTTTAAAATCCTATGAGATAAACTGATAATGGGTCTTTGATGATTTCAGGTGGTAGAGATCCATTAGCCAATTTCGGAAGAAGGGTTTCTACTTGAAATAACTTTGCCTATCCATTTATTTCTTTGTATTTTGCATGTAAAGTTATGGGTTTTTTGTTGCTGTGTTTGATTTAGGAATGATAAAGGTTAGATCTTTAATGTTATTGACCTGATTCAGTTCTATTAACTGCAATTCTAAGCAAAAATCGCAGTACGCAGGTTAAGGAAGCTGTGGCTTATGGTCATTGTTGTAATTATGAGAATAAACTTGGTTAATGCTTGGTTGTTCTTGTATGATAAAATTTTGGTTAATGCTTCTATGAAAAACTATAGATATGTATTATATTATATGTCTTTTGGCACATACTTGGTTGTTCTTGTATGATGAACATGCCCATCTTTTGGGTATTTAGTACTTTTGTTTTGGTCTAATTCTAAGAAGATATCCTATTTGCTCTTATTCTGAGAAGAAAAATATTAATCCTATCTCTGTTATTTTTCGATATGAAACTATGAGCCTTAGCTACTTGTTTTTATGATTTTGGGCAAGTAAAAGTGCAAAATATAGGTCCTTATGTTTGTTTATTGGTATTGGGTCTTGTTGTCTAGCAATGAAGATACTGCAAATTCAAGAGTCGATTATGATATCTAGAAAGTTACTCGAGGAGTCATCAAAAGAAGAGTTGTATTTCCTACTAACCCTAATAAGACAATTGTCAGGAGAAACTTTGTTTATTTAGGAACTTAGGTATGATGGGTAGTATTTGGTTTATGGGTATTGTTAGATCTTCTTGGAGATTCCAATTTTCACATTATTTAGGAAATTATTTTTACCCCTAATCATCACAAAGTAAAACATCCCTGCCCTACAAATCTGTTTATTTGAATCTTTTATACGTTTCAGTCTCCTAATCTATTAGTTTCTTGAATTGGTTAGTCAATTTATAGAGATTAGTTAGTCAATCTGCTGTTTCAGCTTATGCATTATTTCACTGATTAACGTTTGTTTCAAATCCTGTATTTATTAGCTTAGATATGATGGAATGGTGTGTGGTTTGAGAGCAATGCTGATTCCTCAATTACTTGCCCTATGCCCAAAAAAATTCAGCATCACCTTTTACATCGGATCATTGCCAATCAATTCTCGAACCAAAAGATCCCCGGATCATCCTTCTCCAACAGAATGTCAGTGATGGGAAAACTCACTGGAAGAGGATAAACCTCCATGTCAAATTGAGTAAGGCCAGAAACCAAATTCCCATTTTGCTTTCCTTTTTTTTTTTTCCTGAAAATTTTATAATTTTCTGGTGAATTTGAATGGCCTAGTCATGGGTTCTACGGGAGCGGCTTTGCATTGAAAAGTTTGGATATACCTCATGTATGATTGTGCTTAAATCGCCGGATCCTGCCTTCCCTAGTGATTTCATTTATAAAATAATCGAAGGTATGCTATCAACCTTTTGAATTACTATTTGTGTCTATGTTGGATATCTCTCATAATGGCAAAAAACTGTAACTGTTATTACTAAACTCAATACTGATATAGCTATGATTGAGGGTCGGCTTGCCCTTGAGCTACACAGTGTCCAGTGATGTCATAGGACACCACTAGATTGCAGGCTTTATAAGCATTTTTACTAATATACTGGTATTTAGTACTTATGACACCACAAAAAATAGTATAGGACATCATTGGAGATGATAATTCTGGGAATTGCCCACTTCGATGAGCTAATCAGTTACATGGAGACCCCGTTCAGATAAACTCATGACTCCGTCACTGGTAACCTTGATATGTACCATCTTGCCGTCTCTCATAATATACTGTTGTAGTTTTAATGAGAGCAAAGGATAACTTAATAGTTTCAAGTAGAAATTACCAGAATATTGCATGCTTTGGATGTTCAGTAAGCTGTTAAGTATTTGACTTTCCAGGAAACCTCATAACATAATATGAAGAGGGGTTTACCAGGAATCAATAAATTAAGATCGCTATAGTACATTGTAGTGGATTTTATCCCTATGCTATGAGCATGGTGCTAACACACCCTCTATTTTCAGAAAGATTGAGGGGTAAAATTGATGTTTTATCCCTATGGCCTATGCTATGTCATCTAACAATAACAAGATAAAATCTGGAGGGTAATTTATATCAAATGGTCAGATTGAGATGTAGTTAGATTTTGGTAATAATTCTGCTAATATGATAGATTTGGGGTGATACATTATACAGGAAACCCCATCTTTTATTGTTTTTGCAAGGAATAATACCATCGTTTTCTTTAAAGGCATATAGATTGTTAATGTTTAAAGACATAAATGACGAAAAGCTTTAACTCATTTTAACTCGTCAAGATAGTTTATATTCAACCATTTTTTTTGACATTTTTGAACTTGGTAAATCAAGACAGGTTAGCTACACTATTTCATGTATTCATATTTTGTATTAAGGAAAATATCCTGTTACTTACGATCCAAATACCACTTCTATAAAGCCAAACCAAACCATCCCAAAGTCCTCCATCATAACCCTCTCATAATCCTCTCCCTGCAAGAAAAAAAACAACACCCCACCCTCATAAACCTTTCCCTAGAAACAGAGAAGAGAAACATCAAAGAAGCCAAATCAATGGCTTCTCACTCTTCTTTTCTTGATCAAGAAGGAACCAGCTCTGATACTACTCCCTCTGGGACCTCCACGCCCTCTAATGCGGAAGCTCCAGTTGTCGACGCAGCCCCCTCCATAGCCGGGATCTTCTTCAAGCACTTCGTCTCCGACAAGTACTGCTTCAATACTTTCCACCCCGGTCATCATCCTCTCCCAAATCTCTGCTGCCCCTCCTCAGTTCCCAAGCCCTTCTTCGTCTGCTCCTCCTCCAAAGGCCTCCTCCTAGCCTACAACTCCGCCTCCAATTCCTACCACATCTTCAACCCCTTCGTCCACAATGCTGACGGTTACAGGCGCATCCCCAACCCTCCAAGATCCCACAAAGATTACTATACTGCAGTTCTGTCAGTCAACAACCAACTCCCTGCATTCGACATTATCTGCGCTGTTGAAGAGGCCGACAGGGGCAAGTACACATTCGACTGGTACCACTCAGGAGTAGACAAATGGGTCCAGGGCACAAAGTTGTTAGATATCAGCCCCAGGCGTATCTTGATGCATACAGGCATTTCTGATGATTCTGGTGCTGCATTCTGGCTCACTGATAATCAAAAGATGGTCGTCACTTTCAATACTGTTGATAGTTCAGGCCTGCCAAAACTCGATCTACCAAAAAAGCTTCATTCTGCGGAGAGAATATGTCTAGGCAAGATAAGCGATGACAAAATCGGGGTTGTTATTGCCAAAGCAAGCATAGTCACTCTTTACAGTCTTGGGGATCAGGGATGTTCTTGGGACAGTTACAAGTTCTTGGATTTGGGCGAAGCTGGGATCATGTCGCCATACCAACTTGACAGGGCGTCGATTATGAGGTTCAACAAAGATGTGCCTTTTCTGGTAGGCTATCGACCTTTTCTATTGAAGATGAGCTCTAATGCTGAGGATGCAACAATTCATGCGTTGCATCATTGGGTGAGGATCCCACTACTGGTTGGGGAGACTGTTCCCTACGAAGTGACCACCATAACTCCTGCACAATTCCCTGTTAAAGAGAATGAGGAAAATATCGTAGATGACGAGCAAAGTGTTGATGAATTGTATGAGGCAAAGGGCAAAAGAAAGCAGAGTCCTGATTCTCAAGAGGATGGTAGAGATTTGAAAAGGATAAGGGAACCGATGCATTAATGTATGTGTTTCTTGATTTTGGTTAGTTCTGAACTGAGGGAGGACTGGTTTAAGTTCTTGATTAATAGCTGTTGATCATGAGAGAAAGTGATTGTTCATGTTCAATACTCAAGTATCAATTCTTGTTTCTTCCTTCTTTGATGTAAATCTCAACCTGTGGTTTTTCTTACTTGATTAATTGTTGATGATCTTGAGGGAAACTGAGAATTCATGTACAAGACGAGAGTTCATGTACTAGGCTAGAGTTCAGTTCTTGTTTCTGCATTCTTAGATTTAAATCTTAGTGTGTAGCTTTTCTTACTTGATTAGTAGTTGATCATGAGGGAAACTGATTGTTCATGTACAAGGCTTGAGTTCAGTTCTTGTTTCTGCATTCTTTGATTTAAATCTTAATAAAGTTTCTTTAAAGTATAGCTCATTATCTCTTCAGGCAATTAATTGAGATAATTTTTTTCATGACTGAAACATGAGTATTCTCTAAAAAATTTAAAAAATCTGATAAAGAGAGAATATGAGAAATCAAGTCTACATAGACTAAAGAGAGATTAATAATCAACGTAAGAATTATTCTATGCTCAGTTAAAGAAAACTATACTTCATTGCTTAAAAGAAAATATAGCGAGGTAAGCTATAACATAGTATTAAATAATAGGTCAAAACTATAGCAGATTAAAGAAAACCATAACAGATTAAGCAACACCATAGCATATTAAAAATATTTGTAGCAGGTAAAAGAAAATCGTAGCCAGTTAGATTAAATTATAACATTTTAAACGTATGTGATTGGCTTTCAGTAAGAAAATAGAATTTGGAGCGATTATAAATATAATCTCATGAAATAAATTATTTTTAATGTAGATTTTAACATATTTGTATTTATTTTTGTAAGAAACAAATACATATTTGTAATAGATATGTCCAGCCCATTCAAACTTGGGGTTTAGTCAAGTAGAACTCAAAACCAGAACATACATAATTTGTGGGATAAAATTTTATCCGTTCTCAATTTATCGATTGTTTTCCTCTTTAAGAACATGCTGTTCACTTTTGTTGCTTAGTTTGTTTTCTTAAA
The DNA here is from genome assembly GCA_012295165.1 of Asparagus setaceus. NCBI lineage: Eukaryota > Viridiplantae > Streptophyta > Magnoliopsida > Asparagales > Asparagaceae > Asparagus > Asparagus setaceus. The sequence goes on from CM022706.1 coordinate 70,132,167, forward strand.
TATTTATTTGTTTTGATTGTATTTATCAAGAGCAATCCATGTTATTTTTGGTGAAAATACGTGATGTAAATAGACTTTTTTTTTTTTGTAACTCAGAGTGCAACCATTCACACTGTATTTATTTCTGGAAAAGATAAAGCACAGAAGTGAGCTCTAAGCTGAGGTTATGATTTCATTCTGAACTTACTATCCAGGCTACTATTATTTTCTGTGTGAAATCTTTTTCACTCTTTTTAGCCGGTTACGCATCGCTCTCATCTTGTTTGATCGGACAATTAATTAACAGTTCTTAGATGTTTGATTTTGTTATCCAAGGTAGAAGAAGCAAACCCCACTGAAATATACTCTGCTTCCAGTTCTTAACAAGCAAAGCTGCAATATATACACATCCAAACTCAGAAGAGTTAAAGCACCATAAGTCTCGGATATCAAGTTCTATGCTTTGCATTCAAACAAATTTCAGCCGCTCTCATAGAAAATCATATAGAGGAAAATGTGAGACGTCCCTCATTACCAATTATAAATAAATACAATTAGAATATATCATCAATATTGGTGCAGCCGTCAATAACTAATCAATGCAATCAAAAGACCAGTACAATCACCAACTTTAAAATCTTTCTGAAGACGCATCCTATTATTTAGGGGTCTTTTTTTTTAAAAGTAAATTTCAGTAGATATCTCCACAAGAGTAGGAATTCACGCCAACAGCATAAATTTTTAAATCAAGTATATAGCAACAGACAAGACATCTACAATCTCTCCAATCAAAACAGGTTCGCACATCAGGCTAACAAATAGAAGAAATCTTTGGTGATTATTACACGAAGAAATCCTCTAGATTAGGAAGAATATTATACATGTGGCTTAAATGAATGTTAAGTTGGAACCCCAGGATCACATTGTTTAGCCTTGTCTTAAGAAATAAGTTCATTATAAGCACCAATAAACTTTTTAAATGTCATGATGTGAATGATGGTAGATGTTGGAAAGAAATCGTAAAATAAATTAATATACGTATCGTCTAAGCTACAGGTCATTTTATCTTTGCTCATTTGGAACGCTGGACTATTCCATTCTCAATCAAGTACTCCACAAACTCATCAATCAAATATGGCCAAGCTCCCTCCGCATCGTAGTTGGATAACTGAGGGTCAATCGTCTGTAAAGTAAAAACAGCATAATATTAGTAACAGTAAACTTCATAAAACCCCCAAAACTTTGGGGGTTTTTCTACAAAACCCCAAAAACTTCATAAACCATAAAAAAAAACCTCTTTGAACTTTCAAAATTATACTACACCACGTGAACTATTGGGAATTCTTACAAACAACGTTAAAATGTCAAGTACAAAGTCTGAAGTAACCATTTTACCTTTTATCTACCCTTACCCAATAATGGTAATGTAGAAGTTATATTCAGTAAAATTGTCCAAGAAGTTGTCACATGGTCAAAATTAAAAGTGTCATTAGTCATGGTAAGTAGGTAAGTGCAGGAGTGTTTTGAACAAAAATCCACAAAATTAAAGCGATTTGCGAAATTTACCCAACTAGTAATTAGTGAAGGGGAAAAAAGGATTAGAAAGGACGAATCCACAACTAAATAGGAATCCTGCCAAATGCAAAAGCTTCATTTCAGCAGCAAGTGAGGAATATTTTGATTCATATAAGCTCTTGGCTCTTTTTGCTTTTTTGCTTTTTTTATATTTTGTTCTTTTTTGTATTTTCTGCTTTTCTGTATTTCGTTTTAACTCTGAACTCTGTCTCAAAACGAACGGTATATGATAACAAAACAAGCTTCCCACGAGTAATGGCAAACTGGAGTAGGCTCATGGTTGATTATCAAAAATTGCAGAAACAGAGAAGATTTGTCTTTATGATTTTAAAGAGTAGGCTTTCACTTGCTCCTAGTAGCCTTGGTAAGAAAATTTTGGCAGTAGCTCATAGAGCAGATAGAAAGGTGAGGACTTGAGGGTAAGAAAATTTTGGCACTAGCTCATAGAGAAAATTTCTTAACCTATTATAGGAACTGCTATTCTTATGGAACTCCTAGGCTTAGGAGTCATACCGATAGATGATGATCACAGCGATGATGACTACACCCTTCAACATGACCATTTGTGAGCCATACTGAACAAAAGCATGTGACATGCTAATTGTGGAAATAATGCATGCAACTAATACCAGAAGGCTCACCTTAGCAAACTCAAGTAGCTGAGACCATGTATCCCTTGAGATTGCCTTGTTATGCCTCACCTGAAGGAGAAAGTTTGAACTGATCAGAAAGATAAATGTCACACTTGTTGCAGCACAATAGTATAAAGAAAATAACAAACACATAAAGGAGGTCTAAATAAAAGAGATGCAAAAATACATAAGAACATAAAAAACCTAATTTTGCCTACAAATGTTGTTGTAGCACATAGTATAAAGAAAATAACAAACACATAAAGGAGGTCTAAATAAAAGAGCTGCAAAAATACATAAGAACATAAAAAACCTAATTTCGTCTATTGCTCTAGAAATGTTGCAAAATTTACCACATTCAATACCTCAGTTCCCACAATAATTTTTGGGTCAAAAGCAAATACACCAGTAGCACTAGGATGGTGTAGTCACTTACACCCGTAACTTTTTTTTATTACCACTTGCACACTTTGAACCTCAGATTACCTTCTTGTCCTCAATTTAGGGGGCAATTAAATCTTTTTCCTGTTAAAACTGAGGAAAAAGATAATTTATCATTATGTGACATCTCAACCTTAACTTGGGGAAATAATGTTGTCTGTAATACAGACCAGGGGTGTAACTGCTAATTGAACAATTTAGGGGGCAAAAGTTGCTGTACCCTCATATAGTACAAGGGTTATATCTGCAATTAACCCATAAGTATTTAACATGGAAGGAAAGCTAGCTGAAAACTGATTGATGTCAACCACAAAATATTTGAGGACAAGCATTTTCTTGTTGCCGTTGTCATTGGTTTCACAACAATCTTTCTGAAGGTTGAGTACAGGGTTCATCAAAAATTTTCTTGTTTGCGGTATCAAGAAAGAATGGAACAGTTACCTGTAAGAACTGGCACCAATCTTCAATCAGAGGCCAATGTTTTTCAGCAAATAATAACTGCCACATGCCAATAGCTGTATCCAGAGCTAGAGATTTTTGACCCTACAATGCCCCAACAGAGAACTCACTCTCAATAGCAAACTCTGATGACATCAATAATTACTTAACTAGATGAAAAACTAAGTGTAGTTCCATTCTTTCTACTTCCATGTATTGCAATAAATAATAGAAAGGCAGAAACAGCACTAGGAAAAGAAGCAATGCTAAATCACCATTTACTAACAGTTTGACAGGCATATCAAAAGCTAGACCAACTATGCTCACTATAATATGCAATTTCCATCATTTGGTTGTGCAAAGCAATTGAATATAAGTGGAATCGTAAGGTGAGAAAGATCACTAAAACAAGGAACGCAAGATCATGTAAATAAAATTTCTCTAGTCCAGACTGCTAACCAGCTTTACCTTTTACAGGTCATTTCACTGACATTCAGGTGAACTGATTAGGAGCCAATTCCTCTGCTGAGTAATTTATTTTCCAAGATAGCCTGTGCATCTATGCCATCAGAAGAGGTGATATTCAATCTTTTGCTTGTGTTGATGTAAGTCAGTCACATCTAAATGAAGAAAGTGAGAGAAATTGACATCAAAGGAGGGGAAAATGCCACTGCAGCAGGCTACCAACTGATGAGCTTGAGGGATAGGGAGTCAATGCCAGAGTCTTGCCGCCTAGTTAATGTTAAGACTACTGGTTTTCCTTAAGTGTGTTCATTATGTGCTTCTCAAGTTACGTGTTTCTCAAGCTCATAACCAAGTCATATTGTTCCCTCATTCACAGGAAACTCCGCTTCATTGTCTGGCCTGTTATACAAACTAGACAATTGATTAGACTGTCTAAACAAGGTTTTGAATTTCATATTCGGTTTCGATCTGCCTTCACAGGTACCAGAAATGGAAATTTCAGCAGCTTAATCAATTTCTCATTGGATGTATACGTACATAGAATAATTCAATGCAATCAGAAGTTCTCTATGCATAGCTTTTATTATTTAGTTTCTCTAATATAACACTATCAAATCAACTTTTGGTACGTTTCTACGATCTTGTCTTATATTAGCTTATATTAGCAGTCGTCATTTGATATCCACTTGTATTAGTCATTATCAGTCACATAGATGGCATTGACAAGATCAGATCAGCATCCTTAACATACAGTATATAGGTCGATATCGGTATTGAACGATAATTCAAGCCATTTCACTCAATCTCTTCCTTTTTTTTCTTTTTAATTTCATTTCCTTTATCCTTCTATGTTTAATGAGTGTGTCATGATGTCAACCCCAGTAAAGCCCACCATCTTTCTTCGTCTGGACCATGTTTCTTACTTCTTCATGCCTCCGCCTTACAGATACTTTCCCTCTTCTTGAGCAAAATGAATCGAGTCAAAAGGTGTATCACACCGTCTTTCAACACTGAACAAACCATGATTAGTAGTATGTCTCAACATCTAATGTAAAACTAATCATGCCTCCTGTAGCTCAAAGCAGATTATTATCAAGAAGTGAGAACATGCAGGGAAGATAGTTGACAATTTTCTAGCCAGGCTATCACCCTTTTGGCCTCTCTTCTTTTACCTGGCTTCCATTCAACCCCTATAGCATCATGAGAACCCTTCATCCTCAAAGAATCCACATTACTAGCACAAGTGCTTACTAAGCACCAGCATTTGAAAAAGCTTTTTGAAACTCGTTTTGAAACTCGCTTAAAAAACTTTTTTGAAGAATAATCACTTCAAAAGTCAAACTAGAAGCTATTTCTCCCTTGAATTATATACCTCGCCACTTCATAGCATAAATGAAGTGCACTTTGCGCTCCATGAAGCGTTTTTCTGTTGAAGTACACACTTTTGATAATATAGGACAGTATAAAAGGACTTTTGACTAAAATTAAAATGCCCCGAATCTTCACTTTTTACTAAATTAAATAATAATCCTCAGCCTCAAGTATCTCCCATCTTTTTATTGAAATTGAAAAGCCAAAACAATTATCTTACGTAAACTCTAATCATATTGTATATCTGCTTCTATTGTGTAATCGGAAGAACATTTCTTTCTGCTGATTCAATTTGTTTTAAACAACTCTAAATATTCGGTTGATTTTTTTGTTTCATTTGTGTTTTAGGATGGACTTGATATTCATATCTAGAATTGATATTTTCTCTTTTTGAGAGTTGTGACTAATATTTTCTCTTTTTGAAAGTTGTGACTATTTCCCAATCCATTTCTATCAAGACTTTGAATCAGCATGGCGGATGAGCTTGGTCTTTTTAATAAGCAAATTTAATTTAAGTCATGTGTCTTCAATATGACCATGTAATTATCAAAAGATATATATATCTTATAAATGTAGCTTAGCATTGTTGAAACAACACGTAATGTAACTCATTATTATGTCTTTATGTTAACATAAGAAGCCTCAAATGTTATGTAAACTTTTGAAACAACCAGACACGCCATAACTCTTATGTCATTACAATAAAGCATACTCTATTCAATATGATGTATGTTATTGGAATATAACCAATATTACTTCAATATAATTTATCATGGAACATTGAGAGTATTTTCTTTGTTAAAATTTGAAACTTAAAATGGTTAGATATTTACTGTTGAATTGTTTGAAAGGCCTTGATGACTTCTTTTCATGACACCTATTATTGTGATTGTGAATTTATGATCTGTACAGAATAAACTGTGTAGTTATAAGTGAGATATAAATTTGTGATTGTATATTTGAATATTTTATTTCGCACTTATTAGTAAATTAGTAAAGCTTGTATTAAGTTTAAGGATTTTTTTATTTTTTAATATTTTGAAACTATGTTCCTCATTGTTAAAATTATGATGAAATATTTTATATTTTTAAATTAGAAAATAAGAAAACACAACATACATTATGTGTATTGTTATATGCAAGTTAAGCTATTGAGAGGCCAAACCGTAACTTATATGTTATTGTTATTTTCAATATTGTATTTAGTTGCTTTAGAATAGTGAAAACAGTGTGACAGGTTTGTATGAGAATTCTACTTGTTTGTATGATATATTAAACCTTAAGACTTCAGCATGTATTGTTCTCTGTAATAATTTGTTTAAAACGTGTAGTATTTGTACTTTTGAATTGGTTGTAAGCATTTATGACTTATTTGGTTGAGAAATTGTGATGATATGTTTGATAATTGTGATGTTATATTTGAAAATTGTGATAATTATGTTTATTAAAATCATTGTGAATATTTTGTATTAATTAAATATTTTAATAAACGATAAACCTTGTAACATACATTATGTGTTACGATTGTCTTGCGTTTTACGCTATCCAAAAGGCAAGCATTATGTGATGTGTAATCGTTATTTTCAACATTGTAGCTCAGTTTATATGGTTACATCTGTACTTAGTATATTTAATTATATCTATTTGCAAATTATCATACTATTACATATTATATGCTTATAGGATTTATAAAATTTGAAATTGAAATATACTTAACTCATGAGGCTTACACCTCACTTCATAAAAAAGGGTCTTAACGCTTCGCCTTGCACTTTTGCTTTTTTAAACATTGCTAAACGCAAGAAGACCAAGGGTACAAATATTACTTATGATTGACAAATATTTAACCAAAATCTTAAGCTGATGTCAAGAGGCCGCTCAAACAGAAGAATAAGCTCCCCATACAGGAGATGCAAGAAGACCACTTAAATGACAGAATACATCCATTTGAATAAATGACTCCAATGTGGAAACGCAAAAGGCAGATTAAATAAACTCCTTATACGAGGGAAACATAGCCATTTATTTTTCACGAGCTGCTAGGCTCTTACACCTTACAGTCTGATATAATCTTAGATAACCACTTCAAACAAAGTCTAGGAAGACGAACCATGAGCCAACAATACAGCATGTACGAAGCATTTCCAACAATTTTCTTCCGATACACAGTTATATGCATTAAAACATCATATCATTGTCATCTATTATCTAGTCTATCATTGACATTATAATCCACCTGATCGATCAGATTTAATAGCATGAATATCCATAAAAACTGAAGGAGCATAAAAACAGGTTAAGTCGGACAACAAAGAGAAAAAGATGTTGATAATACCTTTTCTCTAGCCCACCCAAATGCAAAGTTGTATATCTCAGAAAATTTCTCTGAATAAAACAAGAGATGTAAATTTGTTAAAAAAATATGATCCGTGTATAGAGACGCTATTACACAATAAAGCCCTATAAATGCAATTCTTTACTTTGGACTCTTTTCTCATTGTGAATACATCTTAATTAGCCTCAAACAAATGCTAAGGGGAAAAAAAAAATTTGAATCAAGTATCAGCATGTTACATACGTACGTTCATCTTTCAGCTCAGCCCTCATTGATGGTACTTTTTCACGAAATTTTTCTAGTGTATCTACCCTGCAGACAACATTTCAGTTTTTATCAAAATCCAGGAGGCATTGCTTTATAACAACACCAAACAAGCTAGCAGAAGGACTCAAGACTTGACAATTAGCAGCATAAATAGCATAGGGCTCACCCCAAGGATTGCAATCCATTGATGAACTCTTGACGAGAGAATTCACACATAGTAGCAGCATTCATATGCCAGGACACAACCAACTGCAATGAAGCAAAGATGTTATCAGAAAGAATAAAATGACAATGTTACATCAAGACATCTGCTTGGAAATTTGTAAATATAAAGTACATTCCTTGCATGTTTGAAAAGTAATTACCCCTGTTTCAAGTAATTGACATATGGAAATATCGATCCATCAACATTGTGTCTTACGTGCTATGAGAAAAAGATAAACTACTTGTTTTCAAGATATTTAAGTTTCCAACTTTTAACAATAACAAGTTCACTCCACCCATCCATATGTGGTGCTATTGCCGATGGAAGTATGACCTGCCACCTACTAGTAACTCCAAATAATTTGTTCTCAACCACATGGATGAGATTTATTCTGACAAAAACATAGCACAAACACACCAATTTATTATTTAAAAAAAAAACATGCGTGCATAACCTTCCTTTTGTATTTTTGAGGTGAAGAGAGTTTTATCTCTTGTAAGTCTTATACACAGATAGGCATCTGCGCTGTGTCCAACATGAATAGACATGCTGATTAGGGATAGAGGGAGTTTATTATGATTGGCATCCATCGTGCAAATTGAGAAGGTTCAAGGATCATGGATAAAGTTAGCTCTTGTAAGTTTTGAGATGAATAAAGTTTTAAGTCTTATACACAAATAGGCATGCGAGCTGCGTCCAACAGGAATGGACACGCTGCTTAGGGGTAGAGGGAACTTGTTATGATTGGCATTCATCGTGCAAATTAAGAAGGTTCAACAATCATGGCTAGGCCCTGTTTTATGACATTATCGATAAGTAATCACTCTTAGAATCTCCCAATGGTCAGTTATCAACCAAGCATCTTCCTTCTTTATGAATAAATGTGCATAGTAAGAGAGAGTGTTCAATAAGCAGAGGCAAATTCTGAAGATTGGATGACATAATGCAGTTTAAAGGAGTTGTAGTTTGTTCAAATATGTTTTAACAAAGACCTAAGGCAATGGTTAGTAGATGCTATAAAGGTGAAAGAGGTGTGAGAGCTAGGTTAAAGTAAAGGAAAGCAGTAGGCAGTAAAGAATTATTAACTTGACAGAAAAGAACTCTCTAGTAAAGATCATTTGAGCAATTCACACACACACACACACACACACACACAGAGATTTGTTCACATATGGTCATTCTTGTTTGCCAGGTCTGCAATTTAGACGTATATGGGAGACTAATCATGAAAAGAAAGGAGTAGCTGAAAGGGAAGCCAAGAAGCAAAAGAGGTTCAACATTCATGGCTACCAAGGGCCTGCTTGAAACTTCGATTTGATAGGTAAGCCAAACTCTAAAACAAAATGGTATGCAAGAAAGCCGCATTAGAACAAAATTCCATTATTCTTACAAGGTAGTTTCAGGAAGTATCTGTGAGATATGTGTTTTGTTATTGGCATCAAAGTGTTAATATAAGGAATGTTTTACTCTAAGCCAAAGGGCTCGAACAGTTTCCAGTATTTCAATGTAATGTCAAAGATTAAAGTTTCTTCAAAAACAACAAAATGATGTGCAGTGTCCACATCATGGAGTTAAAAATAAATTTCAGACTCCTATGATTATTGACTAATGATAACTTATTGACAATGAAAATCATTCATGATGACAAGTACATACCATAACAATATCTTGTGGATCCACCTGCAAAAATCAATTAGAACAAATGTTACTAGCAGGAAGAAGATATGCATAATATGCAATACAAAAAAGTAAAAGGAAAGATAGAAGGTGGCGACAGCATAGGGGTTGTGATATAATTCAGAGAAACAGAGCTTAAATGATTTCATATTCATCAAGACAGTAGCTTAAAGTAACAACTGAAGGGGCAGTGCAACATAAACACATTCGACAAAGCTATTTAGTATTTATACATGGTTGATTATGGATCTAAGATTATTATTTATGTTTTTACAATTTGATATGAACTTAATAGTTAATACATATTTTTGTGAATTATTATAATTAAATAAATTAGAAAATAGGCAACGCTTAGGCCGCTTAGGTCCGCTTAGCCGCCAGTTCGCTTAGGCCCCGCCTAGCTTTTTACCGAAAAAATCTAATTTTAAACTAAAACCCACCCAAACCCAAACTCATAACCCAAACCCGAGCCCATTACTAACTCTTAACCTATTTTCATCTTTTTTTCACTGTTTTATTTTTTCAATGTGATTAACTGATTATGTTGGACATGGTTATGTTTCTTAACATTTGGTTACTATTTTAGTTATTTAGTATTTATACATGGTTGATTATGGATCTAAGATTATTATTTATGTTTTTACAATTTGATATGAACTTAATAGTTAATACATATTTTTGTGAATTATTATAATTAAATAAATTAGAAAATAGGCAACGCTTAGGCCGCTTAGGTCCGCTTAGCCGCCAGTTCGCTTAGGCCCCGCCTAGCTTTTTACCGAAAAAATCTAATTTTAAACTAAAACCCACCCAAACCCAAACTCATAACCCAAACCCGAGCCCATTACTAACTCTTAACCTATTTTCATCTTTTTTTCACTGTTTTATTTTTTCAATGTGATTAACTGATTATGTTGGACATGGTTATGTTTCTTAACATTTGGTTACTATTTTAGTTATTTAGTATTTATACATGGTTGATTATGGATCTAAGATTATTATTTATGTTTTTACAATTTGATATGAACTTAATAGTTAATACATATTTTTGTGAATTATTATAATTAAATAAATTAGAAAATAGGCAACGCTTAGGCCGCTTAGGTCCGCTTAGCCGCCAGTTCGCTTAGGCCCCGCCTAGCTTTTTACCGAAAAAATCTAATTTTAAACTAAAACCCACCCAAACCCAAACTCATAACCCAAACCCGAGCCCATTACTAACTCTTAACCTATTTTCATCTTTTTTCACTGTTTTATTTTTTCAATGTGATTAACTGATTATGTTGGACATGGTTATGTTTCTTAACATTTGGTTACTATTTTAGTTATTTAGTATTTATACATGGTTGATTATGGATCTAAGATTATTATTTATGTTTTTACAATTTGATATGAACTTAATAGTTAATACATATTTTTGTGAATTATTATAATTAAATAAATTAGAAAATAGGCAACGCTTAGGCCGCTTAGGTCCGCTTAGCCGCCAGTTCGCTTAGGCCCCGCCTAGCTTTTTACCGAAAAAATCTAATTTTAAACTAAAACCCACCCAAACCCAAACTCATAACCCAAACCCGAGCCCATTACTAACTCTTAACCTATTTTCATCTTTTTTTCACTGTTTTATTTTTTCAATGTGATTAACTGATTATGTTGGACATGGTTATGTTTCTTAACATTTGGTTACTATTTTAGTTATTTAGTATTTATACATGGTTGATTATGGATCTAAGATTATTATTTATGTTTTTACAATTTGATATGAACTTAATAGTTAATACATATTTTTGTGAATTATTATAATTAAATAAATTAGAAAATAGGCAACGCTTAGGCGCTTAGTCCGTTTAAGGCTTAGGTTCGCTTAGGCCCCGCCTAGCTTTTTACCGAAAAAATCTAATTTTAAACTAAAACCCACCCAAACCCAAACTCATAACCCAAACCCGAGCCCATTACTAACTCTTAACCTATTTTCATCTTTTTTTCACTGTTTTATTTTTTCAATGTGATTAACTGATTATGTTGGACATGGTTATGTTTCTTAACATTTGGTTACTATTTTAGTTATTTAGTATTTATACATGGTTGATTATGGATCTAAGATTATTATTTATGTTTTTACAATTTGATATGAACTTAATAGTTAATACATATTTTTGTGAATTATTATAATTAAATAAATTAGAAAATAGGCAACGCTTAAAGGCGCCTAAGCCTATTGGCGCAGAGCCCACTCGAGCGCTAGTCCGCCTAGCGCCTTCTGTAACATTGACCTTTACTGAAAAATATTTTGCCTGTTATGGGATCTCCACTGAATTGGAACAACACAACAATATGTTGCTTGTATTCATTATGTTATCCGAAGAAAGAAAGTTATAGTTGATGACTTACCATAAGAACATTCACATAGGACAGAACTTTTGTACATGCATGGTGGATTTTTGTTATCCAAGGTCAATATTAGGTTGGCTACACCCCCATAGTACAGGTGTTTTATATGCAATTTACCCTATTATAAAATATTTAGTTCCTATGGACCATGGTCCTGTTAGTGTGATTACATCATTATCTCTAGCTGAGGGGAGAAAGTAATTATGTCAAAATATTCCCGCGTGATAACCCAACCTAATATGGGGCAAATGTTGATTAGAATTCAGAGGGTCTCTCTCTCCCCACATTAAATCTATCTTTTATCCTGACCACAGGTTGCAGCACCCCCGCTCCCTTCCTTCCTTCGTTAGATCTCTTTAATGAAAGCCAATTGTACTGTAGAAATGTGATGGAGATTTGTGGAGATTTACCCTATAAAATCTAAGGTGCCAGCTAGAGACTTACCCTATAAAATCTAACAAATAATATATGTTATATTATATTATATTGTATTATTATTTTACTATAATGTAATATAATAAAGCATTATTATAATATAATATTATCATAATGTAATACAATATTAACATAACATAATAATAATATAATATTAACATAATATAATAATATAATAGAGAAAATGGGTATCCTTGGTAACTTGTTACCAAGGATACCCAATCTCCTATCTCCCTGGTAGTGATGTGGAGCAATCTCGTCCTCTCAACCTTCATATTTGGTTCAGAAGCTGTTTCATGTAGAAGCCATATCTGCAACTAATTCAAAGCCACTTATCCATCGTTCTTTATCTACAGCTATTTGGTAGGCTTTGAGGAGGGAAAGAATTGAAATAATATAATAGATGTGGCTATCTATGGACCTTCAGGTTCTTAGTAAGATCGTATTATGAATGCCATTGCTATGTTCTAAACTCAAAATCACAATTCACCAACAAAATGGTTGACACAGATAGGGTATAAAAAAAAATATGATTGACATAACCTGTAGTAACAGGAATAGTGGACTCTGATTCCACGTATAAAAATTGCATCACTTGCTCTTCATTTTAACTTCAGCATTTGGTACAGTGGGAATGAAATTAAGATCAATAAAAAACAATAAGATAAGAAGGACAAACAGATAAAAATGTCCGGTAGACCCATCCACTTCCATCTCTGGTTAGTAAAGCTAACACCCCTCTGACATGGTAATCCACATATAATGAGCATTCAACAAAAAGAAATACCATATCGTATTAGATGCAGTCAAAAGCATAATATGTCCCAAAGACAAGTCAATTCTAATAGACGGTTGAAACCTAAGTAGTGAACAACTAGTGACTGCATTTATGAGTGCAACCCATCCATTCAGTGAAGCGACCGGTGCATTGCTAGGGGGAATTAGAAAGTTCCTGTTGACATAGAACATGTTACGCAATCCTAGGTTATAATCCACATGGGTTATAATCCATTGGGGGATTAAAATTTTAGATGTTTGGTAAAGAGGGTGGTTTATGATCCATTTGCTTTATGTCAAAATGAACAAAAACCCTTAAAGTGGAAAAGAATGGGACGTATAAAAGCGATGGGCCTTTTTGTCATTTTCTTGGTCAAAATGCGGATCATAATCCACCAAAAAAAATACCCTAAGATTATAACCCAAAAAGTGGATAACAATTCAACTTGATCAAGTTGCCAAACATGCTCATAAACTCAACATGGCATTGACGGGTTAGGACTAGAAACCATAATTACACATAGAACCAATACAAAGTCAATGGTGGTGCATCTCCTGACCAATTTATTTAGAATACACAACACAAAATCTTCATCTTCAGCCTGTCAGATCCAACTTAGACATGTTATTACATTCAAGTTATCTTGTTGTGTCAGATCTCATAATAACAATGCATTTATCTGAAACAAAGCATGCAACTATGTACCATTATAAAGAAGAAAGTAACTTAACATTTGACCCTTCTCTTTCCTTCAAAGGTTAGCTTTCAATTTTTTTAGCTGTTGCCTCATATCTCATACTCTTCCACAACTGGAATCCTTTAATTCTAAACTTTATGTCACCTTAAGCTCTCACTTATCCCACATCTACGCAGATAATACATAGTCATCTCTGGACAAATGGCAATAGGTGTCGTCTATACCGTATATTGTTAACATATGTGATGTACAAAATACTTCAATCTCCTGGATGTCATTCTAAATCAATTTTTGATGTCTGCTAGTCAAGGAAGGCCTAGAACTTGACATTGGCAAAAAAAAAAAAGGAAAGACAATCCTGAGGCTGCCCAGATGGAGCAAGTGGATAAAGGAAACTTTACCTTGCCCATGGGTTAAAGAATCAAGGAAACTCATGTCACAAAAACCGAAGATTTTTATCATGTTAATTGGCTAACTGAATAACTAGCATGACTTGACCTGAATTGGTTATTATAAAGTCAGATAGACAATAGCCAGATTACTGGTAAACTAATCAGTAACGAGGTCCACTCAGCTTGTAACTGATCCTATTTAATATTAGCCTGGTAGTTGTTAGGGGTATTGAAATTTGTGTACTTGCATCAATCTGACTTGCACAGAGTGGATTGCACAGAGTGGATTTCTACTCAAAAGTTAAACAGGTACTCTTTTCAATGTGAAAGCAAAACGTGTAGCGTGTTTTACAATAACTTAGGCAGGATATGGCAGTTTAGGGATTGGCAATCATATGCCAATGTTCAGATGTTATCAACCCAAAATCAGGAAGGGTCTAACCTAATTTGGCAATGTGAGATGCCATGCCAGAACATAGCACCATGCAAATTGTGTCACATGTAAAACATAAGGATGTGAAAAAAATATGAAGAAATAACCTTAATTTTTTGTGTCACAAATTTAAATTTTGGAAGCACTAAACATTTTAGTCAAGTATTAGAACACAAACTATTTTGCTTAAAATCAATGCACAACAGGTGTCTTTATGCATGCCAGTGAAGTAACAGATTTTACAACCACTAAATCAAAACTGACTAGAACTTGACCTGCAGATCATTGCAAAGGAGAGAGACACCATCCACCATAATCATATCGACATAGGGGTCTGCAAAAATCAAAGATCTATAAGTGTCATCCGCATAGTAGAAGATGCTATGTAGGTTGTGGCCATCAAATGCAAAGAAAATCTACTAAACAGGATATCACTGAATTCCTAAAAAAAATGTGATAAAGCTTAAAATATCAATATTGGATATTTATATGCAAGTATGAGTTATGACCATCTGGAAGAAGCATCTATCAACATTGTTATCAAGGATCACTCTAAAGAAACAGGCTATACACTCTGTCCAAATGAGAACATTGATGAATAGCAAGAAGAATTAGTCAAAGGTAGAATCTGAAGCACGAAAATACCAATATGGTGATCCCTGTAATTGCAGTTACACTAGAAACACATAATCAAATAAATTTGGTGATAATTAATTGTTTGACTATATAAAAGAGCTTAATGTCGTTGGCCTTCATGGTGAACCCCAAGACTGGACACCCTGAAAATGAATGGCAGTAGGGTAGCTTGCTCACCTAGATATTGTAACTCAAATCACACACATTCAGAACATTATGCAGAAATCCTTATGAGGCAAGATAAAAACAAAGAACAGGCATGCCAATAAAGCCAAGTCAATCTGTGCACATGAACCCAGTAATGATTAAACTTAATTCATATCGCATATTTCTGAAACATTGAATAGCTAGCAACCTATGCAACCTGGGTACTTCTATTAGGAAGCCATGCCCGTACCTGACACATACCCGTACCCATACCCGTACCCAAACCACTTGGACACTTCTTGAATAGATGCATATGTTTATTCGGACGTATCCTCAATTATATAATTATATAATACATGTTTTAATTTAAAACACTCCTCATACACTTTCTGGATGTATATTTTACACTTCACATCTATTTATTATATATTAATCTTATGTAAATGAAAAATAATATTAATCTTATGTAAATTATTAAGTTTAATACATATAAATATACATAACATATATATAGAGCAAATCTCCTATAAATTAAAGTTTATAGGGAATAGTATACACCAACTTTTCTATCCATTGATGTTGCCTTTACATTTGTGCCATCAAGAGATGCACAAATCTCAAAATGGGCTTCATATCTTTCATGGATCCCAAGGTAACATCAATGGATAGAAAAGTTGGTGTATGACTATTCCCTATAAACTTAAACTTAAGTTTATAGGAGATTTGCTCTCTATATATATGTATGTATATATATATATATATATATATATATATATATATATATATATATATATATATATATATAGCCGCTACCTTTTACAAATTTTTCAGGTCCCGTGCCATACCAAGACAAGTGCCCGCACTGCACTCCATGCAACCTAGCTAGCAACTAAATATCACTTAGAAAAACATAGTGTTGGACTAAGCGCACAAGAAGGAAGCCTGCGCCTCAATGAAGAAATTGCTGAGAGAGAACACAGAATGTAAAATAAAGAGCATAGAAAGAGGACATGTGCACCAAAAAAAACAAGAGTAATAAAGCAACATTAGCTACTATAATCACCCATTCATTTGCCAAAAGGATAAAAACTGACACCAAAGAACAGAATCAGGGAAGGTAACAAATTAGTGGTAAAGATAGAAAAGCAATCTGAAACAACAGCTAAACACTACGCAAGAGCAGAAAGTAAGATTGAAGAGGATGTTATTCATAGTTCGGGTTAATTTAATTGGATAAACAGCTCCTTAAGTGCTATGAGACCATGGGATACCCATCAAAACAAAGAACCATTTACAAGATGGATTAGGGACTACTAAAACCTCATGTATTAGAATGTTTTGGCAATCAAGCATCACGGTATACCAGAAGAAACTAATGAAATGAAATGAAATAAAATAAACCAAAGTAAAACATGAATACCATAGGATGATAAGCATCCAATAAAGCAGAAATTACGTACTTATGACAATCTTGTCAATATCTATGTCGTGTGGGTCCTTGCACTCAGACTGGAAGATCCTCTTCCTTTATTGGTTGTGACAGCATGTATTGACTGGTGAACTCCTTGTAATAAGTACATTAACTTGCTAATTAACATGTCTATAAGTCACACTATTATGCATGGAAGCTCCAACCTACACCTCATGTTCATGAGCTACATTCATAAATATCAAGGATACCAGACCAATCCACGGTAAAGCGAAAGGTAAAACTTTTCTTGCATGTGTAATAATTTATAGGCTACAACAATAGGCAAAAGCACACTGATATCTGGCTCTCTGTAGGGTTCAACCATTTTGCACAGACATTAACTGAATATAGAATGATTATTTATTACTGATTTATTACATCAATGAAAGCTGTTAATGGAACGGTTAGACATTGCTGAATGATATCATTGGAACCCTTATAACAGTTTTTCCTCTCACAGACAGTCAACACCAAGTAAACAGGCATGCTACTCACCATACAACAGTTACTCGTAGCAATTCCCCTGCTGGAAGGTGCTCACCATGCTAGAAAAGCTTACACTGAAATGGGGAGGATGGATCAAGGAACAGTGCAGGAGTGTGGCCCTTTCCAATTGCATTACTCTCTAGCTGGGATAGTGCAAGAAAGATTTTTTATTTTATATTCTTAGCAATGAATACATGTCATATATTTGGTCCTCTGTTTTGAATAATAAACAAACAGATCACTAAATAAAGCTCAGAAGAAGGAAAAAAAAAACTTCAGATTATTAGGGTACAGTTTCGCTGTGTTTTAGACTTTTAGTGCAAGACATGGTTCAACCGTTCAAGATGACCAGGGTGCCAAGTGTCTAGAGCCACATAGGTGGGTTTAGGACTGCCTGGATCTGCCTAGGTAGCTGCCTAACTAAAGCATCATGAATGTTGGAGTGTTTAAGCAGTTTCCTACTGCCGTCTAGGCTGAATACTGAAAGTAGAGTTATATGTTTTGCTTCGCGCATGCCTAAACAGAAAATAAATTAGGGAAATTGAGTTAATCATGATGTAATAACCAAACATCAGTCAATCTAACCTTTGTATCTGTTGTAAAGTGCTTCGACACGTCTAGAATCAGTGACTGCCCGAATCTGAGAATTGCTGTAATGAAAATCAAAAGCGCCTTCTAGATGCCAGTCGCTGGCTTTCAGTGCCTGGTATGCTTGCTTCTCACTAAAAAGTGGCAGGAATATGGATTGTCATATATCATACAGTAGGAAAAATTAATGCTGTGAAACAGCAAAATAAGTCAGCTCGACACTATTTCTTCACATTGGAATACCATATACACTGAATACAAAACAGAAATTAACTCGAATCGAGATCAACTTTTTGATTATTTGTTAGTGATCCAATAACATTACACAGCAAATAGCATTTTGCATATGTTGCATGGATACTTTAACAAGAAATTGTAATCATGTTATGTAATTGTAAACACCATGCTCCCACATTTGAAAGAAGAAAATTCAGGTCAACATCAAAATTTATGGAACTGATAAAAAAAAAGTCATCGACAAAGGGAAACTAAGTGAAACAGGAAATAAGAAGTAACACTTAGTATAGTGGACTACTCACTGCCTGCAACAGAGCTTCAAATCTAAAGTGGAGAGAGTAGGGTCTTCACTCATTCAAGCACACAACCCTGTACTTAACAAAGCCTGTCCTTACAATCTTGTAAATATATCAGGTTAAGCAATCACCACTACTAGTACAAGGCAAGTCCTTCCGCAAGTAAAGATATGCTCCACAGAGAATATGTAGTTTTCAATCATTTTTACATTTCCATCCACTTTGAATAGGAGAAAGAATACTAATGCAATGAAACAACAATAACTCAGACATAGCAAAGATAAAGAAGAGAAAGTAAAATGAGTAGAGCAAAGACAAAAGGGAGGTGAGTGAATAAAAAAGGGAAAAAAACAAAAGAAAAAGTATCAGTCATGTTAAAAACATTATTGATTTTACATTTATTTATCAACAACTTATGTGGTCATATAATCAATTTGATCTTCCGCTTAGTTCAGACTTTGACATATTAACCTATAACTATAATATACCTAGTGCTTTAAAAGGTGGCATGGGTGCCTGTCTAGGTGGAGGTGGTGCCCAGATTGTTCTATTCAGTGTACTGACCATCGGATGTCGGGGCCATGTTGGATGGAAAATTTCCGTATCATATGACGGATATTGGCGATATACCAAAGATATTTTAGTAAATATCGGGGGGTGTTATATCGGATTGTGTGTATCATAGATGTCCATACTTGACGCACCAAAGGAACTGTGGAGAAGGGTGATATCTTTTGCAAAACTCTTACAAAAGAACTTGGCCTCAATTGAGCCGTAATTATTACGATTATTTACGTAAGCGCATATTTGTCTAGATTTAGACCTCAATTGAAACATAAACCCATTTTACTCTTGTTACCTGGGTATTTCTATCGTGAAACCGTAATTCTTGTTCCGGGATAACGATAGACGTACGCAAACCATTTTCCCATGTGGATACATATCAAATCCATTCAAGCAAATGGTAGAAATGAGAGCAAAAGGAAGTGACCCGATAAACTTTGAGACGTATTCAAAAGAGCATACGAGGATATAATTCCTCCTACATTAAGAAGCCAGACTTCCTAAAGGAGGCCCAAGGCAGACCTTTGCACGAAATTCTTAATGTATGTCATCATCCCAATATCTCCTATAGCAGAATATTTCAAAAACACACAAGCACGTGGGCGCGCGCGCGCGTGCGCACTACACATCAAAAGATAGAGTTATTGTTGGTAAAATGTGCAAGGTCCAGCGCAAACATATTCAATTCTGTTTAACTAATCATGAAGTCATATATTTAAGCCACAGGCAAATTAAACACCACTGTTCATCTCTCGTTTCCATATATACCATATCGCCTAACATATATAACAATTTCTGACCAATTTCATCTCTAGTGTCAAAATCCAGCATAGAACCAGCCCTTTTAGTTAAGTTCTCAGCTGAAACACAGCAGTTTATCATAGTAGAAACATGTCAGGATTTGACTCGATTGGTACCCTAGCATGAATATCCATGTGCTGATGAATATTCTAAATAAAGACAAACTAAGCAAGCAACTATCAAATATACAAGTTATAAAAAAAATAGGTAAAAATATTTGGTGGAAAAAAGTTGAAACAATGATAACTATATATAGTGAATGACTATTCTACATACCCAGTATAAACAACGTTAAGGAGCTACAGAGCTGATAGATTAAAAATACAGGTTTATCAAAGCTACCTGGTCCCAGTTATTGCCATGAACTGCTGAATTTTGTCACGGTTTCCTCTGCTCAGTTTATGCTGTCAGAATAAGATAAATTATATTTTAGAAGCAATAATAACTCGTTCAAGAATAAGCAAATTACTTGTTGTATACAAGCCCACTAGATAACAGATACAGAATTTCAAAAGAATCAAATAACATGACAAAACGAATCAGCTCCGATAGCCAGTTTTTATTTTTATTTTTTTATGTCAACTACAATAACTGGTTACATCCTCGATTACATTATCATTCAGGTGATAAAAGTTTCAGCAGAGAAAATGTGCAGAAACCCTTGTTTCAACCACCCAGAGAAAAAAAACTATGCAATAAATCCAAATTGGCTAAAATTTTGTTCAAGCAATAATCCAAGCACAGGAACAAAAAATGCTTCATATTTTATTCAGTTAATAGATTAGGTTTACAAACAATTTCCCTTCAAAAAAGCAAAACATATTCAATTCTGTTTAACTAATCATGAAGTCATATATTTAAGCCACAGGCAAATTAAACACCACTGTTCATCTCTCGCTTCCATATATACCATATCGCCTAACATATATAACAATTTCTGACCAATTTCATCTCTAGTGTCAAAATCCAGCATAGAACCAGCCCTTTTAGTTAAGTTCTCAGCTGAAACACAGCAGTTTATCATAGTAGAAACATGTCAGGATTTGACTCGATTGGTACCCTAGCATGAATATTGAGTAAAGTAAGGATATAAACGATAAAAAAAATTATAAAGACAAATGCACCTACGTACACCACTTCAGATTTTTATGAAGGGATATAACAATGAAAAATTAATAAATCATCTACCATAAGCAAAGCCCATTTTTCTTAGTCAAATTACCTTGCTTCTAAGTGTCTGAGAACAAAAAATGAGGGTCTCTATGTTGCTGTTAGCGTCATGAAGAAAATTATCAGCAACCTGCAAGGAAACATAAATCCTGATAGAGCACAAACATATGTAAAATCATAAAATGAGTCATTAAAGACATATATACTGCTATTTCAGTCAGTTAAAACAAACGAAACATGTTAAACATTTATCAATCCAAAACTATAATGAATAAGTAGTGCCATATGTCTGCTACATATCTAACCCACAAGATAAGTTCAGTTCCAATAGAAGATATATTATCTACAACCCTCATCTGCACGCCTTCTTAGCATAAGAAAATATTAGAGTTAGCCCCTTTAACCGAGTAACTGGTTGCTTTTTCGTAAGCAAACTCACATATCCAATAGTTTAGCTAGCAAGGTAGTCAGATATAAACTTCGGAGTTGACCGCAGATCCTTATTAATTCAGAGTCGAGCTTAATAGCAGACACCATCGCCGTACGAAAAAGGGTTTGGGAAACGACAGACAACTGCTACATGAAAATACTGAAGCTCCCCATTTTCTAAATATTAGAGAAAGAGGAAACTGAATTTACGGTGAACAATCCCCAAAAATGTCATGTAATTATCTGCTAATAATTTCAAATTGTCCCCAATGTAAGTTACTCCACACTCTTCCTTCTTTAAGGTTATAAACTACAAACTTCTCTATTGCTTGAAAAACAAAACCCTAGAATTCCCTTAAAGAGGAAAATTAGCAGCTTTTTCAAATTGAAACCCTAGAGGAGAGTGATGATTGACGGCGACGAGCGTACCTGCCAAGCGTCGATGGAGTGCTGGAAATCCTGCAGCCAGCGATCGGCCTGCGCTCGAACGGCATCATCAGGGTGATGATAGAGTGCGTTGAGAGCTTCTTTCACTGTGTTTTGGAGATCCATCGACGACGAATTTGATCTTCGATTTTGAAAACTAGGGTTTTTCAGAGTTTTTTTTTATTTCTCTCGATCTCTTTCGCCTGTTCTTTTTTTACTGCTGATTTACAGCGAAGTTACCTCGGTCGAAAAAAGCACGGTTGTTTTCATTTCGCTCTCGCTCTTTTAAATTTGGTCGACGGGTTTTGATCGGGTCGAACCCTAATCCGTGGGATCCAACCCGAAAAGCAAGTAAGGAACTATATTTATTAGGAGAAAATTTTAAAAGAGCCCTTTTTTGCTAAATAATTAGCAAAATCGACCTCTTTTGGCCAACAGGCCAAAAGAGGTCGGTTTTGCAAAATCGGTTGAAACGCACGGGACTAGTAGTCCAGACGCTTAGTAGCCGCTAATCTACCACTAATTGAAAACGCACGGATTACTAGTCCCGCATTAAACGACACTCAAGAAGCCCATTTCAGAAATCTACGGGACTACTAGTCCCGCATTAAACGACACTCAAGAAGCCCATTTCAGAAATCTACGGGACTAGATTTGTCTGCTATATAAGCCCACAAATTGCCCAAAATTAAGGCCTGACCTCCTCTCCTCTCTCACTTTCCTCTTCCAAAATCTACCTCCCCAAACCCATTTTACTCCACTCTCTCCCAATCTCTCTCCCAATCTCTCTCCCAATCTCTCCCTAAATAACCCTAACCCCATTCCCTCTATTCTCTCCAAAATTACTTATTTCTCCCTCAAATTTCTCTCTAATTCTCAACAAACTCATTCTCTCCAAACTAGTTCTCTCCACTATTATCTTCCCCAAAGTTCGTGTAGTCCATCCTCTCCGACACGAATTTCAGATCTTCATCAAGGTATAAATTTCTTAACATTGATAATTTTTCTTTATTAATTAGTTAAAATTATAGTTTAGAAAATAACTGTATATTTAGAATAAATTTTTAATTATGATAAACAATTAGATTTGATTAAATTTTAATAGATTAAAATTTGTGGGATTAAAATTTGATAAATAACTTGAATAACTTGCATATGATAAATGTTAATATTTCAGCCCAATGGCGAATGGAATACCTAGGTTATTTGCTTATTCAATGGGAAACCGAGTGTTGGAATGAATAATATGCCTATATATGAGGGAGGATCTAGAAAAATGTTCATGTTATCTAGAAATTGCAACTTCGATGGAATGATGGAGCAAATATACAGAGTTACTAAATTTAATCATGGGGAGTATGCCGTCAAGGTCTTTTATAATTGTCCGATAAATGAAAAAGAACAATTGTAGAGATCACCAATGATCAAGAACTGAGTGACATGATACAACTTGTGGAAAACCAAATCTCAATCGAGTTGTTCATTGAAAATATTCCAATATCTGGTGTTGCCCAAGTTTCATATGCTCCTGGAGAGTTCACTCGAATGCTTGACTTAGAAAATAACTCGGCGAATTCATTTCATCTCCAAGTGTCTTACACTTAGAAAATGATTCGGTGCAATGTCAAGTGACGGTTCCACAATACTTGGTCATGGTTCGCTTAATTTACCGGTTGGTTCTATTGTACAAGAGGATGAGGATGCGATGTATATGCGATGATGATAATGAAGATGCCCATGAGGAGGAACGTCTTGATAGTATGCAATGTGCAATTGGAGGAACCGAGGAGGACACCAATTGGATGGATGAATATTGTGTAAACAACGATTATGTTGAGTCCAAGAACCGCTACGTAAGAGTTTCAAAATGAGGAGTGGATAAATGCCTCACAAGCTGAGTTCGTTGAGCTTGACACCAATTTCAACGAGCCGAGGACTTCACTTTCAAAAAGGAGATCTTTTCGAGAATAAGGAAGCTTTGGTTTTCGCTATAATGAATGGTCAATCAAGAATCGGGCCAAATTCAAGCCGGTGAAAACCAATACAACCAACTACCATGTAAGGTGCTACTTCCACGAAAGCTCAAGGAGAGTATGCAAGTGCTCAAGACGAGAGAAATTCAAAGTGTCCATGGAAGCTTAATGCGCCTATTAGGAAAAATCTAATGGGCAATTTGTGATCTCTAGTTATTATGACTTCATACTTGTTGCAATCCGATCACAATGGCAATCATGAGGTAGCAACTTCATCTTATATATTGAAGCTAATTATGCCCGGTTAGGCGAGAACTTGACCTTACTCCGTGACGATAATTACAAGGGTATATGATATGAAAAAAATAACTATATCCAAATATAAAGCATATGATGCACGGAGGAAGGCGTTGACTAGAATCTTTGGAGATTGGGAGAAATCTTACGAATTACTTCCGCAATATCTTGAAGCAATTAAGAGGAAAAATCCGGGTACCGAATATGAAATATTGTCTAAAGCGATCGCGCCGGGAGTGGAGAGGTTCATGAGAGTATTTTGGGCA
This sequence comes from Asparagus setaceus, assembly GCA_012295165.1. Taxonomy (NCBI): domain Eukaryota; kingdom Viridiplantae; phylum Streptophyta; class Magnoliopsida; order Asparagales; family Asparagaceae; genus Asparagus; species Asparagus setaceus. The sequence continues at coordinate 70,156,465 of CM022706.1, forward strand.
TTTGGACCCGCTATCAAAGGGTTCTCTTTTTGTCGTCCGCTCTTGAGCATTGATGGCACGCATTTATACGGCAAATATAAAGGAGTGCTCTTGGTTGCGACCGGTGTAGACGCAAATGGTGGGCTATTTCCATTGGCTTTCGCAGGTTGTGGAGGTGGAGGATACATCGAGCTGGAAGTGGTTCTTTCAATGTATTTACAGATTCATCCCTACTGTTCAAAGTCCTAGAACGATTACTTTTATTTCCGACCGGATGAAAGGAATTCCACGGGCCTTGCACGAGGGTTTTGGAGCACCACATCATCACCGATATTGCTTGAGGCATATAAGAGATAATTTTAAGAAGAAACACGGAGAGGTCAATTTACAAAATCTATTGTGGCAAGTCGGATGTGCGGTAATAATAATCGATATATGAGCATTGTAGGGAGAAAATAAAATCCCTATCGGTTGAAGCACACAACCGATTGAACAAAACTTGAAGCCGCAATACGAGGATCGATGGGCATTATGTAGAGATGGTGGAGTGCGCTATTGTATGATGACAACCAATTGCTCTGAAAGTTTTAATGGCGTACTCAAGGGTGCCCGTGCTATGCCAATTCAAGCCTTGGTTGCAAGGACGTTTTATAGATTAAACGCATACTTCAATAAGAGACGTGGCGATGGTGCAAGTTGGACGACAAATTTTACTCCGAAAAATGAGATTATTCTGCAGAAAAGGATTGTGGCCGTTAGATCATGTAGAATTACTCCATTCAACGCCAATGAATGGGAGGTTAAAGGTTGTGAAGGTACTTACACCGTCCATCTCTATGACCGGGAGTGCACTTGTTCTTGTAATATACCGCAATTACAAAAATTACCGTGTGAACATGTTTTAGCGGCTAGCTCCAATCAGGATGGTGGTGCTAGATTGCCTTATGATCGGTATTGCTCACCTTGGTATTCAACAAATCATTATCAAAAGGCTTATAAGGAGAGTTTTCATCCTCCTGACGATAGTCGTTATTGGCCGGTTTATAATAGATCATGTATATTACCACCTCAATACAAAAGACAAGCGGGACGACCTCGTTCGGTGCGCATAAGAGGTACCATGGACCAAGGCCGGAAGGAGAAGGCCGCTAATAAAATGTGGACAATGTAATCAATTAGGTCATAATAGGTCTCGTTGTCCATCAAGAACAAGTTTATAGCAATTAATTGGTAATATTTTTCTATCTCTATTTTTCATTGTTATTATAGGCTTATTTAGTATTATAGTCTTATTGATTCTGCGAAAACTAATAAGTTAAGCAGATATGTGCGGTATATACATTATGCTTCCGCCGGTTAGTGAGGATATCATCTACGATCACCGACACCGCTCGAGAGTATAACATCTACATCGATAATGAGTCTTATATTTTTAGTCAAATATTACTTAATGTATTGTTATGTTTTAGTCTTATTGATTCCATTTTTCCATTGTTGTGCGAGAGGACCGGAGCTAGTCATGATTGATCATAGCCTCTACCATACGCGCTGGCCACTTGAAGATCCGCAGATATTGCTTTAGTAGCCCAAGCCGGTTTTCTCACATGCTCAAAGTTACGGTGGATGAAGCTTGATTGGGCATTACTTAATGCATTGATGGATAGATGGAGGCCGAAACTAACACGCTTCATCTACGTGTCGGCGAGGCTACTATTACACTCCAAGACGAAGCTGTGATCCCGGTCTCCGCATTGATGGCCCTTGTGTTACTGAGACCGATAGGCATGTGTGGCGCCGAGTTTGTGATGACAACTTAGGACTATCTCCGAGTCCTTGCCCGGGATATATTAGATTGAAGTGGCTAAAGGAAAATTTCGCAAACCCCTTGCCGAAGATGCATCTCAAGTCATGATTCAAAGAACATACTGCATATATTTTGCACATGATCGGACACTTTTCCCCGATTCAAGTAAACATAAAGTTCATTTGAGGTAAGACAACTATATTGGTTATCATTTTGTTAGATTTTTACTCATTATTCATAAAATATGACCAAATGGATTTGCCATGTGTTAGGTGGTTACCGCTTCTTGAGGACTTCGACAGGTGTGGGACATTATCATGGGGTAGTGCTGTTTTAGCATATCTATATAGGGAAATGTCTAAAGTTGCTTTAATGCAAAATAAAGAGCTAAAGGGGTGCTTGACATTGTTACAAGTTTGGGCATGGGAGAGATTGGTTTTGAAACCAAGATTATGCGAGATACGGACTTTAGATGGAGAGATTCCACTGGGCAGCAGGTATATGATTTCGGATCTAAGTAAAGAAAATATAATTAGATTGAAGTTTTAATTTTGTTTTATAGAATCTAACCTTCTATCCTACACGCAGATGGAACGTCACTAAAGCATATGATGAGGCCCCGGCAAGACAATTAGATTTTTACAGAGGAGAGCTCGACCGATAAATTTTTTCGTGCATCGAATTTTAATTCGAATTTTAATTTAAGTCATTTTAACGGTGTTTTAATTTTGAAAGAGTTACTAATATATGGAATATTTTGTAGTTCGAGTGGCAGCCTTACGGATCCTTCCTACCTCATCTACCATTGATTTGCATGGAGGGACACGCTATATGGAGAGCCAGAGTTTCCCTCGTTTGCTTTGAAATTGTGGAGATGCACTTGCCGGATCGCTGCTTAGGCGCTTTGGTTTCACACAAAGACGCCCACAATTTGTAGAAAGAATAGAGAGAAAGGCGTTCAAGGGTGGCCATCAGATTAATTGGCCACTTGTACATAATCAATACATTGCTAGATGGACTGAGCGGCATAACAAAGATCGCCGAAGCGCCTTTATCCTCCGATGGAGGAAGTCGATTATATAAGATGGTATTGGGGATAACCGAAGATGGATACTCACTCAAACCTCGCCCAAGAGATCTAAATCGAGATACGTTCCCAACAAGCAAGATATGTACCAAGGGGTGTAGATGACAGAGAATGGGTAAAGAAATTTGCGAAAAATTAAATAGTATTTTTAATCCATTAGCAATTGGTAGCTTATATATATAATTGTATCTTTTTACGTAATTTCAGATAGATGCTATGGATGAGATAGAGGGGATTGCAAATGAGGGCATATCTACCGCCATAGGAGATCGCGTACATGTATCGATATTGCGGCGGATAGTAGGGAGGGTTCGTAAAGCTCTTCATCGAACTCATGAAGATCGGCATGAAGGTCGCGAGCAGATGGTGCATGAGGAGACGGTATATGCACGTCGACGAAGACGAGGTGGATCTTGCTCGCACGACAATGAAGCTGGTCCGTCACAGCCCCACACACAACCAGAAAGCGAGCACGTACAAGCTCAAGTCGAAGGAGGACGTCGACGATCTGAGCGGGTACGAAGAGGGAGACAACGGGGGAGGGGCGGACTTTTAGGTTGCATGTAGTTTATTACTTTTTTTGCTTGGACTATATTTGTCGTATGGATAGACTTGATACATTTGGAGTTTATCGTGTTGATATGTTTATGACGTATCTATTATGTTGTGATGTTGTGAATTTCTTATATTTGCATGTGAATTGACGAAATGTGTTTTAATCCTGTGTTAATTTCTTAAAGTTTATAACTTATATAAATGTTGTGCTGTATATCAATGTATATAAAGTGTTTGGGTCATTTTTCTGCAAGTTTTGGTCAAACGAAACAATTTATACGAACTTAGCAAGCCTGTGCATGTTTTTGTGCACGTATGGGCTTTTCCAGCAAATCTACGGGACTACTAGTCCCGTGGATTTGCTGGGCGCGCCTAGGGTGTCTGTTTAATCCACGGGACTACTAGTCCCGTGGATTTGCTGGGCGTGCCTACGGGTGTCTGTTTAATCCACGGGACTAGTAGTCCCGTGGATTTGCTGGGCAGTCTGTTTAATGTACGGGACTAGTAGTCCCGTATGTTTTGTAGCCTTGAATTAGTGGCCGATTAGCGGTCACTAAACGTACGGGACTACTAGTCCCGTACGTTTCGAGCCCAATGTTTTGCAAAACCGACCTCTTTTTGGCCAAAAGGCCAAAAAGAGGTCGGTTTTGCTAAATAATTAGCAAAACGGTCGGTTTTGCTAATTATTTAGCAAAAAAGGGCTCTTTTAAAATTTTCTCCTTAAATTTATGGCTAAATATCATAAAACCCTCCCCTTAACTTTGGATGATTATCAGAAAGGTTTTTTTCTCTTTTAACCCAAAGTTTTACCCCCGCTTAGTAAAAAACCCATTCACTTATATAAACATTCATAAATCCAAAGTATCTCATCCCAGTTATTTTTAAACCCAATATGTATAGTACACTCATTCTTTATATTGTATTTCCCAATAAATTAAAAATTCCTGGACGACCCTTCATCCCTAAATACAACAGCTCTCTCTCTCACTCACACCCTTCATCCCTAAATACAACAGCTCTCTCTCTCTCACTCACACACACTCTCTCTCTCTCTCCCCCTCATTCGTTTCGCTTTCCCAAATAGAGCCGATCTTTATAGCCCTAAGAGCCGATTCTCAATTCCAAGAGGAAGGAAAAACAACATCAGCGTGAGTGTGAGCATGATCAAGAGCGTCGCCGGCAAAGATCAGGTGAGCCACTGGCACCATGGGCACCACGAGCGCACCGCCCACAACATGTCATCGTCGTCGCTGAGAAAGAAGTCGGATTTGACCCTCATATCCAAGGTCCGATGCGGACTCCTCAGGTACTTCCTGGCCAACCTGCAGGAGGTCTTTCTCAACACCAAGCTCTTCATCCTATTCCTTGCCGTCCCCCTCGCCATTGTCGCTCACTTCTTCAACTTCTGGGCAAATTGTAGCACTTTATGCTGAAGCATAGCACTTTATTTGTAAAGTGTAGCTCTTTATGAAATTGTGTAGCTCTTTATGAAATTGTGTAGCTCTTTATGAAATTGTGTAGCTCTTTATGAAATTGTGTAGCTCTTTATGAAATTGTGTAGCTCTTTATGAAATTGTGTAGCTCTTTATGAAATTGTGTAGCTCTTTATGAAATTGTGTAGCTCTTTATGAAATTGTGTAGCTCTTTATGAAATTGTGTAGCTCTTTATGAAATTGTGTAGCTCTTTATGAAATTGTGTAGCTCTTTATGAAATTGTGTAGCTCTTTATGAAATTGTGTAGCTCTTTATGAAATTGTGTAGCTCTTTATGAAATTGTGTAGCTCTTTATGAAATTGTGTAGCTCTTTATGAAATTGTGTAGCTCTTTATGAAATTGTGTAGCTCTTTATGAAATTGTGTAGCTCTTTATGAAATTGTGTAGCTCTTTATGAAATTGTGTAGCTCTTTATGAAATTGTGTAGCTCTTTATGAAATTGTGTAGCTCTTTATGAAATTGTGTAGCTCTTTATGAAATTGTGTAGCTCTTTATGAAATTGTGTAGCTCTTTATGAAATTGTGTAGCTCTTTATGAAATTGTGTAGCTCTTTATGAAATTGTGTAGCTCTTTATGAAATTGTGTAGCTCTTTATGAAATTGTGTAGCTCTTTATGAAATTGTGTAGCTCTTTATGAAATTGTGTAGCTCTTTATGAAATTGTGTAGCTCTTTATGAAATTGTGTAGCTCTTTATGAAATTGTGTAGCTCTTTATGAAATTGTGTAGCTCTTTATGAAATTGTGTAGCTCTTTATGAAATTGTGTAGCTCTTTATGAAATTGTGTAGCTCTTTATGAAATTGTGTAGCTCTTTATGCTTAAAGTGAAGCTCTTTAATGCTAAAATATAGCTCTTTATGCCTAAAGTGTAGCTCCTTAAAGCTAAAGTATAGCTCTTTATTGTTTCTAGAAATTCTCAAACTGAAAATAAATCGAATCGATTTTTTTAACAATGTAAATGTATGATGATATATACAATGTGTTGTTTGAACAATTTTTATATAACTCATAGGTCCACTCTCAATTTCGGGAAAAGTGTAGATCTTTATCTTGAAGCGTAGCACCTTATTATAAAAGTGTAGTTCTTTATATAATAGTATAGCTCTTTATGCCTAAAGTATAGCTCTTTAAAGCTAAAGTATATCTCTTTATTATCTATAGAAATTTTGAAACCGAAAATAAATCGAATCAGATTTTTTTAACAATGTAAATGTATGATGATGTATATAATGTGTTGTTTGAATAATTCTTTATATAACTGACATGTCCACTATTGTTTATACAATTTCTAGGAAAAATGTAGCTCTTTATGCTGAAGTGTAGCACCTTATTATAAAAGTGTAGCTCTTTATATAATAATATAGCTCTTTATGCCTAAAGTGTAGCTCCTTAAAGCTAAAGTATATCTCTTTATTATCTATAGAAATTTTGAAACCGAAAATAAATCGAATCGATTTTTTTAACAATGTAAATGTATGATGATATATACAATGTGTTGTTTGAACAATTTTTATATAACTCATAGGTCCACTCTCAATTTCGGGAAAAGTGTAGCTCTTTATCTTTGAAGTGTAGCACCTTATTATAAAAGTGTAGTTCTTTATATAATAGTATAGCTCTTTATGCCTAAAGTATAGCTCTTTAAAGCTAAAGTATATCTCTTTATTATCTATAGAAATTTTGAAACCGAAAATAAATCCAATCAGCTTTTTCGATCAATGTAAATGTATGATGATGTATATAATGTGTTGTTTGAATAATTCTTTATATAACTGACATGTCCACTATTGTTTATACAATTTCTAGGAAAAATGTAGCTCTTTATGCTGAAGTGTAGCACCTTATTATAAAAGTGTAGCTCTTTATACAATAGTATAGCTCTTTATGCCTAAAGTATAGCTCTTTAAGGCTAAAGTATATCTATTTATTATCTCTAGAAATTAAACCGAAAATAAATCGAATCGATTTTTTTAACAATGTAAATGTATGATGATGTATACAATGTGTTGTTTAATCAATTTTTGATATAACTGACAGGTTCGTTGTTTATACATTTTTGAGAAAAGTGTAGTTCTTTATCTTGAAGCGTAAAACCTTATAATAAAAGTGCGACTCTTTATGCAATAGAATTGCTCTTTATTCCAAAAGTGTAGCTCTTTAATGCTAAAGTATAGCTCTTTATTGTCTTTAAAATATAGAAAATACATCGAGTCAGTAATTTTTAATCAATGAAAATGAATGACCATGTATATAGCGTGTTGATTCTTCAATTCTTTATAACTGACATGTTTAGTCTTGTTTATATAATGTCCGAGTAAAGTATAACACTTTATGCTAAAATAACACCTTATTTATAAAGTATAGCTCCTTATATAATTGTATAGCTCTTTATAACGAAGTGTAGCTCTCTATTGCTAAAATATAGCTCTTTATTGTCTCTCGAGATGCAAAAATAAATTGAGTCAGTAATTTTTTACTACAGGAAAATCTGATACATTTATTATAATGTGTACTTTGTATACATTTGTACTATATACACTGATAAATTTCTAATATAAAATTTGATACAACACGATACATTGGATACTACTTGGTGCATTTGATACAATACACACACAAATCATCTATACATACATAATATAAAAAATTTCATACAACACGATACATTGGATACTACTTGGTACATCATATTGCAGGCTGTAGTCGATCTATCATTTGGGCGGCAATGTGAGAGCAATGTGAAGATCTGATCGAATGCCAAGAGTGGGAGATTCTCTCAGGCATTTGGTCGAAAAGTTAGTGTGCATTGATGAATGGTTTCTGATTGAGAGTTAGCTGTGCATTACGTTGGGTGTTGGCGGCAATAGAGCACAGCGAGGAGCAATCGGAGGGTGTAGGAAGGCATAGCAGTGGGCTAAGGTCGTGGCGGTGCACAAAACCGAACTTCTCTTGGACATTTCATCAAATACCTCTATTGCCTCCTCAACCAACCGCAATATTGCATAACCGCTAATCGTTGTGGTCCAAATAACTACATCCCCTTTGTCATTCCATCAAACACCTTCTATGCATCAACCTAGTCACCAAAACTTAGATATATATTAGCAAAATTGTTATGTACATACCCTATCCTGAAGCACAAGCTTGACAAGAACCCCTCAATTTATAACAGCGAGACATCTTCGACAAACTATTGCCAAAAAACCCAAAATTTCAGAATGTTAACATATAGTATCTATGAATGTCCCATCATAAAACTCAAGTTTTCTCAAATCACATAAATTATTGTTTAAATCTCAAATATTAAAAAGAAATCTACTGTACTAAATACCAAGAATGTCACTTTATTATCACTAAACAAAATCAATAATAAAAAGAAAAGGAAGTTGTAGACATAACCAGCATCAAAATCCATAGAGGTCCTCAAACTCGAAGCAGCGGACCGCTTCCCATTGGCTGGCTTCGAGCGGACCGAGTGGGTCCCACCGCCACCACCGTCGCCCCCCTTCAACGGAGGTATCTGGTGAAGAGAAGCGCGCGAGTTGGCATTAGACGCCATTGCAAGAGATCAAAACCCTAGAAATTTTAAGATTTTTATTCTGAGAGAGAGGATAATTAGAATGAGGGAGCTAATTAGAAAGAGAGAAATTGAGTCCTGGGTAATTATTATTAGGGAAGAAGAAGAAGAAGGGCAATTTCGGGATTTATCTTTTTTTTGGTAAACAGTATATAGACGTGGGTCTAAAAATAAGTCGGAGTAAAACTTTGAGGTAAAAGATAAAAACCCCAATATTTTATTGGTTAGTAACACTGGTAATATGAATAGAAGAAAATTATTGGCTTTCTTTTTACGAAAGTGATTACAGGAGCTTGTGGCAAATAGGAAACTGAGCCCACAAAAGCCCATGAGAGCAAAAACAGAGTTTTTATAAGTCATAGAGGTCTAAGTTTCTTCTATGTCTTGATTGGTGAAAGATACACTCTTTAGAGATTGATGTGGTAATTCTTGTAGCCTTGCAAAGGGTTAATGGAGGGGTTAAGGAGGTTTAACCCAAAAAAAAAAAAAAATGCACAGGAGGCAGTAAAACCTCACGTGAGGTTTATCTTCTACTAAACCGTGTGAGGAAGGGGAATAGAGATTACTCAGCCTCCTCACGCAAGGGTATGATGAGTAATATAACAATAATAACAACAAAGTCTTTATCCCAAATGTTTAGGGTCCGCGTTTTAAGTTAACTATAATAACTAATTTAGGATATGTATAGTAACAGATTTTAGAATAGTTGAAGCAAGTTTTCAAAGGGAAAGATATTTGGGTACTTCGGATAATATGGAAATTGTTCTTTCCTGCTAACCATCTCTCCTATACGATTCTTTCCTGTAATTTTTGCGATTAATTTATCTTTGCAGTCTGCAGAGATAATATATAGAGGCATTACTAGAAATGAATAGTACGTCCAAGCAAAACATATTATAAGCCATTTATGGTAATCTCAAGGGCGAAAGCTTATCGGATACAAAATCATGTTGCTTAAAATAATTTTCGCATATTGGGCAAGCAAACTAAAAAAATTGAAAATCCTTTGAATACATTCTGTTGGGCGCGCGGACCGCGGAACCGTCGAGAGAAACCACCACAAACGATAGCAAAAACACAATAAAGGAGTAAAGACACGAGATTTACGTGGTTCGGCAAGTTGCCTACGTCCACGGGGTAAGGAGGGGGGATTTTCACTAATAGAAAGAGAGAATACAAATTAGGATTACAAGTTCTCACAAAGAAACCCTAAAAACAAACCTCTCAATCTCTCAAAAGATCTCCTCTCCAAAGATGCACAAAACTCTCTCAAAGGCTGCTCCAAAACGTGCTTCATAACTTTCAAATAATCAGGTTTAGGGTTATTTATAAACTCTAAACGAACCGGTTTAAAACCAAACCTCGCTTGACCGCTTGCATTAGTCGACTACTACTTCAGATTAGTCGACTACTCATCAGATTAGTCGACTACAACACGATTAGTCGACTACTACTTCAGATTAGTCGACTACAACACGATTAGTCGACTACAACACGCATTAGTCGACTACTACTTCAGATTAGTCGACTACTACTTCAGATTAGTCGACTACTAAGCCCAAAACCGCTTGTGCATGTTTTGTGCATGTTCTACAATTCTCCACCTCGCACATCATTTGATTTACCTCAAATTTTGGACGAACACCGTAAGAACACCAAGAACATCTAGAGATCACCATTAGCCAATCCAGCCAATCCAAATGCCACTACACCGCGACGCCACGCATTCTCCACCGGATCAAGCTCACCGTAGTTCACCTCAAATCATCTCCACCTTACCCATTACCGCTCAAGGGCCATGCCCTCTTGGGCAAATCAACACGAAGCCGATATGAAGCAAGTCCAAGCAATGCTTAAACTTACTACCTGCGGACCACCTTGGTTAACATGTCCGCTGGATTCTCATTCGTGTGCACCTTCATGAGAGAAATATCACCTTCCTCTATGACATCCCGCACAAAATGATACCGACATCGATATGCTTGGTACGAGCATGATGAACTCGATTCTTCGCCAAGTGAATTGCACTCGACCGCCACACCACAAGTTCACGTTTTCTGCTCAATCCCCAAATCGCCTAGAAGACCCCACAACCACAATGCTTCCTTCACTCCTCGTCATGGCCATGTACTCTCTCAGAGTAGAAAGTGCCATCAGAGCTCGCAACATCGACGCCAACTAACCGGAGCCCCATGTATCTTGAATACATAACCAGAGTAGATCGCCGTCTATCTAGATCGCCCGCATAATCGAGTCCACAAACCCTCAATCGACATGTTTCTCCACCAAAACACGACTCAGACAATCTGCACCCTTTAAGTACCTGAGGACCCACTTCACGCTTCCTGCCGCTTTCCTGATTCGCCATGAATCCATCGACCACACTAACCGCCAGGAAATATCTCGTGTACACACCATTGCAAAAAATGCACGAGAAAGAAACCTCAATGAGGTTTATCTTCTACTAAACCGTGTGAGGAAGGGGAATAGAGATTACTCGGCCTCCTCACGCAAGGGTATTTATTTATTTATTTATTTATTTATTTATTTATTTATTTATTTATTTATTTATTTATTTATTTATTTATTTATTTATTTATTTATTTATTTATTTATTTATTTATTTATTTATTTATTTATTTATTTATTTATTTATTTATTTATTTATTTATTTATTTATTTATTTATTTATTTATTTATTTATTTATTTATTTATTTATTTATTTATTTATTTATTTATTTATTTATTTATTTATTTATTTATTTATTTATTTATTTATTTATTTATTTATTTATTTATTTATTTATTTATTTATTTATTTATTTATTTATTTATTTATTTATTTATTTATTTATTTATTTATTTATTTATTTATTTATTTATTTATTTATTTATTTATTTATTTATTTATTTATTTATTTATTTATTTATTTATTTATTTATTTATTTATTTATTTATTTATTTATTTATTTATTTATTTATTTATTTATTTATTTATTTATTTATTTATTTATTTATTTATTTATTTATTTATTTATTTATTTATTTATTTATTTATTTATTTATTTATTTATTTATTTATTTATTTATTTATTTATTTATTTATTTATTTATTTATTTATTTATTTATTTATTTATTTATTTATTTATTTATTTATTTATTTATTTATTTATTTATTTATTTATTTATTTATTTATTTATTTATTTATTTATTTATTTATTTATTTATTTATTTATTTATTTATTTATTTATTTATTTATTTATTTATTTATTTATTTATTTATTTATTTATTTATTTATTTATTTATTTATTTATTTATTTATTTATTTATTTATTTATTTATTTATTTATTTATTTATTTATTTATTTATTTATTTATTTATTTATTTATTTATTTATTTATTTATTTATTTATTTATTTATTTATTTATTTATTTATTTATTTATTTATTTATTTATTTATTTATTTATTTATTTATTTATTTATTTATTTATTTATTTATTTATTTATTTATTTATTTATTTATTTATTTATTTATTTATTTATTTATTTATTTATTTATTTATTTATTTATTTATTTATTTATTTATTTATTTATTTATTTATTTATTTATTTATTTATTTATTTATTTATTTATTTATTTATTTATTTATTTATTTATTTATTTATTTATTTATTTATTTATTTATTTATTTATTTATTTATTTATTTATTTATTTATTTATTTATTTATTTATTTATTTATTTATTTATTTATTTATTTATTTATTTATTTATTTATTTATTTATTTATTTATTTATTTATTTATTTATTTATTTATTTATTTATTTATTTATTTATTTATTTATTTATTTATTTATTTATTTATTATTATTTTTGAATCTGCATCCAGATTGGTTCATAACCTCGAAGGTGAGGTCTTCCTGCAAGCTGCGGATTAGTAGTAATTTTCTACTTTTAAGATTATTTTTCGGTAAAACCCTAAACCCTAGTAAACCCATCTTCTCGTTTAGGTGGGGAAAAAAAGAATTAATTTATGGAGCCATGTAATCCAAAGACAGTTGAAGCTCATTGAGCGCGGACCGCTGAACCGCCGAGAGAAACCACCACAAACGATAGCAAAACACAATAAAAGAGTAAAGACACGAGATTTACGTGGTTCGCAAGTTGCCTACGCCCACGGGTAAGGAGGGGATTTTCACTAATAGAAAGAGAGAATACAAATTAGGATTACAAGTTCTCACAAAGAAACCCTAAAACAAACCTCTCAATCTCTCAAAAGATCTCCTCTCCAAAGATGCACCAAACTCTCTCAAAGGTCGCTCCAAAACGTGCTTCTTAGCTTTCAAATAATCGTTTAGGGTTATTTATAAACTCTAAACGAACCGGTTTAAAACCAAAACCCGCTGACCGCCTGCATTAGTCGACTACTACTTCAGATTAGTCGACTACTCATCAGATTAGTCGACTACAACACGATTAGTCGACTACTACCGCAGATTAGTCGACTACAACACGATTAGTCGACTACAACACGCATTAGTCGACTACTACCGCAGATTAGTCGACTACTACTTCAGATTAGTCGACTACTAAGCCCAAAACCGCTTGTGCATGTTTTGTGCATGTTCTACAATTCTCCACCTCGCACATCATTTGATTTACCTCAAATTTTGGACGAACACCGTAAGAACACCAAGAACATCTAGAGATCACCATTAGCCAATCCAGCCAATCCAAATGCCACTACACCGCGACGCCACGCATCTCCACCGATCAAGCTCACCGTAGTTCACCTCAAATCATCTCCACCTTACCCATTACCGCCAAGGGCCATGCCCTCTTGGGCAAATCAACACGAAGCCGATATGAAGCAAGTCCAAGCAATGCTTAAACTTACTACCAGGACCACCTTGGTTAACATGTCCGCTGGATTCTCATTCGTGTGCACCTTCATGAGAGAAATATCACCTTCCTCTATGACATCCCGCACAAAATGATACCTGACATCGATATGCTTGGTACGAGCATGATGAACCTGATTCTTCGCCAAGTGAATTGCACTCGACCGCCACACCACAAGTTCACGCTCGCCAATCCCCAAATCGCCTAGAAGACCCCACAACCACAATGCTTCCTTCACTCCTCTCGCCATGGCCATGTACTCACCAGAGTAGAAAGTGCCATCAGAGCTCGCAACATCGATCGCCAACTAACCGGAGCCCCATGTATCTTGAATACATAACCAGAGTAGATCGCCGCCTATCTAGATCGCCCGCATAATCGAGTCCACAAACCCGCAATCGACATGTTTCTCCACCAAAACACGACCAGATCAACGGTACCCTTTAAGTACTTGAGGACCCACTTCACCGCTTCCCGGCGCCTTTCCGGATTCGCCATGAATCTATCGACCACACTAACCGCCAGGAAATATCTCGGGCGTACACACCATTGCATACATTAAACCGCCAACCGCACTAGCATAGGGAACACGCTCCATGTGCCTTCTTCCACAGAGTGGGAGATTGATTACCGAAGCCTAAAGTGTGGAGCCAATGGAGTCACCACCGACTTAGCACTTTGCATCCCGAACCTCGCGATCACCCGCTCTATGTAGCCCTTCCGACTAAGAACAATCGCCGATTCGCCTCTCTTCTAATCTCCATACCCAGATTTTCCTAGCAAAGACCCATGTCCTTCATCTCGAACTCTTCACCAAGTTGAGATTTCAACCTATCTATCTCCACCCCGCTCTTAGAAGCAATAAGCATGTCATCCACATACAAAAGAAGATAGATAAAATTACCTCCGCAAGCTTCCGAATGTAAACACAACAATCATGATCGCCGAAAACCCATGCTTCAAAGATGAAGGAGTCAAATCGCTTGTACCATCGCCGGGAGATTGCTTTAATCCATACAAGGACTTCCTCAAACGACACACATGATTCTCCTTATCCTCAACCTTGTAGCCCTCGGGTTGATGCATGTAGATCTCTTCATCCAAGTCTCCGCAAGAAGGTCGTTTTAACATCGAGTTGATCCAACTCAAAATCACCATGAGCAACAATACTCAATAGCACCGAATAGAAGTATGTTTCACCACCGAGAAAATATCTCATTGTAATCCACACCCTCTTTCTCAGGCAAAACCCTTAGCCACTAGCCTCGCCTTGTATCTTACACCACCGAGCTCAAAGATCTTCCTTTCTTTTATACACCCACTTACAACCAATAGCTTTTCTTCCTACGGGCAATGGGACCACCTCCCATGTTTGTTCTTCCAAGAGATTCCATCTCTTCCTCCATCGCAGCCAACCAACTCTCACTATCCTTGTCCCGAATAGCTTCCTTGAAGGAGACCGCTCGCCCTCCTCCACCGAGTGCGATTCAACCATATTAGCTCGCCCATAGTGCTTTAGGGGTTGATCAGCCCCGCCTTCAAAACTCGCTTGTATGCTCGCTGGCCTAGTGGAAGCCAAATTATCCTCGAGCCGTTGTTGTAGTGCCTGTATTTTCCTCGCTGAACCTCCTCCCCGCCAAGCTCATCATCTACCCGACTTCCCACTTGAGCACGATTAGAACCTAGTTGGTCTTTAGGTTCTATTTCAATAACCCGAGACTTAGAAGTCTCACCACCATAACACCATCATCCTTGGACGCCCTAGCAATCATGGATTTCTCATCAAAGGTAACATCCCCGCCGACCACGAACTTTGAATCTTCCGTACACCAAAGGCGATAGCCTTTACGCCTTTGCATATCCCAAGAATATTGCCTTCTTGGCCCTCGCCAAGCTTTCCCTCGTTGACGGATAGTAGGCGGTACATCCGAAAATTCGAGCCTATCATAATCGTGATGTTCTCGACCACACCCTATAGGTGTATCACCATCCAATGTCGAATGTGGTGAACGGTTCACAATGTAACAAGTCAGTAGCCACCGCCGCCCACCATTCGCTGCCCAATCCTCGCATAAGATCGCATACTCACCGCTTTCTCCCCGCAGGTGTTCGGTTCATCTCTCCGCGACCCCATTCTCACGTGGTGTAGACTCGACCGCCCAGGTCGAACAATTCCTCCCCGATCACGTAACTCCTTGAAAGCACCATCTCAGATACTGCACTGCTATCGATCTCGGCGTCTTCAATTTCTTTCCGCCCCGTTCTCAACCATTGTTCTCCACTTCTTGAATGTCTCAACACCTCATTCTTGTGCTTCGTAAAGTAAATCCAAGCATACCTAGAATAATCATCTATAAACGAGACATAATACCGGAACCACCCTTGAAGTTGTCCGAGCCGGACCCCAAACATCCGTGTGCACATAATCTAGTATCCTCTCGCCCATAGTGCTTTAGGGGTTGATCAGCCCCGCCTTCAAAACTCGCTTGTATGCTCGCTTTGGCCTAGTGGAAGCCAAATTATCCTCGAGCCGTTGTTGTAGTGCCTGTATTTTCCTCGCTGAACCTCCTCCCCGCCAAGCTCATCATCTACCCGACTTCCCACTTGAGCACGATTAGAACCTAGTTGGTCTTTAGGTTCTATTTCAATAACCCGAGACTTAGAAGTCTCACCAGCCATAACACCATCATCCTTGGACTTCTAGCAATCATGGATTTCTCATCAAAGGTAACATCCCCGCCGACCACGAACTTTGAATCTTCCGTACACCAAAGGCGATAGCCTTTACGCCTTTGCATATCCCAAGAATATTGCCTTCTTGGCCCTCGCCAAGCTTTCCTCGTTGACGGATAGTAGGCGTACATCCAAAATTTCGAGCCTATCATAATCGTGATGTTCTCGACCACACCCTATAGGTGTATCACCATCCAATGTCGAATGTGGTGAACGGTTCACAATGTAACAAGTCAGTAGCCACCGCCGCCCACCATTCGCTGCCCAATCCTCGCATAAGATCGCATACTCACCGCTTTCTCCGCGGTGTTGGTTCGATCTCTCCGCGACCCCATTCTGGCGTGGTGTAGACTGACCGTCTGTCGAACAATTCCTCCCCGATCACGTAACTCCTTGAAAGCACCATCTCAGATACTGCACTGCTATCGATCTCGGCGTCTTCAATTTCTTTCCGTCTCCGTTCTCAACCATTGTTCTCCACTTCTTGAATGTCTCGAACACCTCATTCTTGTGCTTCGTAAAGTAAATCCAAGCATACCTAGAATAATCATCTATAAACGAGACATAATACCGGAACCACCCTTGAAGTTGTCCGAGCCGGACCCCAAACATCCGTGTGCACATAATCTAGTATCCTCTCGCTCTTAGACTTGCTGCTCAGAACTTGACCTCGTGTGACTTTCCATACACACAATCCTCGCAACCACCGAGTCCAAAGCACCAACTGAGATAAGATTCTTCCGCAAGTCGGAACATGCCTCACATCCGCCAAGGTTCGAACCACTCCATCATGCATCTTGATTTTGATATTACCTAGCCCCACTGCTTACAAGCATGGTTATTCCCCATCAATACAGCTTCCACCATCAATGCCTCAGAGGTAGTAAACCACTTCCTATTTGGACACATATGGTAAGAGCAACCGAATCAAGTATCCACTTCCGGAGATCTCCTCGCCACCGCTGCATTCGAGAGAGTATATAGATTACCGTGACGAACACCCTTCATCACTACTAAGGAACCACGAACAACCTTCTTCACTCCGCTTTCCGCCACAATCCCGCAACCACCGGAGTCCAAAGCACCAACCGAGATAAGATTCTTCCGCAAGTCGGGAACATGCCTCACATCCGCCAAGGTTCGAACCACTCCATCATGCATCTTGATTTTGATATTACCTAGCCCCACTGCTTTACAAGCATGGTTATTCCCCATCAATACAGCTTCCACCATCAATGCCTCGTAGGTAGTAAACCACTTCCTATTTGGACACATATGGTAAGAGCAACCGAATCAAGTATCCACTTCCGGAGATCTCCTCGCCACCCGTGACGACATAGCATTCCTTATCGCCCTTCCTCAAACGTAGCTCGCTTCTTCCTTGCCCTCTCTCCTCTCGGCCTTGTTGTTGTTCTTCTTTCCACCTACTCTCTTATTTGACGGTCGACTTTGAAATGTCCGGCTTCACCGCACTTGAAACATCCTTTTCCCGCAAGAGGTCTTGATTTAGATCTAGACTTTCCTCCCTTGCCTTTTCCTCGCTCATTGCTCCTTCCTCTTGCAAACAATCCTCGCTTGTTCCTCGTTATCACCGCTGGCCATGTCACTAGTTGCGCTCTTCCAAGATCGTCCGCTAGAAGTGCCGTTCTAGTCTCATCCATCTTCGATTTTCTCCCACAAGCCTCGGTGTTTGCACCAGTTCTCATAAGACTTCGGCAGAGACAGTAGTAGAAGCGCCGATCCTCGCCTCCTACTTTAACATCTATGTCTTTCAAATCTGATATGATCCTATCAAACTTGTTGATGTGTTCCTGATTGATGAGCCCTCCTCCATCTTGCAAGTATACAATTTGGATTTTAAGTAGATCCGGTTAGTTAGACTCTTCACATGAAGGTACCCTCTAACTTCTTCCACACGCACCGCTTTCCTCTCCATCTACCAAGAAAGCTACATCCCTCTCGAGGCATAGGATAATCGACGCCTGCTTCCAGATCCAACTCCTCCCAATCCTCATCGACATATCCTTGTTCTTCTTCTCCTTTCCATCCAAAGCCTTGTGCAATTTTTGCGAAATTAGAAAGTTTTTCATCCGCATCCTCCAATAAGAAAAATCGTTCTTCCCATTGAACTTTTCAATCTCAATTTTCCCACTTTGATCGATTTATCGTTGACGCCATCCTCTGCTTGTCTTCGTGAATCCGCTTCTCTCAGAATCACCGAACACCCTTCATCACTACTAAGGAACCACGAACAACCTTCTTCACTCCGCTTTCCGCCACAATCCCGCAACCACCGGAGTCCAAAGCACCAACCGAGATAAGATTCTTCCGCAAGTCGGGAACATGCCTCACATCCGCCAAGGTTCGAACCACTCCATCATGCATCTTGATTTTGATATTACCTAGCCCCACTGCTTTACAAGCATGGTTATTCCCCATCAATGCCTCTCAGAGGTAGTAAACCACTTCCTATTTGGACACATATGGTAAGAGCAACCGAATCAAGTATCCACTTCCGGAGATCTCCTCGCCACCCGTGACGACATAGCATTCCTTATCGCCCTTCCTCAAACGTAGCTCGCTTCTTCCTTGCCCTCTCCTCTCGGCCTTGTTGTTGTTCTTCTTTCCACCTACTCTCTTATTTGACACCGACTTTGAAATGTCCGGCTTCACCGCGACTTGAAACATCCTTTTCCCGCAAGAGGTCTTGATTTAGATCTAGACTTTCCTCCCTTGCCTTTTCCTCGCTCATTGCTCCTTCCTCTTGCAAACAATCCTCGCTTGTTCCTCGTTATCGCCGCTGGCCATGTCACTAGTTGCGCTCTTCCAAGATCGTCCGCTAGAAGTGCCGTTCTAGTCTCATCCATCTTCGATTTTCTCCCACAAGCCTCGGTGTTTGCACCAGTTCTCATAAGACTTCGGCAGAGACAGTAGTAGAAGCGCCGATCCTCGCCTCCTACTTTAACATCTATGTCTTTCAAATCTGATATGATCCTATCAAACTTGTTGATGTGTTCCTGATTGATGAGCCCTCCTCCATCTTGCAAGTATACAATTTGGATTTTAAGTAGATCCGTTAGTTAGACTCTTCACATGAAGGTACCCTCTAACTTCTTCCACACGCTGTACCGCTTCCTCTCCATCTACCAAGAAAGCTACATCCCTCTCGAGGCATAGGATAATCGACGCCTGCTTCCAGATCCAACTCCTCCCAATCCTCATCGACATATCCTTGTTCTTCTTCTCCTTTCCATCCAAAGTCTTGTGCAATTTTTGCGAAATTAGAAAGTTTTTCATCCGCATCCTCCAATAAGAAAAATCGTTCTTCCCATTGAACTTTTCAATCTCGAATTTTCCCACTTTGATCGATTTATCGTTGACGCCATCCTCTGCTTGTCTTCGTGAATCCGCTTCTCTCAGAATCACCGAACACCCTTCATCACTACTAAGGAACCACGAACAACCTTCTTCACTCCGCCCGCCACAATCCCGCAACCACCGGAGTCCAAAGCACCAACCGAGATAAGATTCTTCCGCAAGTCGGGAACATGCCTCACATCCGCCAAGGTTCGAACCACTCCATCATGCATCTTGATTTTGATATTACCTAGCCCCACTGCTTTACAAGCATGGTTATTCCCCATCAATACAGTTCCACCATCAATGCCTCGTAGGTAGTAAACCACTTCCTATTTGGACACATATGGTAAGAGCAACCGAATCAAGTATCCACTTCCTGAGATCTCCTCGCCACCCGTGGCGACATAGCATTCCTTATCGCTCCCTTCCTCGAAGCGTGGCTCGCTTCTTCCTTGCCCTCTCTCCTCTCGGTCTTGTTGTTGTTCTTCTTTCCACCTACTCTCTTATTTGGACGGTCGACTTTGAAATGCCCGCTTCACCGCGCGAAACATCCTTTTCCCGCAAGAGGTCTTGATTTAGATCTAGACTTTCCTCCCTTGCCTTTTCCTCGCTCATTGCTCCTTCCTCTTGCAAACAATCCTGCGCTTGTTCCTGTTACCGCCGATGGCCATGTCACTAGTTGCGATCTTAGAAGATCGTCGCTAGAAGTGCGTTCTAGTCTCATCCATCTTCGATTCTCCCACAAGCCTCGGTGTTTGCACTGTGTTCTCATAAGACTTCTAGAGACAGTAGTAGAAGCGCCTGATCCTCGCCTCCTACTTTAACATCTATGTCTTTCAAATGATATGATCCTATCAAACTTGTTGATGTGTTCCCTGATTGATGAGCCCTCCTCCATCTTGCAAGTATACAATTTGGATTTTAAGTAGATCCGGTTAGTTAGACTCTTCGTCATGAAGGTACCTCTAACTTCTTCCACACGCCACGCCGCTTTCCTCTCCATCTACCAAGAAAGCTACATCCCTCTCGAGGCATAGGATAATCGACCTGTGCTTCGTGATCCAACTCCTCCCAATCCTCATCGACATATCCTTGTTCTTCTTCTCCTTTCCATCCAAAGTCTTGTGTAATTTTTGCGAAATTAGAAAGTTTTTCATCCGCATCCTCCAATAAGAAAAATCGTTCTTCCCATTGAACTTTTCAATCTCGAATTTTCCCACTTTGATGATTTTGGTTGACGCCATCCTCTGCTTGTCTTCGTGAATCCGCTTCTCGTGAATCACCGAACACCCCTCAAATTAGAAATTACACCACTTCCAATCAACAATAGCTCGATACCAATTGTTGGCGGACCAAAACCGCCGAGAGAAACCACCACAAACGATAGCAAAACACAATAAAGGAGTAAAGACGAGATTTCGTGGTTCTAAGTTGCCTACGCCCACGGGTAAGGAGGGGATTTTCACTAATAGAAAGAGAGAATACAAATTAGGATTACAAGTTCTCACAAAGAAACCCTAAAACAAACCTCTCAATCTCTCAAAAGATCTCCTCTCCAAAGATGCACAAAACTCTCTCAAAGGCTGCTCCAAAACGTGCTTCATAACTTTCAAATAATCAGGTTTAGGGTTATTTATAAACTCTAAACGAACCGGGTTTAAAACCAAAACCCGTTTTCGAATCTGCCCAGATTAGTCGACTACTACTTCAGATTAGTCGACTACTCATCAGATTAGTCGACTACAACACGCATTAGTCGACTACTACTTCAGATTAGTCGACTACAACACGCATTAGTCGACTACTCATCAGATTAGTCGACTACAACACGCATTAGTCGACTACTAAGCCCGAAAACTGCTTGTGCATGTTTTTGTGCATGTTCTACACATTCAATTTAGAAGATATAAGCTAGAAGAATTGTCAGTGTTCCTTTTTCTAAATCATTCATTCAAATCTCACATCTGGATTGTCTATTTGTATTTCTATGAGCTCACAGCCTCACGTTATCTATAGGCAATGAGTTTCTACAGGATGAAAACAATTATAGGTATTAGTAAATTTTTTTCTACCTTCAATAAAGTTAAACTTAGAGCTATTAAAAATCAGAGGGAGTAATCTATTTAACCATTCTTTAATTGCCAAACACAAGAAAGTTAACTCTTCATATTAACTATCTAATCCAAATAGAATTAGATTATTTTTAACCCCTTATGATGGATTAAGTAATTTAACCATTCTCCTTAACCCTCTTCTCTTAACCCCCTTGCCAAACGGCACATAAGTTTTATTCTCATATTTGTACTTTAACCTTAATGTACTGGATTTTTTCTTTCCTCCTCGACCATGGAGTTAGGCTACAATGTCAAGCTGCGTAATATTAATGTCTTATTGTGTTTGCTTTTATTTTGATATTTCTGTTGTGTGTTTTCACACTCATATTTATTTATTGATAACACCCAAGGGTGGGCTTCTTTGTGATAGATGACAATATTTTTTCTTTCCTTATTGTTGATAAAAATTAAATAGCTAAAGACCTCAATTCAGTAGAAACTTATTTCTTTACTTATTTTAAATAAACATTTTATATATAGTATTTGGCTGGAGTTTTCAAGCTTGAAACTCTTATATTTTCTCTCAAAATAATATTGTTATTATCAAATATGATTATTGATGTAATTGTTTTCAGCCAATTTTCTTGCTAACAGCTCGTAAATGAGCTTTCTATAACATATGACATTTGCTGGCATTTCTCGAAACCCTTTTACTATAATTAAAGTGCAGCCAAACAAGAATATAGCAAGGTGTTATGTAAATTTTTTTTCGGGAGAGTGTGTTGGAATCCGTGAAAGGATTTTTTTTGGTTTGAAAGTGAACCAAGCAACCCCAAAGTTCACATATGCAAAACTATAAAAACACATAAAGAATTATTGAACCCAAATTTAAAGATTCAGCTAAAAAATAAACTCAAATAATTAAAAATTTAAAATTTCTATTTTGTTGAGTACTGTGCATTTGCATATGGCTGAGATCTCTCTTCAAGGTCTCATCCTTTATTCTTTAAAAAAAAAAAGTGCATTTGCTTATGACAATGTTCTGAAATGGAAAATTTACCCATTATTATAGAACTTTAAGCTGCAAAGCTTTCTTCCACAGCTGTTTGGTTGGTGAAATAAACAAGGAAAAATGGTTTAACTCTTTTACCTAAACCTACGTTTAGTTCTTATTTTTGTTTTTATTGTTTAGTTAGGAACCAAAAAGAAAAAAATCTCCTCTCTAAAGTGGAGAAAAGCATCTCTAAAAGAGTAAACCCATTTCAGAGATATTTGAGCCGAAATAGGGAGAAACCTAACAAGTTCACTTGGGTTGGGTTTTTTATTTTTGCTAGTAATCAAATTTTACCCTTTTTTTTTTTAAGGAAATCAACCAAACAGCCCAAAAAGTAAAAAGTAAAATACAGAATTAGAAAACCATATATCTCATCAAGCAGCCAAATAAATAACACGCGGTCCCATCCCATGGATATACCCAAAAAAGAAGAATCTGACAATTCCACGTCGCCATTTCCAATTTAAGCCTCTCTCATCTCTTTCAAAATGTCAGAAAATTTAAAAAAAAAAGTTTGCTCTTTTGTTAACAGGTCAAACAAGAAACCACATCTCCAAGTGTTAGCGATCTAAAATTTCCAATTTTGTTTTTTCTCCTTTATTTATTTATTTTGTCCCTTTACCGCCTCATCTGTGATCCAGTATAAGTCACTGCGATCAGCTCAAATCGAAGGAAGAAGAAGATGGGTTCTCTTAACCAAGACGAGGAATCGAGTGTTGGAGATGGATGGTCAAAAGATGCGATCTTGTACGTTAATGGAGTTCGCCATGTTCTCGCTGATGGGCTTGCCCATCTCACTCTCTTGCAGTATTTGCGAGGTATGTTCTAGTGATCTGAGCTTTGAGCAGTTGCTGTAGTTGCCCTGTGGATTAAAATTTTAATTTTGGTTTTTTTTGTGGGAAATTTGAGATGTCTGGAGCTGAATTAGGTTGAGGGTTTTACCCCTGGAATCGAATTGATATTTGTTTACTATTTTAGGAGCTTGGAGAGATCAATTAAGATGATGATTATTTTTATTGACATAAATTTAGCTTATATTGCCTTGGTTTATGAGATTAGTTAGTGATATTTAATCGAAGTGCCCCAGCATTGAATTACACTTTTTTATGTTTTGTGTATAATTGATGTATCTTGGTTTTAGATGGTTCTCTGGTGCTGTTTTCTTTATTGTGTTTGAAAGGGCATCAAGATCACTAGGCCTTGTTTGGATTGAGGGTAATGAGGGGTACGGGAAGTTATGGTAGCCTTTATCCTTGTTTGGGAACAAAATTATGCTAGGTAATTGGGTGGGGAGGTAAGGTAAAGAAGGGGAAAATAGAGTTTTTCTTACCCCTTAAATTGGGGTGTAATGAGAGTGAATGAGGGTAAAGTTAGAGGAGGGGGGAACAACAATTATAGAAAGACTTTTTTACCCTTTATCAAGATCTAATCCAATGGTTGAAATTTCTAATAATAATATGACTTAATAACATGTAAGGTTATTTATGTCATTTTCCATATACTCTATTCCCTTCCCTTCACTTTATTAAACTTCCCAAACGGGTGAACTAAGTTCCCTTGGTCCCCTTACCGGTTGCCAAACAAGTTTTACATGTTCCCGCACTTCCCTTAACTTAACTTACCCCATGTTACCTTAACTTCCCTTCACTATGCTCCAATCCAGACGAGCCCTAAGTCTTTGATGTATCGATGCATTCTGCTTCCATTATGATCTCTTTTGGGTTTCCCCTTCCGGTCATATTGGATTATGCATTTTATTGAGATTGCACCATCAAATTGGATTATATTTTGTAATGTTCCTGTTACTAGAAAAAGATAATACCTTTCATGTTCACATTGCAACAGCCTCTTCAGTATAATGCTTTAAATTTTTTTGTTTTTCTCCTTTATTTATTTATTTTGTCCCTTTACCGCCTCATCTGTGATCCAGTATAAGTCACTGCGATCAGCTCAAATCGAAGGAAGAAGAAGATGGGTTCTCTTAACCAAGACGAGGAATCGAGTGTTGGAGATGGATGGTCAAAAGATGCGATCTTGTACGTTAATGGAGTTCGCCATGTTCTCGCTGATGGGCTTGCCCATCTCACTCTCTTGCAGTATTTGCGAGGTATGTTCTAGTGATCTGAGCTTTGAGCAGTTGCTGTAGTTGCCCTGTGGATTAAAATTTTAATTTTGGTTTTTTTTGTGGGAAATTTGAGATGTCTGGAGCTGAATTAGGTTGAGGGTTTTACCCCTGGAATCGAATTGATATTTGTTTACTATTTTAGGAGCTTGGAGAGATCAATTAAGATGATGATTATTTTTATTGACATAAATTTAGCTTATATTGCCTTGGTTTATGAGATTAGTTAGTGATATTTAATCGAAGTGCCCCAGCATTGAATTACACTTTTTTATGTTTTGTGTATAATTGATGTATCTTGGTTTTAGATGGTTCTCTGGTGCTGTTTTCTTTATTGTGTTTGAAAGGGCATCAAGATCACTAGGCCTTGTTTGGATTGAGGGTAATGAGGGGTAGGGGAAGTTATGGTAGCCTTTATCCTTGTTTGGGAACAAAATTATGCTAGGTAATTGGGTGGGGAGGTAAGGTAAAGAAGGGGAAAAATAGAGTTTTTCTTACCCCTCAAATTGAGGTGTAATGAGGGTGAATGAGGGTGAAGTTAGAGGAGGGGTGAACAACAATTATAGAAAGACTTTTTTACCCTTTATCAAGATCTAATCCAATGGTTGAAATTTCTAATAATAATATGACTTAATAACATGTAAGGTTATTTATGTCATTTTCCATATACTCTATTCCCTTCCCTTCACTTTATTAAACTTCCCAAACGGGGTGAACTAAGTTCCCCTTGGTCCCCCTTACCAGTTTGCCAAACAAGTTTTACATGTTCCCGTACCTTCCCTTAACTTAACTTACCCCATGTTACCTTAACTTCCCTTCACTATGCTCCAATCCAGACGAGCCCTAAGTCTTTGATGTATCGATGCATTCTGCTTCCATTATGATCTCTTTTTGGGTTTCCCCTTCCGGGTCATATTGGATTATGCATTTTATTGAGATTGCACCATCAAATTGGATTATATTTTTGTAATGTTCCTGTTACTAGAAAAAGATAATACGCCCTTTCATGTTCACATTGCAACAGCCTCTTCAGTATAATGCTTTAAATTTTTTTTTTTGTTTTTTTGTTTTTTGTTTTTGCTGTATAAGATTCTGATTCAGTCTTCTCTATGGGAATGTAGATTTGGGTCTGACGGGGACAAAGCTTGGATGTGGTGAGGGTGGTTGTGGGGCTTGCACAGTTATGGTCTCTTACTACGATCAACATATAAAGAAATCAACGTGAGTTTCTTGCCTAAGCTCATAGATGATGCATATTATTTTAGCTATGTACAGAATACAGACTATTACATTTGCGATCTAATTTTATGTCTGCTCTATTATGGAAAAATTTGGTACTTAGCCTCAACTCAGTTTCTCTCTACTCTGTCCATATTCCACTAAGAGCAAATTTCTATCCATGATCAGTTGTATTCTCTTGGTCAATTTTTAATGGAAATGAGCATTTTTTAATAACAAAAACCGTCTTAATTTTGTGAATCTGTGATCTTTCATGTGTAGAAGGATCATTTTGCAACAGTGTTATTATGGTCTCACAATACGATCTCCTACAGTGTGTTAGCATTGTGTTTCTAATTACAACTTATTTCACAACTTTCGTTCTTGATTAGTTCTATATATTAATTTTTTTTATCAAGTGAAAAGATCTCAGGTTGGTTCTAATCCTTTTGCTGTAGGGCTTAATACTCATTTAATGCTACGTTGCTGTGTGATATCCTGTCCTTATTCAATCAATGCCTCACAGTGCAGTCCTTTTATTCTACCTAGGACTCCCTCATAATTCTGATTTTCAATACATCTCTTTAAGAATATTTCTTTCTTATGAAAAAACTCTGCTCTTGTTAAAAAATTTACGATTGCTAGAATATCTCTTTTTTAATAAGAAATAATTAGGAAAATATGCCCAATTAGACATTGGTTCGAACCATAGATCTACGAGAAATTTAGAACCAGAATCTCTCAATTTGCACCTTGAATAGCGCTGCAGGATTGCTTTCTTTTTCCCTTGAGAGTTTCCCAATATTTACTTCTATGCATTTGAAACCCACAAATTTTCTGGGCCTCTACACATTACAAAAAGTCAATAAAGTTTAAATTTGTCTCCGTATGTAGACTTCTTTAAATTACATCTTGGCAGATATGCTGCCTTTTTACGAGTTTCTAAATACTTTAACCCATAATATATTCCTTCATCATGGAAACTTAGGAGTTAATATGTTGCAAATCTGAACACATGTAGCCATTTACTGTAGGCTTCTTTAAATTACATATTGCCAAATATGCTGCCTCATTTTCGAGTTTGTGCATACTTTTACCGACAATTTATCCCTTCATCATAGCATTTTAGGGGTTAATGTGATGCAATGAACACGTGCAGGCACTATGCGGTTAATGCATGCCTTGCTCCGTTGTATTCGGTGGAAGGAATGCATGTAATTACAGTGGAGGGTCTTGGAAATTCCAAAAATAGTCTTCACCCTATCCAGGTCACACTCTCTTACCTAGAAAAATATGATTTTAACTTGAGATGCTATTATTAATACTTTCCTCTTATGTTTCATACTTTCATTTTGGCAGTGATTTATTTTGTAAAATGGATTTGTGAACAAAGAATAAGGATTTTATTGGATAAGTTAAGCTCCCCTTTCTGTGTAATCTAAAATAAGAAGTAAGAACTATTAGAAAGGAGGATCTTAGTTCACATTAAAAAGCAATCAAACTCCTCCACATCTTTAGTTTCTAACAAAAAAGCAATTGGAAAAAAATATATGGAAGGGCAGGATCTAAGTGGATATTGTGTATATGTTAGTCAGCAATCTTATACTGATTTCTTGCTTTTGTATCTTGGTTGTGGGCAGGATATGTATGTATTTCTCCTAGTCTTGATTTTTTCATATGTTTGGTTTTCACGCGACGAAATGAAAATAGCCATTAGGTAAAATGGAGGAGTTGTAGTTGCATGTAGATGAACTATTTATGCCCTAGTTTCTTAGGATTTGTTCAAACAAATAGCTTAATTTGACATTTTAAATTTCCAGAAACTTGGTACATAACTTTCAATCTAAATTTTATTGCACACAGTGGTTATTAATATTCGTGTCATTTTGGGACTGTGTAGGAATCGTTAGCACAAGCTCATGGCTCACAGTGTGGTTTTTGTACTCCTGGATTCATCATGTCCATGTATGCATTATTGAGATCAAGCAAAACACCACCAAGTGAAGAGAAGATTGAAGAGAGCCTTGCTGGAAATTTATGTCGTTGTACAGGTTATAGACCAATTGTTGATGCTTTCCGAGTTTTTGCTAAAACTGATGATTCTTTATACACTAGATCATCTCCAGAAGGCATGCCAAAACATGGATTAATTTGTCCATCAACTGGACAACCATGTTCCTGTGGTGAAAACGCAGCTAAAAGCTGTGAAGGTTTGAGCGAACCTGTAATTTCTGGAAACAAGCAGAAACCATTTTCATACAATGAAATTGATGGAAGCTCATACACTGAGAAGGAACTAATTTTCCCACCAGAGCTTCGTTTGAGGAAAAATTTGCCTCTGAACTTGCATGGATTTGGGGGAATTAGGTGGTATAGACCCCTAAAGCTTCAGCATGTGTTAGACCTAAAGTTACGGTATCCAGAGGCAAAACTTGTGATGGGCAATAGTGAAGTAGGAATTGAGATGAAGTTTAAGAGTGCCCAGTATCCAGTCTTAATATCTGTCACCCATGTACCTGAGCTTAATATTATCAATATCGCTGAAAATGGTTTAGAAATTGGCGCTTCTGTAAGACTCACAAAACTCCAACAAATACTCAGAAAGGCGATAGAAGAGCAATCCCCTCACAAGATCTCGTCGTGCAAGGCCATCTTGGAGCAGCTAAAATGGTTTGCTGGGACACAGATAAGAAATGTTGCTTCTGTTGGTGGAAATATCTGCACTGCTAGTCCAATATCTGACTTGAATCCTCTTTGGATGTCAGCTGGAGCCAGATTTCAAATTATTGATTGCAAAGGAAACATAAGGACCACCCTCGCTAGGGATTTCTTTCTTGGTTACCGCAAAATTGATCTTGCTAACAATGAAGTATTACTTTCAGTTTTCTTACCATGGACCAGACATTTTGAGTTTGTAAAAGAATTTAAACAGGCTCACAGAAGAGAAGATGATATTGCACTTGTTAATGCAGGGATGCGTGTATTTCTTGAAGAAGATGGTAAAAACTGGAAAGTTTCTGATGTATCTATCGTTTACGGTGGAGTCGCCCCGGTTTCCCTTATTGCATCAAGAACTGAAAATGCTCTTATTGGTAAGATATGGGATAGAACACTATTGCAGGATATTTTAAAAATCTTGAAAGAAGATGTTCCTCTTTCTGAAGATGCACCGGGTGGCATGATTGAATTTCGGAAATCCTTGACGTTAAGTTTCTACTTCAAATTTTTCTCATGGGTTACATATCAGATGAATGAGAAGGGATTTCTTAAAGAAGGCCTGGATGCAGTTCATCAATCAGCAATACAACCATATTCCAGGCCAACATCTAGTGGGATTCAGGTGTTTGAATTGGAAAGACACGGGATAGCTGTCGGATTATCTGAGGTTCATCTTTCATCAAAACTACAGGTATTATAGACGGTCCACTAATACTTTTTCTCTGTTTCTCTTGAACTCTCATTTCTGGCTTTGATGTTTTCACGTTTACATGTACTGGAATGTTGTGTTATTTATAGTGATTAATAATTGGAGTTCAAGTGATATTTAGTTCTTGTTCCTGCATATTAATTAAGGACAAAATAAATGACTAAAAATAGCAAGTTGTTTCAACCAATGATTTAGAATGTTTAAAGCCAAATATAAGGTAAGGGATTTATTTCTAATGAATAGGAGATGGTAGTCCCATGAAGAGGAAAAAATAAACAGCTTAAAGACTATTGGTGGCCTATGCATGTAATATTATTATATTTCGCGGTTGCCCACTAAAATATTCTAGGATAATAGTAGTCCCATGATGAAGAAAAATCAAACAGCAGCAGGAAAAGACTACTGGCTTCCTATGCATGTCATATTATTTTGCTCTTGGCTAAAAAGTAATCTACGACTAAGTAGAGAGACAAGTTCTTTCCTTAATTAAGATTATTATAAAGTACAATTACTACTTCACGTCTCTTTGTGGATTTATTCTTTCATTTTGTATTATTTCGATTATATATGAATATATTTGTATGTGAAATGCATTCATTTTGGAAAATATTTTATAATACCTTTATTAGGACCTTTTCAAATCTCCTTTTGGAAGGTTAGGACCTACTTCTAGCACTACATCAATTTCAATTACTTATATTCTTTTGTTTCTCAGGCCATTTGTGGAATTGAATATTCAAAAGACAATGGTTACCGCTAGGGATGAAAAGCAGTAACAAGCTTTTGATGTTACCTCAGTAACCAAAATGTTACTTTTCATCATTGTTTCCGATATCTCTCTCATTATCTTGTAAAATCTAATTGACTAATTGATTGTTGGCACATCATAGTCTACCGTGATGCTAAACAACATCTTAGTTAAGCAATAATTTTTCATTCTGGTACTTATGCGGAGCTGCATCCAGGTGACAGGGAAGGCTGAATACACAGATGATGTACTTGCACCTCCAAATACATTGCATGCTGCCTTGGTGTTGAGTAGAAAGGCTCATGCACGCATTTTGTCCATAGATGATACTCTTGCCAAATCATCACCTGGTTTTGTTAGCCTATTTCTCTCTCGAGATATTCCTGGCACAAATAAAATTGGAGCCATTATATATGACGAGGAGGTTTTTGCTTCAGAATTTGTAACTTGTGTTGGTCAAGTAAGCAAAGCAAACAGTATTACCGAAACAGATTTAGTTTACCTACATGTTTTCTTATTCTAGGAGACAGAAGAGGGTAATATTGGATCTTCCTTTATCTAATTAAAAGAAATCATATAAATTTTATGCAGGTAATTGGGATTGTTGTGGCTGATTCGCATGAAAATGCAAAAATTGCTTCAAGTAAGGTACAAGTTGAATATGAAGAGTTGCCTGCAATCTTGTCTATAAAAGATGCCATACAGTCTGGAAGTTTTGTTCCCAATACGGAGAAATATCTTGTCAAAGGAGATGTGGAAGGGTGTTTTCAGTCAGGAGAATGTGATAGAATAATTGAAGGGGAGGTTCAAGTAGGGGGTCAAGAACATTTCTATTTGGAGCCAAATAGCACATTGATTTGGCCCGTTGATGGTGGAAATGAAGTTCATATGATTTCCTCCACTCAGGTAGGTTAAAAATACCTCCACTCAGGTAGGTTAAAAATACGTAGCGGATTAGAAATATAATGATGTCATTTATTACTTAATTCTTATGCATTCCTATGCAGTGGTCTTCTTTTTAATTTGGTCAATGACCGTTTCATATCTCAGATTTACTCGGAATAAGGTACATCTAAGAAGAGCTCTTCTTAATCAATAATTTGATGGAAGAGGAATGTAGAACTAAATAAATTATTTTTGACCTTTGTTATTGTGGGAAAGTGACTTGATTCCATTGTGGATCAGTCCTCTTTATTATATAGATAGATAAATAGTTCAAGATTACAAGTGTACCCGATGTGAGACTAAAAATACTTATTAAAGAAAATAGACACTAAAAGTACTCTCTACTCTAATACTCCCACTCAAGCTGGTGCAAAGATGTCAATCATGCCCAGCTTGTTACAAAGTGTATCAAACAATGACCGTGGCAAGGCTTTTGTAAGTATGTCAGCAATCTGATCAGTCGATCGAACATGTAGAGTAACAATCTTCTTAGATAACACCATATCACGGA
The DNA here is from genome assembly GCA_012295165.1 of Asparagus setaceus. Taxonomy (NCBI): domain Eukaryota; kingdom Viridiplantae; phylum Streptophyta; class Magnoliopsida; order Asparagales; family Asparagaceae; genus Asparagus; species Asparagus setaceus. The sequence continues at coordinate 70,188,044 of CM022706.1, forward strand.
TAAAATGACAGTGCACTTCGATATGCCTTGTCTGCTCATGAAACACAGGATTGCTTGCAATGTAGATAGCTGCTTGATTGTCACAATAGAGTGTCATGGGCTTTGAGAAAACAATGCCCATCTCCTGCAACGGTGAGCGAACCCAAGTCATCTCGCATGCGGCATGAGCCATAGCTCTGTACTCAGCTTCGGCACTGGAAAGGGCAACAACTATTTTTTTCTTACTTCGCCAAGTGACCAAATTGCCTCCAACAAAAGTGCAATAATCACTAATAGAATGTCGACCAAGAGGATCACTTGCCCAGTCAGCATTAGAGTAACCTACAATATCCAAATTGTTGAAAGTACGATGAAAGAGTCCTTTCCATGGTGCTCCTTTTAGGTATCTTAGTACCCGACAAGCTGCAGACCAGTGTAACTGATGTGGATTATGCATATATCGACTGAGAACTCTAACAGCATAAGTGATATCGGGACGTGTAACCGTCAAATAAATAAGCTAACCAATCAATTTCCGGTAACTAGTAGGATTAGAGAGAGCTTCCCTCAAATTCTGATCAAATCTAATTTGAGAGTCCATAGGCGTATGAACTGGCTTGGAATTAAGCATGTCAGTATCGTCAAGAAGATCGAGAAGATACTTCCTTTGAGATAGAGCTGGCCCCTTAGAGGAATGAGCAACCTCTATCCCAAGAAAGTACCGTAAAACTCCTAGATCTTTCATATGAAAGTGAGAACTAAGATATAACTTTAAATCTCGAATGCCTTGATGATCATCTCCTGTTATAACGATATCATCCACGTATACAGCAAGGACAATAGTACCAGTGCTAGAATGCCTTACAAAAATAGAATGATCTGATACAGTACGCTTCAAGCCATAGTTGCTAACCACCATACTAAATTTATCAAACTATGCACGAGGAGACTGCTTCAAACCATAGATGGCTTTTTTAAAGTGACAAACCTTATTAGGCTCCTCCTGAACTTCATATCCTGGTGGCTGAACCATATACACTTCTTTTTGCAAATCACCATGCAAGAAGACATTCTTGATATCTAGCTGAAAAAGTGGCCAGTTTTTCACGACTGCAACCGATAATAAAATCCGCACTGAATGCAAGCGAGCAACCGGAGAAAACATTTCAAAGTAATCGACGCTAAAGGTTTGAGTATACCCTTTAGCAACTAAGCGAGCCTTTAATCGCTCCACTTGACCTGTCGGAAGAAATTTCACTGCATACACCCATCGACAACCAAGGAGGATTACAATCTGAGCAGGGCATTAGGGTTTCAGGAGGGAATTAGGGAGTTAGGATAACATGCTCTGAGACTATGTTATTGTGGGAAAGTGACTTGATTCCATTGTGGATCAGTCGTCTTTATTATATAGATAGATAAATAGTTCAAGATTACAAGTGTACCCGATGTGGGACTAAAAACACTTAATAAAGAAAATAGACACTAAAAGTACTCTCTACTCTAATAACCTTAAATTCTTTATTGTCCAATTAGTTGAAGTTGTTTTCTAGGTCAAATTGGTTCCAATTTAAGTCATTATGATCTGAATAATACAGTCTGCAGGGTAAAATATTGTTGAAGAACTTGACAAATGTTATGAAGCTATAGAAATTGATACTGTTTGGATAACGCATTCATGGAATTGAAATAAATATCCATTGCGAAACTCTGTAAAGAAGAGATCACAAATAAATATCCATTGCGAAATTCTGTGATCTACCCTCATTAGGTGGTAATCCTGATCCACATATCTGATTTTGCTAATGTTATCATGTCACTTTCATGTATGGTGAATTACAAGTGTATTACATAGAAATTCATCATTGTCAAAGAGCTCTTCTCAGGCAATAAATGATTCTGGCACATACATGTATTTCTTATTTGGAAGAACTTGTTATCACGCGACATACCCTCAACTACAAGTCTACAAGGACCTGAAATAGTGTGTCATAATCTGGTTTGACAGGCTGGAAGTAAATCAAAACCTAATATGAAGTTTATTTTTGAGGCTTATCTCTATTGATTTCTTCCATTCATTTACTTAACTTTCTATTTTATGTCTCACTGGATCTTCTGGGATACACTTGTCAGATAGAGCCTTGTTGTTTAGTAAAGTGTAAACTTTCTTCAGCTTATAAAAATATATGTTGAGTTCTTCTAAAGGGTTGTATATGCTCAAATTGCTGTTATATCCAAGTGAGATTTTTAGAGTCGAGCAACAGCTTTGCAATGCATGTTTCTTCACAGTAAAATTCCTTACTACAGCTACAACTGATATTATATGCTTGGAGAGTTTACTTTATTATGTTTCCATATATCTGGGAAATGCTTTCTCAGAATTTTTTCTGTTTTAATTACATGGACTCTAGGTGGAACCCACTTTCATTTGTAATGACATTATTCCTTTTCCTCATGGTGCAGGCCCCACAGAAGCACCAGGAAACTGTTGCACGAGTTCTTGATTTACCATTCTCTAAAGTTGTTTGTAAAACTAAACGCATTGGTGGTGGGTTTGGTGGAAAAGAAACAAGATCTGCTTTCATTGCTGCAGCAGCTTGTGTACCATCGTATCTTCTGAAGCGACCGGTGAAAATTACCTTAGATAGGGACATAGACATGATGATAACAGGGCAGCGTCACAGTTTCCTTGGGAGATACAAGGTACTTAACTGACAATGTAGACTAAAGTTCAACTTGTATACAGCTGGTATATTTTTGAGGTAAATGTTAGACCATCCACAAATTTAGACTTGTGGTAGAAACATGTAAAACCTATATGTATCCTCTGTGTTTGCATGTGTCTGTTATTTTTCTTCCTCAGCATTTTTTCTAAACCTTTTCCCTGTTGGAAGGCTTGATGTATACAACCATGAACAATTGAATACACGATATTCAAAGTTGAGAATGCTTATTCCTTGATTTTCAATATATATAATGTTTTTGAAGTTCACTCAGGCATACTCCACTTCACCATAGTTCTTTAGGGGCATATGGGTGTCAGAACCACTCGAGTCATGAAGACGATCAACTTTGGGAGTTCCTGGATGTCCTCTCATACCCTTAATCATGGAGACCTATTTCTTTCACAATTCCACTTACGTTTTATTGATTTAAACATTATATTGCTGCAACATTATTAAATAACAGTTGCTTATTTATTCCCTTCGTAAAAGAACATAGTTTATACCTTATTAGTTTACAAAAATAATAAGATGACCTTAAACTCTTGGTGCATTAAATTTCACCTCATGGATGTAGTATGAAGTTTATATTCATTAATGGTGGAAAATTTTGGACTCGCACCAGGTTGGATTCAGGAATTCTGGAGAAATTATGGCATTGGATCTGGAGTTATTCAACAATGGTGGAAATTCGTTGGACCTGTCCTCATCGGTCCTTGAGCGTGCCATGTTTCATTCAGATAACGTTTATTCAATACCAAATATCAGGGTTAAAGGGCAAGTCTGCTTCACAAATTTTCCAAGTAACACGGCTTTCCGGGGATTTGGTGGACCTCAGGGAATGCTAATTACTGAAAATTGGGTCCAAAGAGTTGCAATGGAGCTGCAGAAAAGCCCTGAAGAGATACGGGTAGTCTTATTATTATTATTATTAATTTTTATCATGCATGACTTTGAACTATAAAGATTTATATATATATTATAATATTCATAATTTCTCACTTTCTATTTGTGGACTTGATAACCAGGAGATCAACTTTCACCATGAAGGACATATTCTGCACTATGGGCAGGAAGTAAAAAATTGTACGTTGAGGCAGGTGTGGGATCAGCTAAGGTCTTCCTGTGATTTCCCAAAATGTCGTGAAACTGTCAAACACTTTAACCACCAAAATCGCTGGAGAAAGCGTGGAGTTGCAATGATCCCGACCAAATTTGGCATCTCCTTCACCACAAAACACATGAACCAGGTGAACTGGACTGTCTTTTGAAGCTTAAATAGTTCGGACCCTAGTTGATTTTTTTCTTGCTTTTTGTAGCCATAATGATTTTGTTCGCACAGTCAAAGTGCAACACGATTTTTAGTCCTATATGTTTATTTGAATCTTCTCTCTTAGTTAGAACATTTTTTCTGATTATTTTCTCTCTTCCATATTTATTCCATGAAAAATAAGATATGGGAGCAGCGTTTTAGAAAAGGTGTTTAAAATATTTTCGTGATCCATAAACCTGAAACTTAAGTGACTTGCTGCTATTTTGTATGTAGATTTCCTTATGCCTCATGTTCATGCCACTAACAAATATCCTTATGGCTATAGGCTGGTGCTCTTGTACAAGTTTATCTTGATGGGACTGTTCTAGTGACACATGGAGGTGTTGAAATGGGACAAGGCTTACACACCAAAATTGCACAAATTGCGGCCTCATCTTTTGATATTCCTCTGAGTTCTGTATTTATATCAGAGACAAGTACAGATAAGGTAAGTAGATATTTCCTTGATCTTTCTTATTTAGACCATATATTCTCTACAAGCCATGATAACAAAAAGCTTATCCGTGCTGGACTTCTGTTGATTCCTTTTACAACTGCAGGTACCAAATTCGTCACCAACTGCAGCTTCTGCAAGCTCTGACATGTATGGTGCAGCAGTTTTAGATGCTTGTGAACAAATTAAGGCACGCATGGAACCCATAGCCAGCAGACATAATCTTGCTTCTTTTTCTGAGGTATTGCTTCCATTATTTCCATGGAATCACCCACCACTACCCCAGCTTCTCAGCCACATATTTTCCTTTTACCCTTTCCTCCAATTATGAGTGCGGTGGTAAAAAGCGTGAATCATTATGCATATCGATAAAACTATATCAGTTTGTACTTTGTTACAGTACAATCTTATTCATAGGTTCTCCTACATGAATCAGTCCTTGAGTTTTTATTTTAGTTCTATTATTATGCTATAAAAAGTAAATTGTATCATACCGATTTATTTCTTAATTATATTTATAGGCAGTGGGAATCCAAAAGTATATGCTGTGGTAAGATCTGAACATTTTTGGATTTTCCAATTAAAACATGCTGAAACATACATTATTATTGGATATAGCACGTTTTAGTGCATACAATCCTTTAGATGGCACATATTTAGCATATATGATCCCTTTCTTCATCTTCCTTTTCGCTTTTCTTCAGTGAAGGTATGATGTGTGGGCCAGGTTGCATTTCACTCAGTGTTGAAACCTGAAATGATGTGATGTTTCCCAAACAACTACCATAACAAGAAATAGCAAGTGACTAGTAGGTAAAAGTTCGACTCAAGGAAAAATAGGATACAATTTGGGTTAGACACGGTTGTGGTGAGCATGTCAGTGTAATAATGGAAACATGGCTTTTCTATTCACAATATTATCTAGTGTATCCCAAACTACGTTACCCGGGTACTTCTATCATGAACCCATACCCGTACCCGATATGTACCTGATACGCACCTGTACCAAAACTTCACGGACACTCCTTAGATATATGCATACATTCATTTACATGTACTCAAGTAGATGATATATGTTTAAATTTAAAACACTTGTCATACATTTCTTGGACGTATATCCTACACTTCATATCCATTTATTGAAACTTGTTAGACATGGGTTGGGTTTGTTTCAGCCTATACCCAAGTTCAAAGCTACGATTTAACATGATCGTTTGAGTGTCTAGTTCAATAATGAGAAATTTTCAATTTATAATAATCAACATAATTAAACAAACTTAAAATGTGAAATCAATAATGATCTCATGTAAATTATTAATTTCAATATATATATCTAGTCGTGTCCTTGTGTCTTGCATTTTACAAATTTGCTGTGTCCCGTACCCGTACCGGCTCCTGTACCATTATTCGTACCCAGTTCCGTTCAACTTAGGTCCCAAATGATGATAGTCGCAACTGTAATCTGATGATTCTCTTGTAATGAAGTTGGGAGCACTATGCAAACTTTACTGGAGATGAGTACATTTGTGTAGTCGAGATAGTTGCAAAATAGGCATATTCTTGAGATTATTACAGCTTGGAGGGACAAAATTCTGCAAGCGTCATCATGAACCCATTGGGGATATAGAATGGTCATGAAAGGGATAGATGTAGTGCTGTAATTTTGTGGATGTGTTTGCAAAATTCTCATTGCGACGTCTAAGATACTGATATGCAAGATTATAAATATCGGATATCCGGAAAATATCGGATGACAAAAATTCATATCTAATTGTGGTTGTCGGGGAAATATCAGGGATATTGGTAAATATCAAAATGTCATAACGGATGTTTGCATATATAGTATAATGTACTAAACTGTAATCTCAACATACTTAAAGAAATTTAAGCATACAAAATGTAAATAATATATGTTTAGGGTCGCTAATCAAACTTGTACACAAACAACAGTACAAGTCAACGTTGCAACATTTCGTCTGATTTTTTTAGGCCAAAATGTCATTTGATATAATGGGAAAATCATGATATTTCGCCCAAAAATTGCCAAACGCGATAAATTATTTTGTAATAAGCCATATAAAAGGATATATTAGCCAACATATCGGCTGATATATCAGCCATATTGGGAATATATAGCCCAAAATAGCCAAAAAACGGTAAAGGATATTTAGGGACCATATCGGTTGCGGCAAGCCCTTTAAAGGATATATTGGGTGATATATCGGGCCATATCGAGGATATTAAAAACAATGCTGATATGAAAATATAGTTACAGGATATGGATAAATCATTTTGTTAGTGGAGATGTGATTTTCCCTGGCGAATCTCACTAGGTTTTCCTATTCAAAGCGTTTAGTTTAGGTTTTCCTGTTCAAGGCATTAGTTTTCTATTTCTTTTGAATAATGGTTTTGTACAAATTTATCACGACATTAAGATGTTTTTATCTTAATCTTTCTTTTGCATTTGCAAACTTACAGAAATTGTTTTAATTCACCTCTACTGGAGCTAAAGTTTGGTGTTGTTTTCTTTCCTAATCATCAGTTGGTGCGTGCATGCTTCATGGAGCGGATAGACCTTTCAGCTCATGGATTCTACATCACACCTGATATTGGATTTGACTGGAACGTTGGTAAAGGATTTCCATTTAGCTACTTCACATATGGAGCAGCATTTGCCGAAGTTGAGGTGGACATTTTGACCGGAGATTTCCACACAAGGACAGCAGATATTGTTATGGACCTTGGACATTCTCTTAATCCAGCCATAGATGTTGGACAGGTATTATGACATTATTGTTATTTTAATGATTATTTACTTACTGAAATTATCCAAATTAGTTGAATAAATTATTTGATTCCTGTGAACTGGAAAAGAACCCAAATTTAACCATGACCGGATTTTTGTAATCAGGGATAAGGGAAAAGAGGAAGGAGTACGAGAGAGGGAATATAAAGGGACGAAGGAAAGGGTCTTAGTTTCGACTAGATTTGTGAACTGGAGGAGAGAGGAAGCATGTTTAAGTTTACTTCAGGTTTGGGATTGAGAATGAGAAGGAAGAGGAGAAGGAGGAGGACGATCTGTCTGGGGTTTTTATTTTGGGTTGGGCTTGATCATTAGGGAGAAGAGGTGGGGAGTCTTGGTCTCAAGGGGGAAGAGAGAATATTGATAACCCACTACACCAAAACTCCAAAGCATAGAAGTCGGGAACTTGGGACTCTATGGCAAATCACGACCCGGGTGCAATCGTTCCAGATTCGTGTGGAACATGACCGGATTCACCAACTCCAGCGACCCGATTTGAAATTCAAACCAGTTAAAATTTTGGAAAAAAACTCTTTTTTAAAAGAATAAACAACAAAAAATGTGAGAAATTAAGCAAATAAAGTATGCATACCTTATTGCGACATGATTCTTAAGGTTCTTTTACCATTACTGATATCTACTAGCATATTTCTTAAATTTAACTCTTGCAAAACCTTTAATTCCGACATTTAAGAACCGAACCCAAAGTATACCACGTACTCTAGCGTACCGTATAAGCTACCTGATTCCTAATGAATGGCATACCACGCTCCCGTACCCGTCCTGTGAACCGGAACGAACAAGGTTCCATGCAACTATGTTTCAAAATTATGGTGAGGGTTGAGGTTTATTGTTCTATATTCTAACATGCCCCTGCAGGTTGAGCGCCCATTTATGGGTTGAAACCTAGACATACGCAGCGGTATCAATTTTTTCTTTTTTAAAATTTGCATTAAACTAGTGGCCGGCAGGATTTGAACCTGGGTTCCTTTGATATCATGTTAATGACCCTGCCACTACACTAAAACTTCAAAGTTATGGTGAGGATTGAGAGTTATTGATTTATATTCTAACGTAGAAATAGAGGATGTTTTGGGTTTAGCAGAGAGAACAAGAGGAATAGGAAAGAGAAAATGGAAAATGAAGAGGCATTTTAGTTTTTGTTTCGTCATAGAGAAAGGCTTAGATTTGGTTTTACTTTGTGTTTGGCTTGACGAAGGAGATTGCGGACAGTGAAGAGGAGAGAAGGATTGTTTTTCAGTTTGGGCAGAGTCTGGAAAATAAGGGAGACGATAGAGAAGAAGATTAGGTCATAATTCACACAGTGCAACATTAACAACATTACAAAGATTCACAGGGAAAGGGGTACATGCTAAAAAAAACATTGTAGATGTAAAGTGATAAATGGCTAATTAAGGCTGTTTTCCATAATTTATTACAATTACAGAGGTGGGAATCAATTAAGAAGGATGCAATAATGGTTAATTAAATGGAGGAGACAGACACTTAGCCGAACTAAATGGAAGAATAAGGATTCATGTAAAGTTGGGGATAAAAGCTTCATTCTTGTTGTTTGGTGTTGGTGTACCTTTACTCCTAGCATTATAGTTAAGTTATTGGTCTGCTTCATTTTTTTTAAACTTGGGAATTCTTTTACTTTTGACTACTTTAAGGTGGTTGAATGAAATTTTCTGACATTTTCCTTTTTTATAACATCATCCGTTTAAGTCTTGATTACTCAGCAACTTGATGTTTTCTATTATATCAATTGGAAGCTTGCTGCTTTTAATATGTTTTTATTTGTGACTTTCAAAACTCAAACTAGAATTTGTTTTACAAGTATAGAGCATAGGGCTACTCTTCTGTTGACCATCTGTTCTGATTCTGAATAGTATGACAAGAGAGCAAAAACACGTATTCCAATTCTTCTGCTCAGGCTAAATTGATAATCTTTGCCACCCTTCTTAAGAGTTATCCCTCAGTTATGTTATCAATCATCTATCTCCTTTGGTAATTGTTGAAGCAACTATGTTTTGTTGCATCTCTAATCCTAGTGGCAGCTGCCACTACCATCTTACCCCTTATACCATGCACAAATTCACTCTGATTAGCTTCCTAACCTAGTTGTTCCCCGTGCGATGCATGGACTCAATATTAACATTGTTGCACACATATTGTGGTAATACTAAGATTTGATAAATACCCATTCAAAATGAACACTAATCAATATCATTTTTCATTTGAAACAAAAAGAAAAAAAAAATAATGAAAACAAATGCCTATCTAACTATTTTAAAGATAAGTCATCTCAATAATAAATAAGTTTGGTATGAACAATAACATGGAAGGTAGAAATGCATGAATAATAGCTATCCCAAGGAAGATAGTTGGGCACAACTGACATGGGCCACGTTCCTGCAAACTGTGGAAGTTGTTTGGTTAGAAACCCGTGGAAGTTGTCTGATTAGAACCCTGTGGAAGTTGTCTGATTAGAATAGTATTTATATATGATGCTTATTCCCTTTCAAAAGATGTGGTTTTCCTATTCTTGGTGTAAGGCATTGCTCTTCTAGCAACTTTTTTTTTTTCACTTTGCTGGAGGTTTTGGGGCGTGTGTATTATATAATCAAAGAAACATTACGGTGATGAATATGGTAATTTTTTTTCCTCATTATCAATGCCATTGAATTTGGTATGTAGACTTCAGTTTCAGCTGTATCCATTGCCTATAGTTCTTTTACAAAGTACTGTTTAAGATCTGATTTCTCCCCACTAATTTCGCCCCCTGTAAATCATACACCTACGTCTCATCTTCTAGATTTCCTATATTTAGAAATATGATTACAGCCGCGGTCATGAAAGCAATATCCTTGAAACCAAAATTTTGGTTTAAAATACACGAATTCAAGTCATTCTTTCTGAATATATACGTTATTTAATTTTTTTACTATCTTATTGCTTCTCAGATTGAAGGAGCTTTTGTTCAAGGTTTAGGTTGGGTTGCCTTGGAAGAGCTAAAATGGGGAGATCCAGATCATAAGTGGATTAGGAGGGGAAGCCTATACACTTCTGGACCCGGCACGTACAAAATTCCTTCAATGAATGATATACCTCTCAAATTCAAGGTTTCACTTCTCAAGGTATCAAAACAATAACTTTATTTTCCTCAGATGGTTCCAATATTATTCAATTATTTGTAGTTAACCAGCTCCTTTGCATGTTGGTGTTCAATTCCTTTTTTAAATACTGCCGATGTCTGAACTATAATTCATTAGTAGCATGGGTAGTCAAAGCGGCTATTTAAGAAACATTTTAGTCATCATTCTTTGGGAAAATTTTAATGTGACATGTTACCTAATTTTATTCCAATTTCGTTTGCTGGATTCCTTTTAATACTTTTATAACTAAATCCATTTCGATGACAAGAAGATTGAAATACAGGGTGATTGAAGTTAAAAATATGTTGTGGAACTATGCTTTGAGCATTTAGAGAAACTTGAGGTCCTTTTAGGTAGATAAGGTTTGAAGCTGTGGAAATTGTTATTTGATGTAAATTTTACAATTACTAAACAGGATGGCCCTCCCCATCGAGGTAGTTCACTCAAAAAATTCCAGCGGAACTCCTCTTCGTAGTTGAAGTGGATGGCGTGGGGCGAGTGATGCCCTGAATTATTATTAGCTAGTCCAATGAATGAATTTTTCCTTAATTGGTGTCTATGCATACATGTTGACGTATGAGAAAAAAGAGAGAAGAAAAGAAAAGAAAACCGATAATTTGATAATTTACCCAACTATTAGAGGAATGAGTAAATAAAGTATTTACATCACAGTAGGTTTTGAGCTGTATATAAGTGGTGCTACATTGTCAATCATATGAACAAGTATTCTGATTCGAGTTCTTTTTCCTTATTGTTTCTTTTTATTGCCAGAATGCTCCAAATCCAAAGGCAATTCACTCTTCAAAGGCTGTAGGTGAGCCTCCGTTCTTTCTGGCATCAGCAGTCCTGTTTGCTATTAAAGATGCAATAATAGCAGCAAGAGCAGAAGAAGGTTACCATGATTGGTTCCCTCTTGATAATCCTGCGACACCTGAAAGAATTAGAATGGCTTGTATCGATGATTTCACAAAACCATTTGCTACTCCAGATTATCGACCCAAGCTAAGCATCTAAAATATTCCCTTATCTTTACTATGAGAGATGACATATTTCAGCATTCATGATGTAGTTTTGTATGATCTATAGAGATATGCATCTCTCGTTGTCGTATCAATGACATACGTTAATGTATAGTACAGCTAGCTTCTGTTTAATAAGATTTGATGCATTTTACAGATGCCGTTGGATGTTAGAATCTTCAATTTGTTCAGATGTGCAGAAAATGCTGGGATATGGCGTTTATATGTCACAAGTATTTTTCCCGTGCTCGCACGGGTGAGTCTTACACGTAGAATAAGTAATATGGAGCGGATAGCAGGAGCTGAACCCGCATTATTAGCTTGGAAGGCCTGGGGTTTTATTCTTTTTATTTTTGATTTGCTTGGTCTCTAGCTTCTAAATTGAACTGAACAGAATTTTTTTTGAACTATTGCTTCTTTTCTATTTTTTATATGTACTCCATTTTACTCCATCTTTTATATGGATATGAGCATGTAAATGGTTTATAACAATGACTTATAGCATATAATGCAAATTAGATAATTTGAGCTAAGGTTTTTCTTCAAATAGTTCAAGCATAAATGAAATTCAAAATAAGGGGTGGATGACTTCTACTTCAAAATTTGAATTTTAGTATTAGTTTAACCATCAATCACCCATCTATAATATTCCTCTTTATTTATTATATTCTAAGATCAAAAGAAAGAAAGAATAAGTGGGCTTGCTGAATGAGTGCGTAAATAGTTTTATTTTAAAATTTTAAAAATTTAAAATTAGATAGTTTAACTATCAAACTCTCCTAGACAATATCCCTCCTTTTTATAATATCTAAAAGTAAAAAGGATATAAAAAGTCGCTGCTCCTTGTGTGATCACAACATCGAAATATCTCTTCAATATAGGAACTACGGAGACTTTGTCAGTTGGCATGATCATCGTACATTCATGTTTTATTATAAAGTTTTTCTTTTGAGATTAGGTATGAACTAAAGAGTACATTGAGTTAAACCCTGCAACATGAAATAATTAAATAAACCATCACAATTAGATGATATATAAAGTCTTCACATATTGATTTAATCTAAAATAGTCTCACGTTTGAATCTCAATCTTGTGATGCTTGCATTAGAATTTCAACATAATTAGAAAAATATATGTTGTTTTAAAATACCCATAAAATAATTTGAAAACACAAATATTTATTTCTAGAATAATCTTAAAACCCATAAGAATTTCAAACTAATTATTAGAAAAATCGGATAAACCAAGGGAATTCAAGATAAGAATTTGGATAATTTGTGTAAATAATTTATTTATTTTTGTGGATTTCAGGAATATTTTTATAATAGGAAAGTTTTTAATTTTGTAGATCTTTATATATTATATTTTTTTATGGTGTCTTTGTGTTCTGTTAATATTTTAAAAGAGACAAGCCTGAATCAATAATCCCTCTTCATAAAAATCAGTAAAGACATGATATCGCATCAATAAGTTAAAAATTGACCAATTCATCAATAATAATTTAAGAGAAAGACTAATAGATCAACTTTAAATATAATTTGAAACATATATATAAATTTGCATATATGATTTTAGGGTTAATTTTAGAAAAGTCCCCTTAACCATGGTGGATATCTTAGAAACCCTCCCTCCTACCAACTATTCTAATTTGAGATACCCCCCTCAAGTTTGGGCATATTATAGATAATCCCACTCAACTTCGAAAATTAGAGAAATCCCCCATGGCTCCCCATCTACATAGTGTCTCACAAAACCCCCTTATCTTTCACACTTTTCTCACCAAACCCCCTTGATGTTATTTCAAAATGTAAACTAACTGAATATCTATTTGAAAATCAACCAATTCAGTTATAAAGAAATCCTCCAACCTGCAAAAAACGATCTTGATCAATTTATAATGCTTTTTTTTTGCTCTTTCTCCTCTTTCTCTTGTCCTAAAAAAACAAGAGTAGTTTTTTTTATGATTGAGGGGTATTTTGGTCATTTCTCAGTAACCTACTTGTCATCTGACATGCTGGACGTAACAATGCTTTCAAGGCGTAGAGTAAGAAGAGTTCATGGGATTTCTCGAATTTTCAAACTTGAAGGGGATTTCTCAAATTAATATAGTTGAGGGGTGTTTTCTGAGACACATCCCATATTTCCCATGTTAAGTGAGAAAACTTCAGAAGGTGTATCTCAATTTTTTATAGTTGAGGGGGGTTGTCTACAATATGCTCAAACATGACGGAGTGTTTTCTCAAATTAAAATAGTGGAGGTCTTTTGAGACACTCCTCATAGTTGAGGGAAGTTTGCTAAAATCAACCATGATTTTATGTAAATAGGCTCTTTACATGCATTTTTCTTTGATTTTTGTATTTAAAGATATGATTATGATATTTTTTAATTATGGATAGTTATAATTTGATAAAGATTATAAAATATTTGATTATTAGAATTTTCTAATAATGAATAATTTTAATTTGATGAGAATTCTTAGATAAGTATAAGATTAAGACCATGTTTGTTTTTAATAGTGAGGGTACTATTTTAAAATAGTCCGGACATACATTTTTATCTCATGTTTGTTTTTTTATCCGAACCGGGCTATTTATAAGGAGGGACTACTTAATGCTCAAAAGAGAACTATCATAAACTTACCCTCCCTCCCAACCTTTATAATCCAGGTACTAATCATCTAGGGGACTAAGATTTTGTGACAAAAAGCCCATACCATTTTAATTCTACTGAATTATTTCTTAGATTTATTCTATCAAAATTTTAGTTTTTCTGGAGCTTCATTTTTTTCATGAAATTTCTTTCACCATTTTTTTTCTTTCGGCTTTCTTCTGGCAGTGTTCTTTTTTTTGTGTGATGATTTTGTGTGTTTGTTAAACACGTACAAATCTGCACGTGTAAGCCTTCCAATTCACGGATGTTACTAATTTACCTAGAGGAAACTACCCTACCAGTTCAAGCATGTTGCTAGTTTAACCAAGAGGAAAACTAGTGAATCATCAAAATATCTTAAATTTTGTTCACTTTTGATTCCTTTTTTTTAGTTAAGGATGATATTCTAGGATCTCGTAAAGACAATGTTTTAATTTTCAATCCATAAGAGTGCAAGTAAAATGTTTTTAAAAAAGTAACCTTATTTATTTGTGTTAAAATTATGCCTCAAAACCTTTTGAATGTTGATTTCAGCCAATGGATCATCAATGGTCATGAGGACACCTTTGATGGCCACTTCGATAATCGATGGTTTACGTGAACAATCGGAGAAAAATAGAAACATGATTTAGAACTATCGATGGACTGCAGAGAATCATCGATGGACTGCAGGAGACCATCGATGGTCATGTTTCACCATCGATGGTAACGACGTTGTTTGCTGATTTAATCTCAGCCTTTTATTTTTCTTTTAATCTCCAACTTCTACCAAGGTTTGTATTCCTCTTTCCTGATCTATTATGGTCTCCTCTATAAAAATAGAGAGAGTTTAGATTAAAAAAAAAATTCAGAATAGGAGGGTTTGAAAATGAGAGTTTGAGGGTTTAGGCTATTGCCTTGTTCTTGTACTTCTTTCTCTTTTGATAGTGGAATTTCTTCGACGTCTCTGGCGTGGACGCAGCTCAAATTGGGTGTACCACGTAAATCTCTGTGCTTGCGATTACTTATTGTTTATTCTCATGCTTATTTTTTGCAATTATTTCTGTTTTATTGTGCACTTATTCTAATAAACTGGTATCAGAGCTTCGGTTGTGATTTGTTTTGTGCGCAAAGAAGATGTCTGCGAAATACAAGATTGAGAAGTTCGACTATGATGTCAATTTCGGTCTTTAGAAGTGATGATGCGGACTATTTTTGTTCAACAAGGATTACAGATAAGATGCCGGCATCGATGATAGACGATGAAAAGTTTGAGATGGATGAAAAGGCATTAACTTCAATCCAGTTGTGTTTGTCGTACGAGGTTCTTTGGAAAGTCGTGCATGAGAAGATCGCAGCGGGCCTATGGCTCAAATTAGAATCTCTTTACATGACAAAAACCCTTGCCAACCGACTGCACTTGAAACAAAGATTGTTTATGCTTCACATTATGAAAGGTACATCTATTAAATCACATTTTGATGAATTCAATTCTATTATTATGGATTTGGAGAATGCAGATGTAAAGGTAGAAGATGAAGATTAGGCTTTGTTATTATCATTTTCGTTACCACCCTCTCACAAGTACTTTAGGAAAACCATGATATATGGCAGAGAATCTATCTCGATAGAAGATGTGAAATCATCTTTATTCTCAAAAGAGTTGATGGATAAAAAGTTAACCGGATCTAGTGATGGTAAAGTCGAAGCCCTACATGTTCGAGGTAGAAATATGGAGCGTAGTTCTAACAATAAAATTAAGTCGAGATCAAAGTTGAATACTAAGAGTAAATTCTGTTACTATTGCAAAAAGAAAGCCCATGTCATGAATGAGTGTTGGAAGCTTCAGAACAAAGAAAAGAAGAGAAATTAGAGCAAAGAAGACTCCACAGAGGCTAGTGTTGTCGAGGATGATTTTGATGATTTTGTTCTCTTGGCTACAAATTTAGGTAGATCCAAGGATGATTGGATCTTAGACTCCGGTTGTACCTCTCACATGTGCTTCAATAGAAATTAGTTTTCCACATACAAATCATTTGAAGGTGGAGTTGTGCTTATGGGAAATGATTCTCATTGTAAAGTGATTGGTGTTGGTACAGTTAAAGTTAGAATGCATGATGGTATTGTGAGGACATCGTCGATGTTTGTCACGTTCCAAATTTGACAAAGAATCTCATCTCTCTAGGCACTCTTGAAGCTAAGGGGTGCAAGTATTTAGCTGAAGGTGAAATTTTGATAGTTTCCAAAGGTGACCTAGTTATCATGAAAGCAAAAAGGTTAGGAAATCTCTACATCTTACAAGGAAAGACAGTTATAGGGGCATATGAGATTTTATCATATGAGTGAGAGGGACATGAATATACTTAGCAAGAGGGGACTTCTTTGTGGTCAGAGTATAGGAAAGAGAGATTTTTGTGAGCACTGCGTTCTTGGCAAATAAAAGCGTGTCAATTTCAGTATAGCTGTGCATAGAACCAAAGGCACTTTGGATTACATCCATTCTGATTTGTGGGGTCCCTCGCATGTTCCTTTGAATGGCGGTGCTAGGTACATGTTGACATTCATCGATGACTACTCAAGAAAAGTTTGGGTTTACATGCTAAAACGCAAGGATGAAGTGTTCAAGCATTTTAAGTAGTGGAAGGCATTGATTGAGAAGCGAATTAACAGAAAAATTAAGAGGCTGAGAACCGATAATGGATTGGAATTTTGCTCTACGGAGTTTGATGAATTCTGTAAGGATGAGGGTATAGTTATACATCAGACCGTGTGATACACACCACAACAAAACGGCGTTGCAGAACGAATGAATAAGACTCTTCTTGAGAGAGCTCGTTGCATGTTGTTGAATGCCGGTTTGTCAAAAGATTTTTGGGCTGAAACAGTGTCTACGGCGTGTTACTTGGTGAATAGCTCTCCATCCACATCCATTGATTGCAAGACACAGAAGAGGTTTGGTCTGGCCATCCTGCTGATTATTCTAATTTGAGAGTATTTGGTTATCCTGCATATGTACATGTAGATCAGGGTAAATTAGAACCTAAATCTAAAAAATACATTTTTATTGGTTATGCCTCTGGGGTGAAAGGATATAGGTTGTGGTGCCCTGATCCTAAATCACCTAAATTTATGATTGAGAAAATGTAATATTTCATGAGCCTGCTATGTTGCTTACGAAAGAAGATACTGATGTTGTTCCTTCTGATGCAGGTACTATACATAAGAGTACTGGAGAGAAGGTGGAGTTAGAGACTGATTCTCATAGTTCAACTCAACAACCAGTAATTGGTTTGCCTGAAAATGATGAGGAAATAGAAATTACAGCAGAAGATGACACTTATAGTATTGCAAAAGGCTACAGTCAAGTTGAATGTATTGATTACAATGATATTTTCTCGCCTGTTGTTAAACACACTTCCATTCATATTTTATTATAATTGGTTGCAATACATGATTTGGAGTTAGAGCAATTAGATGTCAAAATAGCTTTCTTGCACAGTGTTCGCGAGAAAAATTTGAGAAATGTAAGATCGGAGTTATTCTCTCTAACTGACTTAGAAAAAAAATGAATACAATCTCTCAAAGTAATCCCTCTCTAACTGACTTAGACAAAGAAATTACAAAATTCCTCGATCGGTTGCCCGATTTACAAAAGAAGGAAAGATCAACAGAGATCCTTCCCTTTGTTTAACCTGGGTTCTTCACGGTAGCGATGGGAGCTTGAATCTTGTATCCCATTGACTATCCGAACGTCTCGACTCGTGGAACAACGTTGAAAGGAACTCGCAAAGCAAGTTTGGAACTCTAACGAGTTTGAGAACTCCGTAAAAGAATTAACCAAGGCCAAAAGCTCCAAAAGCTCTTCTTAAACTCCTCCAAGCCGATCTCTTCAAGTCAAATGCCCTCACCAAGAAAAATTTGATTTCCAAAAGAGAAGCTCTCCTCCGACGGTCAAAAGAACCCCCATTGATCAAAAGAACTCTCCTCTTTTTTAGTCAGTTATTCCAGCCTATTTATAGGATTTAAGGTGTAACTGACCCTTAAATCTCTCCTTAATGAGGGTTCAAGGTCCTCAAATTGTGCAAAATGGTTTTGGAACCGCTTACAACGGTTTGAATGGGTCAAATACGAGGTCCGCTTCAAAATGACCTCGCTTTGACTTGAAAACGCAGCGGTGAGCTCCGCCTTAGCGAAGCTCGCTTTGACTTGAAAACGCAGCGGTGAGCTCCGCCTTAGCGAAGCTCGCTTTGACTTAGAACACCGTGGTGAGAACGTGGAGGTGAGCTTTATGCTCGACTTAGAACGCCGTGGTGAGAACGCTGAGGTGAGCTCTCAGATTCGAGCTTAAAACGCTTAATTTCATTTTTGATACCATTTACAGTTCTCCAAAGTTTTCGAAGTTCGGTTGACTGAACGAAGCCAAATACTTTGATATCTTCTTTGTTCGATTCTCGGTAGGTATTGCTCCTCATTTTCAAAGAAATTATGCTCGCTTTTGTCCACGCTTAGTTGTTACAAGGATGAACTCGGGCGCTTTGAAGTTGAAACGCTATCGACTCTCTTGCATCTTTAAGTTGAGACGCTGTATTGGTTTTTTGTGTTTTTTGGAGTTGAGACGCGGGGCTGACCCTCACGTTTTCAACTAAGCATTTTAGACTTTTTAAGGTGCCAAAAGTATAATGTTAACTTTGCATGCCTTTCATACTTGTGGTTTGAATAAGGTTTTGAGGACCTATCGCTCTATTGATGAGAGTCAATAGGTTTAGGTTTTGTCGGGGGATAAAATATGAAACCTGTGATTTGTGATGTGAACAAGGTTTACATGGCTTGTGGTATGAACAAGGCTTTGGGCTTGTGGTGTGAACAAGGCTTTGGGCTTGTGGTGTGAACAAGGCTTTGGGCTTATCATCTCATTTAGCAGGGTTGATAAGCTAATTGTGATTTAAGAGAATTCGAGGACTTATCATCCTATTGAGGAGGATTGATAAGTTGATTGCGATTTAAGCAGATTTGAGGACCTATCATCCTATTGAGGAGAATTGATAAGTTGGTTGTCAGAGGTGTGAGGTTAACGTGACGAGGATACGTTGCGATCGGAGCAACTTTGAGGACTTATCGCTCTATTAAGTAGAGTCGATAAGTTGATTGTCAGAGGTGTGAGGTTAACATGACATCGCTCTACTGAAGAGAGTCGATAGGTTGATTATCAAAGGTGTGAGGTTAACATGACAAGGATATGTTGCGATTGGAGCAACTTTGAGGACTTATCGCTCTATTGAAGAGAGTCGATAAGTTGATTGTCAGAGGCGTGAGGTTAACATGACAAGGATATGTTGTGATCGGAGAAACTTTGAGGACTTATCGCTCTATTGAAGAGAGTCGATAAGTTGATTGTTAGAGGTGTGAGGTTAACATGACAAGGATATGTTGCGATTGGAGAGCTTTGAGGACTTATCGCTCTATTGAAGAGAGTTGATAAGTTGATTGTCAGATGTGTGAGGTTAACATGACAAGGATATGTTGCAATCGGAGTAACTTTGATGACTTATCGCTCTATTGAAGAGAGTTGATAAGTTAATTGTTAGAAGAGTTCGCCTTGCTAATAACGAGACGAGCTAATCTTAACTTTGTGGGGAGGTTAATCGTCAAAGGTGTAATGTTAACTAGACGATGCTTTGTGAATTTCGTGGTTGACAGAGGTATTCTATGACAACTCAGAAGATTTATTACTCATAATCCAACGAACAACCCCCAGTCTTGAACAAGTGCAAGGGGGAAAAGGGGTAGGCAGGGCATATCGCCAAATGGGCCACTATCCATCAAGTCGTTCATTGACATTGGAGTATAATGACTATGACCAGAACAGAGGCACATCACATGGCAGGCAGCTATTTAAAGAGTTTGGTGGGGGAATTTGGAGAAAATGGACTATCAGAGGTAACTGTTAACATGATAGCTTTGCGGACCTTCCATCCTATTGAAGAGGATTATTTTCAGTGTCCGTAGTATCTTCTCCTTCTGGCTGAGAAGATTGGGCTTGGTCCCATTGCTTGCTTTCTTCTTCAGCTTTGATTCTGGCAATAATTTTTTGAGCCTGTTCACCTTGAGAGATTAACTGTCTCCAAGAACGGCATTCTGTAACTCCCATTCAGGCTAGGAGTTTTGTTTGTAAGTTGTGTCGACAGGCTTCCACTAGTGCATATTGCGTCATACCTGTCGGGCATCGAAGAGCCATGCTTCGGAACCTCTTGACAAAGGCTTTGATGGACTCTTCTTTCTTTTGCTTAGTGGCAAGAAGGGTATGGACAGAGACTTCAGTGTCATCTTCAAAGAATCTTGATAGGAAGAGTCTCTCTAGATCTGTCCATTTCTGAATACATCCTCATGCGCTTCATAAACCATTCAAAGGCAACCCCCTTGAGGGTGCCAATAAACAAGCGAGTTAGTATGGCGTCGTTTGATATCACATTCCCAGTCTGTGACTTGAAATGATAGATATATTGATTTGGTGACCCCTTGCCATCAAAAGCTTGTAGTGTCGGGCCTCAATTTTGGAGGATAAGGAGTCAGGCCCCATTCAAATGATAAGGCCTAACAACTCCTCGCCTTGAAGCTCGCTTCTATTGGCAATGGCACCGAGGCGGCTTCCAATTCCTCCATTTTGCCGACCGAGGATCCCGCCGTGTTTCGGCCCTCTCCTCTTCGATGAAGATTCTATGTGATGAGCTTCTTGATCGAAGCTTCATTCACTTTTTCTTTTCGTTTTGAAGATTGACCCCTCCTTCGTGATGATTCCGGCTGAGGTGTTGAGCCAGACATCTGAGATTGAGCTCTATCCGCAATAATTTGGGTCATCATATCTCGAAGTTGATCGATGGACTCTTATTGTGATTGCAGGGTCTCTCGCATGGCTTCCTATTGCGACCGCATCACAGCCTGATACTCTTCGAGTCTTTTCCTGAGATCTTCAGTATTCTCCGTCGTGTAGACAGCGCTCTCACATTCCATGAAAGCACTGGAAGATTGAGAATATGCAATGGCTGAGTGCTCATCATCAGGTTTTAGCCCTTTAGCTAGCCTCTGATAATTGACAAGAGGTATGACTCCCTTTCGTGTCCGAGTGTGTTGGTAAATCCCTTCAAATTTATCCGAGATTTCTCTACCACTTGGAGAAGGATTGGTACCCGATTCATCTGAACTGGAGGCTGGTGACTTTCCCCTGCTAACCATATTGATGGTAACTCCAGGGTATTCATCCTCTAAAGCGACGTTCATTGGTGGGTTGAATACCGATGAAATACCTGTGCATGAGCAGCATTGGCATCTCGAGGGGACCGTAGAAATCAATCGTTCGCATTGGCATGAATGAAAGATTTGTTGTATCGGTCTTTCTATCGATAGGAACTCCCTCAAATCTGTTGCAGAGACTCGAGAAGTGTTGCTCACTACTCATGAGGTTTGAACTGGAACCCCCAGTCTATGATTGGACGGGACTAGCTCTTGTTGAATCTGGATCTTATTGAGATGCCTTAAGTTTGTAGACTTCTTGGGTGCACTTTTTAATCTAGTCACGCTTCGCAGAGTATTCGGGGGTCTCACTACCCAGTCAGCGAGCCGGGGGTCCAGGGGGCGGCGCGCTCCTGGCCGGGTGGTTCGAGAGGAGTGGACGACCCCCCGGCGGGGTTCGAGGCAGCGCCCCGAAGCTCCACGGTATACATCAGGTTCTGTATTGGGTTTTCTTACTTGAGCCCAATACTGCCGTTTGAAGCTCATGTCGGTTGCCCTGAACTCGACTTGACACATCGCGCCAGAAATGCTAGGGTCGTGTTTGAAAGTGGGAACGCAGACTTGAGGTCTGCATTTTGATTGAGCAACGCAGGTCTTAGATCTGCGTTTAGATTTTGAAACGTACTCCTGAGAGTTGTGTTTTGTTTGAGAAATGCACCTCTGAGGTCTGCGTTTGGATTCTAAAACGCACTCCTGAGAGCTGCGTTTTGTTTGAGAAGCGCACCTCTGAGGTCCACATTTTGTTTGGAAAACGCACCTCTGAGGTCTGCATTTTGTTTCTGAAAGGCACTCTTGAGAGCTGCGTTTCGTTTGAGAAGCGCACCTCTGAGGTCCGCGTTTTGTTTGGAAAATGCACCTCTGAGGTCTGCGTTTTGTTTCTGAAACGCACTCTTGAGAGCTGCATTTCGTTTGAGAAACGCGCCTCTGAGGTCTGCGTTTTACTTGGCTTACACAGAGCTCATATTTGGGCATATAACCACGAGAGTTGCGTTCTAAAATAGAAACGCAGAGTTCATGTTGAGGCTCACAAACGCAGAGCTCATGTTGATTGGAGGATTGGCTCTCTCGGAGTTGTGCTCGTCGTTGGGATCTTCTCCTTCGTCGAGCGGTATTTTTCTTAGCATGTTTTAAGACTTTTGTAACGATGTCACCATCTGTACTAATCAGGTTAATCGCGGTGATAGGCCTCTTGTAACCCGTTACCTTAGGTTTGGGCACAGGTGCGGGGCTTCTAACTCGATTGACGAGTTCGGTTGGAGCCGAGCCTTCTCCTTCAGAGAGGGGACTGTATGAACAGTTCAACCTCCAGGGGAGACACTCCTTTGGCGAGTCGACCATGAATGGAGCTTTAGTCTTTTTGGAGACTTTACGGATCTTGCACATAGCCTTGGGGCTAAGGGATCTGAAGGAAAGTGCCTCCTCATACTTGGCTTGGTCAAACTCTACAACAAGAATTTTGACTGTTGTTCCTGCGAGCTTGACGTCGGATTGCGCCACCACTTCTTCGTCAGTGAAGCTAGTCCCCAGCGGAGTCGCTATCTTTTGTTCACGAGAAAAATTTAAGAAATGTAAGATCAGAGTTATTCTCTCTAACTGACTTAGAAAAAGAATGAATATAATCTCTCAAAGTAATCCCTCTCTAACTGACTTAGACAAAGAAATTACAAAATTCCTCGATAGGTTGCTCGATTTATAAAAGAAGGAAAGATCAACGGAGATCCTTCCCTTTGTTTAACCTGGGTTCTTCACGGTAGCGATGGGAGCTTGAATCTTGTATCCCATTGACTATCCGAACGTCTCGACTCGTGGAACAACGTTGAAAGGAACTCGCAAAGCAAGTTTGGAACTCTAACGAGTTTGAGAACTCCGTAAAAGAATTAACCAAGGCCAAAAAGCTTTCCGAAAAGCTCTTCTTAAACTCCTCCAAGCTGATCTCTTCAAGTCAAATGCTCCCTCACCAAGAAAAATTTGATTTCCCCAAAAGAGAAGCCTCCCCTCCGATCGATCAAAAGAACCCCCCGATTGATCAAAAGAACTCTCCTCTTTTTTTTAGCTGTTATTCCAGCTATTTATAGGGATTTAAGGGGTGTAACTGACCCCTTAAATCTCTCCTTAATGAGGGTTCAAGGTCCTCAAATTGTGCAAAATGGTTTTGGAACCGTTTACAACGTGTTTGAATGGGTCAAATACGAGGTCCGCGTTCTGAAAATGACCTCTGCGCTTTGACTTGAAAACGCAGTGGTGAGCTCCGCGTCTTAGCGATCTGTACGTCTTGACGAGCTCCGCGTCTTAGCGAGCTCTGCGTTTTGACTTAGAACACCGTGGTGAGAACGTGGAGGTGAGCTTTGCGTTCTGACTTAGAACGCCGTGGTGAGAACGCGGAGGTGAGCTCTGCATTCTGGAGCTTAAAAACGCTAATTTCATTTTTGACAGCCTACAAAACCCCCTCCAAAGTTTTCGAAAGTTCGCGGTTGACTGGAACGAGCTTTCGAAATACTTTGGATATCTTCTTTGTTCGATTCTGAGTAGGTATTGCTCCTCATTTTCAAAGAAATTGCGTTCTGCTTTTGTCCACGCTAGTTGTTACAAGGATGAACTCTGGCGTTTTGAAGTTGAAACGCGTGGCTGACTCTTGCATCTTTAAGTTGAGACGCGGTATTGGTTTTTTGTGTTTTTTGGAGTTGAGACGCGGGGCTGACCCTCACGTTTTCAACTAAGCATTTTAGACTTTTTAAGGTGCCAAAAGTATAATGTTAACTTTGCATGCCTTTCATACTTGTGGTTTGAATAAGATTTTGAGGACCTATCGCTCTATTGATGAGAGTCAATAGGTTTAGGTTTTGTCGGGGGATAAAATATGAAACCTGTGATTTGTGATGTGAACAAGGTTTACATGGCTTGTGGTATGAACAAGGCTTTGGGCTTGTGGTGTGAACAAGGCTTTGGGCTTGTGGTGTGAACAAGGCTTTGGGGTAATAATTACGCTCCAGCGAAGTCAACCGAATCCAAGTTGATCCGGGTTCCGCTGTGAGTATCATACTATCGTCCTCGCTCGATCGCCCTCCCCACAAATCCGTATGATCTCCACGCAAGATAGATCCGCTTGTCCTCGACTCGAACTTTAAGGCGAGGATCTTAACTCCGCCGCGTCGGCCGCACTAAATGGCGCCCTTCCGCATCCAAGATCACCGGATCTACGCAGAGATTGATGGCGCGGCCAACTCGACGCTGCGAGTTCGCCAAGGCCCTGAATCGCCGACGGCCCGCTACAAAGTGGATCTGAAGTCCGTGAGAATGTGAAGAAACGGCAACTCCTCCAAGCCGCTAACAAATGATTGGTTCCGCCAAACGAACCGATCAACACTTGAAGAACGATCCGAGGCGCGGCATTACTGCGACACACACGGCTCTAGTTCAGAGGCCCGATGTAGAAGAAGGGAGAAGTGGACAAGAAGCCGAAAATGCGCCAAGTTTGGAGTCCGAATCGAACAACGATTCGACGAAGGCCAAAACGTTAGTCAAGAATCACCACCTCAAACCGATTCGCTAAGGCTCGCCGCCACGGGTGACTTGATTCAAAAGAAGATCACACCTCCGGGATTTCATCCAAATGTCCATCCACTGCGGCTCGCCTTGGCCAATCCCGCTGGCGATCCCGCAGCAAGAAAACGGCTTTGGAGCACCTCGCTCATTGCATGATGATCGAGGTAAAATTTCGATCAAAGAACGATTGGGTCCGCTGAGGAAGTCCCGGTCACTCCCGGTACAGGGTCGCACTCCACCTCAACCGCGGATAAGAAGATTCCTCAGAGTCGCCTCACCGATTCGGATTGAAGTTCGAGAGCCCGCCGAAACTTCAAGGAGACGCTTATCCGACGACGATGACGCTATACCGGAAGTCATACCAACACACGAAGGGTTGCTCCGCATTCATGCCGGCGAGTTGTACTATCGCGGCCGGGGTACGAGTAAATCTCGAAGAGAAGTTCCCGAATTGAACATGCATTATCCGCGGTTCTCAAACTAATCGTATGTGTTGTCGAATGTAACCGCACTGCCACCAAGAAGGCCGCTTTGATAGGCTTGGCAACAAGATCGAGTCTCAAAGGCTTATATGACCAACAGAGGGTTGGGATACTTAATCCTCCTCGAAGATGAATGCTCGTGGTCGATTGATAATAATCCACCCTATGAGGGAGACTGACATTCGCCCGATTCATCGGCTTGGGATCCCGACACCAGCCTCTGAGAAGCTTTCAAGGCTTTAATGTCAAATATGGCTTCAGCTGATCCCCGCCATCGCTGAGAGTGATGAAGACATGCCAACATGGGAAGACCCATGGATCCACCAACTCCAAGAGCAGCTTGGGGATAGGTTCAACAAAGAGAACCCCCACTAAGGACGCAGGTAGTCCAGATTAATATGGGTGATGAAGAGCATCCTAAACTCATAAACATCAGCAATACTCTCCCTTGGAAGAAAAGGAAGAGTTGATTGCCCTAATCGGGGAGTATATCGATGTATTCACCGAGTTACGAGGACATGCCAGACTCGACCCTAATGTGGCAACACATCGCCAACATCAAGGCGATGTCAAACCCGCCAAGCAACAAAGAAGACGGTTTCGCCCACAAATATTGGAGGCAATTGTTGACGGCGAAGAAACTCATAGAATCGGATTCGCCGAGGAAATTCAACATCCGGATTGGGTGGCTAATATAGTCCCTGGCCATGAAGAAGAATGGTTCGATTAGGATCTGTGGTCGACTACGAGACCTAAACGCCGCTGCCCAAAGGATGATTTCCTCTTCCAATCATCGATATCATAGTTGACAACACGGTGGATTTGAAAGAATGTCCTTTATGGATGGCTTTTCGGTATAATCAAATCAAGATGTACCCCGATGACGCCAAACACACCGCTCGTAACTTCATTGGCATATATTGCTACACGGCCATGCCGCTCGCCTCAAAATGCCTACGAACATACCAACAGCAATGACGAGATTTTCCAGATCATCTTCGAAAACGGTCGAATGCTACGCCGACGCATTTGGTCGTGAAAAGCCGCGGACAAAGGAGATCACATCAAAGATCTTAGAACGGTATTCAACTCATGCTAACTCATCGCCTAAAGATGAATCCCGCCAAGTCCTTCCTTGGGATGTCCAAGGCAAGTTCCTTGGCTTCGCTGCCACCAACAAAGGAATCCACGCCGATCCCGACAAAGTGAAGGCAATTCAAGAGTTGCAACCTCCGAAATCGAGAGAACTCGGGGTTACAAGGACGACATGACATCCGACGGCTCATATCGAACCTATCCGAAGTGCCACCGCTCTCCAAGTTGAACAAGAAGGGCGGTCGATATTTGGGACGACGCCGTAAGGCATTCAAGAGATCAAGTCGATCTCGCTAAACCTCCCGTTTTGTTGCACCGCTGTCGGAAAACCGCTTTTGATCTACGCCAAGGCGACGGATCACTCGTTAAGCTTTACTCGCAAGACGACGCATACGTCAATGTGCAGTATTACCCGAGCCAACATTAGTCGCGGCCGAAGTCTCGATATCCAATGGTCGAAGCAAAGGCCTTGCATTAGTGTTCGCGATTCGTAAAATGCGCACTATTTAGCCTGACGACGATTTATGTTATTCTAACGAACTGATCCGGATATTTATGACCCACCGCCTCGATGAGTTGGCGCTAGCTTAAATGGGCCTTGCTCTTGTCTCAATATGACTTGTATTTCAAACAACGTAAGTCACCAAAGGACAAGCGATTTGTGATCTCTTGGTCGCCACCACAACGGATGCAGCTTGAGCTATATGATGATCTTCCGTGATGAAGTTCAGAAGTCAACACTACGCCGCACCAACAAATATGGCGATTGTATTTTGATGGAGCTTCGGCCACCAATGTGGCGAAAATTCCCGATGTTCTAAAATCTCCACCGAGTCGGAGTTGTCTTGATTTCCGGAATCATGTCATGCCCCGTGCTTATTCACTCACCAACCTCGCTCCAATAACGAGTCAATACAACGCGCTACTTATCGGACTTAGCTTCGCCAAGGAGCCGGGGTCAATATCTCGCCGCATGGTGATTCACAACCGATAGTTAAGCAGTCCGCGGTGACTACGGTTAGGAACCCCGATCCGTCCCCTATCATCGGTAGCCGTGGAAATGGCGCACTCATTCAAGAGTTTTTCATCGAATATCTCCCGCTTCCAAAACGCTTTACGCTGATGCGCCGGGCGCATTAGTCGCGGTCATTAGCACAACCTTCCGAGACCGAAAGCAACTAGTCACGGCCAGACTCACCAACTCTTCGCACCATTATACGATGAGGCACAAGAAGATAAGGGGTAGTTACCAAAGAAGTGTATACAACCCAAACCAAGTTGGAGCCCCGAGATTGGCTTTCCTATCATCGACACGCCTTACATGGTATTCTACCGTAAGACGAAGGAGAGAGAGTCAACCGCTAAGAGCTCCAAGATTCTTTACGACACGTAGACCCGTGACGCTATATCACGGGTACGATGGTCTTTACTCCGATGCCTTTCAAACAAGGAGGCGTAAGAGGTCCTTCGAAGCACACGAGGGTGAATGTGGTGCACACCACCGGTCCCAAACTCTACGATCGAATCAGAGAATGGGTTACTTTTGGCCCACAATGATTAATGACGCAATGAGCACGCCGAAATGCCACGCGGTCAAATTCACGCTAATTATATGCATCACCGCCAGAGCAATCGTGATCCTTCGCCACATCCCGCCATTCGAGACATGGGGAATGGACATTGTAGGTCCCATTTTTCCTCCGTCGCCAAAGGCGATCGGTTTATTCTAGCGATCACCGACTACTTCTCCAAGTGGGTCAAGCAATCCCGCTAAAAGAAGTAAAGGCGAAGTACCGCCATCAAGTTTATCAAACACCTTGTCATCTATCGACATGGTGTCCCAAGACGGATCGTGCATGACAACGGTCCCCGCTCATCGCCAATTCCTTCATCGTTTTATGAAATTCAAGATACAAGACGCCTCGCCGATGTTCTATAATCCAAATTAATGGATTAGCCAAGCATTCAACAAGACGATTATCAAAATTACGCCGAAGCTTGTGAAGAGTAACAAGCTTAGACCGATGATAAACTCGAGAAGCACTCACAGGCGTATCGCTGCGATGCATGCGCAAGCTAGGCGACCCGTACTCTACGGTCTACGGGTGTGAAGCGCTTCTCCCATTGGAAATTCAGATCCCGCCACTTCAGACGCCTTTCAACAGATGACGATCAAGAACAACATCGAAAACGCCTCAAGAGCTTGAGATGTTAGATGAGAAGCTCGAGGCTCAACAATGCATTGAGTTCTACCAAGCTAGGATGTCAAGGCTTTCAACAAGAAAGTTCGACAGAGAACCTTTAGAGAAGGAGATTTGGTCCTCGCCGCCGACGATCGATAATCCTCACTTCCAAAAAGAAAGATAAATTCAACCTAAATGGGAGGGTCCGCTTGTAATAGAAACGGTTTACTCCAATGGTGCATATCGCCTCATTACCCAAAATGGCGACCGCAATTAATGCCGATAAATGGAAGTTCCTCAAGAAATACTACCCATAGTATCTTCGATAACCCGCTTCAACGGAAGTTCCTCGTGGGATATTTCACCCACTTTTCTTGAGGATAACCCTAGATTTGTCCTTAATTTCCACCGATCAAATTCCTTGACGGTAGGTCTACAAATTTTCTCGTACATTACCAAAATCCCTCTTGATTCCTTCTATGAACAAGAGGCCCACTAAAATCCCTTTTACGAGATAGAACATAAAATTCTTCCTCTCCAAGCCGCGAAGATCCCTTTCGTGGTTAACGGAAGGGTTCTGCCCATCCTTTTCCGTAGCGCCGATCAAGGTAAGCACCGAACTTTCATCTTAGGTAGCGCCGATCAAGGTATGCGCCGATTTTCGCATCAGTTGTCCGATCAAGGTCACCTCGAAGTCTTTTCGGTTCTCGGAGTGGAGATCCCACTCTTAGTTCCATCTTCATCTTAGGTAGCGCCGGTGAAGGTATCTTGTAGGGATTTTCGCACTCAGTTGTCCGATCAAGGTCACCGAGTCTTTTCGGTTCTCGAGTGGAGATCCCACTCTTAGTTCCATCTTCATCTTAGGTAGCGCCGATCAAGGTATGCGCGGATTTTCGCACTGTGTTGTCCGGATCAAGGTCACCTCGAAGTCTTTTCGGTTCTCGGTGGAGATCCCACTCTTAGTTCCATCTTCATCTTAGGTAGCGCCGATCAAGGTATGCGCGGATTTTCGCACTGTGTTGTCCGATCAAGGTCACCCGAAGTCTTTTCGGTTTCTGAGTGGAGATCCCACTCTTAGTTCCATCTTCATCTTAGGTAGCTACCGATCAAGGTATGCGCCGATTTTCGCACTCAGTTGTCCGATCAAGGTCACCTCGAAGTCTTTTCGTTCTCGGAGTGGAGATCCCACTCTTAGTTCCATCTTCATCTTAGGTAGCCGACCGAAGGTATGCGCCGATTTTCGCACTGTGTTGTCCGATCAAGGTCACCTCGAAGTCTTTTCGCTTCTGAGTGGAGATCCCACTCTTAGTTCCCCTCTTATCTTAGGTAGCCGACCGAAGGTATGCGCCGAGATTTTCGTGATCGTAGTCCGACCGAGGGTCACCTCGAAGTCTTTTTCCGATTGAAGAAGACACCGAGTTCGATTCGGGGCATTTTATCCCGGCCTAAGAAGGATAAAGCCAACGCCACACGCTGCCGGTTTAGTCTTTCTCCCATTGAAGAAGACACCGAGTTCGATTCGGGGCATTTTATCCCAAGCCTAAGAAGGATAAAGCCAACGCCACACGCTGTCGGTTTAGTCTTTCTCCGATTAAAGAAGACACCAAGATTCATCTTGGGGCATTTTATCCCAAGCCTAAGAAGGATAAAGCCAACGCCACACGCTGCTGTCGGTTTAGTCTTTCTCCGATTAAAGAAGACACCGAGTTCGACTCGGGCATTTTATCCCAAGCCTAAGAAGGATAAAGCCAACGCTTCACACGCTGCTGTCGTAGTCTATTCCCGCGACAAAAGACGGCTTCACGTGATTCAACATCGTAGCATTAAGCCTAAGAGAGTTTCATTCTTTTAGCACAACGCTGTGTGTAGAACGGATTTAGATAATCTACATGCTAGCCCAACTCAAACGGTAGTTGGTAAAGGCTCATCAAACCCGCTGAGGGTCGGGGTTGGCTAATAACCCTAAAGTCAACGCTTCACACGCTGCTGTCGGTTTAGTCTTTCTCCATTGAAGAAGACACCGTGAGTTCGACTCGGGCATTTTATCCCGGCCTAAGAAGGATAAAGCCAACGCCACACGCTGCCGGTTTAGTCTTTTTCCGATTGAAGAAGACACCGTGAGTTCGATTCGGGGCATTTTATCCCGGCCTAAGGAGGGACGAAGTCTACGGTAACACGCTGTCGGGTGGTCTCTTGCCCGTAAAAGAGTACAAAGCCTATGTATTCGAGCATCATAGCAACAAGTCTAGAAGAGTTTCATTCTTTTAGCATAACGCCACGCATGAACGGATCCGTGATAATCCGCGACGCCAGCCCAACTCAAACGGTGGTTGGTAAAGGCTAATCAAACCCGCTGAGGGTCGGGGTTGGCTAATAACCCTAAAGTCAACGCCACACGCTGTCGGTTTAGTCTTTCTCCGATTAAAGAAGACACCAAGATTCATCTTGGGGCATTTTATCCTAAGCCTAAGAAGGATAAAGCCAACGCCACACGCTGTCGGTTTAGTCTTTTTCCGATTGAAGAAGACACCGTGAGTTCGACTCGGGCATTTTATCCTCAAGCCTAAGAAGGATAAAGCCAACGCTTCACACGCTGCTGTCGGTTTAGTCTTTCTCCATTGAAGAAGACACCGAGTTCGATTCGGGGCATTTTATCCCAAGCCTAAGGAGGGACGAAGTCTACGGTAACACGCTGTCGGTTTAGTCTTTCTCCATTGAAGAAGACACCGAGTTCGACTCGGGCATTTTATCCCGGCCTAAGAAGGATAAAGCCAACGCCACACGCTGTCGGTTTAGTCTTTCTCCCATTGAAGAAGACACCGTGAGTTCGATTCGGGGCATTTTATCCCGGCCTAAGAAGGATAAAGCCAACGCCACACGCTGTCGGTTTAGTCTTTTTCCGATTGAAGAAGACACCGAGTTCGATTCGGGGCATTTTATCCTCAAGCCTAAGAAGGATAAAGCCAACGCCACACGCTGTCGGTTTAGTCTTTCTCCATTGAAGAAGACACCGAGTTCGATTCGGGGCATTTTATCCAAGCCTAAGAAGGATAAAGCCAACGCCACACGCTGTCGGTTTAGTCTTTCTCAGATCCGACTTCGAGCCCAAGAAAACACGAGCATCGCGCCATGCCTCTAAACGCGAGCCCGTGATGAGCAGCTACATATGAGGAAGCTCCACCGCCCGCAGCCTCTTGCAGCCTCGAGTCGCCCTCCGATGGGCGAGATCATCAACAATGGCTCGAGCCACTGGTAACCCATATCCCGTGATCAAAGCCATCCGGGTCAAGCGCTGGTCCGAATCGATGAAGAGAAAGCCCGCCATGAAGGACCTTTTCGATCACGGTGTTCACCAAAGAAAAGAATGAGCGTATTTCCAAACAGATAATAAGATGGGATGGATCTTCATCCACCATCAACGCTCTCGCCAGGTCATGGAGTCGAGATGTAGGCTCGCACGTAAGAAAAGAGGACTTTAGAATTTTCAAAGAAGAAATGGGCTTAAAATTTATTGGGCTAAAAGACCTCACCCGCCTCCTTCGTGTAGCTTCAGAGGCTAGCGAAGTCTACCAGAGGCGATCTATCGCCGATGTCGCCAACCGCAAATGAGCCCTCGGAGTGCTCATCTATCTCAACGGTCGCCGTGGTAGCTGATTCTGAGAAAGCGACGGAAAGAGGGGTACCTACCGCTGCACAAATGGAATGTCTCAGCTTCTTTTAATTATAGTAGTATTGGCCAAACGGCTGGTCCTATAATTAATCGAAGGGAAAGTTCATACCTTCTTCAGGGATAGTAGCTTCGGGTAAATCCTCACCAAGGGTATCTCCATCTTGTGACCAAGTGCGTAACAAGTCATCCATGGAGGTACTACCGTATAAACCAGCTGCCACGAGATCTTCCATTGAGAAGTCTGAAAAAAAGAAGGCATTAGGAAAGTGAATGCAATTAAGACGAACAATAGGTAGAGTTACTTACCTCCTACGGTGTGATTAGCTGGCCTAGTCTCGGTTTGTGCATTTGTCTCCCCGCGATCTCTAAAAGAACAAAAGCAAAGAGGCAGCTTAGTGGGGTACAAATTCGAAGTCATTCCATTCTCGATTTGCCACCCGTAAGAGGAATTATCGATGTTAGATGTACCTGGGTCCGCCGGATCAGGTCCTACATCGGCCTCTTCCGCCATAGCTCCATACATTTGTTGAGTAAAACTGGGCTCAGCATGAGCAGAACTGGGCTCAGCAGAATTGTGGTGATCAAAATCAAAGCCAGGATCATAATCCCTAGAACCCCCTGCATGCGAACGGAGAAATGTCAGCCTTCAAAAGTCAAAATTTCAAATTTTGTCACGGTGAATTATTACCTCCGTCACCGATCGAACATTACCGTCAAGTCTATATCAAAGGACCGAGGATTCACGCGGATTCTTGTGGGCCTCTTTCGCTTAACCCCTTGAGAGGGTCGAATTCTTCCTCTTCAATAGATTTTCCGAAAATTCAATTGATGAGAACTCTAATGGAAAGGATGAGAAAACGAAGGGAAAAGGAGAAAGTACCGAGATCTTTCTCATGAGCCGCAGCCTCCGCTGGTCCTCTCCTAAAGTAGCAGCCGAGTTGTGGAACTCCTCCTCACCTCACCCGGCCGATAAGATTGGCGGCGCTTCCTCGAGCTTGACCGCATCTCGCAGTGTCTCAATGCCGGCCGCAACGATGCTTCGCTACCAGATTCGAGATGGCCCTCACAGGACTCGACTCATTAGCTACTAGTAGCCAACTACAATAGAGGAATGTCGACTCCACCGACGGTCCGAGCTCGAGATCAACCTAGCACCGTACACCCCATGACGCCCATAACCATGCTCGGCCATCCACAAGTCCACCTCGAAGTTCGAGTCGCCGGTTCGGGTTCCCAACATAAAGTTGGTCAGAATCGAACCGGGCGAAAGCAAAACGACAGGGAAAATAAGGCTCAAGGAAGCATTCCTCATTTACTCGAAGGTGAGATACCTCGCCCGATATTCACTAGCCAATTGAAATAGCCAATGTTAAGTGAAGTTCGCAGGTCTTCGCACCTCCTCGCCGCACCAAGGACTCACCATATTGACCGAGAATCGAGGAAAACATCCGAAAAGATCCACCCTTTGTGAATCAGACTGCTTCTTGATCTCGCAAAACCACGCCTTCCATCCGCAATCCTCTACCAACCGTAAGAAAGGAGTAGACTAACTGTGGAACCCGTGCCGACATCATGTCGGACGATGAAGGACCAACCAGTCATCAAATAGGTATATGGGAGCTCTACTCTGACGAAGGGATGCGGATGATGGCTCGCCCTTTCTCGGGTAAACGCCAACTATATGCCGCAATCCACGGTGAATACCGCCACCATCACCGAAGGAGAGAGAGTTCCTTCTTGTGGGCGAAGTTGAACCGCAGGATAAAGGACCTCCAAAGGTAAAGCATCATCGATTGATATGGAACCACACACTTCTTGAGCCGATTGCAAGATAGCCCGCTAGAAGAGTTGCCTACCGATAGGCTTCACCGATGCCACAAAAGGTCGCAAACTTGGTCCCCGAAGGAAAGCCTTCTTTGGCGAGCCGAGTGTATACGAAGTTAGCCTCGACTTCTCGATCAGTTCGCTAACCTTCAAGGAGTGAGCGTGATAGTTCACATATTTCCTCGCCGATTTGTCCTCCAAATGCCGGAACAAGTAATTGGCAACCGCCTGCACTCACCACATTTCCTCTTGGCTAAGGTTCGATTGGGCCGAGCTATATAGTAATGACAAGTGAGATCCCATAAAGTCTTATAACGACGGGCGACGCTCCTTCACCGCTCGCCTCGATTGAGGGAAAGTACTCGATATAGCATCTTCCCCATGGGTAGACCTGAAATACGGTACATCTCATGCAAAGGCAACCCCAACTCGCCATGTTTAGTGAAAACGATTCAACCGGATTATAAAGCTCAATAAGGTGAAGAAATGGTTGACACCGATTGGAAGGCCATACATGGTGGCACGAATCGCCAATGCGCACCGCAAGCACGGTTCCCCATCCCATCGCCGAGGACGAAGCGTCAGCGACCCCACCAAGCTTACTTGACGAAAGTGTACCCACCAAGAATCTATGATCGATGACGCATCTCGCCCCAATTTAGCAAGGCGATTCCTCAAAGTTGAGGCAGAACTAAAAGCTCATCACGGGCGGTGTGTCCACTCTACAACCCTGTGGTGAAGGCCGACGACACGATTCCTCGCTCAACCCGAATCGCCGCCGGGTAATAAACCCACAATGAATATGATCATGCTCGGTCAAACGCCATGACATACGGCGGTCACAAAGATGGTGTCTAAGGTCGGTCAACGAGCCGACGAGGTATCCGGGAATATACAAAGGGCCTCCGCCGTTTTGTTCAACCACCTCTCACTCTCGATAAGAGTCAGATCCGATCCTTAACCGAAGTCAATAGATAACTGCCTTTCGCAAAGGTTCGAGAGCCGGGCGCCCCTACGAGCGCGATCGGTGACCAATCGTCGGAGAACGCTGAACTCCTCAAACACTGATCGCTCCGCCGATGTCCCAGCGCAAATCGAGGCGAGATAGAAATCGCGGATCATCACACATGGAATAATAGTCACTATGACGCCCATCGACCGCGAGGGCCGGAAAAGCTCCCGAGGAATAATCAACCAAATCGAAAATACTCGCTAGTAAATGGCGCTGAATTCATCTTACATAGATTGAGTCATTTACCTTATAACGGTATGACGATTTCATCCGTGATAAACACCCGAGAACGATAAATATAACCGCATGATCCAAGCGGCAATATATTCCGCTCTACGGGCAGAGTACGGTGTGAAATCGCCCCGCTAAAAACATCGAGATCGGTGATTTTGAAGCCTCAACTCACGAAGGAGAATCTCGCTCTTCCCAATCGCCACAAAGGAGAACGGCGGGTCATAACTAACGCACAATCTGAAGCATCGATCCCCACAAAGGAGGATTTCGCTCTTCCCAATCGCCACAAAGGAGAACGAAGCGGGATACAACGATATATGTATGAGAATATGATGACGCCGGGCGCACCACCGAAAGAAGGAGGCGGCATTCACGCCGACGCGAAGTCGAATGACTTCTGAGCGCTGCGGATCTTCCCAGACATCGGAAGCCGCAAAATACGACGAAAAGTCAAATACACGATCAAAAATCGCAAATAAAGTGTCAATAAAGCTACACGACCCGACGCCGCCACACGACTAAGCCACGTAACCGTTTACGTAACCAGACGCCGCCACATGGACGCTGGAGCCTGGGCCACGTTCACGGCACCCAGGGCCGCCGCGCGCTGGCGCTCGAGGGCGCCTGGCGACCACCGGCTAAGGCTGGCGGGCGCTGGCGCTTCATGGGCGCTGGCGCTTCATGGGCGCTGGCGCCTGGCCGGCCGGCGCCTGCGGGCGCGCCTGGCCTGGCCGTCTGGCCGCTCGCCGGCGCCGCTGGTGCCGCCGGGTCGGGCCGCCATCCGCCGCCACCGCCCCGCTGATCGCGCTCCTCCCGGTCCGCCACCGCACAAAAAAAAGAGAAGAAAAGAAGAAAAAGAATTTACAAAACCCTCAGATGAATACCTTGTTGATCAAGATGAAAAGACGGCGAGAAGCAAGATGAAAACAAGAGCAAACCACGAGAAGGGGCCGCCTAGGTCATCAAGGAGGAGGAGTATGGGTATTTATAACAATCCCATATGAACCCAATCCTCTTTGAACAAGGACTCTTATTTGGCAAGAAGTAGGAATTCTAATTGGGGCCCAAATCAATTCCAATTAGGACTCTAATCAGCCCCTAATTAGGAGTCCTAATTAGAACCTTAATTGATGCCAAAATAATGCCAAATCAGTCCGTTGATTGACCCCTACTCCCTCCGCTATATTTGGAAAAATTCTGAAGATTTATTCGGCAGGATAACACCCCGCGGATTGCATCGATGCCGATCAACGCGTCGCCTAATCCTACTCCAACTAGGATTACGAGTATAAACTGTTTCCTAATTTATCGAGAAGTTCCTAAGAATATTTTCACAAAAATATTCTTGGATAACTCGATCGCGGCGGATTGCATCGACATCAACGCCGCCTAATCCTACCCAACTAGGATTACGAGTATAAACCGTTTCCTAATTTATCGAGAAGTTCCTAAGAATATTTTCACAAAAAAAAAAAATATATATATATATTCTTAGGATAACTCGATCGCAGCGGATTGCATCGACATCAACGCTCGCCTAATCCTACTCCAACTAGGGTTACGAGTATAAACCGCTTCCTAATTTATCGAGAAGTTCCTAAGAATATTTTCACAAAAATATTCTTAGGATAACTCGATCGGCGGATTGAATCGACATCAACGCCCAATCCTACTCCAACTAGGATTACGAGTATAAACCGCTTCCTAATTTATCGAGAGTTCTAAGAATATTTTCACAAAAATATTCTTAGGATAACTCGATCGCGGCGGATTGCATCGACGATCAACGCTCGCCTAATCCTACTCCAACTAGGATTATGAGTATAAACTGCTTCCTAATTTATCGAGAGTTCCTAAGAATATTTTCACAAAAATATTCTTAGGGATAACTCGATCGTATGGATTGCATCGACGCATCAACGCTACCAATCCTACCCAACTAGGATTACGAGTATAAACTATTTCCAAAATTTCAACGAGGAGTTCCCGGAGAATAAATCCATATTCTTAAGGATAACTCGGCAACCCTTAATGTCCTCCCACCATAATCTCCAAGAGAGGGATAACTGATGAAGAGTGAAAGTCATGTTGACATCGGATAATCATATCCTCCCGCCAGAAGTTAAACCAACAACACACGCCATGATGGAGGAATTAGCCGAAAGTGATGGTTATGAAGTTCCATGTATTCGACATGCCTAACGCTAAGGCCAACAAGGAGTTCACACATACCGAGAAGTCCAAAACTGATGGTTAGTCAAACAACGACCAACCGACACGAAGTTACAAACAAAACTCACCCACCGCCTTCGAAGTCAAGATAACAAGCGGTCGGACAATAAATGCAAAGACCGCGGATCTTATCGTGAATCCTACAAAGAACCGATGATCCGAAGAATCGAAGATTTGAAGCTATCTTTGGGATCCTCACCGATCAAGGCCGGAACTATCATGTCCAAAGCATCCCGCACTCATCAAGAATCGAGACCGAGACGCTTTGGAGGGGTATTCAGAGGCATAAAAATTGCTTATCAAGACCGATCAAAACTCGCGGACGGTGGGTTGACAACCGACGATCCATTCAACAAACCGACGCCGCGAAAACGCATCACGCCGCGAAAACTCGTGAGAGCCAGTCGACGAGCACATGAAGTAAGTCGGCAAGACGCACGAGCCAATGAAACGGCGCGCCGAAGTTGGCTAAACTCAAGCATTGACGAGACGGAATCAACCGCATTTAGTCCGTCGATGCAAACGAGCCGCTTGAGCTCAAAGTTGATCGACACGGACTCAAACCCAACGGCGACATCACCGAGCAAAACTAAGCCCTAAGACCGAAAGAATCGACGGAGAAACGGCTAAACAAATGAAAAGCGACGCTGAGGCGACACCTCTACCAAATGGCCAAGGTGGCTCGCCACCATGGTCGAGCCACCTCGCCAACTTGGCCGAGGTGCTCGCCAGTGGCCGAGGTGGCTCGCCACCATGGTCGAGCCACCCTACCAACCTGCCGAGAGCCGCCA
Source organism: Asparagus setaceus (assembly GCA_012295165.1). NCBI lineage: Eukaryota > Viridiplantae > Streptophyta > Magnoliopsida > Asparagales > Asparagaceae > Asparagus > Asparagus setaceus. The sequence continues at coordinate 70,226,474 of CM022706.1, forward strand.
AGTGGCCGAGCCACTTGTCACAAGACATCCCCTTTTGTATAAATAGGGGGTCTTGAAGGTGGAAAAGGTCTTGGATTTGGGGATTTCAAGGCTTCCTGAGGCTTGGATTTTGGTGATTTGGAAGAGCTCGACTTCAAGAATTCTTATGAGATCTACGAGTAATCGGCGACGGTTCCGAAAGCACCGGCGAGCTCAAGTCCACCGACGCCGATCTATAAGCAAAGGTAACCAATTCGGTCGAACCACAGATACCCTCTAGATTAAGCTTCGCCTTAATCTCGTGGATAGCGCGGATTTCTCCTAGTAGATCTCACCCGCCAGCGATCCTCTCCTTCGCGGAGTGTGATCCCTCAGCGCTTCGCTTCGCGGAAACGAGCCCCTTTACATCTGTAGTTCCGTAACCCTGCCCTACCGATCGAATTGCGCTGTGGTCCACGACACAAAAGTCCCCAAGACAGCAAAGAACTCACGCAAGTTGGTGACCTCGACATAACAGATCCTCGTGGTTTGTTTAGGAAGAAGTCGCAATCTTTTTGATTTTCATTGTACTTTAAAATAAAAGGCAATTTCTTTTGAATTTTGTTGTAGGCAAAAGAAGTCAGAAACAAATTCAGATCAATGACAATCATCCCGACTTTTACCGCTAACAATAACATCCCTATGCATGAAAGCATATTTTAGGTGTCATTAGGTAATGACATCTATGCTACGATTTTGAATAATGAGGTTTGTGGAATTGTGTTTTCTTGGGGCTAAAACGAACCCGCTGTGTCTCTTGGGGCTTAAAATGAACCCTCGTTGTGTTTCTCTTGGGGCTAAAACGAACCCCGTTATCGAGTAGACCTCTCATTCATAAAAGGAATCGAGGGGATTTTGACCGTGGTCCTAATCAGTAGGAAGGTTTGACTAAGTGGGAGGAAAATTAAAAAATGATCCTAACCGTAGGAAGGTTTGATCGATAGGAGTTTTGAGACAATCCTAACCGCCTAAGGTTTGATTGCTCAACTGAAGTGGACCTCTCGCTCATAGAAGGAATCGAGAGAGGATATTGGCCGTGGTCCTAACTGTAAGAAGGTTTGACCAGATAGGAGTTTTGAGACAATCCTAACCGCCGGAAGGTTTGATTGCTCAATCTCGAAGTGGACCTCTCGCTCATAGAAGGAATCGAGAGGATATTGGATATTGGCCGTGGTCCTAATCAGTAAGAAGGTTTGACCAGATAGAGTTTTGAGACAATCCTAACCGCCGGAAGGTTTGATTGCTCAATCTGAAGTGGACCTCTCGCTCATAGAAGGAATCGAGAGAGGATATTGGATATTGGCCGTGGTCCTAATCAGAAGAAGGTTTGACCAGATAGAGTTTTGAGACAATCCTAACCGCCGAAGGTTTGATTGCTCAACTGAAGTGGACCTCTCGCTCATGGATTATCCACCCTTCTCGCAAAATTGGGCCGTCGGAGTGAGTAAAAAGGAAGAGCAGCTTTAACCTCTTAAATTCATCGGAGGAAAGGGAGCAGCTTATACTGTGATAATTGCCGAGTGCAGAGGGAGCAGCTTATACTCAGATACCGCCGGAGTCCGTGAGGGAGCAGCTTTGATTCATTTTATTTCGCTGCTAAGACGCCGGCTTCAACCAAGGCTTGGATGATGGCCTTGAGAGCTAAGCAATCCTTTGTAGGATGGAGGATCCTCCTGTGGTACGCACAGTATTTAGGGTCCGAAGTTTTGTTAGCCTCCTCTTGATTTGTAATTGGAGGCAACTTGATTTTGTTGTTATCAAGGAGGTGTTTGAAGATGATTGGAACTTCTTCGTCCTTGAAAGAGTATGTCCTGTGGAATTCTCGATGAAGCTTTTGACGCGGTCGTTGTTGCGACGCTTGACTAACAGCAGTCACAGATGCCTTTCCTCTATTACGAGAGGAAAAATTTACTTCTGAGGGGTCAGCCGTCATCTTGCCTCTTTCAGCTTTCTTCCTTCTGAGGAAACGTTCGGCTTGTTCTCCTCGTATTTTTAGGTCTTTCCACGTAGTTGGTGGGATCGACCCCATGACTTCCAAAGAAATCTATAGAAAGATTGTTGTGGCAAGTCTTCAATATGAACTCTTCAAGAATTGATCCCCGCATTCATAGCTTTATTATGAATCGCTTAACGAAGGTGTCGATTGTCTCCCCACCTTCGCTGCCTAGGAGAGTTCCAATTGAGACTTCGTGTCGCCATTGAAGAAGTTGCCGAGAAAAGAACTTTCCATATCCTCCCGCCAGCTAATACTCCTGCCTTGAGTCTTCGATACCAATCGGCAGCCCGCCAAGAGTACCGACGAATGACCGAACTATCGAGGCTCGTTTCCGAGATTACCCCAAATGTGATTTGAAGTAAATCGTGTTGTGAAGGTGACCCTCTCCACAAATGGCGGAAGTTGATCAAATTGAATTTCGGCGGTAAGGGATTGAATCCCATTCTCTCGATACGGACACGGATACCATCCTTTTGACTTCCTGTGGCCATCAAAGCATTGATTTTATTTTCAAGCTCTTTCATCCTTTCGCCATCATCCTCCCCTTGTTTTGGATCGCCTAATAGGAAGAATTGGACCATTTCCACCTTGAGCATTAAATGGAGCTTTGGAGGTTGATCCGTGAATGTGTTCATCAATCTCCGAATCACCGTTTTCAACATTATGGTGGGTTACTCCACCTTGTTGATCGGATTCAGCCGTTGATCGACCCGTGTTGTGCAACCGTTGGTTTGCAACTCCTCATCTGCTGCATGGCTAGCTCCATCTCTCGCTTCTCATTTCGCCTTAAGCTCTTCTCTTTGCTTAGCTAAGGCTTCTTGTAACATTTGAGCCGTGACATCGAGTAACGGTAAAGCTTCTCTCGATGGGGACCAACACTTGACATTGTGTCATCTGAAGCTATCGCCGAATTGATGTCGGAAACTTCGCCATCGATGACTCTCCTCATGCATCCTTCTATAGTCGAGCGCTGGGCAGCTCGCAATTGTAACCGGTGACATTCTTTGAGAAATCTTAGACCCAACCTTTCCTCCGTGAGTGAAGTCGATCCAACTGCCGCCGGTCCTTTCCCTTTGTTCACCATGTTGATAGTCACTTCGAAACTCATCAAACCGATGGACGATCTCTTTCTTCTTCGACGCCGCCTTGACTGTGGCTTCAGATCTTCGCTGTCGACAGGAAAGCCGCTCAATACCGGCTCTTTGTGGGTGAGCCGCTCGACTCGTAACGTGCACATCCCGATAACAAAGATCTTAATCAGCTTTGCACATGAGCAAGAACAACCTATTTCATTGATCGCCCTCTTTCAGGTGTTGCCACCCCCAGCTTGATGGTGTGGTTGGTGTGGTTTATCACAAATTGCACTTCCACCCCAAGTGTAACGTTGTCCTTAATTGAGGACACGCTTCTTTGGGGACGACGATTCTTTGACTTGAGAGATAACTTCCGCCGCTGGCTTCGCTATCCGGTTGCTTTATATGAATCACGAGGGTCCGGTCATCTCTCGTGATTTTGCGAAGTCACTTGCCTCAATTTCTTCTCGCCAGACTCGTGGACCCCTTGTGGGATGCTCAAACGAGATGCAATTGGAATTCTAGAGACCTCGATATTTCAAATTGCTCAAGACTCTTCTCGAATCGGGTAATCCAAGCGCTTCTTCACCGAACCTTGCTTTTATTTCCGGTTGTGGACCAAGACGATCAACACCGGTTGTCGGATTTCCGCACTTAAAGGTTGATACCTCATCCTGAGAAGTGGAAGAAAGGGCGAAAAGCCCATCTTTTGTCAATGATGAGGACCGCCGCTTTTGGCGAGGCAATTGGCCGTTCACCGGCGCTGAGATAGCTTACATCGCCATTGGCATGGTACCGCATCAGTCGGCCGGGCGCAGGCCTTTAATCGCCTCGGCCGAAAACCGCTGGCGAGACTTTTGAGCCGATTTTGATGTCGACGGATCCATGCTTGGCGCATTTTGAGCCGCTTGTCGGGTTGCTTTTGACTCTTGCGCTTTGCGAACAATGGCACGCGGCATGAGCAACGCGCACGGCGCTTTTGATGCGCCCTTCCTTGTCAATCGGATCCTTTGACGAGAACCCATTCTTCCTTGGGAGGAGGCCGACGGGTTGAAGCGCCAGAGTTTGTTGACGCTTTGATCATGTGAGTTCGCCTCGATAATGAACTCCATCCGCCGACTCCGTGAGCCTTGGCGAACCGACGGGCCATCTTTGACGCCGCCTTTGGCGAAGCTCTTCGCCGATCGCTTGAGATCTTGTTGAGAGGGGAAATCGCTCGCCGCAGTTTAACAAGAACTAACCTCCTCTTAAGAGATGACATCCTCCGATGTTTGCGGGTGAGGAGGACTTCGATGTGGAAGAGGAGAGATACTCTTCAATTTGGCTTGATCGAAGAAGTAGTCTAGCCCATCAACCATGAGGTCGGCCTCGACGCCGCAAGGTCATGACACAACGATCTCGGCTCGAGACCGCTGGTTCCCATCAGGTCGCCATCGTTTGGGTCGAAGTTGATTTCTTTGTAAAACTTGAGAAAATTACACTTTTGGTTCTCGCCACAATGAAAATTAAATAACTCTCTCACAAACTCAACAAAAGACGCTACAGTGTAGATCTCTTTGTTTTTGTGGACTTTGCCCGTACGGACGCGAATCCGTGGACCACCGAAAGCAACATCATCGAATCGACGGGTTTAGTTGATGCTTCGCAAAGGAAACAAGAACTTCAAAGAAATATCTTAGCAAGGTAAGATATCTACTCTTCTCAAGAATAAGTCAAGGCTTAAACTCGAGGAATCTCCGCGGTGGATCGTGGTTCTTGAACTCCCAAGCTTGGATTTCTGATTTTTCCTTTCGATGGCCGCACTTCCCAAGTGAACGAGGGAGGGTATTTATAGTCTTTGGGAAACGTGCCTCTTCGTAAACACAAGTGTCATAAGTGCAGAAATTTGTAGCTAGCTGCAACCGAAGCCGCCTGGCAAGCCGGCCGCTAACCGGGCGAGGTATAGGCCGCCAGCGGCGAGGTGAAGATGGGTCGCCGATCGACGAGGCGTTGTCGCCCCTCCACCGCCAGAACGGTTTTCCCCGCTTTTAGGCATGATTAAATGCCCTAGAATTATGCCTAGTGGGCGATCTTCGTGTAACCGCCATTAACGAAACCAACGCTCTCTCGCTGATAAAGTCAAGTGGGCCCCACCAAAGATTGATTTAGACCCTTCGAGAGCTCATTTTAAGTATTCGGTGTCTCAGATTTGGCGAGACAAGTAAGTGTTCGCTAATCGCAGACACATCAAGGTGTCTCGCTTATGGCGACACACACAAGTGTCTTGCACAATGAGACACATCAAGGTGTCTCGTATGCAGGCACACACGAGTTCGCCGCAGCCGAGACATTATCAAAGTGTCTCGCTAGTCGCGAGGCATTAAGCGTCTCGCGACCGTAGCAGACACAATCTTCCCTCAGATTGAGCTTTGAGATTTCGACGACGTTGTCCTTCGATCTTCTCATGATTTAGTCATATTTGAGGTTCTTCACAATTTTGATGCCTACGCTACCAATTCTCCGCAACTCAATTCAGTTATCGCGATTATTACCACCTAGCACCAATGTAGATCGTGACTACATGTCTCTCGTACCTTATGTGAGTGTAGTTGGCAAAGATCATGTATGCGATGGCTTGTACTCACCGCATCTTTCACAAGCAAATGTTGTTAGTAAGTATATGGCAAATCTCAAGCCGCTTGCCGGTTGCTTTTGACTTTATGCTTTTGCGAACAATGGCACGTGCATGAGCAACGCGCACGGCGCTTTGATGCGCCCTTCCTTGTCAATCGGATCCTTTGACGAGAACCCATTCTTCCTTGGGAGGAGGCCGACGGGTTGAAGCGCCAGAGTTTGTTGACGCTTTGATCATGTGAGTTCGCCCGATAATGAACTCCATCCGCCGACTCGTGAGCCATGAATCGACCGCCATCTTTGACGCCGCCTTTGGCGAGCTCTTCACGACCGGGTTGAGATCTTGTTGAGAGGGAAATCGCCTCGCCGCAGTTTAACAAGAACGAACCTCCTCTTAAGAGATGACATCCTCCGATGTTTGCGGGTGAGGAGGACTTCGATGTGGAAGAGGAGAGATACTCTTCAATTTGGCTTGATCGAAGAAGTAGTCTAGCCCATCAACCATGAGGTCGGCTCGATCGCCGCAAGGTCATGACACAACGATCTCGGCTCGAGACCGCTGGCTCCCATCGTGGTCGCCATCGTGTTTGGGTCGAAGTTGATTTCTTTGTAAAACTTGAGAAAATTACACTTTTGGTTCTCGCCACAATGAAAATTAAATAACTCTCACAAACTCGAACAAAAGACGCTACAGTGTAGATCTCTTGTTTTTGTGGGACTTTGCTCGTGTCGGGACGCCGAATCCGTGGACCACCGAAAATGATCATCGAATCGACGGTTTAGTTGATGCTTCGCAAAGGAAACAAGAACTTCGGCAAATATCTTAGCAAGGTAAGATATCTACTCTTCTCAAGAATAAGTCAAGGCTTAAACTCGAGGAATCTCCGTGGATCGTGTTCTTGAACTCCCGAAGCTTGGATTTCTGATTTTTCCCTTTTCGATGGCCGACCCCCAAGTGAACGAGGGAGGGTATTTATAGTCTTTGGGAAACGCCCTCTTCGTAAACACAAGTGTCATAAGTGCAGAAATTTGCAGCGCCGCAGCTCGAGCCGCCGCCAAGCCGCCGCTAACGGGCGAGGTAGCCAGCGCCGCAGGCGTAAGATGGCTGCCTCGGCCGATCGACGAGGCGTTGTCGCCCCTCCACCGCCAGAACGGTTTTCTCGCTTTTAGGCATGATTAAATGCCCTAGAATTATGCCTAGTGGGCGATCTTCGTGTAACCGCCATTAACGAACCTCAACGCTCTCGCTGCTGATAAAGTCAAGTGGGCCCCACCAAAGATTGATTTAGACCCTTCGAGCTCATTTTAAGTATTCGGTGTCTCAGATTTGGCGAGACAAGTAAGTGTTCGCTAATCGCGAGACACATCAAGGTGTCTCGCTTATGGCGAGACACACACAAGTGTCTTGCTAACAATGAGACACATCAAGGTGTCTCGCCGCAGCCGAGACACATCAAGGTGTCTCGCCGCAGCCGAGACATCAAAGTGTCTCGCTAGTCGCGAGGCACACATAAGTGTCTCGCGACCGTAGCGACACAATCTTCCCTCAGATTGAGCTTTGAGATTTCGACGACGTTGTCCTTCGATCTTCTCATGATTTAGTCATATTTGAGGTTCTTCAGCAATTTTTGATGCCTACAGTTACCACTCCTCTGGCAACTCAATTCAGGTTATCAGCATTATTACCACCTAGCACCAATGTAGATCGTGACTACATGTCTCTGGTACCTTATGTGAGTGTAGTTGGCAGCATCATGTATGCGATGGCTTGTACTCGACCAGATCTTTCACAAGCAGTCAGTGTTGTTAGTAAGTATATGGCAAATCTCAGTAAAGAGCATTGGCAAGCTATAAAATGGATCCTTAGATACTTGAAGGGAAATTCAGGTATTGGCTTGGTATTTGATGGAGATAGTGGCGCAGATTGCATTGCTAATGGGTATGTTGATTCAGATTTTGTGGGTGATTTGGATAAGCGCAGATCGACTACAGATTATATTTTTACTCTTTCGAGAGATTCTATCTACTGGAGGTCAATGCTACAACCTACTATTGCATTGTCTACTACAGAGCCGGAGTTCATGACAGCTATAGAAGCCGTGAAGGAAGCAACATGATTGAGAGGATTTCTTGGTGAATTGGGAGTTGAGCAAGAAATTACTCTTGTTCATTGTGATAGTCAAAGTGCAATACACTTGGCTAAGCATCCAGTCTTCAATTCAAAATCAAAGCATATTGAGTTTGATATCACTTCATTATAGAGATTGCTGAGGAAGGTAAAGTAGTTTTGAATAAGATTGCCACCAAGAATAATCCGACAGATATGTTGACAAAGCCATTACCGGTAGCCAAGTTCAAGCTTTGCTTGGACTTGCTTCATGTCAAAGAATGTTGAGGCGCCGTAGGGTGCATTTGCAAGGGCGTCGATGAAACACTATTGAGAAAGTTAAGAACTCATTCAGGATTTTGAGTCAAGGTGGAGATTTATTAAAATTGTGCCTCAAAATCCTTCGAATGTTGATTTCAGCCAATGGATCATTGATGGTCACGAGGACACCATCGATGGTCACTTTGATAATCGATGGTTTATAGTGAACAGTCAGAGAAAAATAAAATTATGATTTAGAACCATCGATGAACTACAGGGAACCATCGATGCACTGCAAGAGACTATCGATGGTCATGTTTCACCATCAATGGTAACGACGCTGATTTGCAATTTTAATGATTTAATCTCAGCCGTTCATTTTTCTTTTGATCTCCAACTTCTACCAAGTTTTATATACCTCTTTCCTGATCTATTGTGGTCTCCTATATAAAAATAGAGAGAGTTTAGATTAAAAAAAATTATCAGAATAGGAGGGTTTGAAAAGGAGAGTTTGAGGGTTTAGGCATTGCCTTGTTCTTGTACTTCTTTCTCTTTTGATAGTGGAATTTCTCTGACGCCTCTACCATGGACGTAGCCCAAATTGGGTGAACCACGTAAATCTCTGTGTTTGCAATTGCTTGTCGTTTATTCTTGTGCTTGTTCTTCGCAATTATTTTCGCTTTATTGTGTACTTGTTCTAACAATTTGGACTATAGTTGAAGTTTCAATTTTCAATTCAAATATGTAAGTAATATGTTAGCTGACTTGATAGTAAAAGTTGTCATTTTTAGAAGACATGCTCGAATTTGGACTTTTGTCAAGCATATGCATAAAGCAGAATTAGTTGACTTGAGGGAAAAAAATATCTATACAGTGGTTACGATATTGGTCCAAACGATCATAATCCCACTAAAACCAAACACTAGTATGCTCTATTTAATTTAAAGTTAGTTTGAATTTTAGTCCGCGTGAAAATAAACATTGAACTTGACTAGAATAGTCCTAGGATAACATAGTCTAAGAACCATAGTCTGGGGGCTAGTACCCTCCAGTCCCAGGATAAACAATTAAATGTGGCCAAGTGTCTACATGTTTTCTTATAGGATAGTGAGACATGTGGATACTTATGATATGACATATGTCAAATTTTTATAACTTTATGATATGATGACACATATCAATTTTTTGTGTCTTTAAGAGTTCCACAAATTTCTCTTTATATATAAAGGAGGGATATCCAGTAAGTTTATGAGTACATGATCTTTCAATATAAGAAATGTATAGAATCGAGTAAGTGGTCTACGCGTATTTGCCTCTACAGGTTTATTCAAAATTCTTTATTTTCCTCCCTTCCTTTCATTGCTTCCTCATTAAATCTGATAAACTGATGTCTTCTGATAGTTTTACTGTAAATTTTACACAATCAATGTATCTTTTGAAGCAATTTCATATCAATCTTGGTAAAATTCTATAATGTTTTTTGGAAACTTTCAAAACCAGGGAGGATTAGGATTAGGGGCAAGTAGTCGGTTTGGTTGGATTTGAGGCATTTTGACAAAACCAAATAGAGCCATTCTATATTCAAAACCGAACCAAATTGAGTGAAATTAGTTTGGTTGGTTCGGTTTGGTTTATTCAGTTCTAGATTAGACTAGTTTAATTAAGGGAAAAAGGCTATTTTGATCCAAAATAAAGACACCTGTTAGGAAATTGGCACAAGAAAAATGCATATATACAAATTAATTGAAATAATAAATACTTTAAGGAAAAGATAAAAAAAAAATAGTGGATTAACGAAAGGGAATAAATGTATAGTTTTGACAAATAAGAAAGCGCCCAGTTCGGTAAGTTTGGGTTAAAATTTTCTCAAACCAAACCGACCTATGCATGTTATGAAATCGAACCAAACCGCTAAATTCAATCAGTTAGGACTGAGCACAATACGACCAAAACTGATAAAACCAATTGAACCATCCAATTTTTTATGGTTCGGCACAGTTTTGATAATGTTTTCGGTTCGGGTCGGATTAAGCTTATATAAATTGGTAGGACCGAACCGGCCGACTCCATTTGAAGACTCAAAATTTAACTCCGCATTCTAACTCTTAGTGCGGCCCACCTAAATTCACCATGTGAACACCTCTCTTCCCAACTCTCTATGGCCCACACAGTGCACCCATTTCAAGTTCCCAAATAAAACCCATTCCAACAAATTGCAAGCTGTCCCCCACAATTCATTAAATGAAGAGAGAGAAGGAGCTCTCCTTCATCCCCATGCGGCTACACATAAATGCCAAAACCCACTGCCATAACTCAACTCCTTAAATCACCTCTATTTCGTTATCTTTCAAACTTAATCTTTATTTTCTCTAATTTTCATTCTATATTTTCTTCTTTTATTTGATTCGATTGCGAGGGCTTCCACCTGCTGGTTTGCAGGGGTAGTGCTCGTTAGTTGCTAGTTAATGGTGGCCTTGTGCCACTAAGTTCATAACTTCATTGTTCATAAATCTCTAAGCATGGAGCTACTCGTTGTTGCAAACCGAAAAAATTGCACTGCATCGACCCGAACCGAATCACATCAGTTCGGGTAGGTTTCCCTTAGAGCATTGGTGCAATTCGGTTGTCATTGTTTAGTCGAAACCCGACCGACCGACTGACTGAATGCTTAAGCCTACAATCAGTTCAATTGGTTGAGTTGGCTAGTAACGTAATGCGGAAGTAGTAAATCTCGGAATCCACCAAGGGTTATTTTTTGAATCCACAGAGAGCGATCTTCGAATCCACGAAGAACTTCTAATCCATGAAGAAAATATAATAACGAGGAAATTTTATTGATGAAAAGTTATCTAATACCATGAGGTTTACACTCCTTCTTAAATAGAAAAACAAAGCCTACTCTTAATAAGAACAGAATTCCTAAAAGAAAAAAAAAAATTTAAAACTACCTAAAAGACTCTTTATAATACAGAAACACATCAGTCCAAATTGAATCAAAATTAATTTTGTTTCTTAATCTAAATTGACTCTAACTTTATTACTAAAAATAAACTCAAATCTGCTTATTTTCGGATTTCAGCCAAAACCAGGTATTACTGATGTACGATATTTAACGGACTATTTCATGGAGAAGCATATCAATCACTAGCTAAATACGGATATTAACACAGCGCGAAAGTAATAAACCTCAGAATCCACCAAGGGTTGTTCTTTGAATCAACAAAGAGCGATCTTCGAATCCACGAAGAAAATATAATAAAGAGGAAATTGTATTGATTAAAAATTATCTAATATCATGAGGTTTAGAATCCTTCTTCTTAAATAGAAAAACAAAGCCTACTCCTAATAAGAACGTAATTCCTAAAAAAGAAATAATTTAAAACTACCTAAAAGACCCTCTATAATAAAGGAAATAAATTAGTCCAAATTGAATCAAAATTAATTTTGTTTCTTAATCTAAATTGACTCGACTTTATTACTAAAAATAAACTCAAAACCTAATTATTTTCAGATTTCAGCCAAAACTGGGTATTACTAATAAGATTTTAAAAATCTAACAATCTAGTTGGCTCCGTTTCATCGAGATAGATAATTTACATATATAATATGTAGATAATTTACATATATAATATGTCGAATCACTTTCGGGTTGAAAGATATGATCAATTTTCTTTACGCCAATAATATGTATGTATAATGATTTAGCTCGTGATTGACCCGCTCCTTCATGAAATTATCCGTTAAACATCCGACATTAATTACTGATGAGATTTTAAAAATTTGACAATTTGGTTGGCTCCGTCTCGTCGAGATAGGCGATTTACATATATAATATGTCAGAATCAGCCTTTCGGGTTGAAAGATATGATCAATTTTCTTTACGTCAATAATATGTATGTATACGTATTTAGCTCGTGATTGGCCCACTCCTCCATGAAATTATCTGTTAAACGTCCTACATCAGTTTGAACCGATTAATCCTCACCCCTGATTAGGACAACCGCCTATGACAATAGAGGATTCAAGTTACAAAAAAATTATAGAATAAACACTTTCCTCATTTCAGCTGTTATGATTACTGTTTCTACAAGAAAACGAGTCTTCTTGTAAAAAACTTTTAGGAAAACTACATTTCCTCAATGTTTACTAGATCAACATAATAAAATAAGTATCTTAATCTGGTGCATGTGAATTGGATGAAGCTTGACACCTCTTATTTTAGTTTCTAGTCAATAAGAAAGCTTTCCGATCTAAAATGACTTTGAGTTTGAATCTGCTTTCCCATCTATAGTTCAATATGCTTACCCAGCATCTTGCTCTGATCACACCCCTATCATTTTAGATTCAGGAGGGCCTTTTCCTGAATATTTTTTCAGATTTGAGAAAACTTGGTTATCTCACTCTTCTTTCAAAGATTTTGTCCAGTCATGCTGGTTATCCTTCTCCTGCAATGGAAGTCCTATGGTTATCTTTAAATCAAAGCTTCATCTCCTAAAAAGGAGAATCAAATGGTGGAGAAAAAATATTTTTGGGTCTGTCACTATGACCAAGAAACAAACTCTCTCCTCTATTCAAGTCCTTGACATCATCCCAGAAGCTAGGCCTCTCTCTAATTCAGAGATAGCTCTTAGATTAGATCTTTCATCCAAACTCCATTCAATTGCCTCCCTGGAAGAGACATATTGGAGATAAAGGTCTAGGATCACATGGTTGAAAGAAGGTGATAACAACACCTCATTTTTCCATAAATCAGCCTCTTCTAATAGGAGAAGAAATTTCATTCCCTCTATCATGCATAATGATACCCTTATCTATTCAGAACAAGAGAAAAAGAAATGCTTCCATAATTTCTTCGCAAATTTGTTCTCTAATTCATCTCCATCTCATCTGAGTGTAGATTGGTCATATCTCTACCCTAACCAGGTTCAGGGTCTGGGGTCCCTTGATGTCATTTTTTCTTTAGAAGAGATCGAATTAGCTGTATTTGGTCTACATCCTAATAAGTGTCCTGGGCCAGATGGTTTCTCAATTTTTTTCTACCAAGAATTCTGGGAGCTTTTAAAATATGACATCTTATCAGTCTTCAACTATCTCTTTATGGATGCTTCCCCCCTTCATGATATCAACTTTTCTCACATTTCTCTTGTTCCCAAAATAGATGGAGCCAACCTAGTAAAAGACTTTAGACCAATAAGTCTTCTTAATGGTTTCTTTAAAATTTTTACTAAAGTCCTAACTAATAGGTTGGCTCCTCTATTACCATATCTTGTTGACTCCTCCCAGTCTGCTTTTCAGAGTGGTAAATCTACCTTAGACTCTTGTGCTCTTGCACATGAACTCCTCTACCACTATGCCTCCAAACATAAGGATGTTTGTATGATCAAGATCGATTTCATGAAAGCCTTTGATTGTGTTAGTTGGTCTTTCATCTTGGATCTTCTACAAGCAAGGGGTTTTGGTCCTAAATGGTGTTCCTGGATTAAGGAAATTCTTTTTTCCTCGAAGTCTGCCATATTAGTGAATGGCTCCCCTACAAAATCTTCCAATGCTCTAGGGGGCTGAAACAAGGTGATCCTTTATCCCCAATGCTACTTATTATAGCAGTGGATATTCTCAATAAAATGTTGATCTCCAGTGTCAATTGCGGGGATCTTTCAGAATTACACCTCAAAGGGAAATTGAATGATATCAGATTCCTGCAAATTGCTGATGATACAATCATCATGTGTAGAGCCACTATCCATGACCTATCTCTCCTCAAATACAGTTTCTATTTATTTGAGGGAATTTCAGGTTTAAGTATTAACTATGCCAAATCAGACCTCTATTACTTTGGTAAATCATCTACCAAAGGAGCTTATCTTGCAAACATCCTCAGCTGTAAGCAATCTTTTCCTCCTTTCAAATACTTGGGGATCCCTCTTAAAAAGGGCTCTCTAAACAAGTTTGATTGGCAGCCTCTCATTGATAAATTTTCCAAAAGGCTTGCCATATGGAAAAGTAAACTTCTATCCATTGGAGGACGTTTGACTCTTGTTAATTCGGTTCTTACCTCTCTTCCTTTGTACTACCTGTCTTTTTTCAAGTTAACAAAATGGTTAATCAAAGCTACGGATAAAATTAGAAGGAATTTCTTAGGGGGGGGGGGTACAGATTCAATCTCCTCTTGTAGAGCTCTTGTCAGGTGGAGATTGGTATGTAAACCTAAGAAAGAGGGAGGTTTGGGTATTCTAAACCTCTCTGACTTTAATCTCTCTCTCCTCTCTAAATGGATGTGGAAGATCCTTCGGGGAAAATCCCTTCTAAGTGAGGTTCTTTCATCTATCTACTCCTCTAGTCTGCCTAACCCTAGTTGCACACCACCTGGACTTTCTGTTTCTAAATTTTGGCGAGATGTTTATTCTAACAGCCTAGCTTTTAAGAGTCTGATCCAATGGAAATTAGGTGATGGGACTTGTCCTAGATTTTGGGAAGATAAATGGTCTGGCCATAATACCCTGGCTTCTCTCTTCCCTTCAGTCCACAACCTGGCATTCTCAGTCAATGCCAGTGTTAGATCTCAAGGCTTCATCCATCAGGGTCAATGGAGATGACACCCTTTGATTAGAAGACCTATTTACATATCAGACAAGGAAGAAGTTAATAACATGCACCAATATCTATCAGCTTTCAACCCGTGCAATTACAGTGGTCAAGATGAAGTCTGGTGGCCTCACCACAAATCACTCTCTTTCTCTGTCAAGTCTTTATACAACATTCTTAACAGCAGCGGCATTGTGTTTAGATGCTCTAATTTCATTTGGAAATCTTGTATTCCCCTGAAAGTCAAAATTTTCGTGTGGCTAATATTTAAGAGGAAGTTGAATACCAAGGTTAACCTAACACACAAGGGATGGACAGGGGACACCTCATGTTCTCTTTGTAGTGAGATGCCTGAAGATGATGATCAGTTATTCTTAAACTGCAAATTTGCTAAGGAGGTATGGTCTCTTTTCTTGCCTTTTTTTAATATTGCTAACCTCCCTAATGATTGCAGTGAGATTTTGGAGTCTTATGATTCTTTCCTGAGTGATAAAGACAACAAAGATTTATGGTTGATTGTCTTTCCCACATTATGTTGGTGTCTATGGAGAGCAAGAAACAATTCTATTTTCAAGCAAATAACTCCACCCACTTCATCCTTTTGTGGACAGGGAATTCTACAACAAAGCGGGGTAGTAGGATCAAGGACCTGGTGGCTAAGAGGGAATTTGCAAGACTGATACTACAGGAGGACTCTTCGGTCGACGTAGCCACTGTAGAGGATAATTTTTAGAAGCAGTGATGAATAGTTTACAATCTTTTGAGAACACTTTGTAGTCCCTATGTTTCTTCTTCTTTGTTTTACTACTATGGTTGTGTAAATGAGCTCATGTGAGCTTGGTAACTTTGTAACCTTTTGGACCTCCGTAGTGTTATTGTGTGGACTAACTATCTTCGGTTAGTTTTAATGAAATGTCTATAACTATAGTAATAGGTGACGGCTATGGTCCTCTCCCTATTCTTAGTATGAATCATTTCATTGATACTAACCACGGCAACCGCACAATGATATCTACTTTTTTGTCTATATATATACATATATGAATAGGGCATTGAGCTCTATTTTCCTAAATAATTTCAACTTCTATTCCAAGCAAAACTAGTTATTAATCATGCGCTTGGAGAGCTAAAAGGATCAATATCTCGCTTATAGAATGCACGTATCTTTTTGAAGGAGTGAGTCTCAATAATAACAAATCACTATTTAAAAAAAAGGGTAAATTAACACTAAACCCCCAAGAACTCTCAGCTTTTTGTAGTAAACCCCAACAACTTTCAAAATTGCAATAAACCTTCAATAACTTTTGGAATTGCAGAAAACCCCAAATAAGTTTCCGCATTTTTAGTTTGCAGTTAACTCCCATAAATTTTAACCAAAAAGAAAATGAATAAATAAATAAAAAGGCATTTTGAAAGTTATTGGGGGGTTTAGTGTAATTTACCCGAAAGTTATTGGGGGGTTTTCTGCAAAAGTTATTGAGAGATTATTGCGATTTTTTTAAAGTGTTGGGTATTTACTACAAAAAATTGAAAGTTCTTAGGGTGTTTAGTTTGTTTTACCCTAAAAAAAAACCATTGACACTGCCTGTTCTTTCAGAAAAAAAGAACTTGTGAATAGAACATCTGAAGTTCAACAAAAGCTTTTGCTCTTCTACATTGGTTGATTTGGTACCTTTTCTTGAAGGCATCAAATTTGCCTCCTTTCTTTTATTGATCTTCTAAATTCTAATACCTAATTTCTTTTTAAAATACCCAAGCTAGTCATAAGTTAAGTTTGACTTATTCAATTTATTATATATTAAAATTTAATGAGAACATGTCAAATGGTTTTGTCTAGGAAAGAAGTTGATTGTTATAGAGGGTCAACAACATGCATGCAAGTCGTACTACAGGCAATGCATCATCCTTTTATTTACTAGCATTATCGTCAATAAACTTTTCTTAGACAAAAATTTAGGCCTTTTATCATGATTAAAATACATAGAAGTTATTTCACTTGTCTGTTTTTCTAATAGTAAATTCTTAAAACTTGATTTGACCAGCATCTAAACTATGATAAACTCTTGTTCTTTTCAATGATATATGTGGTAACTGTCAAGTGGTTAATTACGAAAACGACCACTCTTTAAAAATGACTTCACAAATTGGAAAAAAAAAACATTTTTTTACTGAAGGACAACTGTTTTCTATAAACTCAACAAAATGAGAAATTGGCCGTCCATAATTTTTATGTCTAGTAATTATAAATATTCTTGGAGAAAATCAACAGTACCAATTTAGCAAGTTCTTATGCATGCACATACGTTATGCAATTATAACTCTCAGGGAATGAGTCAATAGTAGTATTACTCCAAGAAAAAATATAAATTTATTTGAATCATTGACACTACCACCTAATCCTTCTTAAAAGAAGATTTTCATATTTGAAAAAGGATGGTTAACAACTTTGAACTTATTAATCAGAGTTTAGTTTTAGCTCACATTGATCTGTACCTTCACTTTGGTTGTTGATTGCTTACATCATTTTGTATATTATTCTTCTTAAGTTTCAACATTTCTTGCCATTGCTTACGTTTAGCTTTACAAGACTAGAACAACGCAACTGTATTAGTTATAGAACAATTTAGTTTTTGGGGTACATTTCTTTGTCATGAGTCACTGATAGCAGTTTAAAAAAGGAGGTGTATTTTATTTAATATATACCAAATTCACGTAGATGTGTTTATTTACTCTCATACAACTTTTACGATTTAGCTTCTGAATAAGTCCACCAATAATGATACATATACACAATACATACTTGGTTTGGTTAGTTAAGGTGTCGTTTCCCAGCTTTTAATTCTTGCTCAATCCTAAAAGATCCATGCTTTCTGAAGAATACCACAGATGCAGTCTTTTAAATTGATTAATTTTTTCCCAGAAATTATAAAAAATTGGTATTACAAATATGTACTAGAACCCTTTTCTATGTATAATGAATGATGTCCAAAATTGATATTATACAAGTCAAAAGAAGAGCATGAGCAAACTCTCCAAGGTAGATATATGCTTGCTTTTATTTTGATTTTTGTAGAACAATGGCTGAATGTCCAAAAGGCACTCGACCAAAGAAAAAAAGAAAAGAAAAGAAAAAGAAAGATAATGTAGCCCAAATTATAGGAATTTTTAAATTTACTCTCCAAATCATTGTAACTTTAGACTTGCACTTCAAATTGTTTCTTTGTTTCAAATTTGCCCTTCAAATTAAATGACAAAGAATCTACTTAGAACATTCTATTAAAATGCTAAAGAATTTTAAAAAATACATAATCTACCCCTTAACAGGTTAATTTAATTTAAAGATTGTCAATATGATGCGGAGGCAATAAGTGATATTTTTGGAAGAAATCTGATCATGCGAAAGCGGGATGATTGAAACAAAAAAGTAAATTCAGACAGATTCTAAGATGCAACTTTGGAGGATCATATCTTTTGACTCGCTCTATAGCATCTTTATTTTTTTTGAGGATAAAAATAGGGCAAGATGCCCTATTCAAAAGTTGTATATATATAAGAGAGCAAAAACAAGAACCTAAAATATACAAGAACCAAAAGTAAGATCAAAGACCTAAGAAGTGGATGAGGGATTGGGCCATGGCCGTCACCTCAAACCAATCTTAGACCCTTAATCTAACAGTTAGTTTTCTAATTACAAGGATAAAGCTGTAACACTAACAGCTAACAGAAAACAAAAACGCCTATAGATAGGTCACCCAAAAAACAGAGTATCTATCACAAAGTCTTTAAAACTGAGCAAACTACCATCACCCTAGATCTTCACTACTACTAAGGAGCTCTTCGATCCTCTTGTCTTCAATGATTTTCTTCAGCTTGATAGCTTTTTTATGGCGCGAGCTACCTGTCCAGAAACTCAAGAAATAGGCAACATTAGCTGCCAATTTTGATGTGTCTCTCAACTCTTCTTTAAAGACTTTGTTGTTCCTTTCTCTCCACAAACACCAACAGAGTGTAGGAAAAAGAATAGACCAAAGTTTACGATTATTCTTGTCCAAGATAAACTCACCATTGGAGTATAACATATAGAACACATCATAGTTAAGATGAGAGATACCCAGTTTAGGTAGAAAGAATGACCAAAGGCTGCGAGCATACTAACAGTTGATGAACAAATGGTTCGCTTATTCCTCTATTTCATTACAAACAGGGCATAATGGATTGCCATCCCAATCTTTCTTGAGCAAACTATCCTTTGTTTGTAGTTTGTTCTTGGATAAGCACCAGAAAAAGATCTTTACTTTTAGAGGAATATAGCTGCCCCAAATAAGCTGATATAGAGTAGAACTAGTACCACTAGAGTTCAGAAAATAATATAAAGACTTCACTGTGAACAAATTATTCTTGGTAAAAGGCCAAGAAGGAGAATCCAGAGAATTCGAAGTAGTTGGTGCAGACATAAGCAGCTCATACATTACTTCAACTTGCTAATTTTCAGATGTGGAGATAGCTCTCCTGATAACATGTTTCCAAGTCCAAGTAGTACCTCTTAACATACCCTGGGAAGTGACTGTGACATTGGTGGAGAAGTCAAGACCATATGCCTCTGGACATAGACTAGCTAGGGAGAAATTACCTAACCACTTGTCTTCCCAAAATCTGATCCTAGAACCCTCCCAAAGACTCCATGTTACCGTACTTCTCATGGCTAAGCTAACAGAGACAGCATCATGCCAAAATTTAGATACAGTTCTAGAGGGTGGTGTACAAAAAAGAGGTGAATTATGATGACTATAGAGAGTAGAAACTGTTTTTCCCACAAAAGAGTCGAAGCTCAGAACTTTCCATACCCATTTAGATAACAGAGCATGATTGAAATTTGCCAGATTAAGAACCCCTAAGCCCCCTTCTTTTTTAGACTTACAGATAGTATTCCAATTCTCCAAAGCTTTCCCTAAACTAACACAAGAAGTCACTCCCCAAAGGAAATTGCGACGCAATTTATCTATGGATCTAACTACCCAACTAGGTAATTTGAAGAAGGACATATAGTGAAGAGGGAGGGAAGATAAAACAGAATTAACCAAGATAAGTCTACCTCCAATTGACAAAGATTTACTTTTCCAAATTGAGAGTTTATGGGAATATGAATCAAGGAGAGGCTGCCAATCCTGTTTAGAAAGAGAACCAGGCTTTAAGGTGAGTCCAAGGTATTTGAAGGGAAAAGTCTCGAGAGAGCATTGCATGGCCTTAGCAAATGAGGCACCTCTCCCTAGATGTTTACCACAATAATAGAGAGATGTTTTGGCATAATTGATGCTAAGACCAGTGATGTCCTCAAAGAGATAGAAAATTGTTTTGAGGTTAGAGATGTCTGAAAAGGAGGCCCTACAAAAGACAAGAGTGTCGTCTGCAAATTGCAAAGATCGGATATGATTCAAAGGACCCTTAAGGTGGAGTTCAGATAGATCGCCAGCATTAACACTATCAGAAAGAAATTTATTAAGAACATTGGCTACAAGAATAAACAGCATTGGTGATAAAGGATCCCCCTATTTCAGATCATGACCACATTTGAAGTATTTAGTAGGAGAGCCATTAACAAGAATAGATGACTTTGAAGAGCTAAGAATGTATTTTACCCAGGAACACCATCTTGGACCAAAGCCCCTAGCCTTTAAAAGATCAAGAACAAAAGACCAACTCACACAATCAAAAGCCTTCATAAAATCTATATTGAAAATGCAAATTACCCTTTTCTTAGAATAACAGTTATGGATCATTTCGCTAGCAAGGATAGCTGAGTCAAGAGTAGATTTTCTAGCTTGAAAAGCAGATTGAGATTGATCCACCAAAGAAGAAAGGAGAGGAGCTAACCTGTTAGCTAAGATCTTTATAAAAATTTTGAAAATACCATTGAGAAGAGTGATTGGTCTAAAATCTTTAATCCTATTGGCTCCATCAACTTTAGGGATAAGAGTGACAAAAGAATAGTTGATAGAATGAAGAGAGAAGGCATCTAAAAAAATACTATTAAAGATGGAGAAAATTTCATCTTTAATTGACTCCCAAAAGAGTTGGTAGAAAAGAATAGGAAAGCCATCTGGTCCAGGTGACTTATCAGGATGGAGATCAAACACCGCTTTCTTAATCTCTTCAGAAGAGAAAGGTTCATCTAGCAGAGAAAGAGAGTCTATGCTAGAAGGATACATGTATTCCCAATCCAGAGAAAAGGAGGAAGGGGCAGAGGTTTGGAACAGCGATGAAAAGTAAGAGAGAAAAGCATCTCTGATGTCACCTTCTGAGGAGAGGAGACAATCATTGTGCACAAGGGAGGGGATGAAATTTCTACGCCTTTTAGCTAATGCAGATTTGTGGAAAAAACTAGAATTAGAATCTTCCTCCTTAAGCCAATGAGTCTTAGAGGGTTGTTTCCAGTAAACTTCCTCAGTTCTAGAAATATCAAAGAGTTTAGATTTGAGGTTGATACACTGACTAAACTCAGATTGTGAAAGAGGTCAAATTTCTTCAAGGAGAGGTAAGGAGTCAATATCAGAGAGAATTTTTTTTGTAGAACCCTCAATAGACCCAAAGATATATCTTTTCCACCATTTAAGTCTTCTTTTTAGAATCTTTAGTTTAGTAGAAAAATATTTCAAAGGAGACCCTTGACAGACAAAGGATAGCCAGCATTCCGACACAAAAGAAGAGAAAGAAGTGTGAGACACCCATGATTTTTCAAACCTAAAGAGAGGGATAGGTTTAAGGCAAGAAGAATCTAAAATAATGGGACAATGATCAGAGCACGCAGATGGATATGAGTATTGCACCAAGGATGGAAATTTGGATTCCAAATCATTAGAAATAAGAAAATGATCAAGTTTGGCAAGAACAGGGTCGACTCTCAAGTTAGACCATGTGAAAGTTCTACCATTCAGAGGGAGATCAATAAGAGAAAGATTATTTACCAGATTCTTAAATTTGAGAATGTCTCGATGAGACCCTATACGGCCACTCCTTTCAGAGGCATAAAGGGTAACATTAAACTCCCCACAGAGGACCCAAGGGTAAGAAAACAGACTATAGGCTCTTTCAAGTTCCCACCAATAAACATCTTTATCCTCTTTATCTAAAGGAGCATAGACAGTTGTAACCATAAATTTCTAATTGAGTGATTTATGGATGAGAATGACAGTAATAGAGAAAATACCAATGTAAGACTCACAAACATCAAACATAGATTCATTCCGTCCCAAAAGAACACCACCTCTAGAATTAGATACATCTAGACTCAACCATGATGAAATTCTATTGCTACCTAAGCTTTTGAGGGTGTATGGTCTAACAGAGCTAAGTTTGGACTCTTGAATGCAAACAATGTCAAGAATAGCATAGGAAATACCATCTCTAACTAATCTACATTTGATAGGGTCGTTTAGACCTCTAACATTCCAGGATCCTATCTTCATGGAAAAAGAAACTATCACCCACATTGATCAAGGGGAAGATAAGGAAATCCTTAGACGTCCTCACCTCTCTCCACCTCCAGAGACTTGAGTTTAAGGATACCTTCCCTTGGGATAGGTTCCTTCAGACCACAGTTAACAGAGATAGAAGTGATATCCACTATAGATTTATCATTAATAAGAAGCGGTAAAGTAGCGAACAAAGAGGACTTACCCCTCTTAGCTAAAGAACCCCTTGACCGAGATGCCGCCAAAAATTGTCGATACTTCTTGGCACTAATTGGCTTACTGACGAGCCTTGATCTCCTAATAGCATTTTACTTTTTAGCTTTAACAAACTGTTCAAATCCTAGAGGTATTGAAACTGAGTTCGAGCCTGCTTTTGCTGACCCAGTCTTCGAGTCAGATGATGAGTCATATGGCAAAGTCCTCGCGGGAGTTTCTCGCTGACGAGGCAAATTTGAACCTCCTACACCTTGAATCATCAAGAATTCCTCCCACTGATTACGTTCCACCGTTAGTGTGTTTCCATTCCAGTAAACTTCAATCAGATCCGAAATGTGGTAGCAGCTATTAACGGATGAATAGGAGGCATGGCGATATGGTTACGTGGTGATTTGATATGGAAATCTAAACTTTCCTTTGATGACTCCGCTGATCCTGCTCTTTTAGAATTTGAATTTTGGGAAATTACCAATTTACCCTTGGACCTATCATCTCCTACAGCTGCATCTCCGGTGATCATCAACAGCTGAACAACTTCTTCCTCTTCTGAACCTCGATCAACCTTGCCCGATGATGAAGATTCTTCCCCCTCCCACTTGAGCACATGCTCTCAGACTTCATATTTGTTGTCGAAGTCCTTCTCCTTAACTGGTTTTCTGATAGCCTTAAATGTAGCCCAACCCTCTAGCAGAGTGTTATTGAAAGGTGAACGGCTGCGAAAATGAATCTCTGCAGAAATGAGAGATAGGTCCCTGACTTTAAGAAGCACTTTACAGTTAGAGAAGTGATTTCTAAATGAGACGTCATTCGGGCAAGATATACACTCTCCTGTAGGCATTAAAAATTGCTTATCAGTACCCGAGCGAGACTCGTGACGGTGGGCCGACAACCGACGACCCATCCGACAACGCGACCTAGAACTGCTGACGACGTGATTACGCCGCAAAACGCATAAAGCGAGTCGACGAACGCATGAAGTGAGTCGGCAAGGCGTACGAGTCAACGAAACGACGTATCGTGGAATAAACCCGATGACGAAGTTTGACGAGGCGAGTTGACTAAACTCAAACGCCAACGAGACGGAATCAACCGTACTTAGTCCGTCAACGCAAACGAGCCGATTGAACTCTGAAAGTTGATCGGATACGGACTCAAACACAACAGCGACATCACCAGAGGAAAATTACGCCGGAATACAGGTAAACGGCGGAGCAAAACGGGTAAACCGAGGTCACAATGAAAACGAGGCGACTCGGCTATGTTGACTGAGGTGACTTGGCCAACATAGCCGAGGTGGCTCGGCCATCATGGCCGAGCCACCTGCACACCCCCCCGATGCTATAAATAGGGGGGGGGTCTCCTTCAGCTCAAGGGGGGAACTTTTGGATCTCTTGGAAGAACTCGCTAGAGCCCTGCAGACCCGGATTTTTGAAGTTCTGAAGATCAAGACTTCGGCACAGGTTCGGGCATTGATCAAGAGAAGAGACGAGATCCAGATCTCGAGGAGTTCGCTATGCCGACTACACAAAGAAGGTAGAGAATCCACCGAGCCCACCGTCTAGGTCGATTTATGGGTTACCCTCTAGGCTAAGCTTCGTCTTAGTCTCAGGGTGAGCGTGTGATTTCTCCTAGTAGATCTCACCCGCTCCGGTGATCACCTCCTTCGTGAGTCGATCCCCGTCGGTGTCTTACTTCCTTCGTGAAATAAGCACTCTAGATCCGCAGATCTCGTATCTAGATCTCCACTCGGATCGGGATTACGCGGTGGTCCACGGACATAAAAAGTCCCCGGCACAGGCAAAGAACCCACACGAGCGAGGATCCGATAAACGGGTCCCGCGTTTGTTCTAAAAGGATTAAAAAAGTTGTAATCTTTTTTGATTTTCATTGTAAGCCTTATAAAAAGGTGATATTCTTTGAATTTTATTGTAGGCGACTGAAGCTGTAACAAGTTCAAATCAATAACAATCGAAACAACTTTCCCCGTGAACAAGCTGGCGACCACAGTGGGAGCCACCGGCCTCAGATCGGAGGTCATCGTGCTGCAACCGCGGATCCCTATCCCGGTGGAGGAAGAGGTCGAGTTCGAGTTCGACCAGAAGAAGTTCGAGGAGTATCTATCTTCGTCCTCCAGATCCAGTTCTCCCCGCCGCTCCAAGAAGGTCTCCGCTGCAAGGAGAACCCGATGGGCCTCCGATGTATAGCCCCAGGATGGCGAGTCCAACCTCGCGCATAGAGAAGGAAATCCTTCGCCAAGTCCAGACTTTGACGGCGCCCGAGATGAACGCCAATGACGCGCCCGCACTCTCCAAGCGAGCCCGCCAAAGGCGACGACAAAGCATGGCGCATAAATATGCCAAAGCCATGCAATCCATGGATGGGATCCGCTATGAGGCGGATCTAAGATCCAGACTAACCCAGAGGCTTCAGCCTCAAGTGATCGACGGTCCATCCAAGCCGTCAACCAATGAGTGGGTCCGTGTCAAACGGAACCGCTCCACGCTTCAGGAGCGTATCCGGAAGCGCCGCGCACTCCTTGCGCAGGCACGAGCTTTGGTGCAGCAGGCTCGTGAATTGAAGAGGAAGGAGGTGGTGAAGAAACCGCCGACGTACCGCCAGGTTTGGAGACCCAAAGCTAACAGTACTCTGGCTTCAGCAGTCACGGCATCCAAGCCCAAGGTTGCCGACATCCCAGTTCCTGGCGCCTCAAATTCAGCGCCAAGACCTAAGTCTGATGACGCATTAAAGCCAAAGGCGCCCGCATCAACTATCAAGGATCGCTTGGGTCCTCTGAAGGAATCACGGGTCACTCCTCATACAGGAGGTTGCACCCGTTCCAAGAAGGATTGGAAGATTCCTGCAACCCCACCAACCGGACTAAAAATCAAAGTCCGAGAGTCCACCGAGACTTCACATAAGCGAAAGTCAAGGCGAGTCACTTTCGGTAGTTTCGGTGAAATAGGCCACTCTCGGAAGGAGACGTTTTCGTCTGATGACGACGATGTTATACCTGAGGGGTCATGCCGACGACGGCAGTTTCTCCCAGATCGACCGACGAAGCACTACCGCAAGCGTGGGGTACAAAGAAATCTCGAAGGGGCTCCCCTAAACTAACACGGTCATGCTTGTGCTCCAAGCTCATCAAGACAGTGCTCTCGGAGTGCAATTGCCATCAAGTAACCCCAGAAAGAGTATCGGTCTTCCAGAGGCTTAGCACCAACACGCCAAGACCTAGGTCAAGGCGATTCCGCAGAAGGATGACATCCCGAGAGGATGAATTGCCAAAGGTCACTAATAATATGACCAGCAAAGGGTCATCATCACGAGCTATCCCCAGCAAATCGCAACGGTTAACTCGTTTGCAGTCTGGAACTATCCGACGGTCCAATTACGACAAACTTCTGAGAGGGATACCCGCGGAGGATGATGCGTCGGATGTTGGCTCCGCAGTTGCCTCTGATAATATTGTATCTAGCGAAGGGTGCCCCCAAGAAGCGCTTATGATCAGTACAGATCAAGTGGCTAAAATGCTAGACGAAGCATTTACTAAACAGCGGGAAAACTTCAAGCTAGAGATGGATATGGCCATGCAGACGATGAGAGAAATGCATGACCAACAGATCCAAGCCTTGACAAAACATCGAGGTGAATCGAGTCAGCGCATCGATGTCAATCAAGATGACAGCGATTCAGACCAGGAGGAAGCACAAGAGGATGACAACCCTCCTTAACCACGCAACGCTGGGCATAATGTAGATGTTGTTGCTCATGAGAGCGAGAAGATCAAAGACCTCGAGAGCAAAATCAACTCATTGATTTCCGCTCAAGAGGTGAAGAAGACGGGTATTCCTTGCCCATACCCGAGGGAGTGGGAATCAATCCCGTACCCGTCTAAGTTTAACTTAATAAACTTCACACTGTTTGACGGGAAGGGTTCCCCGATGCAGCACTTGATTTATTTCAAGTCGCATCTCGGGGTTATTTCCGGCAATGAGCCCCTGATGGTTCGGTCATTCGTTGGCACCCTTCGTGGAGCTGCCTTCGATTGGTACCGCTGTCTTAAACAAGGGAGCATCAACAGCTGGGACGATATGGAGTCCCTGTTTCTCTCCAATTTCTTCGATGATGATACCGAAGTATCCATCGGAACGTTACTCGACGAGAAGCAGAAGGACGGAGAAACTGTGGATACCTTCGTCAAACGATTCCGGAACAAGACAATGAACTGCCGGGATCCGATAACAGAGGAGTTCATCCTCCAGACCTGCCACAACAACTTGTCGATAGACGTGCTCGAGGCAATGGGAACAGCACCGTCCAACACCTGGAAAGACTTGAAGGTGCGGGGTGAACAAGCCGAACGCTTCCTCAAGAGGAAGAAGGTGGAAAGAGGCCAGCCGACAGCGGAAGCCCCGAAACGTAACTTTGTCCCACGTGGCAAAGGGAAAGAGCAGGCCAGGACGGCAGTTACGAACCAAACGTTCCAACTCCAACCCCAGCAGCAGCAGCAGCAACAACAATGGGCGCCGCAACATGCACAATCGCAGTGGCAACCGGGGCCACAGAAATAGAAGGCCTCAGAGCCGAGATTCCCGAAGTCCTACTCCTTTAGGGAAGACTAGATTCCCGGTCTCTTCAAATATCTTGTGGAAAATAACAAGATCAAGCTCCCTCCGATTCAGAATCAGGAGGAAGCAAAGAGGACGAACGACCCAAAATCTGCGCACCTACAGGCGGTTCATCACCACTAAATCGTGTTTCGGCCTTAAGGATAAAATCCAGGCCTTAATCGACGTAGGGGTCATCACTATGAAGCCGTCCAAAGAAAAGAAGGTCGGAGCAAACGCGGTGTCCATAAGCTTTGGGTCAGTGCCATTAACATGGTTTGAACCTAAACCAATGGTCAAAGTCGCAATGAAGACGGTGAATGATGACCCACACAAGCAACACCAGAAAGGACTCGTATCGCATACGGCCCCGAATGGCGAAGTCCTGTGGGTCCACCCAGACCTGCTTGAAGATGATCAATGGGTAGCTTCTTCTTCATCCAAGAAAAAGTCAAAGCGGAAGGCAAAGGTATGCCATGCCACTTCCGATTACGGAGGAGATGGCGGTGGCGACATTCAATTTGTCCAGAAGGGAACACGAACCCACGCGAGGAGGCGGACACGTCTGAGATACAAGTACCCGGAAGTTCCTGATCCAAATGCTAAAACGCTGTCAGAGCTGGGGGTACCGATAACACCCCTCACTCGCACCGAAAAGGCACAACAACAGGCAGTTGCCAAAGAGACTATGGCAAAAGAGAAGTAGCCACAGGAAGTTTAGCTCCCGAAGCAGTCTCGCTTCAATCACCCGATTAGAAGAGATAAACCGGGAACTTCAAGCTCTCCGTACCGCTTTGACGTGATGGCACAATTAGCCAATATCCCCGCAAGGATCACTCTTTATGAGTTGTTGCGGTTGTCAAAAGAGACAAGAGAAGCTCTTCAAGAAGCCCTGGCCAATTCAGAATTCTTCCTCACCCAGATTAAGCCGAGTCCAGAAGAGTCAGCCCAACAATGCAACCTTGCGGCTAAGCACTTCCCCTGCATCACTTTTACAAAGGAGGATATGTAGACAAGGAATTCCAAGCACGATAGGCCGCTATACTTCACCGGGTATATTGGCTCTAGTGAAGTTAATCAGATCCAAGTCGATCCGAGTTCCGCTGTGAGCATCATGCCCCTGCGCCTCATGTATCACCTTAGAATCCCTGCCAGTAAGCTGGCATCAACAGGCACGGTGATCTACGGATTTAACACCAGCGAGTCTCGGCCGCTGGGTAAAATCCGGATAAAGTGCCAAATGGGGAACTTAAAGTCCGAAGTCACCTGCTATGTGATTGACGCAGAGACTTCCTATAACTTATTGTTGGGTCGACCTTGGATCCACAGTAACGTTATAGTTCCATCTACTCTTCATCAGTAACGTTATAGCTCTTGACAACAATCGTCGAAGAGGTGAAAAAACTGATAGAATCGGGTTTCATCAAGGAAATTCAACATCCTGATTGGGTGGCAAATATCGTCCCAGTCATGAAGAAGAATGGGTCAATCGAGAATCGTGTTGATTCTGAGACACGAATCTTTGCGAAAGATGACTTTTCTCTCCCAATCACTGATGTCATAGTTGACAATACGTGTGGGTTCGAAAGAATGTCATTCATGGATGGTTTTTCAGGTTACAATCAGATCAAAATGCACCCCGATGACGCCAAGCACACAGCGTTCAGAATGCCCATCGGTATATATTGCTACACGGTCATGCCGTTCGGCCTCAAAAATGCTGGCGCCACGTATCAATGAGCAATGACTAAGATTTTCCAGGATCATCTCCGAAAAACGGTCGAATGCTACGTCGACGACTTGGTCGTGAAAAGCTGTGACAAAGGAGATCACATCAAAGATCTTAGAACGGTATTCGAGCTCATGTGCACTCATCAACTAAAGATGAACCCTACCAAATCCTTCCTTGGGATGTCCAGTGGCAAGTTCCTCGGCTTCGTCGTCACCAACAAAGGAATCCATGTCGATCCTGATAAAGTGAAAGCGATTCAAGATTTGCAACCTCCAAGAAATCTGAGAGAACTCAGGGGGTTACAAGGGTGATTGGCGTACATCCGACGGTTCATATCGAACCTATCTGGGAAGTGCTAACCATTCTCAAAGTTGAATAAGAAGGGCGTGTCATTTATTTGGGACGACGCCTGCCAGAAGGCATTTGAAGAGATCAAATTGTATCTCGCTAAACCTCCTGTTCTTGTTGCACCGCGGTCGGGAAAACTGTTTCTAATTTACATCAAGGCAACGGATCACTCGTTAAGTGCTTTACTCCGCAGCGGGGCGGCGGCGGTCCGCGAGCGGCGATGTATTACAGGCGAACATTAGTGGTCTTTGAGTCTCGATACCTAATGGTCGAGAAGCAGTGCCTTGCATTAGTATTCGCGATTTAGAAAATGCGGCACTATTTAGTCGGACAGACGAGTTATGTTATCTCTAACGTAAATCCGGTCCGAATATTTATGACCGACCGGCCTCAATGAGTTGGCTTGGCTAAATGGGCCTTGATCTTGTCCCAATATGACTTGCACTTTAAACAACAAAAATCGGTCAAAGGACAAGCGATTTGCGATCTCTTGTCTGCCAACCCGACAACGGACGCAGTTGAGCTATATGATGATCTTCCGGATGAAGTCCACGAAGTCAACATTACATCGCACCAATAAATATGGCGATCGTACTTTGACGGAGCTCGAGCTACCAACGTGGCGAGTGCCCCCAGATGTTCTAAGATCTCCGCTGGGGTTGGGATCGTCTTAGTTTCCCCGGGGAATCATGTCATGCCCCGTGCTTATTCACTCACCCAACCTTGCTCTAATAATGTGGCCGAATACAACGCGCTACTTATCGGACTTAGTTTCGCCAAAGAGCCGGGGTCGAATATCTCGCCGCCGAGCCGGGTACCGATAACACCCTCACTGCGACCAAAAGGCACAACAATGTGCGCTTGCCAAAGAGACTATGGCAAAAGAGAAGTAGCCACAGAAGTTTAGCTCCCGGCAGCCTCGCTCAATCACCCGATTAGAAGAGATAAACCGAACTTCAAGCTCTCCGCACCGCTTTGACGGATGGCACAATTAGCCAATATCCCCGCAAGGATCACTTTATGAGTTGTTGCGGTTGTCAAAAGAGACAAGAGAAGCTCTTCAAGAAGCCCCGCCAATTCGTAATTCTTCCTCACCCGTGATTAAGCCGAGTCCGTAAGAGTCACCAACAATGCAACCTTGCTAAGCACTTCCATCACTTTTACAAAGGAGGATATGTAGACAAGGAATTCCAAGCACGATAGGCCGCTATACTTCACCGGTATATTGGCTCTAGTGAAGTTAATCGATCCAAGTCGATCCGAAGTTCACTGCGGAGCATCATGCCCTCGCTACCATGTATCACCTTAGAATCCCCGCCAAGAAGTCGGCATCAACAGCACGGATCTACGGATTTAACACCGAAGTCTACCGGGTAAAATCCGGATAAAGTGCCAAATGGGGAACTTAAAGTCCAAGTCACCGCTATGTGATTGACGCAGACTTCCTATAACTTATTGTTGGGTCGACCTTGGATCCACAAGAACGCTATAGTTCCATCTACTCTTCATCAAGAACGCTATAGTTCCATCTACTCTTCATCAAGAACGCTATAGTTCCATCTACTCTTCATCAAGAACGCTATAGTTCCATCTACTCTTCATCAAGAACGCTATAGTTCCATCTACTCTTCATCAAGAACGCTATAGTTCCATCTACTCTTCATCAAGAACGCTATAGTTCCATCTACTCTTCATCAAGAACGCTATAGTTCCATCTACTCTTCATCAAGAACGCTATAGTTCCATCTACTCTTCATCAAGAACGCTATAGTTCCATCTACTCTTCATCAAGAACGCTATAGTTCCATCTACTCTTCATCAAGAACGCTATAGTTCCATCTACTCTTCATCAAGAACGCTATAGTTCCATCTACTCTTCATCAAGAACGCTATAGTTCCATCTACTCTTCATCAAGAACGCTATAGTTCCATCTACTCTTCATCAAGAACGCTATAGTTCCATCTACTCTTCATCAAGAACGCTATAGTTCCATCTACTCTTCATCAAGAACGCTATAGTTCCATCTACTCTTCATCAAGAACGCTATAGTTCCATCTACTCTTCATCAAGAACGCTATAGTTCCATCTACTCTTCATCAAGAACGCTATAGTTCCATCTACTCTTCATCAAGAACGCTA
The DNA here is from genome assembly GCA_012295165.1 of Asparagus setaceus. Taxonomy (NCBI): domain Eukaryota; kingdom Viridiplantae; phylum Streptophyta; class Magnoliopsida; order Asparagales; family Asparagaceae; genus Asparagus; species Asparagus setaceus. Next base: position 70,257,636 of record CM022706.1, read on the forward strand.
TAGTTCCATCTACTCTTCATCAAGAACGCTATAGTTCCATCTACTCTTCATCAAGAACGCTATAGTTCCATCTACTCTTCATCAAGAACGCTATAGTTCCATCTACTCTTCATCAAGAACGCTATAGTTCCATCTACTCTTCATCAAGAACGCTATAGTTCCATCTACTCTTCATCAAGAACGCTATAGTTCCATCTACTCTTCATCAAGAACGCTATAGTTCCATCTACTCTTCATCAAGAACGCTATAGTTCCATCTACTCTTCATCAAGAACGCTATAGTTCCATCTACTCTTCATCAAGAACGCTATAGTTCCATCTACTCTTCATCAAGAACGCTATAGTTCCATCTACTCTTCATCAAGAACGCTATAGTTCCATCTACTCTTCATCAAGAACGCTATAGTTCCATCTACTCTTCATCAAGAACGCTATAGTTCCATCTACTCTTCATCAAGAACGCTATAGTTCCATCTACTCTTCATCAAGAACGCTATAGTTCCATCTACTCTTCATCAAGAACGCTATAGTTCCATCTACTCTTCATCAAGAACGCTATAGTTCCATCTACTCTTCATCAAGAACGCTATAGTTCCATCTACTCTTCATCAAGAACGCTATAGTTCCATCTACTCTTCATCAAGAACGCTATAGTTCCATCTACTCTTCATCAAGAACGCTATAGTTCCATCTACTCTTCATCAAGAACGCTATAGTTCCATCTACTCTTCATCAAGAACGCTATAGTTCCATCTACTCTTCATCAAGAACGCTATAGTTCCATCTACTCTTCATCAAGAACGCTATAGTTCCATCTACTCTTCATCAAGAACGCTATAGCTCTTGACAACAATCGTCGAAGAGGTGAAAACCGATAGAATCGGTTTCATCAAGGAAATTCAACATCCCGATTGGGTGGCAAATATCGCCCCACCATGAAGAAGAATGGGTCAATCGAATCTGATTACAGACCAATGCCGCCGCCTCGAAGATGACTTTTCTCCCAATCACCGATGTCATAGTTGACAATATGCGGTGGGTTCGAAAGAATGTCATTCATGGATGGTTTTTCGGGTTACAATCAGATCAAAATGCACCCCGATGACGCCAAGCACACAGCGTTCAGAATGCCCATCGGTATATATTGCTACACGGTCATGCCGTTCGGCCTCAAAATTGCTGGCGCCACGTATCAATGAGCAATGACTAAGATTTTCCAGATCATCTCCTGAAAACTCCATGCTACGTCGACGACTTGGTCGTGAAAAGCCGTGACAAAGGAGATCACATCAAAGATCTTAGAACGGTATTCGAGCTCATGTGCACTCATCAACTAAAGATGAACCCTACCAAATCCTTCCTTGGGATGTCCAGTGGCAAGTTCCTCGGCTTCGTCGTCACCAACAAAGGAATCCATGTCGATCCTGATAAAGTGAAAGCGATTCAAGATTTGCAACCTCCAAGAAATCTGAGAGAACTCAGGGGGTTACAAGGGTGATTGGCGTACATCCGACGGTTCATATCGAACCTATCTGGGAAGTGCTAACCATTCTCAAAGTTGAATAAGAAGGGCGTGTCATTTATTTGGGACGACGCCTGCCAGAAGGCATTTGAAGAGATCAAATTGTATCTCGCTAAACCTCCTGTTCTTGTTGCACCGCGGTCGGGAAAACTGTTTCTAATTTACATCAAGGCAACGGATCACTCGTTAAGTGCTTTACTCCGCAGCGGGGCGGCGGCGGTCCGCGAGCGGCGATGTATTACAGGCGAACATTAGTGGTCTTTGAGTCTCGATACCTAATGGTCGAAGCGCTGCCTTGCATTAGTATTCGCGATTTAGAAAATGCGGCACTATTTAGTCGGACAGACGAGTTATGTTATCTCTAACGTAAATCCGGTCCGAATATTTATGACCCAGCCAGCCTCAATGAGTTGGCGTTTGGCGAAATGGGCCTTGATCTTGTCCCAATATGACTTGCACTTTAAACAACAAAAATCGGTCAAAGGACAAGCGATTTATGATCTCTTGTCCGCCAACCCGACAACGGACGCAGCTTGAGCTATATGATGATCTTCCTGATGAAGTCCACGGTCAACATTACATCGCACCAATAAATATGGCGATCAGACTTTGACGGAGCTTCTCGAGCTACCAACGCGCGAGTGCCCCGTGATGTTCTAAGATCTCCACCGGGTTGATCGCCTTAGTTTCCGGGAATCATGTCATGCCCGTGCTTATTCACTCACCCAACCTTGCTCTAATAATGTGGTCAATACAACGCGCTACTTATCGGACTTAGTTTCGCCAAAGAGCTGGGGGTCGAATATCTCGAAGCGTACGGCGATTCACAGTTGATAGTCAAGCGATCCGTGGAGACTACGAAGTTAGAAATCCCGATCTGGTCCCCTATTACCGCTGAAATAGCGCATCGCTCAAGAGTTCTTCATTGAATATATCCCGCCTTCGAACGCTTTATGCGGATGCACCGCTGCTATCGTGATTCGCATGTTCTCCCGAGACCGGCGCTTAGTTACGGTCAGGACTCATAAACTCTTTGTACCAATGTACGACGAGGTACAAGAAGACAAAGGGGTAGTTACCAAAGAGGTACACGCAACCCAAACCAAATTGGAGCCCCGAGATTGGCGCTTTCCTATCATCGATTACGTCTTACATGGTATTCTACCAGAAGACGTGAAGGAGAGAGAGTCAATCCGGCGAAGAGCTCCAAGATTCTTCTACGACACGGAGACCCGGATGTTATATCGCCGGGGGTATGATGGTCTTTTACTCCGATGCCTTTCAAACAAAGAGGCAGAAGAGGTCCTTCGGGAAGCACACGGAGGTGAATGTGGTGCACACCAACCTGGTCCGAAGCTCTACGATCGTATCAGGAGAATGGGCTACTTTTGGCCAACAATGATTATCGACGCAGCCGCAGACGCCGAGATGCCACGCGTGTCAAGTTCACGCGAACTATATGCATCAGCCTCCAGAGCAGTTGCATCCTTCGACTACATCCTGGCCATTCAAGATATGGGGAATAGATGTTGTAGGTCCCATTTTCCCTCCGTCAGTCAAAGGTGATCGGTTTATTCTAGCGATCACCGACTACTTCTCCAAGTGGGCTGAAGCAATCCCGTTAAAAGAAGTAAAGGCGAGTACCGTCATCAAGTTTATCAAACACCATGTTATTTACCGACACGGTGTCCCAAGACGGATCGTGCATGACAACGGTCCCCAATTCATCAGCAATGCCTTCATTAGGTTTTGCGAGAAGTTCAAAATACAAGACGCCCGCCAATTTCTATATTCCACCGCAAATGGATTAGCCGAGGCATTCAACAAGACGATTATCAAGATTCTGTCGAAGCTTGTGAAGAATAACAAGTGAGATTGGGATGATAAACTCGGAGAAGCGCTCTGGGCATATCGCACAACCGTACGCACGCCAACTGGAGAGACCCCGTATTCTTTGGTCTACGGGTGTGAAGCAGTTCTCCCATTGGAAATCCAGATTCCGCCACCCGCATCGCCTGCAACGAGATGACGATCGAAGAACAAAGATCGTAAACGCCTCAAGAGCTCGAGATGTTGGATGAAAAGCTCGAAGCTCAACAATGCATTGAGTTCTACCAGCTAGGATGTCGAGAGCTTTCAACAAGAAAGTACGACAACGGAGTTTCAAAGAAGGAGATTTGGTCCTCACGCCGACGATCGATAATCCTCACTTCCAAAAAAAGGTAAATTCAACCTAAATGGGAGGGTCCGTTCGTAATAGAAACGGTTTACTCCAATGGTGCATATCGCCTAATAACACAAAATGGCGACCGGCAATTAATGCCGATAAATAGGAAGTTCCTGAAGAAATACTACCCATAGTATCTTCGGGATAACCCGTTTCGACGGGAAGTTCCTCGTGGGATGTTTCACCCACTTTCCTCGAGGATAACCCTAGAT